>OX387418.1:4621900-5244400 GCA_947563765.1 Anarsia innoxiella | reverse complement strand
TAACCTAACCTAACCTAACCTAACCTAACCTAACCTAACCTAACCTAACCTAACCTAACCTAACCTAACCTAACCTAACCTAACCTAACCTAACCTAACCTAACCTAACCTAACCTAACCTAACCTAACCTAACCTAACCTAACCTAACCTAACCTAACCTAACCTAACCTAACCTAACCTAACCTAACCTAACCTAACCTAACCTAACCTAACCTAACCTAACCTAACCTAACCTAACCTAACCTAACCTAACCTAACCTAACCTAACCTAACCTAACCTAACCTAACCTAACCTAACCTAACCTAACCTAACCTAACCTAACCTAACCTAACCTAACCTAACCTAACCTAACCTAACCTAACCTAACCTAACCTAACCTAACCTAACCTAACCTAACCTAACCTAACCTAACCTAACCTAACCTAACCTAACCTAACCTAACCTAACCTAACCTAACCTAACCTAACCTAACCTAACCTAACCTAACCTAACCTAACCTAACCTAACCTAACCTAACCTAACCTAACCTAACCTAACCTAACCTAACCTAACCTAACCTAACCTAACCTAACCTAACCTAACCTAACCTAACCTAACCTAACCTAACCTAACCTAACCTAACCTAACCTAACCTAACCTAACCTAACCTAACCTAACCTAACCTAACCTAACCTAACCTAACCTAACCTAACCTAACCTAACCTAACCTAACCTAACCTAACCTAACCTAACCTAACCTAACCTAACCTAACCTAACCTAACCTAACCTAACCTAACCTAACCTAACCTAACCTAACCTAACCTAACCTAACCTAACCTAACCTAACCTAACCTAACCTAACCTAACCTAACCTAACCTAACCTAACCTAACCTAACCTAACCTAACCTAACCTAACCTAACCTAACCTAACCTAACCTAACCTAACCTAACCTAACCTAACCTAACCTAACCTAACCTAACCTAACCTAACCTAACCTAACCTAACCTAACCTAACCTAACCTAACCTAACCTAACCTAACCTAACCTAACCTAACCTAACCTAACCTAACCTAACCTAACCTAACCTAACCTAACCTAACCTAACCTAACCTAACCTAACCTAACCTAACCTAACCTAACCTAACCTAACCTAACCTAACCTAACCTAACCTAACCTAACCTAACCTAACCTAACCTAACCTAACCTAACCTAACCTAACCTAACCTAACCTAACCTAACCTAACCTAACCTAACCTAACCTAACCTAACCTAACCTAACCTAACCTAACCTAACCTAACCTAACCTAACCTAACCTAACCTAACCTAACCTAACCTAACCTAACCTAACCTAACCTAACCTAACCTAACCTAACCTAACCTAACCTAACCTAACCTAACCTAACCTAACCTAACCTAACCTAACCTAACCTAACCTAACCTAACCTAACCTAACCTAACCTAACCTAACCTAACCTAACCTAACCTAACCTAACCTAACCTAACCTAACCTAACCTAACCTAACCTAACCTAACCTAACCTAACCTAACCTAACCTAACCTAACCTAACCTAACCTAACCTAACCTAACCTAACCTAACCTAACCTAACCTAACCTAACCTAACCTAACCTAACCTAACCTAACCTAACCTAACCTAACCTAACCTAACCTAACCTAACCTAACCTAACCTAACCTAACCTAACCTAACCTAACCTAACCTAACCTAACCTAACCTAACCTAACCTAACCTAACCTAACCTAACCTAACCTAACCTAACCTAACCTAACCTAACCTAACCTAACCTAACCTAACCTAACCTAACCTAACCTAACCTAACCTAACCTAACCTAACCTAACCTAACCTAACCTAACCTAACCTAACCTAACCTAACCTAACCTAACCTAACCTAACCTAACCTAACCTAACCTAACCTAACCTAACCTAACCTAACCTAACCTAACCTAACCTAACCTAACCTAACCTAACCTAACCTAACCTAACCTAACCTAACCTAACCTAACCTAACCTAACCTAACCTAACCTAACCTAACCTAACCTAACCTAACCTAACCTAACCTAACCTAACCTAACCTAACCTAACCTAACCTAACCTAACCTAACCTAACCTAACCTAACCTAACCTAACCTAACCTAACCTAACCTAACCTAACCTAACCTAACCTAACCTAACCTAACCTAACCTAACCTAACCTAACCTAACCTAACCTAACCTAACCTAACCTAACCTAACCTAACCTAACCTAACCTAACCTAACCTAACCTAACCTAACCTAACCTAACCTAACCTAACCTAACCTAACCTAACCTAACCTAACCTAACCTAACCTAACCTAACCTAACCTAACCTAACCTAACCTAACCTAACCTAACCTAACCTAACCTAACCTAACCTAACCTAACCTAACCTAACCTAACCTAACCTAACCTAACCTAACCTAACCTAACCTAACCTAACCTAACCTAACCTAACCTAACCTAACCTAACCTAACCTAACCTAACCTAACCTAACCTAACCTAACCTAACCTAACCTAACCTAACCTAACCTAACCTAACCTAACCTAACCTAACCTAACCTAACCTAACCTAACCTAACCTAACCTAACCTAACCTAACCTAACCTAACCTAACCTAACCTAACCTAACCTAACCTAACCTAACCTAACCTAACCTAACCTAACCTAACCTAACCTAACCTAACCTAACCTAACCTAACCTAACCTAACCTAACCTAACCTAACCTAACCTAACCTAACCTAACCTAACCTAACCTAACCTAACCTAACCTAACCTAACCTAACCTAACCTAACCTAACCTAACCTAACCTAACCTAACCTAACCTAACCTAACCTAACCTAACCTAACCTAACCTAACCTAACCTAACCTAACCTAACCTAACCTAACCTAACCTAACCTAACCTAACCTAACCTAACCTAACCTAACCTAACCTAACCTAACCTAACCTAACCTAACCTAACCTAACCTAACCTAACCTAACCTAACCTAACCTAACCTAACCTAACCTAACCTAACCTAACCTAACCTAACCTAACCTAACCTAACCTAACCTAACCTAACCTAACCTAACCTAACCTAACCTAACCTAACCTAACCTAACCTAACCTAACCTAACCTAACCTAACCTAACCTAACCTAACCTAACCTAACCTAACCTAACCTAACCTAACCTAACCTAACCTAACCTAACCTAACCTAACCTAACCTAACCTAACCTAACCTAACCTAACCTAACCTAACCTAACCTAACCTAACCTAACCTAACCTAACCTAACCTAACCTAACCTAACCTAACCTAACCTAACCTAACCTAACCTAACCTAACCTAACCTAACCTAACCTAACCTAACCTAACCTAACCTAACCTAACCTAACCTAACCTAACCTAACCTAACCTAACCTAACCTAACCTAACCTAACCTAACCTAACCTAACCTAACCTAACCTAACCTAACCTAACCTAACCTAACCTAACCTAACCTAACCTAACCTAACCTAACCTAACCTAACCTAACCTAACCTAACCTAACCTAACCTAACCTAACCTAACCTAACCTAACCTAACCTAACCTAACCTAACCTAACCTAACCTAACCTAACCTAACCTAACCTAACCTAACCTAACCTAACCTAACCTAACCTAACCTAACCTAACCTAACCTAACCTAACCTAACCTAACCTAACCTAACCTAACCTAACCTAACCTAACCTAACCTAACCTAACCTAACCTAACCTAACCTAACCTAACCTAACCTAACCTAACCTAACCTAACCTAACCTAACCTAACCTAACCTAACCTAACCTAACCTAACCTAACCTAACCTAACCTAACCTAACCTAACCTAACCTAACCTAACCTAACCTAACCTAACCTAACCTAACCTAACCTAACCTAACCTAACCTAACCTAACCTAACCTAACCTAACCTAACCTAACCTAACCTAACCTAACCTAACCTAACCTAACCTAACCTAACCTAACCTAACCTAACCTAACCTAACCTAACCTAACCTAACCTAACCTAACCTAACCTAACCTAACCTAACCTAACCTAACCTAACCTAACCTAACCTAACCTAACCTAACCTAACCTAACCTAACCTAACCTAACCTAACCTAACCTAACCTAACCTAACCTAACCTAACCTAACCTAACCTAACCTAACCTAACCTAACCTAACCTAACCTAACCTAACCTAACCTAACCTAACCTAACCTAACCTAACCTAACCTAACCTAACCTAACCTAACCTAACCTAACCTAACCTAACCTAACCTAACCTAACCTAACCTAACCTAACCTAACCTAACCTAACCTAACCTAACCTAACCTAACCTAACCTAACCTAACCTAACCTAACCTAACCTAACCTAACCTAACCTAACCTAACCTAACCTAACCTAACCTAACCTAACCTAACCTAACCTAACCTAACCTAACCTAACCTAACCTAACCTAACCTAACCTAACCTAACCTAACCTAACCTAACCTAACCTAACCTAACCTAACCTAACCTAACCTAACCTAACCTAACCTAACCTAACCTAACCTAACCTAACCTAACCTAACCTAACCTAACCTAACCTAACCTAACCTAACCTAACCTAACCTAACCTAACCTAACCTAACCTAACCTAACCTAACCTAACCTAACCTAACCTAACCTAACCTAACCTAACCTAACCTAACCTAACCTAACCTAACCTAACCTAACCTAACCTAACCTAACCTAACCTAACCTAACCTAACCTAACCTAACCTAACCTAACCTAACCTAACCTAACCTAACCTAACCTAACCTAACCTAACCTAACCTAACCTAACCTAACCTAACCTAACCTAACCTAACCTAACCTAACCTAACCTAACCTAACCTAACCTAACCTAACCTAACCTAACCTAACCTAACCTAACCTAACCTAACCTAACCTAACCTAACCTAACCTAACCTAACCTAACCTAACCTAACCTAACCTAACCTAACCTAACCTAACCTAACCTAACCTAACCTAACCTAACCTAACCTAACCTAACCTAACCTAACCTAACCTAACCTAACCTAACCTAACCTAACCTAACCTAACCTAACCTAACCTAACCTAACCTAACCTAACCTAACCTAACCTAACCTAACCTAACCTAACCTAACCTAACCTAACCTAACCTAACCTAACCTAACCTAACCTAACCTAACCTAACCTAACCTAACCTAACCTAACCTAACCTAACCTAACCTAACCTAACCTAACCTAACCTAACCTAACCTAACCTAACCTAACCTAACCTAACCTAACCTAACCTAACCTAACCTAACCTAACCTAACCTAACCTAACCTAACCTAACCTAACCTAACCTAACCTAACCTAACCTAACCTAACCTAACCTAACCTAACCTAACCTAACCTAACCTAACCTAACCTAACCTAACCTAACCTAACCTAACCTAACCTAACCTAACCTAACCTAACCTAACCTAACCTAACCTAACCTAACCTAACCTAACCTAACCTAACCTAACCTAACCTAACCTAACCTAACCTAACCTAACCTAACCTAACCTAACCTAACCTAACCTAACCTAACCTAACCTAACCTAACCTAACCTAACCTAACCTAACCTAACCTAACCTAACCTAACCTAACCCGGCCCGCTGGCGCTGGTGTCGGCCTACTTCCCGCCGAGCGCGCCGATAGAGCCGCTGCTGCGGCGGCTGAGCGACGTGGTGCGGCAGCTGGGCGCGGCGCGGCTGCTGCTGGGCGGCGACTTCAACGCCTGGCACGCGGCCTGGGGCAGCGTGCGCACCGACGAGCGCGGCGAGAGTCTCCTCGACGTGCTGCGCGATCTCGACCTGGCCGTGCTCAACGAGGGGGACGAGCCGACGTTCCGCGCGTGGCGGCAGGGCCGCGAGTACAGCAGCCGCGTCGACGTCACCGCATGCGGCGCCGCATTGCTGCCGCGCGTGACCCGATGGCGCCTCGACCCCGACGCGTCCAGCTCCCAGCACAGCGCCATCACGGTGAGTCTGTCGGTGCGGCCGCCGCCGGGTGAGCCGCCGGCGCGGTCCACGCGCAAGTACAACGCGCGGAAGGCGGACTGGTCGAAGTTCCGGTCGGAGCTCGGCGCGGGCCTGGAGCGCCGCCCGACACTGAACGTGGCGGCGCTCGAGGCCTGCGCCTCGTCCGAGCCGGTGGAGGCCGCCGCCGCCGATTACACCGCCGCCGTCGCCGACGCCTGCGACGCCGCCGTCCCCGTTCTGAGGCCGCCGCGCGTGGTCGCCCGTCCTCCCTGGTGGTCCCGGGAGCTGGAAATTAAAAAGAAGGAGGTGAGTGCCCTGAAGAGAAGGATCCGGAGCGCCGCCCCGCGCCGCCGCGAGTCCGCGGTGGAGCGCCACCGGGCGGCGAGCGAGGAGTACGCGGCGATGGCGCGCGCCGCGCAGACGTCGTCCTGGATGGAGCTCTGCTCGCGCGCCGAGCGGGACTCTATGTGGGACGGCGTGTACCGCGTGCTGCGCGCCGCCGAGCGCCGCCGCCCCGACGAGCTGCTGCGCGCGCCGGACGGCAGCTCCCTGACGGCGCGGGGCTCCGCGCGCCTGCTGGCCGAGCGCCTGTTCCCGGACGACGAGCCGGACGCCGACTCCCCGGAGCAGCGGGCGATGAGGCGGCGCTCGCTGTCCCCCAGCGCCGCGCCGCCCGACCCGCCCTTCACCGCCGCCGAGCTGCGCGCGGCCGCGCTCTCTTTCTCCGCGCGCAAGGCGCCCGGCGGCGACCATCTGACCGCCGACATCTGCGCGTGCGCGGTGCTCGGGGACGACGGGCGCTTTCTCGCGTTGGCGAACGCCTGCCTCCGAACCGGATGCTTCCCGGCGGTGTGGAAAGTGGCCTCGGTACGCATAATACCGAAGCCCAACAAACCGGACCGGCGAGACCCAAAGGCGTACCGCCCCATCGGCCTCCTTCCGATTTTGGGGAAGGTCATCGAAAAGATGTTGGTGTGGCGGCTGCGCCATTGCATACTGCCGACGCTCAACCCGCGCCAGTACGGGTTCGTGCCGCAGCGGTCGACGGAGGATGCGCTCTACGATCTCGTCGAGCACCTGCGGGAGCGACGCGACCGCGAGCGGAAGGTCTGCCTTGTGGTCGCGCTGGACATCGAGGGCGCATTCGACAGCGCGTGGTGGCCGGCGGCGCTGAACCAGCTGCGGGAGCGAGGCTGTCCCGCCAACCTGTTCGAGCTGGTGCGCGGGTATCTGCGGGACAGAATAGTGCGGGTAAGTTATGCGGGCGAAGAGTGGGAAAAGCGATCGACCCGCGGATGCGTCCAAGGATCGATCGCTGGTCCCACTCTGTGGAATATTATCTTTGACCCGCTCATTAGCAAAATAGAGAGCCTGGGGGTACACGTGCAAGCCTTCGCCGACGACCTCACCCTGGTTTTCACAGGGAACTCCCTCTCAGAGGTTGAGCAACAGGCGGGCTCGGTGCTCGCGCATGTGTACGACTGGGGTTGCCTGTATAAACTTAAATTCGCGCCCCAAAAGACCAACATTATGTTGGTCACAAATAAACTAAAAATTGGCACCCCGGTCGTATACATGGGTGGGCACTATATTGAGCCTGTCCGACAAATTAAAATCTTGGGTGTGGTCGTTGACGATAGGCTCAATTTTACTAAGCACGTGGAGGAGGTGAGTGCGAAGGCGGCGGGTTTCTACACCCGATTACAGCGGGCCGTAAGAGTGACGTGGGGGTTGTCCCCCGATATTGTAAAAACTATGTACCGGTGCGTGGTGGAGCCCTTGGTACTTTACGGGGCGTGCGTGTGGGCTAGTTGTGCGTCGCGCGTCTCGGTGCGCACGCGCCTCCGCTCACTGCAGCGCGGATTCGCCTTGCGCTGTGCGCGCGCCTACCGCACGGTGTCACTGCCGGCCGCGCTGGCCATCACTGGCCTCTTGCCTCTGGACCTGCGCGCCCTGGAGGTGCGCACGCTGTACGAGGCCAAGCGTGGACGCCCGCTGCCCGCTGCCGCTGGCTGCGAAATTGAAAAGAGGGTGAGCTTCCTAAGGGCCAGACATCCTGCAAAGTGGGTGAGCATGTCGTTTGAGTGTGTGGAGCGGGTGGAGGAGCTGCAAGGGGTCGCAGGGCTGGAGCTATACACCGATGGCAGTAAGTTCGAGGGAGGGGTAGGCGCAGCGGTGACGGCTTGGAGGGGTGGGGTGGAGGTAACCTTCCGAACTTATCGGCTGGAACCCTTCTGCACCGTCTTCCAGGCTGAGCTGCTGGCTGTCTTGAGGGCGTTGGAATTGGCCGAACAAATGACCGACAACAATACTATCACGGTTTTGAGCGACAGTCGGTCGTCGCTCGAAACCATTTGTAATCCACGTTCGGACAATCCCATCGCCCTTGAGACAGCAAACTGCATGGAGCGCCTCCTCTTGCTTGGACGGACTGTTCGGTTGGTGTGGGTGAAGGCCCATGTTGGGACCCCGGGCAACGAGCGAGCAGATACGCTCGCTAAAAGTGCGACAGCCCAAACAGGCAGCTCCAACTACTCGCTCTACCCACTCTCTTATGCGAAGAGAGTGATCAGGGAGGAGACGGTCGCTGGCTGGGGCAGGGAGTATTTACAACTCACTGCCACAAGCAACATCGCCCGTTTTCTCCCTGAAGCACTCTCCGCTTTTAAATACGCACGACATGCGACACCTCACCCACTAATGACGCAGGTCCTAACGGGACACGGCGGACTGGCGCAGTATCTCCACCGCTTTAAGCTGCGTGACACACCTTGGTGCGAGTGCGAGCCCGGTGTAGTCCAGTCGGTGCCGCACATTTTACTAGATTGCCCCATATTCGCCGCTCGGCGCCTGCAGCTGGAGCTCAGACTTGACACGCCGCTCTGCCTGCAAAACCTTCCCGACTTGCTGGTCGGCAGGGACTCTCGTGAGCCCTTCGCCGACTACTGCAAGGCGGTGATGCGGGCGGTGTGTCGAGGGAACGGCAGCACGGCGCTCTGGGGCGAATAAAAACTGGGCCTCCCATCGCAGCTGCTCGTGGTCACTTGTGCCGCCACTATAATTATAATACAATTAATAATTTTGTCAATTTAATAAGTATTTAATTTATTTATATTATAATAACACGCATTTTACTGACATTCTTAAACTTGACATTGATTGATTGACATTTGACATTGACATATTATTGACATTTAACATTACTAGCACTGACAACTTGGCTATTCAGCCAAGGCTAACATCCTAGAATTAAGTTGTAAATAAATTATTATACTGACATTATTTGAATTAAATTATGTACATAGATATAAATTTAAAATTGACATTGTGATTTAAATTGTTATTATAAATATTTGACGTAGTTATTACTTTATTGCAATTGTTACTACTTTTCTTTATGTTGTCTGTTTGCGGTGTTTATTTTATTTGTTATTTGGAGATTGTTGCTGATTTATTTGTATTGTTGTTTGTGGTGATTGCTGCGAGGCCATCAAGTATTAATAAGAAATGGATAGTCCAACCACCATTAGAAGCGATTTCACGCCGGGACTCGCTCGGTTTGGCGCAGTGGGAGGTGGGTGTCTCGATCATCTGACACCTACTTAACTCTCCCGCCGGCCGATGCGGGGGCGTGCTTTCAGCGCTCTGGCTGTGTCTCTGGGCGGAGTGGAAGGGCAGCCGAGTGCTGCTCACCACGGCTTCCGCGGTTACGCAGCCCGGTGTACAGGTGTGTTGGACTACGTACCATACATACCTACAGACGGATGGTGGCCTCAAAGCAAAACACCTGCAGTAGAAGGTATGGTTGTAATTACGTTTGTTTATTGTTATGTTTATTGTTATAATGAGATTTGCTATTAATTGGTGATGTTTACTGCTTATAAAAAAAGGAGAAAAGAGAAAAAAAAAAAAAAAAAAAAAAAAAAAAAAAAAAAAAAAAAAAAAAAAAAAAAAAAAAAAAAAAAAAAAAAAAATATTAAAAAAAAAAAAAATATTAAAAAAAAAAAAAAAAAAAAATGAGAATATGATTATGAGAATATGATTATGAAATACTAGATATATATACATGACAAGAAAAAAAAAAAAAAAAAAAAAAAAAAAAAAAAAAAAAAAAAAAAAAAAAAAAAAAAAAATAAGACTCCAGTCTCCGCAACCCAGTAGAAGAAATCGACACTGAAGTTATTCCCCGAAGACAAGAACCCAACGGACCCACGGTTGGGGAACGTGGAAGAGGGGGGGTTTTAGTCCGTAGGATGCCGGGAAACCGGTAGAGTCGGACATATCCGTAGCGCCCGGGCCTACATTTCCCCCCCTACGTAAAAAAAAAAAAAAAAAACCTAACCTAACCTAACCTAACCTAACTTAACCTAAAAAGTGAGGTTGAGCAAACCTAACTTAACCTAAAAAGTGAGGTTGAGCAAACCTAACTTAACCTAAAAAGTGAGGTTGAGCAAACCTAACTTAACCTAAAAAGTGAGGTTGAGCAAACCTAACTTAACCTAAAAAGTGAGGTTGAGCAAACCTAACTTAACCTAAAAAGTGAGGTTGAGCAAACCTAACTTAGCCGTCCGCTCGGGTAGCTAGGTAGATCGCCCCCCATGCAGCCCCCCACCCGCCGCGCTCTTTTATACTTTTTTAAATATGTTTTGATAATTATGTAGTAAAGATTTCACATAATATTTATCTTCATTGTCCATTCATACAAAAAAAAGAGAACCAAAGATTTCAAATATATTTTTTTATTTATTTACGTATGTACATAATTTATTACTCTAAATAGAAGAAGGCTTTCAGCAGATCTTGTGCAGTAGTTAGCTAGTAGCGACGTTGTTGGAACGATTAGAAGGCACGCGTGATGGCTGAAACAAAAACAATACTATTTAATACATGATTCAGATGTCATAATGCGTATCGTACGTTGCAGACGTGGAACCTGTCTATTTCTACCATTTATCATTTATTTTTTTAACCAGAAGCGCTGCTTGTTAAGAACTGTTGAAAATAGAAGAGGGAAGATGACACTTGATGCGACATGACGGTTTCTTGAGAAACATCATTGAAGAAAGGTTGAGAGGAAGAGAGACAGAGGAAGACCGCGACGTACTTCACTCAAGTGAAAGAGAAAGTTAACATCATGTCGTATCAAGAAGTCAAGGCACTGGCAGAGGTTATGCCTAAATGGCGAACACTCCACCGACTCTTGAGTCTAACTCTTAAATTAAATGATGATACTAACTAGTTGACTGCTAAACGCAAAAACCACTAAACAGATTTAAACGCAACTTTCCAATATTGTAGCTTACACAGTATAACACACCTTAGTATGATGTACTCCTCTCGTATGATTGTAGAGCGCCGCGTGGTATGTAAACGTGGCGTTACATTCAGTACAAGCGAACGGACGCTCGCCGCTGTGAGCGCGGAGGTGGCCCTCGAGGGATTTCTTACTCTGAAAAAAAAAAACATTATAAGATAAGTATTAGTAGTTGTTGTTAAATATATTAACCTATCTTTTTATTAGTTCGCCGAATATGGGTTTTGCCGAATAACGAATACCGAAAAGTTCGGCCGAACTATTCGATTGTTCTTTCACACTAATTTTGATAAAACAAATAGGTAAAGTTTATAAAGAAAAGCGCCTTTGACTGACACTAGATAAAGCAGAATGTCTAGGTTTCTAAATTCTATCTTAAAGTGTCACTTATTAACATATCTTTATTTTATCATCTCCTAATAGCACTTTATTTTGATGTATGTACCCAGTGTCACTCTCACTGTAAATACGAATCTAACGACACCTCTCAAACTAAAATCCATCAAGCCGTTTAGGTTGTAGAGCGTGTCAAAGAATTATACTGGGTGTAACAGAAAGGGTATATAATGCCGAAACACAGCGATAGTCCTCATGAAACTGAACAACTTTCCCCAAGGAACATGGGTCGTAACTCGAAAAAAAAATTTCGCCTCCCCATACAAAATGCCCGATCAGCTGGTCGAGTAAGTATGGGCGACCCAAAAATTTTTTTCGAGTTACGACCCATGTTCCTTGAATGAATGAATGAATGAATGAATGAGTTCCTTGGGGAAAGTTGTTCAGTTTTATGAGGACTATTGCTGTGTTTCGGCTTTATATACCCTTTCTGTTACACCCTGTACATACATACATAGTCACGCAAAACATAACCCTCCTTCTGGCGCAGTCGGGTAAAATATACGATATACACGGCGAGAGTGAATGGAAATGTTGGGAGGGGAATGCCAAGAACGCAACTCGATCAAATCGGGGACTTACTCAAGAAAGGCCAAATCAAGAGTACCCTAAACCGACGTACATGTATGAGGAGACTGATGAATGTGTATGAAGTGAAAGAGGTGTGTTTGTATCGTAGCAAGTGGAGGGAAGTAGGCTTATCAAGTACTAATATGAAGATTATGTCAGTAACATACCGTGTACCTATTCCCGCATCGATGACACACGTGGTCCCTGCGCGCGCGCACCCCGCGGTGCACTGCGCGGATGTGAGCGCGCAGCACTGCGCCGCTAGCGCACGACTGTGAACGTTACAGTGGATTAGTTAGTCAATTCATAGAAGAAAGAAATAAGATATGATTTATGTTATCATTTTAAAAATCATAGCTAAGGTATTATTGTGACTAAGGGCTGCCCGCGACTTCGCATGCATTTATCTTCATATATTAGAAAAAGAAACATGATATCCTAAAATAATATAGCCTATATGTTATTCTGATGTCCAAGCTAAGTTATTGTAAAATTTCATTACAATCAGTTCAGTAGTTTTTGCGTGAAAGAGTAACAAACGAAATGAAAAAGTAAAAAAAAAATACCAACCAAGATCGAAATCATTCAAAAAGTTTTGAACTCCCTATACAAAATGCATCAGCTGATAGTATGGAGGAACAATTTTTTTATGATTTCGACCTCGGTGCCATAGTAAAAGTTGTTTGTTATCACGAGTACATGCATATCCTTTTCTATCGTTCACTAATTTAACGTCACCTTATACAGGGTGTAACAGAAAGGGTATATAAAGCCGAAACACAGCGATAGTCCTCAAGAAACTGAACAACTTTCCCCAAGGAACATGGGTCGTAACTCGAAAAAAATTTTTGGATCGCCCATTCTTACTCGATCAGCTGATCGGGCATTTTGTATGAGGAGGCGAAATTTTTTTTTTGAGTTACGACCCATGTTCCTTGGGGAAAGTTGTTCAGTTTCATGAGGACTATCGCTGTGTTTCGGCTTTATATACCCTTTCTGTTACACCCTGTATACTTACATAGTTACAGTCCGGCTGCGTGCACACTTTAGTCATCCGTCGTGTATGTAACGCGGCGATGTGTTCCTGTAACCGCGAACTGCGGACGAACCGCGCGCCGCAGACACTGCACGCGTGTCTGTAATACATACACAAATACGTTTTTTTTTATTTATAGCCTGGTAGCTACGAACTTTAAGCCAAACAGCTTAGCATACACTCCGTGACAAGACGTTGTCATGGGTTCGTCACGCTTACGTCTCTCTCTATAGTTTTAAATGTGTAAAGGACAGCATGACGTGAGATAATTGTCGCGGCACGTATGCTAAGCCTCCGTTTACTATTTGGATGTGATACAATATAGCAAATAAGCAAGCCGCGTGACGCCAAGAAAAAAAAATTGGCGTATAGAAGTCTTGCCATCTCTGTCTAACACTTTAGTTATTATATTCGTGAGACGGAGACAAAAAAACTGTGTGAACTGTATTGTTACAATAGAACGCAAAAATGTATGAAACGCCTGATGAGAATACAAGAGCAATGACGAGTAACGCATCAATTGCTATAAACATTCCTGCAGGCATTAATATAACTCCCCATACAGCTGATAGTGTTAAAAGTATGGGAGAACATTTTTTTTGAATGATTTCGAACTCGGTCCCATAGTAAAAGTTGTTTGTTGTCACGAGTACATGCATTTCCTTTATTATCGTTCACTTATTAAAAACACGCCATTATCTTGACTTATACTGGGTGTAACAGAAAGGGGGTATAATGCCGACACAGCGATAGTCCTCATGAAACTGAACAACTTTCCCCAAGGAACATGGGTCGTAAGTCGAAAAAAATTTTTAGATCGCCCATACTTACCCTCGATCAGCTGATCGGACATTTTGTATGGGGAGACGAAATTTTTTTTTTCTAGTTACGACCCATGTTCCTTGGGGAAAGTTGTTCAGTTTCATGAGGACTATCGCTGTGTTTCGGCGTTATACCCCCTTTCTGTTACACCCTGTATATTGAACAACAAGTACCGTACTTCAGTTTATCCGGGTCGATGTGTTTCAGGTTGTACTTCATATGCTGATATAGAGACATGCGGTTCTTGAACGTCACGTCACACTGCGAACAAACAGACAGACATGCAGTGAATGGATTAGATTAGAGACTGGATTGGTAAAAATTTAATGAATATATGTAGTTAGGTTTGAATGAACTAAATAACAGACACAAAAGAAAAGAAATTAAAAAGTTTCAACACTATATAGTGTCGTCCTGTTTATCTTAGATTAATTTGAAAGGGACGCCGCTATAGTATTGTCACTTATTAATTTCTACACTTTTCTTGGGCTTAAGTAAGCCGAGGCCACACTGCTTATAGATTTCCCCATACGACCTTGCGTACATTTGAATAAACATTTAAGGTCATTCTCCAGAAAGGCAAACAGACGTCCGATAAATGTCTTTTTCATTTTTATTTACAATATATCTTGTGAAAATGTAGGTATTGTAGTTCTTTATTTCACGAAGATTTATGGCGATTCTGTGTACGTCTACAATAATAAAGTCATTTTTCTAATAACGCGTGCGCGTAACAAAATAACAAGTTTTTTCGGTAACGTAATTTCCTCAAGGTCATTATCCTTAGTTTTGATTTTCTAGAAAATGGCCCTTAAATTCATGAGCGACTCCATCTAGTAAGTAAGCTATAATACCTACCTGATGGCAGTACAGATGCTGATGCCGCTGATGAGTGAGCTGATGCAGCGTCAGCGCGGTCCGGAACAGGAACCTCTTGTCGCACTCGGTACAACTGAACTCCTTCTCGCCCGCGTGGATGCTGGGACAAACGAATATTTTTAGTAGTTCTACGAGTGGATCATAGATGGCGTTGATGCTATAACAAACAGTTCTAAGTAGTTCTGTGAATGGATCATAGATGGCGCTGTATGGCACGCATGGATGCACGCTGTCACAAAAGTTTTAACTAGTTCTATTAAAACGTTGATGCTATAACAAACAATTTAAATAGTATCATAAGTGGATCACAGATGGCGCTGTATAGCACGCGTGGAAGCTAACACAAACGAAGTGATTTTAATAGTTCTGTAAATGTATCATAGATGGCGCTGTTTGGGAACCTGAAACGCGGTATCGAAGTTTTTTTTCTTCGCGACATATAAATCGATAAATACAACTTTTGATATGAGCTGATGTCTAAGGGAATCGTATCATCAGATTTCAATCACCGTGAAAATAATTCAACTATGTCAATGTCCTCGGTATGGTAAAAATTATGAAGTAATTAAACAGACATTTATTAAAAAAGTTAGTTTACTAAGGCCCACTTGCGCAGCCTAAAGTTAACGAAATAAACTCGGAGTTAGCTTATAACGCAGGTTTAATTCAAGATAAACCAATACAAATTATTTATTTAACCCTGTGTTAGCAGTTAACTCCGGGTTTATTAGGCTGCACATTGTGGGCCTAAGTTTATTATTTTCTTAATAAATTTGAGCAAGTGTATCTGATCACTTAATTAAATTGCATTTAAACAACTATCAATATTAAGCCGATGGATGTTTGTGAGAATGTTTGTTACTGCATCACGCAAAAACTACTGAACATATCTCAATGTTACTTTACAATTGTGCGGACCTCGAGTACGTGATAGATAAGACAAGTCAGCGAGCGTGAAAATATTTCTGCATCGATATGGTTCCGCTGCATCAGCAATCACGTAGCCTATCACGTCCGCTCATATCATCGCGCGGCCAGCATCTTAGTATACAGGGTGTAACAGAAAGGGGGTATAAAGCCGAAACACAGCGATAGTCCTCATGAAACTGAACAACTTTCTCCAAGGAACAAGGGTCGTAACTCGAATAAAAAAAATTAACCTCCCATACAAAATGTCCGATCAGCTGATCAAGGAAGTATGGGCGATCCAAAAATTTTTTTCGAGTTACGACCCATGTTCCTTGGGGAAAGTTGTTCAGTTTCATAAGGACTATCGCTGTGTTTCGGCTTTATATACCCTTTCTGTTAGACCCTGTATAAGCGTAGCTCTAAGTCATTGCTATTGTCCAGTACGTCCAGTTGCCTAGAGTCATATCATCATGTAACTCCAAATATAAGACCTACAACTACGCTGCGCCGTTATCATTGTCACCCTTTATCCTGACCGGAACACAAAATTGTAGTTTACCCATCAGAATAACACATAGGCTATAATACTTCAAGATGTTGCACAAATTATCCAAGATTCGACAATAATCACATACATAGCTATAACTTACAAGAGATGTGTCCGTAAAGAGGCGCGATCCCGGAACGTCTTGGTGCATATATCACAGCGGTGTCGGGGAGCGGTCGAGTGACACTTTAGGTGACTGCGGAGACGACCGAGGGATCTGGAATGATGGCATAATTTTAATTATTTTCTAATTTATTTCGAACTGGAGGCGGTGGTAGCCCAGTTGGTAGAACGCTTGCCTCGAACTCCGAGGGCGCGGGTTCGAATCCTGGTGCGGGCACGTACCTCTGAGTTTATTTCTCATGTACGGATCAATTTATTTGATTACCACTTGCTAACGGTGAAGGAAAAACATCGTGAGGAAACCTGCATACACCAAAGAAGAAATTCTAAGGTGCGTGTGAAATCCACCAACCCGCACTTGTCCAGCGTGGTGGATTACGGCCTAATCACTCTCTGTATGGGAGTAGGCTCGTGCCCCTCGGTGGGGACATATATGGGCTAATAAAGAAAAGATTTCGAACTGGGAATAAATTATTACTTTACAATACAATACAAATATTCTTTATTGCACACAAAGATATAAGGTACAGACTCAAACAAGAATATAAGAAGCAACAGGCGGCCTTATTGCTAGGTAGCAATATCTTCCAGGCAACCTTAGGGTAGGAAATAGCGAGAAATAGGTAATAATGATTAACTTTATTACTAGTAGGTATGTGTATTTAAAAAAAAGCCGGCCAAGTGCGAATTGTACTAGCGCAGGAAGGGTTCCGTACCATTATAGAAGGGATTTGTTTTATTGATGAGAAATTGTTTTATTTGTCTACCAGTAGCCATTATGATATCGAAAATTAGGCAAAAAAAATCACGGTTCTTGTGTAGGAGCCCTACTTAATTATCATTCTATATTTTTAGTATTTGTTGTTATAGCGGCAACGGTAATACATCATCTGTGAAAATTTCAACGCTCTAGCTATAACGGTTCATGAGATACAGCCTGGTGACAGACGGACAGACGAGTCTCAGTAATAGGGTCCCGTTTTCCCCCTTTGGGTACGGAACCTTAAAAAAGATAAACAAAAAAGATTATTTGATTAAAGTATATGAACATATTTACGTACGTAGCGACATGCCCACAGGTGGGACAGGTGTGCGTGGGCGTGGATTGCGTGTGCGTCCGCGCGAAGTGGTCCGCCGCCACCGCCGCGCGTGACCACAGCGACCCGCATACGGAACACTGCCAGCTGAGGGGTTATAATAACATAATTATTATATAGTAGGGACACATATTATACATATACAGGATGTAACAGAAAGGGGGTATAAAGCCGAAACACAGCGATAGTCCTCATGAAATGTTTGGATTTTTGAATTTTTGGATCACCCATACTTACTCGATCAGCTGATCGGACATTTTGTATGGGGAGGCGAATTTTTTTTTCTGTGTGTGTGAGTGATGAGTGTCAGAGTGTCAGTGTGTCAGAGTGAGTGCCAGGGTGAGTGTCAGTGATGAGTGTCAGAGTATCAGTAAGTGTCAGAGGGAGTGTCAGAGTTAGTGTCAGTGTGAGTGTCAGTGACGAGTGTCAGTAAAGAGTGTCTGATTGAGTGTCAGTGTGAGTGTCAGTGATAAGTGTCAGTGGTGAGTGTCAGTGATGAGTGCCAGTGAAGAGTGTCAGTGATAAGTGTCAGTGGTGAGTGTCAGTGATGAGTGTCAGTGTGTCACAGTGAGTGCCAGGATGAGTGTCAGTGAGTGTCAGAGTGAGTGTCAGTGAGAGAGTCAATGAGAGTGTCAGTGATGTCAGTGATGTCAGTGATGAGTGTCAGGGTGAGTGTCAGTGATGTCAGTGATGAGTGTCAGGGTGAGTGTCAGAGTGAGTGTCAGTGGATTGTCAGAGTGAGTGTCAGTGTGAGTTTCAGTATTGAGTGTCACGGTGTCAGTATTGAGTGTCACTTACCGCACGCGATGTCTCCGCACGTGCGCGTCCAACGCGTGCTGATGTCTACATCTCACGCCGCACACCGCACACTGCACCGCGCCCGCAGACTGTAATCATATTACACGCTTTATATTAGCTTCACTTGTAACTAACTATGTATGTAAACAAATCTTAGAATCTTAATTTGACTTCCCGGTCTTTGAATAGGATGAAAGCACACGCTCTGAGTTCTGATGACAATACAATAATATGGTACTTTAGAACTGATCTGATGATGGAGCCGGAAGCCTTCGTCATCTTATATACTTAGTCGTTGTTACGGCTTCGCCTAGTATCTTTCGCCTTTTTGATGAATAAAGTTCTTTTATTATTATTATTATTATTATCTAAGTTCAATGTAATTTTTCTACTCGATAGTTTGCTATTATATTTTGATCAGGCGTTTTAAAATGTAACTAACGTGACGTTGTTAGCGATAACTTCACTTGCTATCCATCCTTACACATCGCACTTCGCCGATCGCACACATCTTGTGATCAAGTATATACAAATAAAAAATTATTTTAAATTCAACAAAAGGAAAATTAAATTATTTTGAAGGAAGTTAAATGGTGTTTTATGTCTCCCTGACATAAAAAATTGGCGACCGTGACAGGACACGGTTTCCTTTTCATTTGCTGGAATTCCACGTGCTGTTCAAGAACAAAGGGCCGTCGGTATCTGGTGAAGAGGAAGCTGAAATCTGGTGGAGCACTAGGCATTGGTACAGCTAAAGTATCAACCTGCTTGTCAAGCAAGGCAGACGAAACCCGGAAAGCAGTGAAATTGCATACCTAAAGCCGGAGCTACGTCATAGCAGCCATATCGCAAGTTAAGTGCCATCCATCGTCCTTAATCATCATTTATCCAAAACATCCTAAATTCAAGCGCAATATAAAGCGCATTCACAAATACCTAAATTCATCCTATTTCATTACGTAAATCCATTTCGTTCCACATCTGAGCCTATATACCTAAAGATAGTGCCCACGAGTGTACAATTCATTTAGTAAATTAAAACGTTAAATCTACTTTAATTAACGTTCTTTACTTCGTCATTACGTTCAAATAAACGTATTTGACAAGTTTTTTACCTAAAATATTCATTAAAATTCAAATTAAGACACAATAGTGATAATATTTAAAATCAAGGCTTACGTAGCCTATTATTTTCCAAATCCTCACGCGTTTCGCCGAACAATTCCAGGTTATCAGTGCGCTTGCGCTAGTCCGAGCTAGCCCTCATACCTACCAACTGGTATCTACCTAATCATCGAGGCAGAAGGACTGCGACCAAAAATTGTTTTTGCAATCGGCCTACGAGTCACCACAGCGAGGAGCGTGAGCTTAAACCATTTTTTTATTAATTAATTACATAAGTGTTTGATTGAGCTGCGTAGGTACCTACTAAATTCACAAAACATCGTCTTTCTAAGATTTGTCAGTGATTGAATCATTATTTATACTTGAATAATAAGATGTCTACCGAGGACAGTTTTAAAGATTTATTAGCCAAACGCAGCTCAGTTAAGGGTCAAATTACCAAGTTTAAAAATTATTTAACTAAAATATCTAGTGCTTTAGAAATCACAAATACACAAATCTCAGAATTAAAAATTAAGCTTGGTAGATTTGAACAGTTATCTGTAAAATTTGATGATTTGCAAAGTCAGATTGAGGTGGTTAATTCCGATAATTTGGCAGTTGAACTTGAAGAAAGAGAAAGAGTTGAAAATGAAATTGTTGCAAATATTGCTATGGCGAAAGAAATTATCGAAATTTTTAAAAACACGGAAGAGAAACATAGTGTTCCCGGAATTAAATTACCTCAAATTGAAATTGCGAAATTTGACGGCACATATTTCCGTTGGTTGGAATTTCGAGACACGTTTTTGAACCTAATTGATAGTAACAGGGAAATGACACCCATTCATAAGTTCCATTACCTCATTTCTTACCTGACAGGAGATGCCGCTCGCTTAATATCTAATCTCGAAGTCACTTCTGGAAATTATAAAGAAGCGTGGAAGCTTTTATGCGCCCGCTATGACAACAAAAGAATGTTAGAAAACTATCATTTAAACTCATTGTTTAATTTCCAACAATTTCAAAAGGAATCTGAAAGATCACTTCGATTCATGGTGGATCACGTGACTAAGAACTTAAGAGCGCTCTCAAGTCTTGGACAACCCACTGAGCATTGGGATACATTAGTTATCTTTAACTTAACTCATAAATTGGACCCCCAATCTTTAGCTAAATGGGAAGAATATGTAAATAATCTTGAAAGTTCACCAACACTTGATAATTTCAAAAGGTTTCTTACTGATCGTGCCAATGTTTTAGAATCATTGAATAGAAATAAAAATAACAGTAATAATCAACCAAAAAATAATCAACAACAATCGCGTTCTAACAATAATCAATCTCAACAAAACAACTTTAATTCACAAACAAAAAACAATGCTAACAGACAAATAAAATCTTTTTCCGCTTCAAATAAAGAAAAACAAACTTCTTTCATTTGCATTATTTGTAATGATAATCATAGAATATACGATTGCCCCACTTTTAAGTCAAAAACGTTAGAAGAAAGATTGTCTGACGTTGCTAAGTATAAATTGTGTTCTAACTGCCTTAGACAAGGTCATCCAACTGATCTTTGTCGCATGAATCCTTGTCGGGAATGTAAGAAAAAACACAATAGTTTATTACATAACTCAAGCTCGTCGCTCAATAGCAACGGCACAGTAAACGAGCCCGACACATATAATTGTTTTTCAAATCAACACGCCAATACCGTGCTCTTATCCACTGCAGTCATTGAATTACATAATCCAATTACTAACCGGTTCGAGACTGTACGGGCGCTATTGGACAGCGGCAGTCAATCGTCGTTTATCACCAAGTCGCTTAAGGTGAAATTATCATTAGAATCAATTCCAATAAACAGTTTAAAAATAATCGGTATTGGTAATCAATCTTCTAATGCAGTGACTGAGTGTTGCGTTGCTGAATTGAGGTCAATAAATTCTCAATTCAAAGTTAAACAGAATTTTCTAATTTTAAATGAATTAACTGGATATTTGCCCAAAAGTTCAATTGACATAAGTCAATTGCAAATACCAAAAAATATAAAACTAGCAGATCCAACATTTTATTGTCCTGCCAGAGTGGATATTTTGATTGGAGCTGACTTATTTTGGGATATTCTGGGTAGTGAGCAGATATCTCTGGGCCCACATTATCCAAAATTGCGATATTCTCAATTTGGCTGGTTGATAGCCGGTCCAATAAGTACAAAAAATCTCGAATCACATTACGTACACTGTGCTAATGCAATTCTAAAAATCGACAACGAAGATCACGAAGAGTCTCGAGTCGATGAGTTGCTCACAAAGTTTTGGGAAGTAGAAGAACTTCCCCTTAAGCCGATTCTTAGCGAAAAAGAAAAAGCATGTGAAAAACATTTTCTAGAAAATACAGTGCGGCTTTCTGATGGTAGGTTAATCGTAAAGTTACCACTTCATAAGCCAGCCGAATCGCTTGGTGAATCCTATAACATTGCCAAAAAACGATTTTTTCATTTGGAGAAGCGATTTCGAAAGAATCCTACTCTAAAAACACAATATGTGCAATTTATGCGCGAATATGAAAGTCTAGGACACATGTCCGAGGCCCCGATAAGCAAGCCGACTCCCGCATATTTTTTATGCCATCATGCCGTGTTCAAAGAAGATAGCGAGTCCACCAAGGTCAGGGTTGTGTTTGACGGTTCAGTTCCTACTTCCTCAGGCCTGTCTGTCAACGACATCCTAATGGTGGGTCCAAACATACAGGATTCTCTTTTCTCCATTCTTGTCAGGGCTAGGCAATATAAATTTATACTTACAGGTGACATCGAAAAGATGTACCGCCAGACCATGGTTCATGAAGATGACAGAAACCTACAGCTGATATTATGGAGGGAAGCTGAGTCCTTACCCATTAGGACGATGCAATTAAATACTCTCACTTATGGTACCACAAGCGCGAGCTATTTGAGCACTCGTTGTCTTTGGCAGGTAGGCGAGGAATGCGGGAACAAAGATTTAAAAACTATTATCCAAAAAGATTTCTATGTTGACGACCTCATTACTGGGGCAAATAATGAACAAGAATTGCGAAATATACAAAGGGGAGTTTCAGCAGCCCTAAGTAGTGCTTGTTTAAATTTAAGAAAATTCAAATCAAATTTACCTAATCTGTTTCATGGCACAGAGGTAAACACTCAAGATAATCTCACTCTTAGCGAAGCGTCAAACACGCTTGGCCTTGGATGGAACCCCAATGGTGATTTCTTTCACTTTTCCATTCAAATTGATTCTGACAAAAGTGTCAATCCTACAAAAAGGTACATTCTCTCAAATGCATTTAAAATCTTTGACCCTTTAGGATTGTTAAGCCCTTGCATAATTATCCCAAAATCATTGTTACAAGATTTGTGGTCTCAAAAACTTGATTGGGACCAACCTGTCCCACAAGTAACCAAAGAGGCATGGTTAGAGTTTGCAAATAATCTGCCTAACATTTTAAAGTTACATATACCTAGACCCGTTGTATGTGATTCACCTAAATTAATAGAAATTCATTTCTTTTGCGACGCATCACAACGTGCCTGTGGCGCATGCGCATACATGCGCTCTATAGACACTAAGGATGACGTCACTGTAAGGCTCCTTTGCGCTAAATCAAAGGTCGCTCGCATTAAGCCAATGACTATCCCCAGGCTGGAATTGTGTGCCGCTTTATTGACAGCAAAATTATATAAAACTGTAATTGAAGCTTTACGTTACAAACCTACAAATGTTTTGTTTTGGTGCGATTCCAGCGTGGTTTTAGGTTGGCTGAAGTCAGACCCTACCAAACTCAAGTCTTTCGTGGCTAATAGGGTTGTCGAAATAACCGAGTTGACTGATTCATCGTGTTGGAGATACGTTCCGACCGGCGAAAACCCCGCTGATCTCATCTCTCGAGGCGTGAGCCCTAAGCTGCTCCCGGAGCTCGATTTGTGGTGGTCAGGTCCTAAATACCTAGCTCAAAAAAGAGATTCCTGGCCTGTCCTTAATAAACCTGAAAAGGAAACCTTACCTGAAATGAAAGACATATCTGTTACAAAAAATATTAAAAAAACGCTATATACAATAAAAAGTAAAAACTTACCTAATTCAACAACAAATTCGCCATCTGAAAATAAAAAACCTGAAAAACAAAATAAATTAAAAACTGAAAATAAAAATATAATATTAAAATATGAAAATGAATCAAAAAATTTTACCTCATCTAATTCATGCAAATTGGAACCAATAATAGATTACAAAAAATACTCAAAATTAAATAAAATTCAGAACATTGTTGCTTATGTCAAAAGATTCATTTATAATGTACGCAACCCTACTAGCAAACGCACCGGGTGCTTAACCATTGATGAATTGAATGACTCATTCCAATATCTTTGCTTATTAGTTCAGCGTGAATGTTTTGCGGATGAATACAAGGCGTTAATAAAATCTTTACCTATTCATTCTAAATCTAAAATATTATCGCTTTCACCTTTTTTAGGTGAAGATAACTTAATTCGAGTAGGCGGTCGTATAAACATTTCCAATTATAGCTTTGAAAAAAGGCACCCCGTATTACTTGATTCGTCTCATTACGTAACAAAATTATTATTTGAGCGCGAACACGTTAATCACATGCACTCCGGCCCGCAGTTATTATTGTCTATCGTACGGGAGACGGTGTGGCCAACAAACGGTAGGTTATTAGCTCGACGTACAGTTCATAATTGCGTAACTTGTAGACGGTTGCGAGGCAAGACTCTTTATCCTAAGATGGGAGGATTACCTTCACAACGTATAACCGCTGATTTCCCATTCAAATCTGTAGGTATAGATTTTGCCGGTCCGTTCCAAATTATAAATAAAAAGGGACGCGGCGCTAAAATTCTTAAATGTTATTTGTGCCTGTTCATTTGTTTACGTTACAAATGTGTGCACTTGGAGGCGGTCAGTGACCTCTCCAAGGATGCCTTCATCATGACATTACGTAGATTCGTGTCTCGTAGAGGAAAACCAACGGAGATATTTTCCGATAACGGACGAAATTTCGTCGCTGCAGCGAAAGATATTGGTACCTTTTTAAAATTAAATAATGAATTAATCACTGATTACGCAGTTCAAGAAAATATCAAATTCATTTTCACTCCGACTTATGCTCCTCACTTTGGTGGCATTTGGGAAGCCGGAATTAAATCCGCGAAATACCACATTAAAAGGGTGATGGGCAACACCCATCTCACTTACGAAGAATTAGCTACTTTATTCACACAAGTGGAGGCTGTCTTAAATAGTCGTCCTCTGTGTCCCTTGTCCAGTTCTCCTGATGACTACCTTCCCTTGTCCCCAGGGCATTTTCTCATTGGGAGGCCTTTAAGAAGCTTACCTGCTGCTCCTGGCTTAGAAAAACGCTCAGAAAGCTATCTTCAACGCTACGATCGACTCGAACAAATTCATCAACATTTTTGGCAACGCTGGCAGCGCGAATATATCCAGGAAATGCAACAACGCGTCAAGTGGAAGACCAGCACCAAAACCCTTAATATCGACGATCTAGTATTGATCCAAGAAGACTTCATCCCACCGCTATGTTGGCGCCTCGGGCGAGTGGTTCGCCTCTTCCCTGGCCCAGATGGAATCTCGAGAGTGGCGGACATCAAAACTTCGAGGGGTTGCGTGCGACGACCCTTAGTTCGACTATGCCCACTGCCCTCTGCTGAAGATCTGCGTTGTTAAAAGACGGGGTCTTTTAACGGGGGGGAAGATGTTACGGCTTCGCCTAGTATCTAAGTTCAATGTAATTTTTCTACTCGATAGTTTGCTATTATATTTTGATCAGGCGTTTTAAAATGTAACTAACGTGACGTTGTTAGCGATAACTTCACTTGCTATCCATCCTTACACATCGCACTTCGCCGATCGCACACATCTTGTGATCAAGTATATACAAATAAAAAATTATTTTAAATTCAACAAAAGGAAAATTAAATTATTTTGAAGGAAGTTAAATGGTGTTTTATGTCTCCCTGACAGTCGTCTTATATACTTCGTCGCCTTATATACTTCGTCGCCTTATATACTTCGTCGTCTTATATACTTCGTCGCCTTATATACTTCGTCGTCTTATATACTTCGCAATCTCATATACTTTATCATCTTATATACTTAGTCGCCTTATATACTTCGTCGCCTTATATACTTCGTCGTCTTATATACTTCGTCGCCTTATATACTTCGTCGTCTTATATACTTCGTCGTCTTATATACTTCATCATCTTATATACTTCGTCGCCTTATATACTTCGTCGCCTTATATACTTCGTCGCCTTATATACTTCGTCGTCTTATATACTTCGTCGTCTTATATACTTCGTCGTCTTATATACTTCGCAATCTCATATACTTCGTCGCCTTATATACTTCGTCGTCTTATATACTTCGTCGTCTTATATACTTCGTCGCCTTATATACTTCGTCGTCTTATATACTTCGTCATCTTATATACTTCGTCATCTCATATACTTTATCATCTTATATACTTAGTCGCCTTATATACTTCGTCGTATTATATACTTCGTCGTATTATATACTTAGTCGCCTTATATACTTCGTCGTATTATATACTTCGTCATCTTATATACTTCGTCATCTCATATACTTTATCATCTTATATACTTAGTCGCCTGATATACTTCGTCGCCTTATATTCGTCGTCTTATATACTTCGTCGCCCTATATACATCGTCGCCTTATATACATCGTCGCCTTATATACTTCGTCGTCTTATATACTTCGTCGTCTTATATACTTATTTATTTATTTAAGGATATCCACAGCTTAACTATAAATAAGGTAACATAAAAATAACGTAGTAATATGTCTTCGCCAATCACGGATACCACAACTTATTTAACATGTGTGAACTCTATTTCTATTTTAACAACCAAGAAAGATAAATAAGGTACTCTTCGTCCTCTTATCTGACACACTTCTCCCATCGAGGTAGACAGAGACTTGCCTGCACTTGCTACGATACAAACTCACTTCTTTCACTTCATACACATTCATCAGTCTCCTCATACATGCACGTATAACCCGTCGGAAATATCTGCGGACCTCGCTGGAATGCGCTTTCCCCCGCGCTTCCTCCGTTTTCGCCTATCCAGTACCGTGACGAGTACGTACGAGTTGCATGACGTCATCAAGCCAGGTCCGCAGATATTTCCGACGAGTTATATAAGGCAGTGTACTCACCGGCGCATGTTTCTGTAGATGCTTATCTAACTTGGTGCGGTGATTAAAGCCGAGTGCACACTGCTCACAGCGGTGCGTCTGTCGTGTGTACCGCTCCGATTGTAACGCGCGCTGACGCTCTGCCTCCACCTTGAATGAGACATGTAGCTAAGCTTATATACCAATGTTCAAAAGGTCTAAAAGATAAAATTTAACTGACAGATAAACCTATGTCTATATATAAACAAGATACTTGCAACAACTTTACCCAAGAAACAGTCATCTAAAAACACTTACAGATAAAATTTATCTAACAGATAAACCTATGTCTTTTTACGTTTTCGATTAGACAGAGACAGGTAGTGTTTATCTGTTAGATAATTTTATCTGTAAGTGGCGAAATGGACCCTTAGAACGACTTTAACCAAGAACCAGTCATCTTAAATACATATTATGACGAAAAATTCAATCTTACAAATAATAAGGGCCGGTTACACCACTAAAAGATAAAATTTATCTGACAGATAAACCTATGTCTAGTTCATAACACACGACGTTTTAGACAGAGACAGGTATCACAGATATAAAATATCTGTCAGATATATTTTATCCGTAGATAGTGAAGCAGGCCCTACATTCCCGTTCCAATATAATTTAATATCAAAGGTAACCTGATTGCCTGGAAGATATTGCTACCTAGCAATAAGGCCGCCTGTTGCTTCTTATATTCTTGTTTGTGTCTGTACCTTATATCTTTGTGTGCAATAAAGAATATTTGTATTGTATTGTAACGTCCGCGGTAACGCCGTTACCGTCCCGGTAACGTACCTGTTCCCAAGACAGCAGTATCATCTGTAACGCGCCCGCTGGTAACCCGAGAGACTCCACGCGCGCCGCCACACGGGCACCGCGTTTACCTGGAATATTATAATAATTATGTTTATTTATTTATTTATTTAACTGTTTATTGTAAGTACATAGAGACAGAAAAAAAGAGAAGTTATACAAAAGGTACAGCATATTTCTAAAATAAATTTCTTTTTTTGAAATGTTCTAGTAAGTAAGTAAATAAATCATTTATTCCCAGTTCTAGGTAAACAAAAATATAAATAAAAAACCCGGCCACGCGCGAGTCGGACTCGCGCAGGAAGGGTTCCGTACAATTCACTATTGATATGGCAAAAAAGCTAAATTACCACGTTTTTTGTATGGGAGGGAGCCCCCTTGATTATTATCATTCTATTTTTAGTATTTGTTGTTATAGCGGCAACGGTAATACATCATTTGTGAAAATTTCAACGCTCTAGCTATAACGGTTCATGAGATACAGCCTGGTGACATACAGACGGACGGACAGACAGACAAACAGACCAATTTCTCAGTAATAGGGTCCCGTTTTCACCCTTTGGGTACGGAACTCGAAAAAAGAACATAAAAGAGCACCTTATGCTAAAACAACGAAATGAACTGGGAAAAGGACTCCACTCAGCGTATGTCATGTCACTGTACTAGTCCAATGACATAACGCTGATTTTCAGAGGAGCCAGGAAGAGGAAGAGTAAAAAGTTAGTAACGCCAATGACTTCTTAATACTGACCAGTAACGCCAATGACCTCTTAATACTGACCAGTAACGCCAATGACCTCTTAATACTGACCAGTAACGCCAATGACCTCTTAATACTGACCAGTAATGCCAATGACCTCTTATCTTAATACTGACCAGTAACGCCAATGACCTCTTATCTTAATACTGACCAGTAACGCCAATGACCTCTTAATACTGACCAGTAACGCCAATGACCTCTTAAGACTGACCAGTAACGCCAATGACCTCTTAATACTGACCTGTAACGCCAATGACTTTGTGTTCTTCAGCTGTAGAAGTGGAGTCTTCCTTCTTCATCTTCTTGACCGTGAGCGGCTCATCATCCGACGAGTCAAAGTCAAATAACTCTAGAGTTAGAGTTGACTCATCTTGAGTAATTTTATGTATTTGTTCTATAGATGGACATGATGGCTCTGGTTTTAATTCTTTAGTATTTGTTATTTTATATTCATTTTTGTCTATTTTAAATTGTTTTCTTTCATTTTCATTTCTTATATCTTTATCTTTTATATCTATTATGTTATTTGCTTTTTTTCTTTTCCTTTTTTTTATTTGTTGTTCTTTAGGTAATGTTTGTAGGTCTAATATTTCTGTTTTAATTGATTCCTGAAAAAAAATTACAATAAAATAGTAACTTAGCGCCAAAACACACGGTGAAACGCAAATGCAACGCAACTGAAACTTTTGAGTTGCACCGCAGTTTCTGCTATAGACTTCCTCAGAAAACCACACACGACGCAACTGAAACGAAACGTTTCAAACTAGTTGCAACTCAAAAGTAACTAGCAGTTTCAGTTGCGTTGCATTTGCGTTTCACCGTGTGTTCTGGGTCTTAGCAATATTGTAGCTTATACAAGAGGACGGAACAGACAGGGGCCCAAGATTTGGTCGCAATCAATGTAAGCCATTGTTTAGCAGAATACCAAAAGTGTCAAAAAATGACAATGACACTCTGCTGACACACAACTGAGGCTATTTTAAATTAGCAGACGTGGGCCCTTGGTCTCTGCCTACTCTGATGGAAGAAAGACGTTATAGATAGAAATGTATGTATACAGGTGACTTTAAATTAGAGATCGTTAAAAAAATATATGCTTGTACTCGTGATTACAAACAACTTTTACTATGAGACCAAGGTCAAAATCATTCAAAAATTTTTGAACTCCCCATACAAATTGCATCAGCTGATAGTATGGGGGAACAATTTTTTTTATGATTTCGAACTTGATTCCATAGTAAAAGTTGTTTGTTATCACGAGTACATAAATATCCTTTTCCATCGTTCACTAATTTAAAGTCACCTTATAAGTTACCTTAGTATCTCCATATTCTGATACATCGTTACAGTCTATATTTACAAAAAGAGGCTCCTCTATGTATTCATGTGATATGTAATGTGTTACTGTCCCGCTTGTTGTAGATAAGTGTGATAGAGACGGTAGATTGGTATCCTGTAAAACAAATACAGGTACTTTGACAGGTCATATCGCCCCCGGGTCACGGGTTCGATCCCCGCCGGTTAACAAACATTTGTGTGATGAGCATAAATGTTTGTTCCGTGTCTGGGTGTTATATATTTATCTATGTATGTTTATCAGACTCTGATACCCATATTACAGGATTTGCCTAGTTTGGGGTCAGGTGAGCGTGTGTGAAATGTCCCCCAATAAAAAAAATATGTTTTAAAATGGCATAAGGCATGACTGTGGACAGTCAAGGAAACCTCTAGCTATTTTCTTGCAGTATTTATTAATCACAATGAAAAATTAAATTGGTATACCAAATCATTGGTCAAAATATTTTTTATGTTCCTAAATATTAAAAAAAGGTACAAAATCCTACTATATTATAAATGTCAATGTTTGTGCCGATGGATGGCAGGATAGATGTTTGTTGCTCTTTCACGCAAAAACGACTGAACAGATTTTAATGAAACTTGGCAATATTGTAGCTTAAACATCAGAATAACATATAGGCTATATTATTTTGCGATATCATATTTTTTTTCCAAGATATGACGATAAATTCGTACGAAGTCGCCGGCAGCCGCTAGTTTATTATAAACAATATCTTCCCTCCATACCTCACACACTCCAAGTAAGACATCGCTAGCTAGTCGTGTTGTCTCTCTCAGTCGCATCGCCCGTCTCACTCCCGCCACGCACTCCCAACATAGTACACTAGTGGACAGATCTGGGATGGCCTAGAAACGATACATAAATAGTCATAGTTGGTCTTATTATAAGTGGTTTTAAATGAAAACAAGTGGTGAACTAAGAAGATGTATAACTAACTATAAAACGGGCTAACTAGCTTATGAAATAGATATAGGGTTTATCTGTTAATTAAATTTAAACTGTAGTTTCACCAGCTACAGATAAAATTCAACTGACAGATAAATCTATGTCCATTTCATAAAACATGACCATTTTAGATAGACAGGTATAAAATATATGTCAGATAAATTTTATCTTTAGATGGTAAAACTGGCATTAAGATACACAAAAAGTAACTTGATGAATGAAAATAGTTATATTGATTCAATCTTTTAATCATTCAACCATATGGATGCCTAAAATTCGACTTTTTAGCCTTTTTTTAAGGAATATAAAAGCTTTTCTAATATAATAATGCCTTATTGATCAGTTATGCAGTCAAAATTACTAGCACAAAGTCTTTTAAATCAATATTATCAATATAATTACAAGATAGTAAGTTTGATCATGAAATATGAAATATTACCCTTTAAAATCCCAATGCTGCTATTAAACCACTCTTAAATCACCTTAAGTTACCTAAAAAGACTTAATTGATACTTCTATAAGAGTTTAAAACAATATTTAAGAAGATTTAATCAATTATATAGCGTTACTTACAAGGTTTCCAACAAGAGTGTTGTAACACTCTAACTCAGCTTCAAGAAGCCGCCGCAGCCGACGCCCGCGACTCAAACAACCACGACACACGTCTCCAGTCATTGCAGACATTTATTCAAAACTATTTACAATATTTAATTGTTTAAATTCAAGTTTCACTGAAAATAAACACAAACAAACAGGATTTTCGGAAAGTGACAGCTGAGCTGACGTTTAGATGACTTGACAGTTTACTTTTTCTTATTGTTGGGCTATGAACGTCACATTTATAGAGCCAAAGTAAAGTCTTTTCGGGTTTTTCAATTTAAAAAAAATTAACGATACATTTTGAGATAGCTTCTCGTAACATACGAAGTTTTTTTTACACACCCCAGCTTCATTATAATAAATATAATAATTTCAAAATTCTGTTTAGCACCCACCCGGTCTCTTAGAGGAGGTCTAAGTCTCTAAAAATATTATTTTGTGTAAGTAATGATTCTTATGAGCTTTGTTTTTCGTTTAAAATGTTACTTTTTATAACTTCTTTGACCATAACGTCCTTATGAGGTGCCATACCGTCTGGATCTGCGGGCCTGGTCTGGCGCAAAATGGCTACCTTTTTGTATGGAATTTCTTATCGTTTGACAGGTCATATACCAAGAAAACTATGAAAAACTTGCGCCAACCTTGGCACGCTGTCATACTTATTTTTTTAAGAAAAAAATGTGGCACCTCCTAAGATAACGTCTGTCAATCTTCATATGACAGCATGGATTTGATAGAAGTTCACTATTTAACTGTTCAGTTAGTCTTTTTACATGCCTACCTCATACTTACCCTACTACCTACCTATTATGCTTCTGCTGCGTGCCTACAACTATACTAAACGCAGACTCGTGGCAGACGCGGTCATAAAACGTGTGAATGCGACAGCGCACATCATTATCTCGCTCACACTTACATTGTTTATGGGTGACGTCACAATGATGTAGAGATGCACATTCAATTCAATTCAATTCAATAGAGATTTATTCATAGGTAAGGTAACCCAAAGTTACACTTGAATGCGTCAGAAATATAAAACAAAATAAAAATAAAAACAAAATTATAACAAGTTAACAAAAGTAAAAGCAAATTAACTGACTGAAGCTACGCTGACTTCGGAAGGCAGATTCCCCAGAGAAGAAGCCAGCAAGAAACTCTTGAGGTTGCTCTTTTTTAAAAATATTGTTTACAATCATGTGTTTACAAAAGAACAACTTAAATATTACGATCGTGTGGAGCTAGAGCATTTACACACCATGCCCTATTGTCAATAATAAAATCGTTAATATTATAATACGCTCTCTGACAAAGAGTCCTCTTAATACAACGCTTAAATTTCGTTTCCGTTAAATTTAGAACATTATCAGGCAGTTTGTTGTAAAACCGTATACAGTTCCCTTCAAATGAATTATTAATTTTAGTTAGTCTACTACCAGGCATAACAAGTTTATTATTATTTCTAGTATTAAACTTATGAAAATCACTATTTTTTTTAAATTTTGATAATTTTTTTCTAACAAACATTAAATTTTCATAGATGTATTGACACGGAACTGTTAAAATATTTATTTCTTTGAACAGTTCTCTCAGGGAATCACGACTTTTTATATGGTAAATGGCTCGAATGGCTCTTTTCTGCAAAACAAATACTGCATGAATGTCAGCAGCATGACCCCAAAGCAGAATACCATAAGACATAATACTATGAAAGTAGCTGAAGTATATAAGTCTCGCTGTAGTTATATCTGTGAGCTGTCTGATCTTTCTGACAGCGTAGGCGGCGGAACTTAGCCGTCCACACAGTTTGTCAATATGGGGTCCCCATTGCAGTTTCGATTGGTTTCGAGTGTATGTCCATGTTTTTTTTAAACGGTTTTATTTAGCTCACCCCGTTTGTTTTATTCTTTCTTGGGTCAAATTTAGTAATTCAAATTTCACCCTCTTCCTGTCAACCGATTAATCTGAAATTTTGTATACACTTTGGATTTTGGTGACAATACAATTATGTTTATTCATTATCATTATAAATTCAAGATGGCCGCCGCTACAAAATGGCGGATAATTTAGGTTTTATTAATCCCATCAATATGGGTATCAAATGAAAGGGCTCAACAAGCAGAATACAATATACTATAAAAATTTGAAATCCAAGATGGCGGCCGCTACAAAATGGCGGATAACGTAGGTTTTATCAATCCCATCAATATGGGTATCAAATGAAAGTGCTCAACCATTAGAATTAAATGTACTATATAAAATTAAAATCCAAGATGGCGGCCTCTACAAAATGGCGGATAACTTAGGTTTTATCAATCCCATCAACATGGGTATCAAATGAAAGGTCTCAACAAGTAGAATATAATTTACTATGCAAAATTGAAATATACTTAGGTGCGAAACTGTTTGAAGAAGGTCAAGCCTACGTGACTCTTAGTACCTTTGCAGGGACTACGTATAGAGGAGTTGGACTGCAATAAAGTAACGGGCAAGAAACCTTGCAATAATGAAGCACTAAATGAATTAAACAGAATGCGAAATAAAAACTAAAAACTAGAAAATAAAAATAGGTAAAAAAAACTTTTTAAGTTAAACGGTTTTATGTTAAACATACATTGCAATGTTTAAGATAAATGTACTAAAAACTAAAAAATAATAAAATAGATATAGTCGTGGGAATTATAAACATATGCATAGACTAGACTAAAATAAAACCGTGGGGCATGGCAATTGTCTATTATCACACGTCCATCGTTGTCGGTTGAACAACTGCCTAATTAGGTACCTATAGATAGTGTAACATTACAAAAAAAAAACAACATTTTAATCAACGATTGTAGACAATTGACGTGCCCCACGGTTTTATTTTAGTCTAGTCTATGCATATGTTTATAATTCCCACGACTATATCTATTTTATTATTTTTTAGTTTTTAGTACATTTATCTTAAACATTGCAATGTATGTTTAACATAAAACCGTTTAACTTAAAAAGTTTTTTTTACCTATTTTTAAGACTTAAGTGAGGCATATTTAATGTAAACAAAGTACTTTTAGGTACTTTTTAAAGTATAGGTATAGTTATTAAAATGTGGTGATTTAATTGTATCTACACGTTTGTGCAGCGATGACTCACCCGGTTTGAGATTTATCGACATTTCTGCAAGTCTGCGTGTGCGCATCTCGATTACAAAAGTGATTTATGGTCTCGTCTGCCACGAGTCTTTGCGTTTAGTATAGAAGAAAGGCTAGCTTTCGTTTCCCCACCATTGCAATCACATCCTCAAGGAAATAAAAAAACTAAATAAAACACATCCATACAATAGCAGTGCATTTAATAAAATAAAAACGACTGAGCATCGCGGCGTCTACGCACACCAACGGGCAACAGTTACCTAGACCCTCGAGCGGTATGAACGCCGGTACATTTGAGGATCCAGGTTAACTCTTACCTGTTCAAATATACATTTTTGTATTATTGCTTAAAGTTTGAAATGCGTAGACTGACCGATAGGTTCAAAATGTTACATTTGCTTTGGTAAATGGCGGTCGGGATGAGCGGGCTGCGTGCGCGCATGTAATTTCATATACGGTTTCGAAATACGCTTTCTTAATCATACTTCTATTATTGAAAAGAGACAACCAATAGTCGGATACCTCGAAACCGTATTTAAACTTACACCTGCGCATACGCAGCCCGCCCCAAAGAGCAGTAGACGGAATAACTCGGTATATCGGAGCGGTTGCCCATCACACAACTATTTTAATTGACTTTTATATGTATAAGTATTCTTAATTTTTTAAATTGCTTGATTCGAAGGTAAGACTTAAGCGACATTTATTTTGTATTGCATTTTGAACCGTATTCCAACAGACATAAAGCTCAAAATGCAACACAGCAAAAATATCACTTAATTCTTTTTTAATATATTTTTTAATTTTAGGGTTCCGCTCCGCGTGACTTAAATTAGATTAGTTAAAGCGCGGGTAAGCAGCGGCCGCGTCCATACAACACCATACAATCCTTACCTTACAACACGAGAAACAAATGAAAAACACATTGAGCACGAAATGGCGGACCGACACACGAAATAGGGTTACCATGAATTATTTATTATTTAGGACATGAGTACAACTTTAAAGAAAAAAAATTGTTAAAAATTATGACAATTTCTTAGTCAGGTAGGGTCGACGAAAAAACAACTTTTCCTTTGAAACGAGAACACTTTCTGTTATTGCTGGTTCTTGTTTCTTAAGAAAAGTTCTTTCTTTATACCTACTGACTTAATGAACCATGTTAGATTTAAAAAAAATATTACTTCATAGCATGAAAACCCTTTACAATTGATATTAGACACTATAAAAAAATAGATAAGATTCAAAATGAATTGATATGTTTGATATTCAAACATCGAAATAGGCAAATTAACAGTAACAAGAAATGTACCAATCATCGATCGGCGCGCGTTTCTTTCGACCAATCAGAGCGCAGCATTTCAAATCACGTGATAATACTCAGCTGTGATTGGTCGCCGCGCCGATCGGTTCACAAAACTAAGAATAAACAATAAAAATAGATATAACTAAACAAATACTATTCTATTAGGTGACTTTAAATTAGTGAACGATAGAAAAGGATATGCATGTACTCGTGATAACAAACAACTTTTACTATGGAACCAAAATTTCGAACACCCCATACATACATCAGCTGATAGTGTTAAATGTATGTGAGAACTGTTATTTTGAATGATTTCAAACTCGGTCCCATAGTAAAAGTTGTTTGTTATCTAAATGCATATACTTTTCTATCGTTCACTAATTAGAAGTCACCTTGTATAGTTAAAAAATCATACTATTACTGATCTAAGTTACATACAGACGAAAAAAATTGTGAAATTGTGGTCATCCTAGTAATAATTATTAAATTGGCACAATACAAGCTTGACACGCTGATTAAACGGGTGCCATAGTGAAAGTCGTTATGACTCCTAACAAATCAAAATATGAGTTTTTTTACACACCTATGGAAAGTATGAAAAAACTGAAGACAGAGAGGGTAGTTCAGTCTCTTTACGAGCTGATATCAAACAACTTTTACTATGGAACCAGGCTTCATCATCTCTTGTCGAACCGGACTTCGAAAAATACATTTTCTAAATTCTTTAACATAGTACACTCATTATTCATAATTTCCTCTGGGTCCATAGTAAAAGTTGTCTCCCCTCCGTTACAGTGAAGTTCCCTCTAAGTTCCCTCTCTAGCGGCGCTACCCAGCGTGATGGCACTCTATACAATAAGCATTCTTTTTTTTAAATTCAAACATTTATAAAAAAACCGTCAACAGTTAGGTTTTGGAACATCGTTTGGAATACTTTGCCATTAAAAAAAAGTAATTTAAAAATAAACTCTTCACCGTTGCAAAAATTAAATCAAAAAATGATATTTTAAATTTTAGACTGAAATAACGAATTTCATGGTCAATATAGTTAAACTAGAGTTGTGAAACAGTCGATAAATAAATTTATCGATATTTTATTGAAATAGGGACAGCTGTAGTGAAAAAAAACGTAAGTTAATTTTTTCCTGCTGCAGGCTGATAAAAAAAACGATTTTAGGAAAAAACATTTACCACAATCCAAAGCAAGTCGAGGTGGAAGGAAGTGGTCTCTGCCTACCCCAATGGGAGAGAGGCGTGACGGATATGTATGTATGTATATATGTATTTACGGCGTCAGTATTCCATACGATGTTTTTTAAACCCAGAATTGGCATAAGACGTTAGACAAACGGCGAGTAACAAATAAAAAAAGAGCATTATTAAAAAGTAGTGTTATCTCTAAATCTAGGTCTTGTAGGCGGGTCGCTTTTAGGTCTCAAAGTGCAGTCTGGAGTCTAACTTTTATATGTAATTGAAAAGTTATTTTTATTTTATTGTTAAATTGAATCACACCGCCATGCGCCATAATGACTATTTATTGCTTTGAACGATTTTTTAAAAATCTTTAACGATATCACATGTAAGACTAATAGAAATCTGTTTTTTTACCCGACTGCGCCAGGAGGGTTATGTTTTTCGAGAGTGTGTATGTAAGTATAAACGCTCTACAGCCTAAACGGCTTGATAGATTTCAGCTTAAGAGGTGTCGTTAGATTCGTATTTACGGTGACAGTGACACTGGGTACATCAAAATAAAAAATGCGTTTTTAAACGCAGTCGGGTGTCTTTTTAAATAAAAAGGTTAGGTTATTTTTAAGCGAATTTAAAACTCATACGACCAGCAACCGAACCAAATGGTCATCGTTTCTTACTTCAGTTCACACAGCAAACGCAACGTAAGTACCCTTACATCACTCACTCGCTGACTGTGTACATTGACCACTAGCGCCATCTATCGACTCCCACCGCCTACAATCGATCTAAAAGCAACCCCCCCCCCTCACTACCCTACTTTATTGCAGTACTATCACATCTCTATCTTTACAAGAAGGTAGAAAAGCACTTTTTACAAGGGACTCGGGACCGCACACCGCTGGTTTCACTGGCCAGTTTTACTTGGTATTTAGTTGCTAAAGTATGTTAGTGATACGAGAGGTCAATTTTATACTAGACGACTTTTAACTAATATGTAAATTCATAAATTCACAAAAATTTTAGTTAAGTATGTAATTTGTGATTTAAGAACTTATTAGAGCCGAGTCGAAGTTGATAAATACTATTTTAGAAAGTCGATTTCGATAGAATTGTTTGGACATCACTAGTGTTTATAAAATCTTTTCTTTAGATATACTTAACTTTAGTCTACGAAGTGTGACAGCAATGCAATTTTAGAAAGTCGATATCGATATTTTGATTTATCGATAGAATTGTTTGGACATCACTAGTGACTATAAAAATCTTTTAAACCACAACGCATTCTATCTAAGCTTCAACTGTGAACAGAAAACAACTTTTACTATGGAACCAAATTTAAAACCGCAAAAAACAAGTGTTCACATTTTTAACGTAATTTTTTGCATATTTTTTTTTTCATGAATCCGATTTCACAATGGGTCCCATAGTAAAAGTAGTTTGTTTCGAATCCCTCTACACAGCGGTGTGCAATCATACAATTTTTCATACAAAATATCCATATAATAACAGCGATTCATATTTTTGTACTATTTTTAATACAATTACATACAATTTTTTGATAAATTTTGGTGCATTTAAAAATTGGCCTTTTTTTTAAAACAACGTCCGTTGCTCGATACCACTTTAAATATAACTAGAAATTAAATTAGAGGTTTAATTTCACTCGGTAACTATAGGATGATATGGCTAACAGATATTTTATACCTATCACTGTTTAAAACGTTATGTTTTATGAAATAGATGTAGGTTTATCTGTCAGATAAATTTTAGTCGTAGATAGTGAAACCGACACTTACAAAATACCATTTTGTAAGATTGAATCTTTCGTTATAATATGTATGGTTAAGGAGCAAACAGTTGCTCAGTCGGGTACAGTGACTCACCATCGGTTTTTAAAGAAGGAAAAGAGATATGTTCATCTCTTTTGAATTTTTTTGGAAGCGTTCGGCACGCGCAAGCGCAAGTGCAAAAGAGATGACCGTATCTCTTTTCTTTCTTTACAAACAGATGGTGAGTCACTGTACCCGACTGAGCAACTGTTTCCTCCTTAACCCTATATAAGATGACTCGTTCTTGGTTAAAGTTGTTTTAGAGGCCCGCTTCACTACTAACTGATAAAAATTATCTGACAGATAAACACTACCTGTCTGTGTCTAATCTAAAACGTATTTTTTTTATGAAATAGACATAAGTTTATCTGTTAGTTAAATTTTATCTTTAGATAGTAAAACGGGTAGGTACTTAGTATTGTAAGATAAAATTTTTTCATCGTATTTCGACACATGTTTCTTGGGAAAAGTTGTTCTAAGCCCGTTTCACTGCTTTCTGATAAAACATATCTGACAGATAAACACTACCTCTGTCTAATCGAGTTTTATGAAATACTTAGACATAGGTTTATCTGATAGATAAATTTTATCTGTTAGTGTTTTTAGATGATTGTTTCTTAGGAAAAGTTGTTCCAAGTCTCTTGTTTTCCATCACAGAGTGTCACAACACCTTGTTAAGTTAATGTCCAGTTATATTTAATTGATTATCTTGCAACTAGACTGAAATTATGACTGACTTAGCGTTTAAAAGAAATGTCTATATAGGGTGACTTTAAATTAGTGAACGATAGAAAATATGCATTTACTCGTGATAACAAACAACTTTTACTATGGGACCAAGTTCGAAATCATTCAAAAAAAATTTGAACTCGCCATACAAAATGCACCAGCTGATAGTATGGGGGAACAAAATATTGTTTTTTATGATTTCGAACTCGGTCCCATAGTAAAAGTTGTTTGTTATCACGAGTACATGCATATCCTTTTCTATCGTTCACTAATTTAAAGTCACCATTTATTTAGTACTGGGGTAGTGACTTACACAGAAATATTGTTATTGAATACTAGTAATAGCTTTAATATAAAACGACTTTACTTATGAAACATGGGTTGTAAAAAAAGATAACGTTTATAAGAAATCTATTTCTTACTTTTTGACAAAACCACACTTTCTAAGGTTTTCTAAGGAAGTCTATAGTAGAAACTGCGATGCAACTCAAAAGTAACTAGCAGTTTCAGTTGCGTTGCAGTTGCGTTTCACCGTGTGTTCTGGGTCTAAGTGCCTGTTTCGCTACTTTAAAATAAAATTTAACTGACAGATAAACCTATGTCTATCTCATAAAACGTGACGTTTTAGAGAGAGACAGGTATAAAATATCTGGCAGATAAATTTTATCTGTAAGTGGTGATACGAGTCATTTAAGTATAAGTAATTTTTTTGATCAAAGTCGTTCTGTCCTTGTGGTCATCGCAAATTGAACTCTTTGTATAAAGCTAGAAGGTCCATTTTGATTTGCATCAATTTTCTTTTTAATATAACCAACATTCTGTGTAAACTAGTCACCCCCCAGTAGTGTGACCATGCGTCATGTAAATTTTAGACCAAGTTTTTATAATAAAAAGGCGAGAACGCTGGACAAAGGGACATCGCGCTAATTTACACAACTATACATAACGGGGACGACTTTTACTGTAGCACATTTACTATGTGACAATTTTACAAAAAAAAACATTGTCCTGGCAAAATATTCCCATGTTAAAAGTCGTTTGAAAATCACGTCCCCATAGTAAAAGTGGTTACAGCAAGTAACCCCCGCTCTATAGATACAATTGGAATCGACTATACAGTTTATGATACAACTTTGCACCGACACGACACTCCAACAGAACGCTAACAATTCAGAAAATCGCAACAAGGAACAAAAAAAATTGCTTTTTTCAGTTTTTTTTAATACACAATGCCTAGAGTGTCTTTTTTGAATATATTTTACATAATCTTCTTTAGTCTTTATTTATTTTTAAATAATTATCAGGCGATTTCAATTAATATTCTTTGCCTGTTACTTTTTTTTTAAATTTAATAATATACTCGACATAATGTATTAAAAAACAAACCATTTGGCCACTAATATAATACCTACGTGCGCAAGCCAAAATACACAAACGCGACAACCAATCAGGAGCGAGGAAATTTCATCCAGCGATTTGATTGGCTGACATAAAGCTATGAGTTTTAAATGCTATCTTTTGATTGGTCGATTATAATATGTAGTTGAAATGCTGTTACGTTATTGGTTGAATGTTTTGTATGGAAATGAAATGCAGTTCTCTGATTGGCTGATGGAAAAAATGCAGTCTTCTCATTGGCTAATTCAAATGTATGAGAGACAAATGAAGGTTTCTGATTGGTTGACGAAATCCTCGCTCCGGATTGGTCGACCGATCCGCCGGCAGCTTGCTTTACCAAATAACACTCTATTTCAATCGAATAAGGCTGGAACTCGTATGGTCACTAATTCAAAAATACTTTTTTATCAACATGGCCGATTGATTTCGGTGAAAATGCATTTATTTTAAATTTTATAGTTTATTTTTATTCGTTAACCTATTTAAAGCGTATGTTTTTTTTTATTTTTAACCCATTGACTGCTATTTGAATCTCTCCAGTAGGCTACTATAAAATTTTGGAATCTATACAAAGGATAGTTTCATGGAACTGAACAACTTTTTCTAAGAAACTTAAATGAAAATATGTAATCAGCCAACTGATCTACCATACTATGATATTTTTACCCGACTGCGCCAGAAGGAGGGTTATGTTTTTCGAGAGTATGTATGTATAATTCTTTGTCACGCTCTACAGCCTAAACGGCTTGATGGATTTTAGCTTGAGAGGTGTCGTTAGATTCGTATTTACAGTGAGAGTGACACTGGGTACATCAAAATGTTGAAAATTGAGTTTTTTGAACGCAGTCGGATTTTTTTTATGTTTCTTAGATAAAGTCGTAAAGTTTCATTGATATAGTTCCCACAGAAGCGGTCCCAGCCATAAAGTCACGACACACCGAAGCGAAACCGGCCTTAGGCACATACAGGGGGCGTGGCTATTGCTATGACGTCATTATGTCGCCATATTTTTTTATTTTATATTTTGTTAGGTAGGTCTTTATGCTGTACTATGTATTTTTATCTATAGAATTAAGCTTTTATTTCTTATTGTTTCTTGAGGAAAGTTGTTTTGTAGCTCATAACCGTAACCCTATAGTCTTAACTCTTAATTGATATTTCACTGTTGTTTCTTGAGAAAAGTGCTTTTGACAATAAAACTCTTGAAGGACCACAGTAAAAGTCGTTTTATAGCGACTTTTCAGATATAACCAGTCATCTGTAGACTGTCCGTTGAGAGTCCTAGAAAAGGACTTTGACAGCTAACTGTCAAATCCGCCATTTTGCAAATTTTGACAGTCCACAGATAACTGCATAAGTATACAATAAGTATACAAAATACATAGTATAGCTTGAAAAATCCGAAAAAAAAATGAATTTTTTAACTGTAGAAGGAAGAAAAGAAAAAAAAAGAAAAAAATAATTAGTGACAACTTAAGAATGTACTTAATAGTTATATTTTAAAAAACAAAGAGCAACTTAAAATAAAAGAAAATTTAAATATAAACACGAAATAAGAAAAAATATTAAGTAAGACATCTGGCATGAGTGTGAGGGAGACAGCCCGAGGGGACCGTCATGTATTACGTGATTCTTTTTTTTTAAATTTTATTTGGATTAACAAAAGAAAACAAGAAAGAATTTAACATAAAAAATACAAAAACAATAAAAATGAGGAATTTAACAGAAAAAAAGAAAATATTTTCAACAATGACGACAACCAAATCAAAAAGGTCCCCAGAACACGCTTGAAAGAGACAGCAGATAGCCCCGCCACCTGTAGTGCGAGCGAGACGACACTACACCACACGCACACCTACATTTACTTGCATTACATTGTTAGTTTATGGTAACACATTATTAACTAATTCATTGTTAATTAATAATTACAAAATAAAAAAAAACTTATTTTTAAATTGTCCGAACATTTTAGCGTTGACCCGGAAAGGGGAGGGGTTAACCGGTTTTTTTAAACGGTCAAAATATTGCTTTTTTTAAATCTTAAAATTATAGAAAAGTCGGTTTTGTTATTCTGTAATCTACAATCGAAAATCGGTTTTTATTTTACAATAACCGATTTAAAAAAACCGTTTAAAAAAACCGATTTAAAATTCAAACCCCCTATACATTGGAAGCATATCAAAAAAGTGGGCGGAGTCAACGCGACGAGCCACCAATCACAACAACCACCGCAACCACACACACAGTACGTCTGTCTCTGTTGCGCGCGCGCGGTGCGCGTACAGGCGTCCCTGTCGCGCCGCTACGCTCGTAGCCGGTCGTAGCCGCTACGCCGTAGCGCTTTGCTACGAGAGTCACTCCGAGTTCGTGAAATACTCTGATGCATTTCCACGGCATATAGGACACGTGCGGTTTGACTGCAAAAGAAAAACAGACGTAAGCGGTCATATTAAGGTCTTTATTTCAAGGTTAAGGGCCTACAGATAAAATTTATCTGTCGTCTAAAACGACATATTTGACATGTTTGATGTTTGACTATTGACAGATAAAATTTATCTGGCAGATATTTTATATCTGTCACCGTCTAAAACGACATATTTGACATGTTTGATGTTTGACTATGACAGATAAAATTTATCTGGCAGATATTTTATATCTGTCACCATCTAAAACGACATATTTGACATGTTTGATGTTTGACTATCGACAGATAAAATTTATCTGGCAGATATTTTATATCTGTCACAAAAAAAGGGGAAGTTTCTGTTTTCGACCGTATATAATCTATTATTATGTAGATAGTTAGACACAGAACACACGGCGAAACGTAACTGCAACGCAACTGAAACTGCTAGTTACTTTTGAGTTGCATCGCAGTTTCTGCTTAGATATATATAGACTTCCTTAGAAAACAACACACGACACAACTGAATCGTTTCGCGTGAGTAAATAGCAGTTTCAGTTGCGTTGCATTTGGCGCTTATACCTACCCGGAGCCACTTGTCGACGCACTTGGCGTGGAACTCGTGCGCACACGGCAACACGCGCAGCGTCTGACGCGCCTCGAACTCACACATACACACCACGCACGACGTCTGCTCGCCTGGGAGTGAAGAAAAAATATGTTTATTTTAAAAATAATAGTTTTTTGTGTTGTGTTTTCTTTGCCAGCTACCGTCCGAAAACCGACTTTTCCAGACAATCTATTTTATTTCTAAAAACTTTATTTCAGTAGCCTATTGTGTCCCACTGCTGGGCAAAAGCCTCCCCCACATTTTTCCATGCCTCCCTATCCCCGGCTACCTATGGTCAGTTTGTCAAGTATGCATCCAGGAGGAGGCCAATTCTACTAAGTTAAGTTAAGTTAAGTTTTTTCCGCCAGATGGCGCCCTCATGTATACATATTCTCCCGGACAATTAATTCGGAAAAAATATAAAGTGCACGCTTTTCGGCTTAAAAGTTTATTGAAAACGGACATTGAGCTCGGATTTGCCTATGGAGGTGTTTGTGGCGCTTTTTATTAAGAGCATCCATCTGATCTATAGTTTTATAGATAGTGCACCGTTTCTTGCCGTTTTTTACGGGGATGCTGTGTTTTACGCGTCGCATATAGTTAAAGTGCTGTTCTCGAGAGGTGTGTGTATAGTGACTATTTAAATCTGGTGTTTATTTTCGAAGCTGGAAGCTGGAATAAAGGGTTGCTGTTGGTTTTGCTCCAGGTACATTGGTTTTTTTTTTTTAAATTTTCATTGTGGCGGTGTTTCTAAAAAACCTTTTTGTCATTCACCCTCTTGTGGCCTGTTTTCTGGGCTGTACGAAGAAACTAGTCAAGCTTTTCGTCGCTAAATAGAAGTGTCGTCCAGTGTATTTTTGCGACAGTGTACTTTTGTGGTGTTCGTGGTTCGATTCCCGGGGTGGACTTAATTCGGTTTTTATTTTTGTACTTTTCATTATTATTATTTATTAAATATTTTTTTTTATTTTGGGTTTAATATTTTATTTGCAACTTTTATTAATTTAATTGTTTTTTTTTAATTAGAAAAAGTAATAATAGGTTTTTTTTATTTAGTTTTGATTTGAATTGTTTTTTTTTTTTTATTTAATTTTTTTTATTTGATTTGAATTGTATTTTTTTTTTTGGTTTTTTATTATTTCAACTTTATTTATTTTTTTAATTTGTTTTTTTTTTTTTTTTTAATTTATTAACTTTGACATAATTAATTTTGACATTTATTGTTTTTGTTTATGATTTGATTATGTTTTGTGGAATTATTTTGTTTTTTTTTTTTTAAACATGTAAAATAGTTATTGATTGTATTTAAGATTATTTGATATGCTTTTATTGTTAATTTATTTGATTTGGGGATTTTTGGTGGGATGAGTAGCTCAGTCAGGTCATCGTGTCCGCATTGCCCGGGCTCCTCCCGTACTTATGTAGTCCCTCGTGGGTTAAATGTGCACATTTCGCACATGCACAGGGATGTCGTCGCAGCTCAGCCAGCGCCACCTCCGTCTTTGCCAGCGGCCGTTGAAGTTAGGTCCTTGAACGATCTTAGAGATTTCAAGGCCAAAATACCGGTGTTGAAGCACATTCCCAAGGGTGCTAGGAATTTAGCCGCAGGTAGGCTTTGCTCATTAATTGGGCAGTGTATTGCTTCTAATGGGCTCATGGAATGGCATACTCTCCTTAGTTTTGCTTACACGGCGTTAAGGATACCGGATCCAAGTGACCGTCGTTCTCTGACGGTTAAGGTGAAGGAGAATATACAGAAGGATTCCTTCCTTCCTTCTTTCCTTTCCCTAGATGCTTGTGGGTTACCGACAAGGTCGCGTTTGGCCGTTAGGTTAATTGAGGCGAAGGTACATGATGGTGACCTGAGGGGCGCCGTTCGTCTTTTGGTGTCGGATGATTCTCTTGCCCCTAACAACGCCGATACGCTGTCTGCTTTGCAAGCCAAGCATCCTTCGCCCTCGCGGCCTTTGCTGTGGCCTGCTCCCCCTGATTCAGGTGATCTCTATCTGACTGTGACGTCGAACGAAGTCGCTGCTGCCGTGGATTCTTTCTTTAGTGGCTCAGCAGCTGGCTTGGATGGTTTACGTCCAGATCACCTGAAGGAATTAATTTCGCCTTCAGCGGGTGATAATGGTGTGCGTCTGTTGGGCGCATTGACTGACTTGTGTAATTTTATGTTGCGGGGTATGGTCAATGTCGAGGTCTGCCCTTTTATTTATGGTGGAAGTTTGTGTGCTTTAACCAAGAAGGATGGGGGAATACGCCCGATCGCGGTAGGGAGTGTTTTGCGTCGGCTTGTTGGCAAGCTCGGTTGTCGTTCAGTGAAGGGTGAGATGGCGAGTTATTTGCAGCCACACCAGCTTGGTTTCGGCACTGCACTGGGTTGCGAGGCGGCGATACACGCCACGCGGTCCTTTGCCAGTGATGCTGAGAATGACGGCTGTATTGTTGTCAAATTGGACATAAAAAATGCGTTCAATAGTTTAGAGAGGGATGTTATTCTGCAGAGGGTTAAGGAGAGGGTACCAACTTTATACCCATTTTTACATCAATGTTACTATACCTCGGGTAACCTCTTCTATAGGGATAACGCGATCCTTTCGCGGGTAGGTGCACAGCAGGGCGATCCGTTGGGTCCGCTTATTTTTTGCCTGGGTATTCAGGGCGCTGTTGAGTCTTTGGTATCACCTCTGAACGTCTGGTATCTTGACGACGGGACTATAGGTGGGCCTTCCGATACGGTGATGTCTGATTTACGGACTTTGTTCCCAATGTTGGCGGAGCTGGGTTTGGAGGTGAATACCAGTAAATGCGAGGTGTTGTTTCTTGGTGCTCAATCGCCAGATACGCTGGCGGACCTTGAGGCGTTAATTCCTGGCGTGAACGTTGTTGGTAGGCCCGATTTTTGCTTACTGGGTTCGCCTGTGTTTGCAGAGGGTTTGCCTCAGTCCCTTGAGGCTAAGAGATTATCTTTGTCCGCTTTACATGATAAACTTTTAAGTTTGTCATCTCATGTTGCTTTGGTCCTTCTGCGGTGCTGTTTTTCTATGCCAAGGCTAACGTATTTGGTGCGCACTTGCCCCTCTTGGTGTTATCCGCTTGGTGTGGCCAGGCTTGATGATACTCTAAAAAGTACTATAGAGAAAATTTTAAATGTCCACTTAGACGACAAACAATGGTGTCAGGCCACATTGCCCGTGAGGCACGGTGGTCTCGGTATTCGCCGGATTGAGGGTACTGGTCTCGCTGCGTTCTTGGCCTCCGCTCATGGTGTTTCTGACTTGGTCACTCGTATTCTGAATCGTAATGGTGACTGGTCAGGGATTCCTTACGTAGGGGAGGCCCTTGCGGCTTGGGGCCTTTTGTGTCCTGTCGAGGCTTTACCGGATGATCGGTCTTCGCAGCGTTGCTGGGATGACGTCCTTTCGAGGGTGTTGTTGCGTGGTTTGCACGAGGGGGCGTCTTGCAGAGACCTTGCTCGTCTAAAGGCAGCTTCTTGTCCCGAGTCGGGGGCGTGGTTGCATGCATTGCCGTCACCTCAGCTTGGTACTTTGTTGGATGACAACACGTTGAGGGTGGCTTCTGCGTTGCGTCTGGGGTGCGATATTTGTGTGCCGCATCTTTGTGTTTGTGGTGCTTCCGTGGACGCTAGTGGTGTGCATGGGCTGAGCTGCGTTAGATCTGCAGGTCGTTTGTCGAGGCATATTGCGCTGAACGACATTATCTATCGTGCTCTGGTTTCGGCAAATGTGCCTTGTTCTTTGGAACCTCCGGGTTTGAGTAGGTCGGATGGTAAGCGACCCGATGGCCTGACATTAATTCCGTGGGAGAGGGGGCGCTCTTTGTTATGGGATGCAACTTGTTGTTGCACTTTTGCTCCCAGCCATTTGTCTGGCAGTGTACAGTGCGCAGGTTCTGCGGCGGAGGCGTCGGCCAAGTTGAAGCATGCCAAGTATGCGGCCCTGAAGTCTTCGTATCTGTTTGTCCCGGTGGCAGTGGAGACGGCAGGTGCGTGGGGTTCGGAGGCGAAGAAGTTTATTTTGGAGATTGGCCGGCGCCTCCGGGATAGGGGCTTGGACCGTCGCTCCGGGTCGTTTCTTGCCCAGAGGTTGTCGTTGGCTATTCAGCGCGGCAATGCCGCCAGTGTAATGGGTACCTTTGGGCGGGGGGCGATCCGTGGTGGTCTTTTCGACTAGTGGTTTGACGATGCTTGTTGCTGATACTTTCCTTGTTATTAGCTATATTTTTGACGAAGCCTGTTGCTGATTTATTTTGTTGTTTCTTAGGTTTATTTTGACGAAGCCTGTTGCGGATTGTCGATTCTGTAAGTACTTTTATTTATTTTTTTATTTTTTTGAATGAAATAAATAGTTAAGCAACCAACTATTGTCAACACATTGACATAGTATTGCGATAGGTGACATTGGTAGTCTGCTAAGTTCTACGACAGAAGCGTCAAATCCGCCATTTTGCAAATTTTTGACAGTCCCATGACTGGATAAACGTCAAATAGCGAAGTGAATACCGTTTGGAACTGCCACTTATGTGACATTGTGGAGTAGACTGCCGAACAGAGCAAATAGTAGTAGTTAGGTATGGTCTATGTATCGTCTATAGTTATCGTTATCAATTTATCCGTTAGTAGAGTACCAAAATGGTAAAATCGTACAGCTCACATTCTAGAGAGACACCATTTTTGCATTTAGTAATTAGCAGAATCGGCCTCCAGGGGGCTTAGCACGGCGTGCCGCGACAATTATCTCACGCATGCTGTCCTTGTCACTTTTAAAACTATAGACAGAGACGTAAGCGTGACAAACGCATGACAACGTCTTGTCACGGAGTGTATGCTAAGCTAGCAGATCGTCGCGCCAAAAACTATAATTCACAAAATATTAAAACCTATATTACCTTGATGCGTCTGCTCGCAGTACTTATAACTAGGCAGCAGATCGATCTCCTGTCTCTGCAAGCCCCTCGGCTTAGCCTCCCCGAGTCTCTCCGCTAACGACAGCAACGCCTCGTAATTCTCCGTCTCGGGGGAGTCTGGGGCGTCGTCGCGGGGTTCCGCATACGGGGAGAGGGGGAACATGGCTAATAAGTTCAGGAATACTTGGTACGTGGGGGGAGGGGGGAGTGGGAGAGATGGGACGCCGAGGGGGGTGACGCCTAAAGCTCCTACCGCGCCTACTGCGCCGACCTGTGGTGGGATATACAGCTGTAGTTTTAGTTTAAATGGTGGGAAATGCTGAGAAATAGATTAACGGCTCGTTTCAACATGTACCTACAGATAAAATGTATCTGACAGATAAACACCACCTGTCTCTGTCTCAAACGTGATGTTTTATAAAACAGACGCAGGTTTATCTGTCAGGTAAATTTTATCAGTTTATAATGAAACGGCCACAAAGACACATTTAATTTTTATTAGAAAATAAATTAGTATGGAGATTTATCGACCAATAGCCATGGTTCTTTCGCGATCATTGTCTATAGCTTATGAAAGTCCACTGCTGGGCAAAATGCCTCCCCAAAGAATCTCCACAACGACCGGTCTTGCGTTGTCCATATTCAACGGCTTACACTGATTGCGACTGAATGTGTGAAAAAATGCCATTGACACTCTGCTGACACACAACTGAGGCTATTTTAAATTATCAGACTTGGAGTCTTGGTCTTTCACCAGGTCGTCGCCGATCATAATAATTAAGGCCGTAGCCCCAGTAGGCAAACTGTTAGCGGCTGACTAGTTTGCGGCGTATCGATTTAGTACGCCCTTCCATATATTTGAAATGGAGTGTCCACAGTCAGCTAGTTTTCGCTCACTGTACGCAGTTTGCAGCGTTACGCGCGCTGACTATCTTAGACAGCGGCCGACTCCCACCAAAACCGGTGATTTCATTGATTTGAGTTTGCAGCTAACTCTTTCAGTTCGCCACAAATTTGCGGCTCACTCAGTCGGCCGCTAACAGTTTGCCTACTGGGGCCACGGCTTAAATCGTTGATGTAGTCTACTACGCCACTCTGCTCTATTCTCTGCCGTCCGTTTGAGCATTTGTTACCAATGTTTGGCTGCGCAAGGAATATATCTAAAACATTTTACTATATATGTATATTGAACATAACGTAGAGCCCTGTGCCGAAGGTTTCTTGCCGTTTTCTTCCTCTCGGCTATACAGGTAAAGAACCGGCAGTAGTTTTAGATTAAAAAAGTGTAATGAATGTAGCGTATATTTGAATAAAACCCTGTGAATGTGTGTGTACATACAGCGGGTACATGCTGCACGACGCCGGAGTGCAGCAGCGGCGCCGCCCAGCGCCCCAGCCCGCGCCGCACGCCGCCCACCACCGCGCCGCTCGCTCGACGCTGCTGGAAAGTTTACAATCTTGCTGCTTAAATACATTCAACACGATGCCTTTGTTATATTGACAGATTGCGACACTCACACCTTCGCTCACTCGTTTGCCTCACTCGGTAAGACAAATAACTGCCAAACTGACCGGAGTGAGGCAAATAACTATCAAACTGACCGGAGTGAGGCAAATAACTATCAAACTGACCGGAGTGAGGCAAATTACTATCAAACTGACCGGAGTGAGGCAAATTACTATCAAATTGACCGGAGTGAGGCAAATAACTATCAAACTGACCGGAGTGAGGCAAATAACTATCAAACTGACCGGAGTGAGGCAAATTACTATCAAACTGACCGGAGTGAGGCAAATTACTATCAAATTGACCGGAGTGAGGCAAATAACTATCAAACTGACCGGAGTGAGGCAAATAACTATCAAACTGACCGGAGTGAGGCAAATTACTATCAAATTGACCGGAGTGAGGCAAATAACTATCAAACTGACCGGAGTGAGGCAAATAACTATCAAACTGACCGGAGTGAGGCAAATAACTATCAAATTGACCGGAATGAAGCTCATAACTGTCAGATTGACCGGAGTGAGGCAAATGATTGTCAGATTGACCGGAGTGAAGCTAATAACTGTCAGATTGACCGGAGTGAAGCAAATTACTGTCAGATTGACCGGAATGAGACAACTGTCAGATTGACCGGAGTGAGGCAAATAGATGTCAGATTGACCGGAGTGAGACAACTGTCAGATTGACGAAACAATAATATTTTGAATATTAAATGTTACTTCGCTATATTATAACTTACATGATGGTGTGATAGCGCGTGCCGAGCGTGATGCGCCCCTAACAACTCGAGCGTAGTACCACGCGCCTGGAAACAAATACATTATATTAGGTGAAGTTGACGACCACCTTTAACCATATTACCAGTCGTGTGTCGGTCTCGGTAGTGTCAATGCCATTTTTAACACATTTGGTCGCAATCAGTGTAAGTCACTGTTTAGCAGAAAACCGAATGTGTCTAAAAATGCCACCATCATCATAGCAGCTTATGGACGTCCAATGCTGGACAAAAGCCTCCCTCAAGGACCTTCACAACGGCTTCCAGCTACTTTAACCAAGTCGTCAGTCCACCTTGTTGGATGCCTTCCCACACTGCATTGAGACGCTGCCGACACACAACTGAGGCTAATTAGCAGACTTGGGGTCCAGATGGCTCCAAACCCACGTACCTCGGAGTTGATGAGCAGCGGTGGATGGTGCACCTCCTGCGCGGACTGCAGCGGCGACAACGCGCCAGAACCCACGTCGTACCGACCGCTGTCGGCGCGCTGGAAAACATTTACAACATACAATAAACATGCATTCTTTAACGTTGCTGTACACTTGTATAAACGTACATTAATTTCCGACGTATTGCCTAGAACACACGGGGAAACGCAACTGCAACTGCTAGTTACATTTGATTTGAAACATTTTCAAACTAGTTGCGTCGTGTGTGGTTAAGAAAAAAGAAAAGAAGCCTATAGCAGAAACTTAGATGCAACTCAAAAGTAACTAGCAGTTGCAGTTGCGTTTCCCCGTGAGTTCTGGGTCTCGGTTGATTACTATTTTCAAAACTTCATACTTATTATTATGTCCAATGAAGACACGTCATAGCTAAGGCCGGATTTTACTACAGCAAGCTTAGCATGGCACTCCGTGACAAGACGTTGTCATGAGTTTGTCACGCTTACGTCTCTGTCTATAGTATTAAATGTGATAAGGACAGCATACGTGAGATAATTGTCGCGGCATGCCGTGCTAAGCACCCTGGAACAGTTTTTTGACCACTCATCGTATTCTTTCGGGCTATCTGATACCTACTGAGATCAGACGACTCAATACATCGCCCTTTGTCGGCTATGCCATTCATTGATTTCAGTCTATGAATGTTTAAATTTGGACAAAAGGGGGACCCAAAGAATTTCCTCTATCTGACCCTAGATCCTCTAGCGACATGTTGTCGCCGACTGACGTACCTAGTAGTGACTTGCGTACACAGGCAATGTTGTTAATCAATGGTTGCGTGCTGTGTTTCAACATATTGTGCAACATGTTGCGCGTCAAAACATTGCCTAGTCACTAGGCCCTTGTGGATGTGGAAATAATTGTTTATGATGATGACTATGTGTATTACATAATTGCAATTTATTTTCCGTTGAGATGAGATCTAAATTGAAACCTTACTTAGCAAAGACCTTATCCACATTTCTTGGAAAAACAATGACAATATGATAGGTACTTACCTGCGAGTTGGCGAGGTAGTGCGGATGCGGCGGCGAGGCGAAGGGCGCGCGCGGCGGGTGCGCGGGGTGCGGGGGGAACGCGCCGTAGCCGCCTGCGTACACGCCGCCCATCTGCAGCGTCACACACACTCACTACTGATCTAGCGGACGGGGAATATCGCAGGAGAAACGCGGCGGCCATGTTGGAACGGTTAAAAAAAATCAAAATGGCGTCGGTTTTATTTTTATAAATTTCGTATGTTTATATTTTGGATGCTTTTTACCCGACTGCGCTAGAGAGAGGGTTATGTTTTTCGAGAGTTAGTATAATTCTTTGGTACGCTCTACAGCCTAAACGGCTTGATGGATTTCAGCTTGAGAGGTGTCGTTAGATTCGTATTTACTGTGAGAGTGACACTGGGTACATCAAAATAAAAGAAAATGGTTTTTTTTTAAAAGCAGTCGGGGTTTTTTTTTAATAAAAACTGTATTATGATAAACATTTTTAATTGCTATCCAAATATTTTAAATCCTATAGACTTTGCATACTCATAACACCAAGTTAAAAGCTTCACTTGGTGTCCACAAGATGGCGTTGAAGCCTAACACAAGCATTATTTTAAAACAATCATGGCCGCCACAATTTCTTCTGAAATAATCCACCATTTTTTTTAAGGAGAAGGATTTAGAACGATGTCTTATGTCTAGTCACGACCCATGTTCCTTGGGGAAAGTTGTTCAGTTTCATGAGGACTATCCCTATGTTTCGGCTTTAGGCCGTGGCCCCAGTAGGCAAACTGTTAGCGGCTGACTGAGTGAGCCGCAAATTTGTGGCGAACTGAAAGAGTTAGCTGCAAACTCAAATCAATGAAATCACCGGTTTTGGTGGGAGTCGGCCGCTGTCTGAGATAGTCAGCGCGCGTAACGCTGCAAACTGCGTACAGTGAGCGAAAACTAGCTGACTGTGGACACTCCATTTCAAATATATGGAAGGGCGTACTAAATCGATACGCCGCAAACTAGTCAGCCGGTAACAGTTTGCCTACTGGGGCTAAGGCCTTGTACCTCCTTTCTGTTACACTCAGTATTATTCTTACATAAGACATCGCTCTACATCCATTAAGGGGTAGGAAATAGAACACGGTTTAGACGCAGATTTCCAAAGCTTCGATTCACTTATCTCGCCCTTATAACATAACAATAAAGGATGACTTTGAATTAGTGAACGATAGAAAAGGATATGCATGTACTCGTGATAACAAACAACTTTTACTATGAGACAAAGGTCGAAATCATAAAAAAATTGTTCCCCCATACTATCTGCTGATGCATTTTTTATGGGTTGTTTGTTATCACGAGTACATGCATATCCTTTTCTATCGTTCGCTAATTAAAAGTCGCCATGAATAATTAAAAAAAATAGCATACATATTATACTCTAGCTATGAATATAAACATATTTGATGATAGGTTTCATGTTATAGGTTTTATATAATATACTGGGTGTAACAGAAAGGGGGTATAAAGCCGAAACACAGCGGTAGTCCTCATTAAACTGAACAACTTTCCCCAATAAACATGGGTCGTAACTCGGAAAAAAAAATTTCGCCTCCCCATACAAAATGTCCGATCAGCTGATCGAGTAAGTATGGGCGATCCAAAAAATTTTTTCGAGTTACGACTATGTTCCTTGGGGAAAGTTGTTCAGTTTCAAGAGGACTATCGCTGTGTTTCGGCTTGATACCCCCTTTCTGTTACACCCTATAATAAAATTATATAAAAAAGCCTCAAAAATAATATTAATGAAACAAAAATTTGATGTCGTATATTAGTGCTGTTTCTAGTCCTAAAAGTGTCTTTTACATAGATAATAAAATAATTATAATAATCAGAACGAGATAAGGATTCTTAGAGCTAGTTTCTCCACTTACAGATAAAATTTATCTGTCAGATATTCTATACCTGTCTAAAATGTCATGTCTTATGAATTAGACATAGGTTTAACTGTCAGATAAATTTTATCTGAAGATAGGGAAACAGGCCTTTAGTGATGTTAAACCGCGCCCCGCGTCACAGTATACGCTAATAGTTGTTAACACAGTAAGAGCATCTCATTAAACAGCCAACTCTAATAAAGAAAGCGACCAGCCAAATATTTTATATCATCATCATCGTAATCAATTTCTACCAAATACCAAGCTTGAGTTGCTAGCGGCAAAAATTGTAAATAAAGTGCGGGAGCGCGGCAGGGAAACGCCCCGTGTGAGCGCGCGCGGCGCCGCGGCCGGTCAGTGACCCCGCGACGCCGCGCTCTCATTGGCTCGGAGGAGCGCGCGCGGCGCGGCACACGGGGCGACTCCGCGCCGGTCCCGGTACACGAACACGACACATTCACAGGGTATTCAAATTCAAAAGTGTGGAAAATCGAGGCATGCGGTACACGAATAGTAATAAAATGGTGGGGGTTAGTCGACAAAATATTTGGGGGGTCGCAGTCGACCGCTAAGTGAACGCAGCCAAACGGGTACAGTCGGCGCCGCAGCGCGACCGACGCCGCCTATGTACAACCAAACATTATGAGCGCGAGTGTGGCATGCTGTACTCGACGAGCTGACGCCAGCGAGTCACATTATCACAATTAAATATAAAATGGCGTCAGAACTTCGACGTATCGTTTTAAAAAAATGTGTTGTTTTATAAATAAAATAAAATCCAAAAAAGTTGGTTCGGAAGTGTGAGATGAATAAAACATCGATAACGGAATGTTTGGTGACCCGCTCTAACCAACGCTTCTGATTAGTCGTTGCAAAATGGGCGTGGTTAGAGTTAGGTCCGCCCTACTGTCGCAAGCAGTGTGCTGTCTATGTATTACATACAGTAAGAGGGTAATGTGAGCACACGTCTATAGCTACCGCCACCTAGCAGCCGCTGCGGCGCTTGAAGCCAATTTGTACGTCATTCGACCGTCTAAGCCCCAAGCGCTGCAGCGGCTGAGCGCGTCCGCACTACGGCACATCACATGAGCCAAGCGAACCACTATACTCCCAATATAACGAGACCTCTGACACATACGACGAAGTAAGAAAAACACAGTTCATTAAATAAAAGTCAGAGGTCTTGCTACGTTGGTTAGAGTATATAACATGACAGGTGCTCGTAGCGAATGTAAGAAAGAGATACAAGATAGTTGCATTTCTTTCGGTCGTTGTCTGTCTGTACGGTACACTTGTGTCTATTTCATAAAACATGACGTTTTAGACAGAGACAGAGATATGCTGCTAATTTAAAATAGCCTCAGTTGTGTGTCGGCAGTGTGTCAATGTAATTTTTTGACACATTCGATCGCAATCAGTGTAAGCCATTGTTTAGCAGAATACCAAATATGTTAAAAAATGTCATTGACACTGCCGACAGACAACTGAGCCTATATTAAATTAGCAGATTTAAGTCTCTGGTATAAAAACATCTTTCAGATAAATTTTATCAGTGAAACGCGGGCAATATGTAGTAACATACAGACAGACAGAGTAACAGAATAATAGATATACATTCTTAGTACAAGAGTGGATAAGTATTAGTGATCCAAAACCGGCTAGTTACACACCAAAATGTATTTTAATGTATTGTAATAAAGTCGAACGTTGCTCGGTACAAACAGCTTACAATATCCGCCCGCGACTTCGAACGCATTTATCGTCATATCTTGGAGAAAAATCATGATATCGTAAAATAATATAGCATATGTGTTATTCTGATGTTTATGCTACAATATTGCCAAGTTTCATCGAAATCTGTTCAGTAGTTTTTACGTGAAAGAGTAACAAATATCCATCCATCGGCACAAAAATTGACATTTATAATATTATACACTGTCCCGGCGAACTTTGCCCCGCCTTAGAATGAACTTTATTGTGTAGGAATAAAGTTCAAATTGACTCTACATTTTAGTAAGAAAACATTTGTATGGGAAAAAGAAAAGGTCTGTTTTAGAGCTTTCCCGGCAATTATTCGAATTTTTCTCACCGTAAGAACCATCCTTGGACTTCAATGAACATTTAAAAAAAAGAATTAGCGAAATCGGTCCAGCCGTTCAGGCGTGATGCCGTGACAACGGAAAACGGGTTTCATTTTTATATATACACAAGATTAGGATACATAAATAAGTAGGTATCGTATTAATATTATAAATGTCAATCTTTATCCCGATGGATGGATGTTTGTTACTTCATCACGCAAAAACTACTGAACAGATTTCGATGAAACTTGGCAATATTATAGCTTATACATCAGAATAACACATAGGCTATATTATTTTGAGATATCATGATTTTTTTCTAAGATATGACTATAAATATGCATCCAGTTAAATATATATTTTTCTATATAGGGTGACTTTAAATTAGTGAACGATAGAAAAGGATATGCATGTACTCGTGATTACAAACAACTTTTACTATGGGGTCAAGATCGAAATCATTCAAAAATTTTTGAACTCCCCATACATACACCAGCTGATAGTATGGGAGAACAATTTTTTTTTTTGTAATTTCGACCTTGACCCCATAGTAAAAGTTGTTTGTTATCACGAGTACATGCATATCCTTTTCTATCGTTCACTAATTAAAAATTACCGAGCAACGTCCGGTACAACAATTAAGACTAGTAAATTGCGGCGGCTATGTCTACCTACTTCTTCGTAGCGTCATCTGGGCATGCATATGTGCGTCCTTTTCTACCACATACACTATATCCATATTAGTAACTAGGTATATATATATATATGTAAATATTTATTCTCTATGGTACTTGCCAAAAAAGAAAAAAAAATCGAAAAAAAATTTTTTTTTTAATTACAATTTCGACGAAAAATGTCGGTTACAGCAATTCGAATTTCGACCATAAACAATAAAGTCAGAAACAGACCGATCCGACGAACGCAATGAATTATGTCATCTACTCTATATTGGGTGATTGGGTGTAACAGAAAGGGGGTATAAAGCCGAAACACAGCGATAGTCCTCATAAAACTGAACAACTTTCCCCAAGGAACATGTGTCGTAATTCGAAAAAAAAAAAATTCGCCTCCCCGTACAAAATGTCCGATCAGCTGATCGAGTAAGTATGGGCGATCCAAAAAAATTTTTCGAGTTACGACCCATGTTCCTTGGGGAAAGTTGTTCAGTTTCATGAGGACTATTGCTGTGTTTCGGCTTTATACCCCCTTTCTGTTACACCCTGTATAATGCTACAAGGATTGGCACTAGAGTGACATTGTCAGGAGGACGTGGGTGGTGAATAAATAACTCAAAATAATGACAATTTACAAGATGATATCGTTAGTACCGATTTCCGCTGCGTGCCAAAAGATCCTTGTAGAGTGCATTTCACGAAAGAAGTCACCCGGATATTTTTGGAACTAAATTTGACAGATCTATTTTCCCCATTTTCTGACCTTTTCCCTGATAGTAGGTAGAAAACTCCTTGCTTATCTTAATAAAAATATATTTTTTACGTAACAGAAATATAGCATAAATATAGCTATAATAAACCAACCTACTCACGGAATGACCAAAACACTCGAAGTATGCAATAATTAGTATTATTTGATAAATTACAAATGAAATAAACATAATATAGGTAGATATTGTACTCATAAATGGCAACATTATTAATTTTGACATGATAAACAGCGCCGCGGCTAGGGGACTTCTTTCGTAAAATGGACTCCAGCAATGTAATCATATATTTATACATCGGATGTCATAATGCGTGACGTCCGTTGCATACGTGGGACGAATCTGTCTCTAACTTCATTTAAACACTAAAGATGCAGTATCCCAAAAAGGATATATTCTTAAATAATATATTCACAATTAGTTTATTATTACAAATAATGTTATTTAATTTTTGTTTCAAGAATTGGGCTCCATTATGTACATATATTCAGGTATATATGTATGTATGTAAAAAACTGCTACCCTGTGTAATTGCAATTATTGACTTTTTACTTGAATACAAAATTATATACCTATCTAAGTATAGATATATATTTTTAAATCTGTAAAACAAGGTACTTCTTTTTTTATTCCTACTTAGTAAATAATATAGCCCTTTTAATTTCTACTTAGTAAATAATATACTCCTTTTCATTCCTAATAAGTAAAATATATAGCCCTTTTAATTTCTACTTAGTAAATAATATACTCCTTTTCATTCCTAATAAGTAAATAATTTAGCCCTTTTCATTCTTAATAAGTAAAATATATAGCCCTTTTAATTTCTACTTAGTAAATAATATACTCCTTTTCATTCCTAATAAGTAAAATATATAGCCCTTTTAATTTCTACTAAGTAAATAATTTAGCCCTTTTTATTCCTAATAAGTAAATATAACCCTTTTTATTCCTAATAAATAAGTAAATTATATAGCCTATTTTATTCCTAATTAGTAAATGCATCCCTTTTTATTCCTAATAAGTAAATATAACCCTTTTTATTGCTAATAAGTAAAATATATAGCCCTTTTAATTTTTACTAAGTAAATAATTTAGCCCTTTTTATTCCGATTAAATAAATATAACCCTTTTTATTGCTAATAAGTAAATAATTTAGCCCTTTTCATTCCTAATAAGTAAAATATATAGCCCTTTTAATTTCTACTAAGTAAATAATTTAGCCCTTTTTATTGCTAATAAGTAAATAATATATCCCTTTTAATTTCTAAATAGTAAATTATATACCCCTTTTTCTTAATACTTAATATATATAACCCTTTTTATATAAGTGAAATAGATACCCCTTTACTTACTTATCATTAAATAATGCAACCCAATTCGTAAAAACAGCATAATTATCCGCAAAAGCAGAGTGAAGACGCGTGCATTGACTAGTGTAGATATTCCGTCTCATATTTATAGATAGCTATCTTTTTCCTACACAAGTTAAAGCACGCAACAATTATATTATATAATAATTATTATATAAATATATTATAAAAAAAGTGACATGACATCTAGATATAGGGTTAGCTTATTACTGTAGCACTGGGAAAATTATATGTTTGTGATAAACCACTGAACAGATTTTAATGAAACTTTGCAATATTTTAGCTTACACATCAGAATCACACATAGGCTATTTATTTTTAAAGACTAGAGGTTGCCCGCGACTTCGCACGCATTTATCATGATATCTTAGAAAGACATCATGCTATCTCAAAATAATATAGCCTATGTGTTATTCTGATGTGTAAACTACAATATTGCCAAGTTTCATCATAATCTGTTCAGTGGTTTCCGCGTGAAAGAGTAACAAGATGTCAATGTTTTTGCTGATGGATGTTTGTTACTCTTTCACGAAAAAACTACTGAACAGATTTCAATGAAACTTGGCAATATTGTAGCTTACACATCAGAATAACACATAGGCTATATTATTTTGAGATATCGCAACTTTTTTCTAAGATATGACGAAAAAAGAGACCAAAGTCGCGTGCAGCTTCTAGTATTAAAATAAGGATAAATTCACAATGATACAATAAAAGCTATATTTTTTTAAATCCATTAGAACAGCTGGCGGTGGCAAGCGAACCTCATCCTAAGCTAGGGTCACACAGACTGAAAAATGTGTTAGAAGCGACGTGAATGCAGAGACGATCTAATCATTCGGCACTAGTGAGCGAGACGGCGATATCACACGAGTCTACCCGAAGGAAGCCGAAGCCGTGTTACGGCAGAACAACCTAGCGGAGGGCGCGCGACTGGGACACGACCGAAGTATGTCAGGGTGTAACAGAAAGGGGGTATAAAGCCGAAACACAGCGATAGTCCTCATGAAACTGAACAACTTTCCTCAAGGAACATGGGTCGTTTTTGTTAGACCATATATGTCCCCACCGAGGGGCACTAGCCTCTCATACAGAGAGTGATTAGGCCGTAATTCACCACGCTTGCCAAGTGCGGGTTGGCGGATTTCACATACACCTTTGAATTTCTTCTCTGTTGTATGCAGGTTTCCTCACGATGTTTTCCTTCACCGTTAGCAAGTGGTAATCAAATAAATTGATCCGTACATGAGAAATAAACTCAGAGGTCGGGTCGTATATCGAAAAAAAAATTTTGGATCGCCCATACTTACTCGATCAGCTGATCTGACATTTTGTATGGGGAGGCGAATTTTTTTTTTTCAAGTTACGACCCATGTTCCTTGTAGAAAGTTGTTCAGTTTCATGAGGACTATCGCTGTGTTTCGGCATTATACCCCCTTTCTGTTACACCCAGTATAGGTGAAGGGACATTGTAAGCTAGGACAGGTCTGTGTTAACTGGGCGTTGTACTGTAGGTAGGTTGAAGAGTAAGGAAGCGAAAATTTATATTATATTAACTTAAAATATAATAATTTTATCAAAATAATCGATGTAATTGCAACATCAGCTAGCTTAGCATACACTCCGTGACAAGACGTTGTCATGCGTTTGTCACGCTTCCGTCTCTTTCCATAGTTTTAAATGTGATAAGGACAGCATGACGTGAGATAATAAGCATGATGACTCAAAAAAAATTTTTAGCCCATCACAAAGATTATTTTAAAATATTCGACACGTATTTTTTCTTTTTTCTCTTAAACTAAAAATGGCAAAGAAACACTGGGTTAAAGTTCCTCGTAACGTCACGTTTGAATACGATTTTTACTCAAAAGTGACGTCAAAACCCTCCACTCCGTAACTTTGATGCTCTGTATCTTTGTATTTATTTATGTATTTGATCAGGTAAAAAATGTGTTTCAAATATTTTTTAACAGCTTAAAAGATGGACTAATTATTTTTTGAATTTTCGAATGTAATCATCATCCCAATTGACGCGGCACGTTTGCTAAGCCTCCAGATAACATAAAAGACAAAAGTAACAGATAAGACATTTAGGGCCCGTATCACTATCTACAGATTAGATTAATCTTACAGATAAACCTACGTCTATTTCATAAAACATGACATTCTAGACAGAGACAGATAAAAAATATCTGTCAGATAATTTTTTTCAGTAGATAGTGAACACGGCCCCACCGTTGACCTGTTTCTATCTAAAATGACATGTTTTATGAAATAGACATAGAGTTATCTGGCAGATAAATTTTATCTGTACGTGTTGAAACAAGCACTAAGTAAAAGAAAACAAGAAGGAAGAGAAGGAATGCAATAACTTAAAAAAGATAATATTAAATATACAGGGTGTAACAGAAAGGGTATATAAAGCCGAAACACAGCGATAGTCCTCATGAAACTGAACAACTTTCCCCAAGGAACATGGGTCGTAATGTAACTCGAAAAAAAAAATTTCGCCTCCCCATACAAAATGTCCGATCAGCTGATCGAGTAAGTATGGGCGATCCAAAAATTTTTTCGAGTTACGACCCATGTTCCTTGGGGAAAGTTGTTCAGTTTCATGAGGACTATCGCTGTGTTTCGGCTTTATATACCCTTTCTGTTACACTTACACCCTGTATATAAATAAATAGCCACCGACAGAAATTTGTGGACAGGGAAAGGCTTTTGCCCAGCATTGGGACGAAAAAAAACATACAATTAAAAACATTAGTAACTCCTATAACCAAAATTAAACAGCGCCATCTATCAGCCAATTGCAGAAAACATCAAGACTTCATGTGCAACGGGAGACGAAAACAAAAGCCTACGCGTCAGGGTTAGAAAGGGACGGAGGTAAGGTAAGCCACGCACCCTAGAGCAGGACCGCAAGTCTGCTAATTTAAAATAGCCTCAGTTGTGTGTCGGCAGAGTGTCAATGGCATTTTTTGACACATTTGATCGCAATCATTATCAACCATTATTTAGCACAATGAGAAAAGAATATAAGAAGTGGCCCCATTTTTTTTCATAAACAAATTAGTTTATGACAGCGTGCCAAGGTTGGCGCAAGCTTTTCATAGTTTTCTTGGTAGATGACCTATCATACGATAAGAAATTCCATACAAAAAGGTAGCCATTTTGCGCCAGACTACTACGCAGTTCCAGACGGTATAGCACCTCCTTATATATTCTATACTCAAAGGCAATCAGTGTAAGCCATTGTTTAGTAGAATACCGAATGTGTCAAAAAATACCATTGACACTCTGCAGACGTATAGGAGGTGCCATACCGTCTGGATCTGCGTGCATGATCTGCCGCAAAATGGCTACCTTTTCGTATGGAATTTCTTACCGTTTGACATGACAGGTCATCTACCAAGAAAACTGTGAAAAACTTGCGCCAACCTTAGCACGCTGTCATAAACTCATTTGTATATGAAAAAAAAATGTGGCACCTCCTTACTGCCGACACACAACTGAGGCTGTTTTAAATTAGCAGACTTGGGCCTCAGGACATACATGCACCAGGTTAGGCTGCAAGCCGCCGATCCTCGGGTCACATGTTACATGGAACATGCGACATGCATGGAGTTGTGGAGTGTTGACATGTGTTGTGTAGTTTTATGAAGAAAGAAATGAGCGAAGGGACAATATGACAAAAAAATAAAAGATTTACTATGTCAAATGGACCCTAAAAATTACCTACAGTGACATAGAATAGGTGTAATTTTATTAATAAATTGATCCAAGCGACACTTAACGTCACTGACTTTATATCATTATATTTAGAAGCACTTCAAAATGGTAATAAACAAATTTATTATATAATTTTGCTTCTAAGCAATAAAGAAAAGTACTCATTCATAAGCACGAAGAATAAGAACGGGCCCAGAACTGACCCCTGGGGAAATTCTAACTAAAAACTTGACACATCATTTTTCTATCAATTTCTAGTTTCTATTGGATAGCATTTCGTTTAAATTGATAAATAGGAGTTCCAATTAAAATGGATTTGATACGAAATTCAACAAAAATTTATAAATAATGTTATGATTAACATTATCAAAGGCTTTCGTCAGATCATAGTAGAATAATAGATCTTTGCAAGTAAAGACTTACAATTGGTAACAATCACATTGTAAGTGAAAACAATAATGGGAAATTCAAGAATAAAATAATAAATACCTGTCACATTCGTTATCAACAAAACAGAATGAGACGGCAAGACATTCAACAGATAATACGTAGGTAGTATCATGTGTGTGACAATGACAACTGCCAACTGTAGATGAAGCGAGAATGTTTGTATCGTAGCAAGTGGGGGGAAGTCTCTGTCTACCTCGATGGGGATGATTTTGGAATTTGCTTATATACTCAGCGCGGGAAAAACTTCGATACCGCGTTTCAGGTTTTGTATGCGAATCTACTTTGGTAACGAGAATGTTTGTATCGTAGCAAGTGGAGGGAAGTCTCTGTCTACCTCGATGGGAGAGAGTCGTGACGGATATGTATGTATGTTTTGTATCGTAGCAAGTGGAGGGAAGTTTTTTCTACCATAACAGATATGAATGTATGTATGTGGAGTGGTCACCGTCGCCAGTACCTGGTAGCGCAGCGGCAGCGGCGGCAGCACGGCGGCGTGCGGCCACAGCTCAGCGCCGGCGGCTACCTGCGGGAGCTGCGGCGACACCAACTACTCAATCGGAGTACATACTGTATACTACCTCGTCTTAAGCTATATCTATACTATTGTAAGATGTACTTGGGTCATACAGACACAGAAAACAAAAAAATGTCTCTCCTATTCCTGAAAATTAAGGACATTGGATAATAATTTCTGAACTTAATTTAAATCAGTATAATCTGTGCCGGATGTAGTTTTGGCATGTATAAACATTTTGAGGATTATATGCTATAATGTCCTTAATCATCTGGAACAGGAAAGACAATTTTGAACCTAATTATGTGTATGACTCGCGTACTGTCTGTGCTGCTCCCATACTGCATGTTATAAACATTTTTGAACATGCAGTATGGGACTACTATTACGGTCAATTTATGAAGGGGCAGAATCGAAGCGAATTTCCGAAATTGAACCCTAACTCCTGCTATTCTAATGCGCGCAAAAAAGAAGTGCGTCTACGCGCGAAATCAAACATGAAAAATATCAGAAGTAATTATGTTCGTTATGCTATTGAGTTAAAGTTGAATATCATATGTTCATTTTTACGAAATTCGTTTCGACTCTGCCCTAATATAAATTAACCCTTACTGCCTGGTTCACAAATTACAGAATAAAATTTAACTGACAGATAAACCTACATCTATTTCATAAAACATGACGTTTTAGACAGAGACAGATATAAAATATCTGTCAGATAAATTTTATTCTGTAAGTTGTGTTGTGAAACGGGCACTTAGACAAAGCCCTGAACGACTTTTTAAAATGGCCGCATTATACCACATGGATGACATTACAAACATTAGTCATAGAAACAGTATAACGTAGCCGATTTAAAAAACACCTTACATCTACATACAAAATCTTGACAAATTCATGTATATAACTTATAAACTAACTTATGTATATAATTATATAATATGCTATGCCCAGATATTATAAAACGTTATATAATATCTAATGTTTTCTCTCCAGCTTCGTATTTGTGCCGTTTGCAATAGAAACTGGGACCCTGGGGCCCAGAAGCCAAAATAGGCATGATGACTAAAACATTTTTAAGTCCATCACATAGATTATTTTAAAATATAAAACACGTATTTTTTCTTTTTTCTCTCAAACTGAAAATGACAAAGATACACTGGATTAAAGTTGCTCGTGGCGTCACGCCTAAGTAAGACTTTTACGTAGGAGTGACGTCAATACCTCCGTAACTTTGATGCTCTGTATCTTTGTATTTATTTATGTATTTGATCAGGTAAAAAATGTGTTTCAAATATTTTTTAATAGCCTAGAAGACGGACTAATTATTTTTTTAATTTTTGAATGTAGTCATCATCCCCTATTCTAGCGACGCGTCTACGCGAGGCTTCGGGTGCTCCGAGAGCTGGCAGCTTTGACCATAGGATAAGCATTTGCTATCCAAGGAGGTAATGCTACCAGCTTGTTGGGTACTTTGCCTCGTGGGGACGCGTTAGAAGACATATTGTTCGTGTAAATATATATTTTATTCTATATTTGTATTGTGTTATAAATGAAATTTAATTTTTCGACAGGTTAGCGTAGTCGGTAGTGAGTCTGCCTCACACGCACGGGTCGCGGGTTCGATCCCCGCCGGTTAACAAACATTTGTGTGATGAGCATAAATGTTTGTTCCGTGTCTGGGTGTTATATATTTATCTATGTATGTTTATCAGACTCTGATACCCATAGCACAGGATTTGCCTAGTTTGGGGTCAGGTGACCGTGTGTGAAATGTCCCCCAATATTTATTTATTATTCTTGTAAATATGTATTTTATTGTTTGTATTGATAAATAAATAAAATTTACATGTACCTAACGTGTACTTAATATTAAAAACCTGTATGTGTCGTAGTGTTGTTCAAAAATTAAGTATTTAATTATATCGATATTGAACAACACTAGTGTATCGATGTACTACATTTCAATCTTACCAATTCGTTGTATGTTTGGAAATCTTCGGAAATCAATAATTTGAAATAAAATTTATTATAAACATGTTTTTATTGTGTTCCGTTGAAATTTTGAAATTCAGTTGAAAGAAAAGTTCGTTAAAAATATACCCCCTTATTACAAAACGAGTTTTAAAGGTAGTTCTAGAACTAACATCATTTTTGACGATTGTACATGGTTCTAGAACTGATACCATATTTGACGTTTTGTACACAGTTCTAGAACTAACATTATTTTGACGACTGTACGTCACGTAGTTCTAGAACTAACGTCATTTTCTCGTAGTTCTAGAACGAATATAATTTCTGAGATTTTGCTCGTAGTTCTAGAACTAATGACGTTTTAGCCATTTCTAGAACTAATGCAATTTTCTGACTATTTGTCCATAGTTCTAGAAGTGATAGCATTTTTTGACGTCGTCCAAAGCCAAACGCCAAAAATGATATTAGTTCTAGAACTATCTTTAAACCCCGTTTTGTAATAACGGGGTTAAGTTGGCTTTTAATTAGTGAACGATAGAAAAGGATATGCATGTATTGATAACAAACAACTTTTACTATGGGGCCAAGCTCGAAATCATTCAAAAAGTTTTGAACTCTCCATACAAAATGCATCAGCTGATAGTATGGGGGAACAATTTTTTTTTTATGATTTCGACCTTGGTCCCATAATAAAAGTTGTTTGTTATCACGAGTCCATGCATATCCTTTTCTATCGTTCACTAATTTAAAGTCACCTTATTTAACACTTTCATCTGAATATAACGATAGAAGGAACGATGTATATAATTTATTATATATTATAATGTATATAATTTATTATATAATGTACATAATTTTTTTATACTGGGTGTAACAGAAAGGGGGTATAATGCTGAAACACAGTGATACTCATAAAACTGAACAACTTTTCCCAAGGAACATGGGCCGTAACGCAAAAAAAAAATTCGCCTCCCCATACAAAATGTCCGATCAGCTGATCGAGGAAGTATGAGCGGTCCAATTTTTTTTTTCAAATTACGACCCATGTTCCTTGGGAAAAGTTGTTCAGTTTCATGAGGACTATCGCTGTGTTTCGGCTTTATACCCCCTTTCTATTACACCCATACAGGGTGTAATAGTATATAATTTATTATATAATTCGCGTTGTCGCGTTATTTGACGTTATATAACGCAGTGGATGTGTTAAACGTATTTTTGGTTAAATTAAAAAACCTAATAAATGTTATTTAAATATAACAGAATTACATTACTATAATGAAATTACTTTTAATCCATTTTTAACCGACTTTAAACTTAAAACTATGAAAAAAAAGTGGAGATTCTGAATTTATTACTGAATTTTTTTTAACATATTTATTACTTATCAACGAAAATTCGTATAAAAAGGCCATTTCTTCTTAGACCAGTATCAAATTATTGTATCTTTTTAAAAGAAAATCTATTTAAAAAAAAAGTTCCTTCTATATAATAGACATTAAAAGTGTGTTCTTCACTCTTTTTAGGGTTCCGTACCCAAAGGGCCAAAACGGGACCCTATTACTGAGACTTGGATGTCTTTCTGTCCGTCCGTCTGTCACCAGGCTGTATCTCATGAACCGTTATAGCTAGAGCGTTGAAATTTTCACAAATGATGTATTACCGTTGCCGCTATAACAACAAATACTAAAAACAATAATAATAATAATTAAGGGGGGCTCCCATACAACAAACATGATTTCTTTTGCCTTTTTAGCTTGATATCAATGGTACGGAGCCCTTTCTACGCGAGACCGACTCGCATTTGGGCGGTTTTTTTTTTAAATCGTCCTCATTGACATTACACTTGGGTACATACTGCATATTTTTTTTTAACATAGCCTGCCTTTTTTTTTGGTTTGAAACAAAAACACGTTTTTGCACATCCACCGGCCGCCCTACACACACAAACTAAACTACACACATACCTGCGTCCTTTGAGGATGATCCCGCGCATGTGGGGGATGATGTGCGTGGTGGGACGCGTGGTGAGGCGCGTGGTGGGGCGCGTGGTGGGGCGTGTGGTGGGGCGCATGGTGGGGCGCATGGTGGGGGGCATGGTGGGGGGCGTGGTGGGGGGCGTGGTGGTGGGCGGGGTGTGGCCACCCCACCCCGCCACCGATAGCGCCAAGGCGAGCGCCGCGGAGCGACACCTGGAATGACGCGGCCGAGTTTTCAAACATTTGAACATAACATCCATACATACATACATATCTGTCACGTATCTCTCCCATCGAGGTAGACAGAGACTTCCCTCCACTTTCTACGATACAAACACATCTCTTTCACTTCATACACATTCATCAGTCGCCTCATAAAAATCACATATTATTTATTTTCATAGATACGGTACATGTAAGTACATGCCTTACTTTCATCAATGAAAACGCATTGAATCGATATGTATAAGACATAACCATCTTTATAGGCTAGAAAGATTCTCTTCTAGATAGATAGAATTCAATACAGAATAAATAGTTCCACTCAAGAACAGAGAGATGGCGCCACATGTACTTTAAAATTCGTTAGAGTGCGTTTCACGAAAGAAGTCCCCCGGATATTTTTGGAACTAAATTTGACAGATCTATTTTCCCTATTTTCTGATCGTTTCCCTGATAGTAGGTAAAAAACCCCTTACTGATCGTAATAAAAGTATACTTTTTACTTAACAAAAATATAGGTAAATAGATATTTTTTATCAAAATACAACCACTCATGAAATGACCAGAACAGTCGAAGTATGCAGGAGTCAAATTGTCAAGCTGTCAAAACCTACAGGATTAAATGAATTTTCTTATTCATTTTCATTTTCAACAGTCTAGGTTGATGTATCCGAGGCTGTACGTGGAATCATCTGTAAAACAATCGAATAAAACAAAGAAATACTATAATATATATTAATAAGTTACCTGATTAATATCGAGCAGTAAGGGCGCGTGCTGCGGCAGATGTACATCATGTTGCCACACGCCGCCGCCGGAACCCACGTAACGGACGCGTCTCCTGGAACATACATACATACATACATATAGGGTGACTTTAAATTAGTGAACGATAGAAAAGGATATGCATGTACTCTTGATAACAAACAACTTTTACTATGGGACCAAGGTCGAAATGGTTCAAAAATTTTTGAACTCCATATACAAAATGCATCAGCTGATAGTATGGGGGAATATTCTTTTTTTTGTGATTTCGAACTTGGTCCCATAGTAAAAGTTGTTTGTCATCACGAGTACATGCATATCCTTTTCTATCGTTCACTAATTTAAAGTCACCTTGTATATACATCTTCTTCCTCTAATTTAAGAGCTTAGCTCTTGTCGGTGGAGCCTCTTCCATCCCTCCCTATTCTCTGCCTTCTTTTTAAAATATTGATACGACATGACACCCGCCTTTTCCTTCACCTGTTCTAGGAACGTCCGTCTGGGTCTTCCTCTCTTCCTTTTCCCTTCAATTTTTCCTTTTATGATGTTTTTTTATGAAGGAATCATGTCGTATCAAATGTCCTAGCATCTTTCCTCTTCTGTTCTCAATAGATTTTAGTAAACTTTTCTTTTCTCCCACATACATAGGTATAATCAGGTGTTTTGACAAAGCAGAACGAATTATGTCATTATGATGATATGACTATCAAAATGGCAATAATGGCTTGTTGCAGCATTACGCTGAGTCAGAACGTCTTCACTGTCACAGTACACGATATGAAGCAATCACACATCACAATTTTGTAACTATGTTCACCTTATTTTATCATTAAGTGTGCTTGTAATCAATTGAATTTACTGTTAACTGTTATTTATGTACTGTGCAGTGAATAAATGATTTATCTATCTATCTAAAAAGTTTGTCCTTCTAACTAATCTAATTTAGGCATTAATGTCCCACTGCTGAGCAAAGGCCTCCCCCGCATTCTTCCATGCCTCATTATCTCCGGCAACCTCTAGCCAGTTTGCCAAGTATGCAACCAGATCGTCACGCCATCTCCTCTTATGCCGACCTCTACCTCTGTGGCCATCGAACAGCAACCAGTCGGTAGAAATCTTGGCCCATCGATTCGGGTGCATAAAACTAATTGCAGGTACATAATAACTTATTGGCTATATTATTTTGTGTAAATTATCCAAAATATGCCGCTAAATGTATCTATTTAGTAAGTAATACACTCACGGCGGCTGGTAATGATGTCTAGGAGTCCGTCTCTCAACAGGCGGCGGCGCCACTGACACGTTGCTGTCACCTGAAATAAACATGTAGGGGATAAGAAATCATTTGTACACAGTCCAAAACACATAAATAACAACCTACACATACATATCTGTCACGTCTCTCCCCCATCGAGGTAGACAGAGACTTCCCTCCACTTGCTGCGATACAAACATTCTCGTTACCAAAGTAGATTCGCAGACAAAACCTGAAACGCGGTATCGAAGTTTTTCCCGCGCTGAGTATATAAGCAAATTCCAAAATCTTCCCCATCGAGGTAGACAGAGACTTCCCTCCACTTGCTACGATACAAACACACCTCTTTCACTTCACCTACATTCATCAATCTCCTAATGCACGTCTGTCGTAACGTAACTTCTCGCAGCCCAATCAAATCGGGAACTTGGTAGGCAGGTCAAGTCAAGAGTACCCTAAACTAATGAGACTGATGAATGTGGATGAAGCGAAAGAAGTGTTTGTATCGTGGCGAGTGGAGTAGAAATGGTCTCCCTCTATCTATCTCGATCTGTTAGCGTGATAGATATGTATGTACAGGAAAACCAACTTATCTGTAAACTGAACGGCGGCGCTAGTAGTAATACAAAATTGTATTTCTACCAATCGAAGCAGTTCTGTAATTTGACATTTCCGTATTAGTGGCCGTAGTTACAATAACGGCCGGTTCACAGATAACTTGGTAGTTCTGTATGTCTGTTATGTATCTATATCTACATGTATACCGACCAGAAGAGAGATGTCGTGAGATCCTGCGCCTCTTCCTGCTGGGCGAGTCCCCCCCCCCCTTGGACGAGAGCTCCCCGTCCGACGACCCCGCCGCCGTCGCCCCGCCCACACCCTCCCCGCCGCCCTCTAGAGGATTCGTGTCCTGGAACATTACACCATCAGTATTATATTTAAGAGTATAAATAAATGACACACATCCGGGCCGTGTCCGAGAAAAAATATCATTCCATACATTTTCTATGGATTCGTTCACACACGTCGTCATGACGAATGATATTTTTTCCCGGACACGGCCCGGATGTGCATAGATAGACCTTAAGAGTATACTTAGTAGTTCTGAGTGTAGTTAAAGAGTATATTAAGCGCCAAAACACACGGTGAAACGCAACTGAAACTGCTAGTTACTTTTGATTTTCATCTAAATTTCTGCTATACACGACGCAACTAGTTTGAAATTTCAGATTTGTTGCATCGTGTGAGGTTCTCTAAGGAAGTCTATAGCAGAAACTTAGATGCAACTCAAAAGTAACTAGCATTTGCAGGTTCGTTGCAGTTGCGTGGAACATCCGCCATTTAGGCCTATCTTCTGCCAGTGCTTTGACTTCTTGATACGTAACAAAAATAATAAATAAATGAACGTTGCACACTCATAGCTCCACACTAGGATACCTTGTGCCGTGTACCATAGACACACCACAAAGACACAAACCTCAAACAGTTATTTGGGTCATACAGACATAGAAAACAAAAAATGTCTCTCCTGTTCCCTAAAGTTAAGGACACTGGGAGCTAATTTCTAAACTTAATGCATATCCGCATAATCTGTGCCCGATGTAGTTTTGGCCTATATAATCAATTTGAGGATTAGATGCTCCAGTATCCTTAATCATCAGGAACAGGAAAGACAATTTTGAACCTAATTCTGGGTACGACTCATTTAAACTCTTCCTCTCAGCCTATACGTGCCCACTGCTGAGCATATGCCTCTACAAAATCTCGGTTCACTGCCATCTGCGTCCAAGGAGACCCCATAGCTTATACTAGGTCGTCGGTCCATCTGGCAGGCCGTCCCACGCTTCCTCATTTGATAAAATATTTTATATGATTGTAAACAATATTTTTAAAAAGAGCAACCTCTAGAGTTTCTTGCTGGCTTCTTCTCTGGGGAATCTGCCTTCCGAAGTCAGCGTAGATTCTCTCCTTTAATGTTTTTCTTTTTTTGGTTCTTTAAATTCATTATTAAGTTTTTTTATTTTATTTTTTTACTTTGTGACGAATTCAAGTGTAAATTTAATGTTACCTACGAATAAATTATTTTCGAATTTTGAATTTTATACCTGTCACAGTCTAAAACGTAATGTTTTATGGAATAGACATAGGTTTATCTGTCAGTTTAATTTTATCTGCAGATTGTGAAACAGGCAGCCTTATATCTAGTCTCCACTCACCATATGATGGTGGTTGTGATGCTGATGCTGAGGATGCGGATGGGGGAAGTGCGTCGGATGCGGCTCGCCGGACGGACCCGCGCCCGCGACCGGACTCACGCGCAGCTCTGGAAACATAATACCAAAGTACGGTTAAATCACGTGGGATGTTTAAGAATCTTACAGCTCTAGTGAAGTAGTGATTGTTAAAATTGGATGATATATATATATTTTTTATTAAAATACATAATTTTCCTAGTTTTCAGGGATCCGTACCCGGTATGAAAACGGTACCCTATCACTGAGACTCGACTGTCCGTCTGTTTGTCTGTGCGTCTATCCATCTATCCGTCTGTCCGTCTATCCGTCTATCCGTCTGTCCGTCTATCCGTCTATCCGTCTATCCGTCTATCCGTCTATCCGTCTGTCCTTCTGTCTGTCCTTCTGTCCGTCCATCTGTCCGTCCGTCTGTCCGTCCGTCTGTCCGTCCGTCTGTCCGTCTGTCTGTCCGTCTGTCCGTCTGTCCGTCCGTCTGTCCGTCTGTCCGTCTGTCCGTCTGTCCGTCTGTCCGTCTGTCCGTCTGTCCGTCTGTCCGTCCCTTTTTTTTAATTTACAAAACAAAATAAGTGTAAAGAATTTTTTTATACTTGTTTATGATTAAATGATGTTATTCAATGTCATTCAAAATCTTTAGATAAGGCTAACCAAACACGTCCAACTTTTTTCTATTCAACCGACTTCTAGCAAACTTTAAAAAGAAACCAACTAAACTCGCTAATCATCTCTCAAAACAATATATCAAATTATCCCCCATGCGCGGCCACCGTTAAAACCCATCGCGTACATTATCAGTGCGCACACGCAACGAGAAGGAGAGAGTACATACTTTCTTGGTTACGTAACTTTTGGATCTGGGTTAAGTGTTACTATGTATCTGTATGTTTGCTTTAAATGTATCATAGTGTTCATTTACTATGATAATGGCTGACAACTACCATGAATATGTATTTTTATATGTATAATAATGGTTACTTAAAAAAACTACATTTTGCATAATGTCATGTAAAACATTTCATTTCTTTGTTTTGCATGTTTGCATTAGCTTCTCCACACACTGGTCACAAATGGCCAACGCTCGGCGCTTGCTATAGACAAGTAAATAGACTTGACAAGGCGCTTGGCCATCATGTGGCCAGCAGCGTAAGGAACCCGTGGCTAATAGGGTGCCAATGGAATGAAGATATGAGAAGATGTCTTGGCAAAGCGATTGGCCAGCGTGTGGAGACTCCTTAGCCAACACAGTGCAATACAATGAAGTGATGATGTGTGAGGGTATTGGATAGACTTGGCAAGGCACTTGGCCAGCATGTGGAGACTCCTTAGCCAATTGGTTGCAAAGCAATGAAGTCATGATGTGTGAGGGTATTGGATAGACTTGGCAAGACGGTTGGCCAGCATGTGGAGACTCCTTAGCCAACACAGTGCAATGTAATGAAGTGATGATGTGTGAGGGTATTGGATGGACTTGTCAAGACGCTTGGCCATCATGTGGGGCCTCCTTAGCCAACACAGTGCAATGTAATGAAGTGATGATGTGTGAGGGTATTGGATGGACTTGTCAAGACGCTTGGCCATCATGTGGGGCCTCCTTAGCCAACACAGTGCAATGTAATGAAGTGATGATGTGTGAGGGTATTGGATGGACTTGTCAAGACGCTTGGCCATCATGTGGGGCCTCCTTAGCCAATACAGTGCTATGTAATGAAGTGATGATGTGTAAGGGTATTGGATCGACTTGGCAAGGCACTTGGCCAGCATGTGGAGACTCCTTAGCCAATTGGTTGCAAAGCAATGAAGTCATGATGTGTGAGGGTATTGGATAGACTTGGCAAGACTCTTGGGCAACATGTGGAGACTCCTCCGCCAATGGAATGCAAAGTAATGAAGATATATATGAGGGTATTTGGACAGTATTACCTGTCCGTCGTCTCTCCGAAGGCGCGGCGGCGCGACGCTCGGCGCGACGCGACCCGCCCGCGCCTCCGCCTGTTACAACAATATTATACACTAGAAAACATCCCCACGTATGCAAAGCATTAAGGGCTAACCACACATTTTCAGGAACACATCCCTGATGAAACACGACAAATATTCATTACATACAAATTGTATGAACTTGTTCACACAGCTCCGTGTCAGAGCGTCTATAGTGAAACGGACAACTCTGAACACGGATATAGCCCTGACCCGGAAATGTGTGGATTAGCCCTTTCTCATCTGCTCTGTGCGGACCTTATACAGGGTGTTACAGAACGGGGGTATAAAGCCGAAACATAGCGATAGTCTTCATGAAACTGAACAACTTTCCCCAAGGAACATGGTTCGTTACTCGAAAAAAAAAAATTCGCCTCTCCAAAATGTCCGATCAGCTGATCGAGTAAGTATGGGCGATCCAAAAATGTTTTTCGAGTTACGTTACGACCCATGTTCCTTGGGAAAAGTTGTTTAGTTTCAGGAGGACTATCGTGTCTCGGCATTATACCCCCGTTCTAGCAACGTAGCATAGCACATCTCTGGTGGAAAGGCACTTAAAGTGCAGTATTAGTCTACACCAGTGCACTAAATCTGCTACTATCAGCCACTCACCAATACTCATTCTCCTCTGATGGTCATGATGTCGCACATCATGGTGTCTCACGTCGCGCAGATCTCTCTTGGCTGCGTGGGGTGCTGGCGGCGGGGACTGCGCCACGCACGCCTCTTTCGGGCTGCCCGCGCTGCTGCCATCGCTGGAAGGGAACAGAGGGACACTGTTAGATATTTTGAGTATAGAATATTAAGCCATACCGTCTGAATCTGCATGCGTCTGGCGCAAAATGGCTTCCTTTTTGTATTGTATTTCTTATCGTTTTACAGGTCATCTACAAAGAAAACTGTGAAAAACTTGGCGCAACTTGGCACGCTGTCATAAACTCATTTGTGTATGAAAAAAATGGAGCCACTCCTTATATGTTAGATATTTTAAAAATGTATAGAGTTTAGGCTAAGAAATAATGATTTACTCCAGATTCTTCATCTTCGAAACTGGCCATTTTCTCTGTCCGGATTCGTCATACCATGAACATTAATCTGCATAGAAATTACAGTAAAATAGGTACTCCATGCACAATTATCAGAACTGACTAATCCTAATAATATTATAATTGTCAATGTTTGTGTCGATGGATGGATGTTTGTTACTCTTTCACGCGAAAACTACTAAACAGATTTTGATGAAACTTTACAATATTGTAGCTTACACATCAGAATAACACATAGGCTATGTTATTTTGAGATATCATATTATTTTATCAAGATATGACGATAAATGCGTTCGAAGTCGCGGGCAGCTTCTAGTGAGATAATAAATCATTTAAGCTAAACAAACAATATTCGTTTACTCCCAAAAAGAGCATCCAACCTAATTGGTATAGTAAAAATTTTGCTAAATTTTTGAAAATGTTCGCATGTAACTATAGGCATGATGATTAAAAGAAAAATTTTAGTCTGTCACTTAGATTATTTTAAAATAATCGACACGTATTTTTTCTTTTTTCTCTTAAACCAAAAATGACAAAGTTACACTGGGTTAAAGTTGCTCGTGACGTCACGTTTGAGTACGATTTTTACTCAATGGTGACGTAAAAACCCCCCACTCCGTAACTTTGATGCTCTGTATCTTTGTATTTATTTATGTATTTGATCAGGTAAAAAATGTGTTTCAAATATTTTTTAATAGCCTAAAAGACGGACTAACTATTTTTTTAATTTTTGAATGTAGTCATCATCCCTATTTTTGAAGTTCTTTCATTTTCAAAGCCCTCTATCTCCGAAAGTATATCACTTTCGACATTTGTCCAAAATACTATCGTTTTATAATATTTTTCTCTATCGATTGACGTTAGTTTCATCAGTGGCGGCCAACTTTTTTTTCTTCATACTAGCTCGAATAGAGGATGTTGAGTGTAATTGATACCGAAAATTTTACTATAGGTACCAGGCTCCATACAAATATGTTCGATGCCATTTTCAATACTCCTTTCCTAAAACCCGCTATCTTAGTTTAAAGATGACGTAACGCTGACGTCATCATATAACACAAAGACGCGGACGGTTGCCGAGTACATATCGGTCACTTGCATCGTTACATGTCGATTTTGTTACTATATGAATATCATTTGCATTTTTAACCGGCTCCAAACAAAATAAATAGGAAGTTTGTATCAGCTCAAATATGTCCCCACCGAGGAGCCTACTCTCATACAGAGAGTGATTAGGCCGTAATCCACCACGCTGGCCAAGTGCGGGTTGGCGGATTTCACATACACCTTCGAATTTCTTCGCTGGTGTATGCAGGTTTCCTCACGATGTTTTCCTTCACCGTCAGCAAGTGGTAATCGAATAAATTGATCCGTACATGAGAAATAAACTCAGAGGTACGTGCCCGCGCCAGGATTCGAACCCGCGCCCTCGGAGTTCGAGGCAAGCGTTCTACCAACTGGGCTACCACCGCTTTAGTATTGTATTACTTATATGAATATCATTTGCATTATTTGGTTTATTTGTAAAAAAAAATGTAGTTGGCGTAGTTGGTTGGCTTTTGTTACGAAGGTCAGTGGTTCGCTTCCCGCCGAAACATTAAGTTAAGAATGGGCAAATCCTGCAAACAAAATGCAGAACAGGATGGAGAGCAAGCTGACTGTCGCCCAGCAGTGGGACGTTACAGACTAACAGGGCCCAAGTCTGCTAATTCAAAATAGCCTCAGTTGTGTGTCGGCAGAATGTCAATGGCATTTTTGACTCATTTGATCGCAATCAGTGTAAGCCATTGTTTAGCAGGATACCAAATCAGTCAAAAATGCCATTTTGACACTCTGCTGACACACAACTGAGGCTATTTTAAATTATCAGACTTGGAGGCTTGTATCTGTTTTTCCAACTGCTTTCAGACTAAAGGAAAATTCATACCAATTGGAATCGAAAAAGCGCCAGTTACAGATTTAAATGAGCATTAACTTTAACACCATTTCCTGCAACCAACAGTTAATTGTAGTTTCATAGCGAAGTCATCAATATGTAATCATCAGATATGCAACGAAGGCTGGCGTCTATGACCATGGCAAGTCAGCGTGGCGATCGTTGCCATGGCAACCGACGCGCCACGGCCGTGTGAATTACTAATCGCATGTTAACTATACATAGCTATAACTATGCATTTTTGTTATTAAATTCTATTATCAATTGAATAAAAAAAAACTTATTTCATATTAATTTTGATTACCTATTAATCTTAGGCTTGCAGGAGTACCCTGAACCGACGTGCATGTACTGAACAACTTTCCCCAAGAAACATGGGTCGTAACTCGAAAAAGTAAATTCGCCTCCCCATACAAAATGTACGATCAGCTGATCGAGTAAGTATGAGCGATCTAAATTTTTTTTTCGATCTACGACCCATGTTCCTTGGGGAAAGTTGTTCAGTTTCATGAGAACTATCGCTGTGTTTCGGCTTTATACCTCCTTTCTGTTACACCCTGTGTATATCTAAGTATATTTACGTTATTTAAACGTAAATACTATGACGTCGTAACCCAAATTCGAACTGCGTCATCACCCACAAAGCCTCCCGAAGGAACTGCGCAAAAATATTACTACGAGTGCCATTAACTGAATTCAAAACGAGCACATTTAAAATAGCCTCAGTTGTGTGTCGGCAGTGTCAATGGCATTTTTTGACACATTTGGTATTCTACTAAACAATGGCTTACACTGATTGCGACCGAATGTGTCAAAAAATGACATTTTGAATGGGGATGATGACTACATTCGAAAATTCAAAAAATTATTAGTCCGTCTTTTAGACTATTAAAAAATATTTGAAACACATTTTTTACCTGATCAAATACATAAATAAATACAAAGATACAGAGCATCAAAGTTACGGAGTGGGGGGTATTGACGTCACTCCTAGGTAAAAATCGTACTGAGGCGTGACGCCACGAGCAACTTTAACCCAGTGTGTCTGTGTCATTTTTAGTTTAAGAGAAAAAAGAATAAATACGTTTCGAATATTTTAAAATAATCTATGTGATGGACTAAAAAAATTTTCTAGTCATCATGTCCATTTGGGTTACTAAGTAATCGAACCCACGACAAACAACCACCAAAACTACACCAACAGGCCAGTCTAATATGAACCAAAGGGTTCTACCAACACCCCCTGCCCCCAACTCCCCGTCCCCGCCCCGTCGACACCCTCCCTTTTGAAGTCATGGCCTTGGGCAGATATCTCCCGGGAACTATGCTACTTATTAGAGATGCGCCGAATATTCGTTTACTATTCGGTATTCGGCACCTTAACCGAATATTCGTATTCGGCCGAATATTCGGCTAAAATGACCATTCATTCGTTTATTTTGTTTAGTAATAATTTGCTTGATAAAACAAGATATTAACCTCATATTCAATTATTTTAAACCAAGGAGCAGTCAATCTTATATCCTCATTTTCACATCTAGGTATTACAAGAGATGATAAAATAAAGATAAGTTAATAAGTGACACTTAAAGATAGAATTTAGAAACCTAGACATTCTGCTCTATCTAGTGACAGTCAAAGGCGCTTTCCTTTATAAACTTTACCTATTTGTTGTATCAAAATTAGTGTGAAAGAACAACCGAATATTCAGTAGGGTTTCAAACCGAATAGTATTCGGTATTCGGCAAAACCCATATTCGGCGCATCTCTATTACTTAGCTATAACTTCGTATCTTAGTATTATAAATGTCAACGTTTGTGCCGATGGATGGATGTTTGTTACTCTTTCACGCAAAAACCACTGAGCAGATTTTAATGAAACTCTACAGAATTGTAGCTTACACAACAGAATACCTAACACATACCTATATTTTTTTTATTTATACTGTGATAACAAGTTAAGTCAACATGTAATTGTATATAAGTGTCTCGATTTAAAAAAAAAGGATATATTGCACATAACGTAGGGCCCTGTGCCGAAGGTTTCTTGCCGTCTTCTTCCTCTCAGCTATACAGGTAGTGAACCGGCAGTAGTTTTACATCAAAAAAAGTGACATCAAAAAAGTGTAATGAATTTTGCCTATTTTTGAATAAAACACTTTTCCTTTTCATTTACTCGTAAAGATATTGTGTAAGCTTTCAAAGATAAAATGTTTAAAAAAATGTATGTAATAAAATGTAAAGCCTAGGGGCTCGCTTTCACAACTTACAGATAACATTTATCTGACAGATAAACCTATGTCTATTTCATAAAACATAACGTTTGAGATAGTTTACACAGAGGCAGGTACCTATAAAATATCTGTCAGATAAATTTTATCTGTTAGTGTTGAAACAAGGTCTTTAGTATCATCAAATAAGTCAAATACGAAACAGCTCTAGTGGCCCAGAACAGCGCTTTCGAATGTCGACCTTGGTCCGCGGCGTTAGGGTCTATTACAAGATTACAAGGTCGACGCGAGGTCGCGCCCTACTCCACATACAGAACTTAAGCTTTTTCTTAATCCTACTAAATATTATTAATGTTTGTGCCGATGGATGGATGTTGGTTAAAGTTGTTACTTAATCACGCAAAAACCACTGAACAGATTTCGATGAAATTATACAATAACTTAGCTTAAACATCAGAATTAAACATCAGAAAGACCAACCTTTCCAGCCATACTTCCAGCCCGTTTGTAACGTCTATTAAAATTTGCAATAAACTGCCTACCTCCCTAAGAGAACAACCTAAATTAAAAATATTTATAAAAAAACTGAAGGAGCTACTAGTTAATAAATCGTATTATAATATCAGAGAGTATTTAGAAGATAATCAAATAGCATTGACACCTAGTAATTAAGTAAATTTAACTCAGTAGTATGTAAGTAATGTTATAATATTAAAGTAATAAAATAAGGTTATATAAATATTATAAATAGCCCTGTCATATTGCTGTGCCCCAACGGGGTTTCATGTACCTCTATACTTGTAGTACTATGTATGTGAACTGCAATAAATTAGTTTGAGTTTTGAGTTTGAGTTTGAATAACACATAGGCTATATTATTTAGAGATATCATGTTTTTCTTCCAAGATATGACGATAGATGCGTTCGAAGTCGCCGGCAGCCTTTATTCATACATAATATATTCACGCAATGGCAATGCAGGGCTGTGACGTCATTTGACACGTGCCGTACATACACGTGAATGCACGTTCGTAACTAGCTCGCGTCATTATACGTGTGTAGGTATTATGTAGCCGGACTGCAACTATGTTGTTTATGGTTGCACAATACGCTGTTAAAGTTAATCATCCGTTTAAAGTTAATCAGTGGCGAGATGAACTGGACACCTTATACAATACAATACAAATATTCTTTATTACACACAAAGATACAAGGTACAGACACAAACAATAATATAAGAAGCAACAGGCGGCCTTATTGCTAGGTAGCAATATCTTCCAGGCAACCTTAGGGTAGGAAATAGCGAGAAATAGGTAATAATGGTTGCGGGTTGTGCAAATAATATAGAATACTTATTTATTTATTTACTAGAGGCTGCCCGCGACTTCGTATGTATTTATCGTCATATCTTGGAAGAAAAACATGATATCTCAAAATATGTGTTATTCTGATCTATGTGTTATTCTGATGTCCAAGTTAAGTTATTGTAAGATTTCATTACAATCTGTTCAGTGGTTTTTAAGTGATGAAGTAACAAACATCCATCTATCGGCACAAACATTGACATTTATAATATTAATAGGATTTAACAGTTTATTGTAAGGTGATAATACATAGAGACAGAACAAACAGGCCAAGTGCGAGTCGGACTCGCGCAGGTAGGGTTCCGTTCCGTACCATTCACTATTTGATATCGAGCAAAATAGGCAAAAATATCATGTTTGTTGTATGGGAGCCCCCTTTAATTATTATTATTATTCTATTTTTAGTATTTGTTGTTATAGCGGCAACGGTAATACATCATTTGTGAAAATTTCAACGCTCTAGCTATAACGGTTCATGAGATACAGCCTGGTGACAAGACGGACGGACAAGTCTCAGTAATACGGTCCCGTCTTTACCCTTTGGGTACGGAGCCCTAAAAAAGAGAAGATTTCCTTGGATGTCTGGGCAGAGGCGGCTCAGGATAGAGAATCGCGGAGAAAGAGAGAGGTCTTTAGCCCAGCAGTGGGACACTGATAGCTTGATAAGATACAGCACAGCTTAGAAAGGAGCTGTTACCATCTGCAGACAAAATGTATCTGCCAAATTATTTTACACCTGCCACAGTCTAAAATAGTGGTGGGCCGAGTACCAGTTTTACCGAGTAACCGAGCACCTACCGAGTATTACTCGGTTTAAAGTTTACCGAGCCGAGTACTCGGCCGAGTTACTCGGTAAAGTTAAAGTAGGTAGAATTTCGCACGAAGTAGCTAGGGAGCGAGTGGTGATAATGTTGTTAAAACTGTCCCTCCGCACCCCGCTAATTATTCATAATGAAAACAATAAACCGCAACCGTCAAGTGGCAATTTTTTTTTTTAAAAAACACTGCTTATGAATTTTTCTTCTAAATAATTATGATAATAGCAATTCATAACATTGCTGTAGCTGGGCGAAGGCCTAAATATGTACCAATAGAAGGAACTAGACTATGATCTACCAAGCAGATCCAATGCGCAAGGTAGATTTATTTGCACCGAGTACTCGGCATTTTAACCGAGTTATTCGGCCGATTACGAGTAGTGAAAAAAGTGCCGAGTACACCGAGTACCGAGTATAAACCGAGTACTCGGCCCATCTCTAGTCTAAAACGTCGTGTTTTATGAAATAGACAGACATAGGTTTATCTGTCAGTATTTTATCTGTAAACGCCAAAACACACGGTGAAACGCAACTGCAACGCAACTGAAACTTTTTGGAAAAAAACTCTAAGTTTCTGCTATAGACTTCCTTAGAAAACCACACACGACGCAACTGAAACGAAACGTTTCAAACTAGTTGCGTCGTGTGTGGTTTTCTAAGGAAGTCTATAGCAGAAACTGCGGTGCAACTCAAAAGTAACTAGCAGTTTCAGTTGCGTTGCAGTTGCGTTTCACCGTGTGTTCTGGGTCTTAGTAGTGAAACCGGCGATTAATTTTCAAGACGACACACGTTGTTCAATAGATAATTAAAATTTAACAATCTTTTATCAAACTGGGCTAAAGTAATGTCTCCTTGGAGATTTTATTCTAAAAATGAACCCCCCTGGAGGGGTGCGAGGGTCAACGACCGGGTTCGGTCGCTAGGGGGTCGTTGCAGATGCAACCGTGTGGGTAAGTTGCATCTAATTCGGTTCAGTGATTTGGTTAAACTTAGTAAATATTATAAATGTCAATGTTTGTGCCGATGGATGTTTGTTACTCTTTCACGCGAAAACCGCTGAACAGATTTTGATGAAACTTTACAATATTGTAGCTTACGCATCAGAATAACACATAGGCTATATTATTTTAAGATATTGCGTAAGTTTTTCAAGATATGACGATAAATGCGTACGAAATCGCGGGCAGCCCGTAGTTTTTCAATCTTTTTTCATATTATTTAGAAAAAGACTTTTCTTATAAACGTTTTTACTTAAAGTTCCATACTAAAAGTACTTTATTTTAATATGAAACTCATATTCCATACAAAACAAATATTTCTCATATTTTCAATCAAAAGATATTTTAAAACAACGCAATTTCAACTTTATTTCCAAATCATTAAGAACCATATTACGAAAACCTTAAAAACATTAATTTCAAAATCTTTGTTAGCTCTGGCGTCTTCGAAAAACAATACAAAATTCAAAACAAACCGAATTGAACTTTAACACCTAACAATAAGGACGATATTGCAACACGACGGCACAACACCAAAAACGTGCTTCAAGAAAAAAACAAAACACGCTGAATAAACTCTCGCTTTCTCATTCGCACTTACGCAACACAGCTAACGAGCGAGCGAGACGATATTCACTCGGCGTTACCATTGCAACGTAACTCACGTGCGTCTCGACGTGAATCGAGCGGGATGGAGATAGAGGTAATGCGTGAGTGCGAGCGGGACGGCTAGTAAACAGCGTCGAGTGTTGAATGAGTAATACAAATAGGTTTTTTGTTTTGTAATAGAGGGCGTTCGTACTAGAGACGAAAGAACGTGACATTGGGCGAGGTCTCGTGCATATGCAACTCAAAAAATGTGATTTTTAAGTAATATCTTTTTTTTTTTTTTTAGAGTAGTTTATTTTTAGTAAGACGATAGATGTTGTTAGCCCATATATGTCCCCACCGAGGGGCACGAGCCTACTCTCACACAGAGAGTGATTAGGCCGTAATCCACCACGCTGGCCAAGTGCGGGTTGGCGGATTTCACATACACCTTCGAATTTCTTTGTTGTATGCAGGTTTCCTCACGATGTTTTCCTTCACCGTAACAAACAAACATTAGCAAAAGTTATTTAAAATTTCAACTAAGACAATATCATTATAACTTTAACGGGGCATTCTCTTTAACGCCATTTACTGCAACCGTCTGCGAAACCAAAGAAAGACAAAAGACGATCTTTGTCGACGCACCGTCTTTTGTTTTCGATGTCGAAATGAGACGCAGTACTCTCACAAACCGCAACAAGTTGACACTTCGTTTGTATGAGCGCGCTTCAGTAATAGGTCGCGGTTTAATTCTTGTAACGGTATTGCAACGACTTTCATGAGATGTACAGTTGTAAAAAGTCAATAAGCTGGTCTACTCATAGCGAGGCATATGTTTGGCCGCTCAGGAGAGACCTCGCTATCCCATTCAGCTGGTTAGTTCTTAGGGGCCTCATTTAATTGGGATGATGACTACATTTAAAAATTCAACAAATAATTAGTCCGTCTTTTAGGCTATTAAAAATATTTGAGACACATTTTTTACTTGATCAAATACATAAATATATGGGGCATTCTCAAAATCAGTAAAAAATGCTGTGACCAGCTGTTTTCTACCAGATAGCTTTTGAGCAGCGGTATGATTCTTTAATATATGAAAGAATGCATAAAATACTATAAGGTCAAGCTAAAATAAAATGTATAACTATGTTAATTTTTTTTTTATTGCTTCTTAAGTACCCCAAAATGTCCCGTCCGTGGCTGTGACCAAACCGTTTTTCTATAGAAAAAAGCATTTATCTTTTTATTCGGTTGTAAAAATACATTAAAAAAGTAAGCCAATTTACAAAAGAATAAATATACTTAATTAATAATAATGAAACATGCATCAAAAATAATAAAAACCATATGTCATATCTATTTAAAGTTTGTGATTTTTTTTTCCGTCACTTCCATGGCTGTATGTCACGCTCAGTATGGTGCGAAAAATATTATGCGTGTATCGGAACACAATAGGGCATAAACGAGGCTTGGTCGGCCATATTTAAAATCAGTTGTCAGTTTGGGGCTGCGGTGCGCACATCGTGAAAAAGTAAGTTTTATATTTCCATTCTCACAACTGGAAAAGCATAAGTGGTCACAACTGTGTTGTTCGTCAGAAGTACATATCTTTATGTATTGCGTTATATGTTTGTGGTTTTGTTGTGTTTTTATATGACAAATACTGAGGTAAAATTGTTTGGTCGTGCCGGCTTTCGAGGTTATGTAGTGCGTGTCTAAATATAAAAAAGTCACACCCATGGATGTCACTTCCATTGATCCGTGGATAAAAATGTACCCATGGATGTGACCTTTGATCCATGGAAGTGACTATTATAGCTAAATTAACCACAAGTGTGAACGTACAACAGGGTTTATAAGTTTTTTATTGTTTTTTTTTTGATTGATGGCGAAGCCCAAAAAACCAACTAAATCCGCCGAAGAAATACGCAAGCAAAAAAGAGAATGCGAACGTAGGCGAAGAGCGCGCATAAAGAATGATCCTGTTTTGTACGAGGCTGCAAAAGCAAAAGATAGGGCGAGATTAGCATCAAAAAAGGAAAAAAAAATTATTACTAAACTTGTTGCTGATATGACACCAAGGGAACACCGTTGGCAACTTAAACAGTGGAGAGAAAGAAAATCTCGATCCCTACTGAATCAAAAACGCAAAAAAGCACTACAAAATCACTTGCGTGAAAATACTCCGGCAACAAGTGATGAAGAAGCAATCATCCGTCGCCCTGGATCTGAACTACTGATTAACGAAGACGCGGCAGCATCCAGTCCTCCTGTATCGCCATCTCTGTTTGACCCTAGGCCACCTAACCCAAGAGTAGCTGTGACCTGGAGAAATGTGCCCTCATTACTCACTACCAAAAGGCTATGTGGATTTCGTTGATAGCGTATGTTTGGCTGATGTTCCTGGACCTAGTGTCGAAATTGTTGCAGGCGACGTTCCAGCTGAAACAATTTACAATTTGTCTTCAAAGGATAACGAAAATGAAGTTCCGTGTGACGCATCTGATGCTATTACGATGACTGAATAAAGAAGCTCAGGACCAGACTATACAGAAGGAATGTGGATTGTAGTAAGATTTTTGACAAAAAAGACTGAAAAGCATTTTCTGGGACAAATAATTGGATTTGAAGGAGTAGAACCAAAAGTTAAATTTGCAAAAAAGAAGAGACTTACCAAAGATCACATTATATTTATATGGATAGATTTCCCGTACCGGGTGAAGACATTATTGTTGTTTTATCAGAACCAACACCTGGTCGACGCGGAGAATTGGAATTTAAAGTTGAAGATCTCACCGCTTATGCTAATATTCAATAAGGATTAGACTACGCTATTTTTTTATGATAAGATTGATCACACAATTCCTATCTTAATCTGTAATAATTAGGTATAAGAAAACAGTGAATTTAAGGCTGAGAGTCAATTTGAGACTGACTAATGATTATATTGTTGAATTTTTGATTGTTTTACTAGAAAGTACCTAGCATTAATAGAAATAATTAAGAGAGAAAGTTGTTTTGTTTTCTGTTGATTTTTTGATATTTTTAGCTGCTTTAGGGAGTTTAAAGTACCTACCTAGATTTTTTAATGATTACTAGAAATGTATCAATGCTAAATATAGATTTCAAGGTTTTATTTAAACTTAGATACTTGAAGCTGAAATTACTATGGTCTTACAGACCTAATAACCAATGTCATCATTTTTTTATAATTAATAAGTATGATTGAATTAATAATTACATTTCTTAAAAATTACAAAGTATTTTATTTCATACACTACATCAAATGTCACTTCCAAGTACAATTTCATTTCCATGGTTAGTAAAAATGTATAGAAAGTCACGTCCATGTGCACAATGTCACTACCATGGAGGCTTTTTTTTTAAAACCCCAATATCTCAGAAAATAGAAGGCTGTAAGGTCTGAAATTAATTTTATCTTAAAGAGTAACGACTATATTTATATAATCCATAGTTAGTTTGGTCAAAAAGAAGTTTTCATAAAATCTTCAATTTTGAGCAGTGAGAATGAGAATGCCCCATATACAAAGATACAGAGCATCAAAGTTACGGAGTGGGGGGTATTGACGTCACTCCTACGTAAAAATCGTACGTAAGCGTGACGTCACGAGCAACATTAACCCAGTGTATCTTTGTAATTTTTAGTTATCCTTTCCTATCGTTCACTAATTTAAAGTCACCCTATATGTATGTCCCCTGTCCCCTACCAAGGACTCCATAGCCCTTTTCCCCCTGAATGTCCGGAAACGGTTCGAGTTCGAGTTGTTACCGCCACTTCCGCGACGTCGGCCTTCGACTTGTACTCGCTGCGAATACGTCATACCCGGAAAACTTTGTTCTGAGTTTTTTTTTATTTATTAAGCAGAATTTTGCTAATTTTCGCAGATTATTCCGTATGTGAGGTTATACAAGGTGAGGTGTATGTGAGGTTATACAAGGCGACTTTAAATTAGTGAACAATAGAAAAGGATATGCATTAGAGATGCGCCGAATATGGGCTTTGCCGAATAACGAATACCGAATACTATTCGGTTTGAAATCCTACCGAACCGAATAGTTCGGCTGAACTATTCGGTTGTTCTTTCACACTAATTTTGATACAACAAATAGGTAAAGTTTATAAAGAAAAGCGCCTTTGATTGTCACTAGATAGAGCATAATGTCTAGGTTTCTAAATTCTATCTTTAAGTGTCACTTATTAACTTATCTTTATTTTTACATATCCTAATAACTCTTGTAATACCTAGATGTGAAAATGAGGATATAAGATTGACTGCTCCTTGGTTTAAAATAATTGAATATGAGGTTAATATCTTGTTTTATCAAGCAAATTATTACTAAACAAAATAACCGAATAAATGGTCATTTTAACCGAATATTCGGCCGAATACGAATATTCGGTTGAGGTGCCGAATATGCCGAATACCGAATAGTAAACGAATATTCGGCGCATCTCTAATATGCATGTACTCGTGATAACAAACAACTTTTACAATGGGACCAAGTTCGAAAACACAAAAAAAAAATTGTTCCCCCATACTATCAGCCGGTGCATTTTGTATGGGGAGGTCAAAATTTTTTGAACACACTTCTCACTTCACACGCTTCTTTCGTGAAAGAGATGTGTTTGTATCGTAGCAAGTGGAGGGAAGTCTCTGTCTACCTCGATGGGAGAGAGTGACAGATATGTATGTAATGTGTATATGGCATGGTGTTTAGTTTAGTAACACATTTCTAAGTTTAAAATGGCACAACATTAAAAAACACATGATATCTAATTATCTACAGAACTACCAAGTTATCTATGAACCGGCCGTTATTGTAACTGCGGCCACTAATACGGAAATGTCAAATTACAGAACTGCTGCGATTGGTAGAAATACAATTTTATATTACTACTAGCGCCGCCGTTCAGTTCACAGATAACTTGGTCTGCCTGTATTTATTCTCTAAGGTATATCAATCAATACATACGAAGACCAAGACGAACACGACCATGCGCAAGAGCTGACGCAAGAGTAATCACTGTAGGACGACAGCTGCGACCTAGTGTTGTCATCTTCACTCGCGGTAGCTATAGTTCTGTCCTCTTCATCGTCGCTCAGAAAGATGGATGATAGAGCTGAGAACATCGTGTCTTCGTCGAAGGAAATTGATGACATTTTAAAACGCTGTGGCGGTTCGACCGCGACGTTCCGACCGCTTTAAGTTAGTTCTAATTACAAGAAATGATAAAGACCATTTTGATTTTGTCAAAATAACCATATACCTAATATTGTTGGTCATATTATTTTTCTATAATATGTACAACATTTCGGAGAAAGCTCGAGGCCGAAAGTCAAGGTGGATAAGGAGAGGCATTGGCCTCTGCCAATGCCTGCTGCTGCTGGGCCAATGCCTAGCAATGGACTATAGGCTGATGATGGAGAAATGTTAAATCAAACTAAGTGACAATTTTTTTCGTTTGAAAATAATTCTATGGTTCTTTTGACACAACAGGTGAAATGGTCAATCTGTATTCTACTATACATTGCTACAAGGATCTTTTACCACGCGGCGGAAATCGGAACTAACGATATCATCTTGTAAATTGACATTATTTTGAGTTATTTATTCACCACACACGCCCTCCTGACAATGTCACTCAAGTACCAATAGATCCTTGTAGCATTAAAAATCGTAACTATCAACCGTAACACTCGACCAACCACGTCTAAACCACAACGGCTAATGAACACAAAAAGGGCAAAGCAACTAAGTAAAATTTCAACCCCTGAATACGAAAGCGATCTGTCGAAACGTCCACGAGCGGAATATTTCGAAAATATTTATGAAAACAGGAGTTTTGTAACTTACGAACAAACACGTGACTTTAAGGGGGAGCGAGTATTGCAAATACTCTGAAACTAAATAAATAAAATATTGGGACATATTTCACAAACGGTCACCTAACCCCAAACTAGGCAAATCCTGTACTATGGGTATCAGGGACTGATAAACATACATAGATAAATATATAACACCCAGACACGGAACAAACATTTATGCTCATCACAAATGTTTGTTAACCGGCGGGGATCGAACCCGCGACCCGTGCGTGTGACGCAGACTCACTACTGACTACGCTAACTGGCCTGTCAAACTGATGAAGCCAGAAATATTTATTAGGTTCGTTCGTTATCAGCCCATATATGTCCCAACCGAGGGGCACGAGCCTACTCTCATACAGAGAGTGATTAGGCCGTAATCCACCATGGCCAAGTGCGGGTTGGCGGATTTCACATACATCTTCGAATTTCTTCTCTGGCGTATGCAGGTTTCCTCACGATGTTTTCCTTCACCGTTAGCAAGTGGTAATCGAATAAATTGATACGTACATGAGAAATAAACTCAGAGGTACGTGCCCGCGCCAGGTTTCGAACCCGCGCCCTCGGAGTGCGAGGCAAGCGTTCTACCAACTGGGCTACCACCGCTATATATAGTTGTTATAGTCATATCTTGGAAAAAAATCATGATATCTCAAAATAATATAGCCTTATCTATTATTTTTTTTATATAATATTTTTTTAATTTTTTTTTTATACATATAAACATACACACTCTGGAAAAAACATAACCCTCCTTCTGACGCAGTCGGGTAACAACCAGAACCAAGATGTCCGCCTCATGCCTCACGCGACCCGTCAGCTGGCACCTACTATATAGTTTACCAACAGAGCGCGTGACGTCACTCCGCGCATGCGTGGTGCACCTCCCCCCCCCCGCACCCCCCCTCGCACGTGTCTAACTACGTATAGACGTGGGAGGGTAAACATTTTAGTTTCATGTAGATTTCTTTGTAGACTGACTTTATATGATTTTAGATTTTTACCCGACAGCGATAGAAGGAGGGTTATATTTTTTGAGAGTACCTATGTATGCATGTATAATTCTTTGGTACGCTCTACAGCCTAAACGGCTTGATGGATTTTAGCTTGAGCACTTTACTTGGGCGGTTTTTTTTGAGTCATTATATCATAATAACAAGTCAAACTTATAATAATCTTTCATTAAGGACCAAAAATTTTCTTGTTCCCAATCATGTTTCTTGGGGAAAGTAGTCCGGTTACACAACTGTACGTTTTTATATGTAATATGGGTACGACATAACCCTTTGATCAGGTACCATTTCTTTATAGGGTTCCGTACCCAAAGGGTGAAAACGGGACCCTATTACTGGGACTTGTCTGTCCGTCCGTCTGTCACCAGGCTGTATCTCATGAACCGTTATAGCTAGAGCGTTGAAATTTTCACAAATGATGTATTACTATTACCGTTATAACAACTAATACTAAACATAGAATAATAATAATAATTAAGGGAGGCTCCCATACGACAAACGTGTTTTTTTGCCTTATTTGCGCGATATCAATAGTGAATGGTAAGGAACCCTTCCTGTGCGAGTCCGTCTCGCACTTGGTCGGTTTTTTTGTGTCATAACATAATAAGTCAAAAATATAATATTTCATTAAGGACCCAAAATTTTCTCGTTTCTTGGGGAAAGTAGTCCGGTTACACAACTGTACATTATAACTAACATGGGTACGAAATCAGTCCGCCCTTTAATCAGGTACCGTTTCTTTTTAAAATAAGGTTTCGAAAATGTTGTGTTAGGGTGTTGGTACACTGACGCCGTCGATTTAGAGAGAACAAGAAACGATAACCGGCCAAGTGCGAGTCGGACTCGTTCCGTACCATTCATTATTGATAATGAAACTAATATGGCAACATTTAATATTTGTCATTTGCATAGAAAAATGACATTTCAGACAATGTCACTTAAACTGTCATTATTTGTTAACTTTAAGCATGTGTTAGTCGAGTATGTATTTATATGTATACAAGGAGGAGCCATACCGTCTGGATCTGCGTGCCTGGTCTGGCGCAAAATGGCTACCTTTTTGTATGGAATTTCTTATCGTTTGACATGACAGGTCATCTACCAAGAAAACTATGAAAACTGAGTCAGAACCTCTTCGCTGTCACAGTACACGATATGAAGCAATCACACATCACAACTTTGTAACTATGTTCACCTTATTTTATCATTAAGTGTGCTTGTAATCAATTGAATTTACTGTTAACTGTATTTATGTACTGTGCAGTGAATAAATGTTTTATCCATCTATCTATATATCTAAAAACTTGCGCCAACCTTGGCACGCTGTCATAAACTCATTTGTATATGAAAAAAATGGGACCACTCCTTATATATTCTATAATGTACTTTGGAATTACAATCGATCGACGTAACCCCACCATCGATATACAAAATCGATCGCTCAGTATACAGCCACCCTTACATTCAACTTTTCCTGATTACATCTCGTTTGCTGCAACTTTCTTTTATCGTATGCGAATATATTTGCTTATAGTCACTGTTGCTGGGTGCCGCTTTTAAAAAATATACCAGTTTATTGAGAAAATGTAACAAATGTTTGATAAGTACTACTTATACAGGGTGAATTTGAATTCGATCGACCAAATTTAAGGTAAGGTTATTTTAACTTCGGTAGGTAATTAAGAAAAAAAATACAAATTTTGAGTGAATTTTGGTTTGGTTTTGACTTTTGGTTTGGTGACTTTTTGACTTTTGGTTGACATTTAATGTAACTTTTCTGACATTAAAAAAATATTTTTTAATATTTTTTTTAAATTATGCAGAATTATTCTAAATCGATATCACAACATTGCCTTAAATTTTGTACACTGAATTCAAAGTACTATGTACTATAAATGTCAATGTTTGTGCCGACTGATAGATAGATAGATAGAAATTCTTAATTGCACACAAAGAAATACAAATACAACTTAAGACTAAAACATTGTGCGCAAAGGCGGGATGGATGTATTTACTCTTTCACGCAAAAACTACTGACCAGGGCAGGGACCCAAGTCTGCTAATTTAAAATAGCCTCAGTTGTGTGTCGGCAGAGTGTCAATGGCATTTTTTGACACATTTGGTATTCTGCTAAACAATGGCTTAAAATTGCGACCAAATGTGTCAAAAAAATGCCATTGACACTCTGCCGAAACACAACTGAGGATATTGTAAGTTCGCAGGCTTGGCGTACTGGCTACTAGCTAAATGTGTCGCCGTCGACGAACAAGTCTGGGAAGACATCATTACCTAAGCATAAAATCACAAGCAAAGTCTATACAGTGCTACAAGGATCTTTTGGCACGTGGCTGAAATCGGAACTAACGATATCATCTTGTAAATTGTTATTATTTTGAGTTATTTATTCACCACCCACGTCCTTCTGACAATGTCACTCAAGTGTCAATAGATCCTTGTAGCACTGTAGTCAAATTTTTCCCGATTCGGACCCACATGTCCCCGACGTTGCCAAAGTCTACCACGCTGCTGGTTGCCTCAAACCGGATCCAACCAGTTCTTACAACGGTAACGCAACCTGTCCCTTTAGTTACCAATAGGCGGGTACACACAGAGCGAGCAGCCGGGAATGATGACTACATTCAAAAATTCAAAAAAATAATTAGTCTGTCTTTTAGGCTATTAAAAAATATTTGAAACACATTTTTACCTGATCGAATACATAAATAAATACAAAGATACAGAGCATCAAAGTTACGGAGGGTATTGACGTCACTCATAGGTTAAAATCGTACTGAGGCGTGACGTCACGAGCAATTTTAACCCATTGTATCTTTGTCATTTTTAGTTTAAGAGAATAAAGAAAAAATACGTGTCGAATATTTTAAAATAATCTATGTGATGGACTAAAAAAATGTTTAAGTCATCATGCCCATTAGGATAGCGAGGTCTTTCCTGAGCGGCCAAACATTTGCATAGCGAGGCTGCTCGCTCTGTACGGACCCTATTCAGGTAATATACCTTCTCATTATGGAAAGGGGTTTTCGCTAAGATTTCATATATTAAATTCCGTACTTTAAGCTCAAACGTGTGAGACGTGAAAAGATGAATCAATTTCTTTAACTCGATTACAAAAGACTGGTGAAGCTGTGAATCATTTACCCGACCGTTTCGAAAGCGAAGGTAATGACGCGCCATTGATCTAAGGCGAGGGCGTTACGTTGCGTCATTATGACGCTGGCGTTGCACCATGATTTGACAGACAAGTGTAATAGAAGACTAGAGGCTGCCCGCGACTTCGCTTTATCATCATATCTTGGGACAAAAAACATCATATCTTAAAATAATATAGCCTATGTGTTATTCTGGTATATTAAGTATTAGCTAGAATAATAGAATACTAAGGTTGCCTGGAAGATATTGCTACCTAGCAGTCAGGCCGCCTGTTGCTTCTTATATTCTTGTTTGTGTCTGTACTCTGTACCTTGTATCTTTGTGTGCAATAAAGAATATTTGTATTGTATTGTATTGATATAACGATAAACGCGAGCGAAGTCGCGGGCAGCGTCTAGTATATCTATAGACTATTGTTATAAGATTGCAAAAACCATACAATGCGGGATTGTCACCATAAATGCATAGTGTTTGTATTCTCATATAATTCTCATGGGGTATTATCTAGCCATTTACCTATTTTTGTGCCTAGCTATAGAAATGGGCAAGTTGACAAAAAAATTTTTTTTATTCCATTACAGATTAATTTAAAATATTCGACACGTATTTTTTCTTTTTTCTTTTAAACTAAAAATGATAAAGATACACTGGGTTGAAGTTGCTCGTGACGTCACGCCTCAGTACGATTTAAACCGAGGAGTGACGTCAAAACCCCTCGTAACTTTGATGCTCTGTATCTTTGTATTTATTTATGTATTTAATCAGGTAAAAAATGTGTTTCAAATATTTTTTAATAGCCTAAAAGACGGACTAATTATTTTTTGAATTTTTGAATGTAGTCATCATCCCTATTTCGTTATTCGTAGCCTAACAACATTGTCAAATGTCCCCATCGGACCACAGCCTAAAAAATCACCTCACAAACCGCAACAAAACCGCCAGTGTGTCAATGTTAACAGAAACTATGTCACTCAACTGTTACAAGGCTGTATAACGCTCACTTTACTGCCTACTACCGACTGTGGCTTTTGAAACCTTCACAGTAGGCGAGTTGGTTTGAATACGGGGTCTTGTTAGATTAGCTGGTTTTGTGTGAGGAAGGAGGCTGAGAGACTTTAAAATCGTTGCTGGAATGGCTGTTTCGTTAATTATCCATTAAATTAAGGTGTTGCATTAAACTGATAGGTATGTTGGGAGACTGATGAATCTGGATGAAGCGACGGTAGTGTTTGTATCGTAGCAAGTGGATGGAAGTGGTCTCTATCTAACCCCATGGGAGAGAGACGTGACGGAAGTCTATGTACCTAGGTACCTCGGGCCTTAACTGGTCAAATCCCAGCATTGCATAAACAATAGAATATTGCGTGCGGTTCAATATTGAGTCAAGATGAAAAGACACTCAGACTCAGAACATTTATTTTATGTTTCTGTGTTTATGCCTGATATTTGTAAAACTTAAACTGAAAAGAGCAACCCTACAGAGTTTCTAGCTAGGTTCTTCTCTGGGGAAAACTGCACTCTTGCGAATCTAGCATTAACTTTAAAAAAATTACCCGTCTTAAGTGTTGTCAAAACATACAGGATTAAATGATATTTCATTTCATTTAATTTTATAACACACGATGAAACGCAACTGAAACAGCTAGTTACTTTTGAGTTGCATCAAAGTTTCTGCTATAGACTCCTTTAGAAAACCACACACGACGCAACTGAAACGAAACGTTTCAAACTAGTTGCGTCGTGTGTGGTAGCGTTTCACCGCGTGTTCTTTAACACCCCTTGTGTAACATTTATACCACCTACAATCATCCACCATTCTCTGTCACACCGACGCAAAACAAAGTTATTGCAAATTTCCCAGCAATGGCGTCCAAGTGTTACAAGGGCAGACGGAGGCCACAGCACAAGAGCCTACCGTAACATTTACACAAGGTTATGCCAGTAGGACAAATTGAAGCTTAGCGTTTTTGCTGCTCTGTGGCTTGTTTTTACCCAGTGCCAGAAGGAGGGTTATGTTTTTTTGAGAGTATGTATTTATGTATCCTAATAATATTATAAATGTCAATGTTTGTGCCGATGGATGGATGTTTGTTACTTCATCACGTAAAGACTACTGAACAGATTTTAATGAAATTTTACAATAACTTAGCTTGGACATCAGAATAACGCATAGGCTATATTATTTGCAGATATTTCGTGTTTTTTCAAAGATATGACGTTAAATGCGAACGAAGTCGCGGGCAGCCTTAAGTATACAGAGTGTAACAGAAAGGGTATATAAAGCCGGAACACAGCGATAGTCCTCATGAAACTGAACAAGTTTGTCCAAGGAACATGGGTCGTAACTCGAAAAACATTTTTGGATCGCCCATACTTACTCGATCAGCTGATCGGGCATTTTGTATGGGGAGGCGAAATTTTTTTTTCGAGTTACGACCCATGTTCCTTGGGGAAAGTTGTTCAGTTTCATGAGGACTATCGCTGTGTTTCGGCTTTATATACCCTTTCTGTTAAACCCTGTATATGTATAATTCTTTGTCACGCTCTACAGCCTAAACGGCTTGATGGATTTCAGCTTGAGAGATGTCGTTAGATTCGTATTTACAGTGAGAGTGACACTGGGTACATCAAAATAAAAAAATGCGTTTTTAAACGCAGTCGGGTTTTTTTTTTTATAAAAATGTTAGGTTATTGAGGGCTGTTGATCGTGTCATACTGACGTTCAAAGGGCTCCTTCCAGCGCGAGTCCGACTCGCACTTGGCCGGGTTTTCTCAAGATATGACGACAAGTCTCCACTTCGTACAAATTGGGTCGCGGGTTCGATCCCCGCCGGTTAACAAACATTTGTGTGATGAGCATAAATGTTTGTTCCGTGTCTGGGTGTTATATATTTATCTATGTATGTTTATCAGTCCCTGATACCCATAGCACAGGATTTGCCTAGTTTGGGGTCAGGTGACCGTGTGTGATATGTCCCCCAATATTTATCATTATTATTATTGCCAATTCTCACACAAGTTAAATTCACAAGGTTCTTTTGCGAACGCATTGTCGAATCATCTCTTGTTGGTATTTCCTGCGAGTGACGTCACAACATGGCCGCCGACCTCGCGGCACCGCGCGGCGCTTCCTACTTAGGTACTTACTATCTTACCGACTATTCGGATGTTGTCGTTAATAGGCATGATGAAAAAAAAGTTTTTTTACCACATCACATATTAGATTATTTTAAAATATTCGACACGTATTTTTTCTTTTTTCTCTTAAACTAAAAATGACAAAGATACACTGGGTTAAAGTGACTCGTGACGTCACGTTTGAGTACAATTTTCACTTGAAAGTGACGTCAATGAAAGACTCCGTAACTTTGATGCTCTGTATCTTTGTATCTATTTATGTATTTGATCAGGTAAAAAATGTGTTTCAAATATTTTTAAATAGCCTAAAAGACGGACTAATTATAATGTCATTTTTTAAATGTAGTCATCATCCCTATTAACATTGAATTTTAAATAACTTTACGCCATATATCAGATATAGATACAGTCAGCACGTCATGTCGCAATGCTGGGCAAAGGCCCCAATTCATTGCTCCCATCCAGTTCTAATGTTATTAACATACATACATACATATCCGTTACGCCTCTCTCCCATCGAGGTAGACAGAGACTTCCCTCCACTTGCTACGATACAAACACATTTCTCGCTTCATCCACACTCATCAGTCGCCTCATACATGCACGTCGGTTTAGGGTAAAATCTAAATATTTACAAATAGTATATAATAGTGCGAGCGCCCGACCTTGACCCACGCTCTGTACCACCGGACGTCTCACGTGCGTTTATTTACGTCCCACCGCTGGGCAGTGGGCATTGCCCTCTGTACACGTAATTTGTTAGTAATTGGCAAGCGTACATTGTTTGTTTTTTGTGTGTCGGGAATCTTCTTGTAGACGTATTCAGCTTGACAACAAGTCTGTTACAGTGCGTTTCATAAAACAGTTCCTATGCCGCCATGTTGGCATGCATTGAAAATTTTTACTACGAAACATAACGAGGGTGATGTGGCAGTACAAATTTTTTAAATGCTGCTAATATGGCGACAACTTTTTGTTTTTAAATCAAATTTTTGACGAGGCTTCAACCACTGTAAATGGCTATGCCAGCCTCATGGGAGCGTTCAATTATTTATAGATCAGATTACAAAGCTTGGCTTAGGAAGCGATAAAGCGCCATCGCTCTGCTGGACAATGGTTCTGACAACCAGCAGTTCAGCTGAACAGAATCAACACACCCCATGCCCACAAGCCGGGTTTAAAAATGATCCGTCCTAAGTGTTAAAGTTAACACTAGATTCGCAAGAGTGCAGTTTTCCCCAGAGAAGAACCTAGCTAGAAACTCTGTAGGGTTGCTCTTTACAATTTAAGTTTTACAATAGGGATGCTGACTAAATTCAAAAATTCAAAAAATAATTAGTCCGTCTTTTAGGCTATTAAAAAAATATTTGAAACACATTTTTACCTGATCAAATACATAAATCAATACAAAGATACAGAGCATCAAAGTTACGGAATGGGGGGTATTGACGTCACTTCTAGGTAGAAATCTTACTTAGGCATGACGTCATGAGCAACTTTAACCCAGTGTATCTTTGTCATTTTTAGTTTCATGCCTATTCTACGGTTAGAGATAAATGCACTAACTCGATACTCCTAAGTGCAATCTTAGTACGCGTCCTAGTCTCTTCCGGCCATACATACACATTACATACATTTACATCTATCTATCTATCTATATATATAAAAATGAAACCCGTTTGCCGTTGTCACGGCATCACGCCTGAACGGCTAGACCGATTTCGCTAATTCTTTTTTTAAAATGTTCATTGAAGTCCAAGGATGGTTCTTACGGCGAGAAAAATTCGAATAATTGCCGGGAAAGCCCTAAAACAGACCTTTTCTTTTTCCCATACAAATGTTTTCTTACTAAAATGTAGAGTCAATTTGAACTTTATTCCTACACAATAAAGTTCATTCTAAGGCGGGACGAAGTTCGCCGGGACAGCTAGTTTTACATAAATGTATTTATGTAAGATAATTCTTATTCGTTACTATGTTATGTGTTACTTCACCTTGGGCGAGTAACAACTAGAGGCTGCCAGCGACTTCGCACGCTTTTATCGTCATATCTTGGAAGAAAAACGTGATATCTCAAAATAATATAGCTTCTGTGTTATTCTGATGTATAAGCTACAATATTGTAAAGTTTCATCAAAATCTGTTCAGTAGTTTTTACGTGATGAATTAACAAACATCCATCCATTGCCACAAACATTGACATTCATAATATTAGTAGGATAGGGCTCCAAGTCTGCTAATTAATTTGCTAGCTTAGCATACACACCGTCACAAGACGTTGTCATGGGTTTGTCACGCTTACGTCTCTGTCCATAGTTTTAAATGTGATAAGGACAGCATGACGTGAGTTATTTTTCGCGGCATGCCGTGCTAAGCCCCCTGGTCGCAATCAGTGTAAGCCATTGTTTAGCAGAATACCAAATGTGACAAAAAATGCCATTGACACTGCCGACACACAACTGAGGCTGTTTTAAATTAGCAGACTTGGGAGCCTGATCTTTAACAACGATAGAATTAGTTATTTTAAGATATTAACCGACTGATGAATGTGGATGAAGTGAAAGAAGTGTTTGTATCGTAGCAAGTGGAGGGAAGTAGTGTTGCAGAACAATCGATAGTTAAAACAATCGATTGTTAAACGTCATTCATTCATTCATTCATCGTTGTAAAAACATGTACCCTATCGATTGTGCTTTTTTTTGTGCTTTTTTAATTTGTTTTTGTGCTTTTTTGTGATAGTATCGATAGTATTGCTGTTAACCGATACTATTGCAGCGAAAGCACAATCGATAGGGTACATGTTTTTACAACGATGAATGAATGAATGAATGAATGACGTTTAACAATCGATTGTTTTAACTATCGATTGTTCTGCAACACTAGAGGGAAGTCTCTGTCTACCTCGATGGGAGAGAGACGTGACGGATATGTGTGTATGTATGTATGTATGTATTAACTCTCATGCCCAACTCTCCAACTGATTTCAAACAAGAGCTCACGTCACCGCTCGGTAATGTTCGGTGAGGTATTCGGCTATTTCCATGCTTCGAATCCTGCGCCTCGTTTTTAGGGTTCCGTACCCAAAGAGTGAAAACGGGGCCCTATTACTGAGACGTGGCTGTCCTTCTGTCTGTCCGTCCATCTGTCACCAGGCTGTATCTCATGAACCGTTATAGCTAGAGCGTTGAAATTTTCACAAATGATGTATTACCGTTGCCGCTATAACAACAAGTACTAAAAATATAATAATAATAATAATTAAGGGGGGCTCTCATACAACAAACGTGATTTTTTTGGCTTTTTTGCTCGATATCAATAGTGAATGGTACGGAACCCTTCCTTCGCGAGTCCGACTCGCACTTGGGCGGTTTTTTGTTACCTCTATCTTGATTCTTCCCTTTTTGGGTTCTGTCTGACTGCACGCTCGTATACCCCGTTATTACAAAACGAGTTTTAAAATAATTCTAGGACTAATGTCATTTTTGACGTTTTGTCTCTATAGCCGAAACGTAATTTATCTGAGTTAGTAAAAAACCGACTGCGTTTAAAAAACGAATTAATTTTTATTTTGACGTACCCAGTGTCACTCTCACAGTAAATACGAATCTAACGACACCTCTCAAGCTGAAATCCATCAAGCCTTTTAGGCTGTAGCGCCAAAGAATTATACATACATACATACATACATACTCTCGAAAAAGATAACCCTCCTTTTGGCGCAGTCGGGTAAAAATAAGAATATATCAGAGTATACCCAACAATTCTTAACATACCTCCTTGTTAAAATCTCTTTTCAAAGCAACCACAGGATCCCAAAACCTCAGGTAGGGACTTTTTGCTCGATAAAGCACTTTTTTACTGTTAGCACCCACTCGCTTCACTAAAATCTACTTAATGTAGCAGCGCTTACAGTCCATTTTACATTAACACAAGTTAACCTACAAGGTTTCGAACCAAACATTGAAATTAAGAGTATATTTCAAGGTGTATAAAGATGAAATTAGAGTGAATAACGAAAAGGTTTTCTGTGATACAGCTTTCCGTTTGCGTTGGAATTGGAAGGTTTTTCAACGGTACGACTTGAAATAAAATAATAAAAATTTCGAAGGATTCTGGAAGTAGTGACATCAGTACAAGTAGTACAATAAAATGTTCAGGAATGAAAATGAAAATGAAAAGTGTTTTATTCAAAAATAGGCAAAATTCATTACACTTTTTTGATGTCACTTTTTTTATCTAAAACTACTGCCGGTTCACTACCTATATAGCCGAGAGGAAGAAAACGGCAAGAAACCTTCGGCACAGGGCCCTACGCTATGTCCAATATATCTTTTTTTTTAATCGAGACTTAAACAATTACATGTTGGTACTTACCTTGAACTTGTTATAATAATGTCACTTTTCGTTATAATATCCTGTGAAAATGTATTGTAATTCTTTATTTCACGAAGATACATACCTACATACAAATCCGTCACGCCTCTCTCCCATCAGGTAGTCAGAGACTTCCCTCCACTTGCTACAATCCAAAAACCTCTTTCGCTTCATCCACACTCGTCAGTCGCCTCATACATGCCCGTCGGTTTAGGCGTATCTTACATTAGCATCATTAATTTAAGCGAGCATTAAAGTTAATGCTTTTTCTAGCAACGACAGTTTATAAAAGATACATTGACCCATTAAGGGTCGACGACTTCAAAAAGATTAACATAAAATAAAAAATTGCATATAAATGTAAACAAAAACAACAGGTGTGCGAGTTAAAGAAATAAAAAAATGCCTAGTTCATTGACTGTATGAAGAAACTAGCTTTTAACCGCGGCTTTGTACGCGTTCCTCCATATGAAATGAAAGATCATTTAATCCTGTAGGTTTTGACAACACTTAGAACGGCTCATTTTTAAAAGTTAACGCTAGATTCGCAAGAGTGCAGTTTTCCCCAGAAAAGAATCTAGCAAGAAACTCTGTAGGGTTGCTCTTTTCAATTTAAGTTTTACAAATCTCAGGCATAAACACAGAAGCATACAATAAAATTAATATTTCAATAGAGCTATCCATAAATAAATATTAAAAATTTGACCCCTCAATATCCAGAACAAAGTAAAGGTAAGTAAATGGGAAACAGAAAAGTGAAAGGCTTAGTTTGAAAGGATCCGCATGACATACTCACTTCACATTTCTCGTGTATCTAGGAAAATAATACATACATACATACATATCTGTCACGCCTCTCTCCTATCGAGGTAGACAGAGACTTTTCTCCACTTGCTACGATACAAACACACCTCTTTCACTTCATACACACTCATCAGTCGCCTCATACATGCACGTCGGTTTAGGGTACAAAATACCTATCTTCAAAATAAGACTATTCTTAGAACCCCATAACAGCCCCATAGTGTGACCCTCAACCTCTACGAAGGTCGCCGGGTCAATGACCTCACACCCCATCGGCACATGGTGAAAGCGAGGGTGGCTTAAGATCTTATACGTTTCGGTACAGGCCCCCAAGTCTGCTAATTTAAAACAGCCTCAGTTGTGTGTCGGCAGTGTCAATAGCATTTTTTGACACATTTGGTATTCTACTAAACAATGGCTTACGGGCAGACCAAGTTATCTGTGAACTGAACGGCGGCGCTAGTAGTAATACAAAATTGTATTTCTACTAATCGCAGCAGTTCTGGAATTTGACATTTCTGTATTAGTGGCCGTAGTTACAATAACGGCTGCTTCACTCTAGTAGCTCTGTAGGTACACTGATTGTTACCAAATGTGTCAAATGCCATTGACACTGCCGACGCACAACTGAGGCTATTTTAAATAAGCAGACTTGAGCCCCTGGTCAGTAGCAGAAAAGGTCCATTAAATAACGCTCCATTTCACTTATACATAGCTCTATCACTATCACTGTCATATCATCAGAATAAGACGGCACGATGTTATCTTACTAATATTATAAATAAACGTCAATTTTTGTGCCGCAAAAATCACAAAAAATTATCTCTAAATAAATACAAAATCTTGAAATACTAGTGACATTAAAAAAAAGGTCATAGAAACTGCTTAATTTACAATTCAAATATATATTAAGTATATTGATATTTTTAAGTTCATTAAATAAATTAATTAATGGTCTATCCTACCTAGTACCTACACAGATCCGGGCCGTGGCCTATCAGGAGGGAAAACAATACGTCGTCGTCATGACAACGTGTGTGAACGAAACCATAGAAAATGTATGGAATGATATTTATGCACGGATCTGCGTAGATATAGATATAGATTCTTATCCAATGACGCAGAGTTAGTGGATTCGACTCCTGAGTGGACGAAACACTTCAGATATTATTTGAAACGTTTATTTATTTATATGTTATCAGCCCATATATGTCCCCACCGAGGGGCACGAGCCTACTCGCCGTAATCCACCATGCTGGCCAAGTGCGGGTTGGCGGATTTCACATACACCTTAGAATTTCTTCTCTGGTGTATGCAGGTTTCCTCACGATGTTTTCCTTCACCGTTAGCAAGTGGTAATCGAATAAATTGATCCGTACATGAGAAATAAACTCAGAGGTACGTGCCCGCGCCAGGATTCGAACCCGCGCCTTTGGAGTGCGAAGCGGTGGTAGCCCAGTTGGTATTTATATGATGATTATATAATGTAAAATAGCCTCAGTTGTGTGTCGGCAGAGTGTCAAATGGTATTAGTAATAAATCTTTACTTTAACGCCTTTACCAGCAACCTATCTAACAATCCACCCGTACATAGCAACTAGGTTTAAAACTTTGCACCGGGCGGAAGCGAACACCGCACCCTCGTACTGCGGAGGTACCACCTGTGACGTGCCAGGTGGCAGTGCCATGTGGGGCTGTACAATAAACTATAAGATTTTATGAGAAATAATGAAGGAATTTGAGTTTTGTGTACTTATTTCATTCGTGTGTTTAAGCGCCAAAATACACGGTAAAACGCAACTGAAACTTTTGAACTCACGACGCAACTAGTTTGAAATGTTTCGTTTCAGTTGCGTCGTGTGTGGTTTTCTAAAGAAGTCTATAGCAGAAACTTCGACGCAACTCAAAAGTAACTAGCAGTTTCAGTTGCGTTGCAGTTGCGTCTCACCGTGTGTTTTGGCGCTAAGTCTACTTCATAAAACATGACTTTTAGGCAGAGACAGGTATAAAATATCTGTCAGATAAATTTTATCTGTTAATAGTGAAACAGGAAAATAGTGTCATAATTATATTCTATTTTAAAATGCACGCTGATGAACGTGGATGAAGTGAAGGAAGTGTGTTTGGATCGTAGCAAGTGGAGTCGTATCAGGTGCTGAAACGGACGGTGAACAGAGCAGAGTGGCGTAGACTACACCGACAAGAGCGACGCTCTTAAATATAATGATAAAGTCGAGGGAACTGGTATCTGTCTACCTCGATGGAAGAGAGGCGTGACAGATATGTATGTATGTAATGTAAGATACTGCTGCCACTAGATGGTCACAGACGCCGAGGTAGACCTCGAAAAAGATGGAGAGACGATGTGGATGCATTTCCACAGGAAGTGGAGGGAACTGGTATCTGTCTATCTCGATGGAAGAGAGGCATGACGGATATGTATGTATGTTATGTAAGATACTGCTGCCACTAAATGGTCACAGACGCCGAGGTAGACCTCGAAAAAGATGGAGAGACGATGTGGATGCATTTTCACAGGAAGTGGAGGGAAGTGGTATCTGTCTATCTCGATGGAAGAGAGGCATGACAGATATGTATGTATGTATGTATGTATGTATGTAACATATTCGATTAACGCCTTGAATCCCACTGACTCAATATTGAAAAAGACACAATTCATATTCTATTGTTTCTGAGATGCTGGGAGTATCAGTAAATCACCTTTCAAACAAAAAAAAACTATCAAAATTACTTCACGCGTTAGGTTTCGATGCCATAGACACACAGACAGACACGTCTTTATAACATACTCTTTCTACATCGATGGTTAAATACGACCAGTCAATAGTCCCAAAAATATCACATTCTTAAAAAACTTGACAATCTGAGACAGCACAGTACCATTGTCACATCGCATATTGTCCTTTCTCACAATGTACCTTTTTAGAATAATGGTGAACATTTCTATAGAATAGATATATAATATAATTCTGTAGCCTACAATATATATTCTACGCAGGTAGATGGATGCTTTTTGTATTAAATGTCAGGTAGGTTATTGAAAAAAATATTATGGAGAGAGGCCTTTGCCCAGCACTGGGACACTAGGGGCTAGATTAGATTAGATTTGGGGTAGAAATTCCAAAATACAGCATATGTTTAGGGTACTTAAAAAATTACTGGCTGTTGCCTGCGACTTCGAACGCGTCCAGGAGGCTTAGCATACGTGCCGCGACAATTATCTCGCGTCATGCTGTCCTTATCACATTTAAAACTATAGACAGAGACGTAAGCGTGACAAACTCATGACAACGTCTTGTCACGGAGTGTTTGCTAAGCTAGCTGGTATAGCTTGCTTAAAATTGTATCTTCATACCTTAAACTTACACAATATCTTAAAATAATATAGCCTATGTGTTATTCTGTTGTGTAAACTACAATATGGCAAAGTTACATTAGAATCTGCTCAGTGGTTATTTACCATCAATTGCCACAATTGCATCAATAGGGAAAATAGACTTGTTAGTTCCAAAAATATCCGGGGGACTTCTTTCGTGGAACGCACTAACTGGTCATCTTACGCTCTCCTAACTATAATGCACATAATAATGTAGGCAACCGAGACGCATAGTCGCAGGCGCATCGCATCCGCGTGTATATTTAGGGCGGCATTCGGCGGCGGAGGGCGACGACCCCGAAGGTCGCTACCTGCGCGCGCGCACACATGCTATAGCATAGCCAGGGATGTGAGGAACACAGAGAATTAGAGGCAAAGTAAGACTAAGATTTTTAGTGATTTTTACCCGACTGCGCCAGAAGGAGGTTTATGTTTTTTGAGAGTATGTACCTATGTATAATTCTTTGGCACGCTCTACAGCCTAAACGGCTTGATGGATTTCAGCTTGAGAGGTATCGTTAGATTCGTATTTACAGTGAGAGTGGCACTAGGTACATTAAAATAAATTAAATGTACTAATTCTACTAATATTATAAATATTAAAGTTTTATCTTGATGGATGTATGACAAATAAAAATATGACAAACAAAATTATGAGAACAAATTCATTTAAAAATTTTCTTCAATTTATAGTCACACATCTTGCTAATCTAGCCAGTTTTGTCCCACTGCTGGGCAAAGGCCTCTCTCCTCATCCACCATGACTTTCTGTTACTAATATTACAAAAGTCTGTGGTGTTGAGAATGTTTGTTACTCTTTCACGCAAAAACCACTGAACAGATTTTAGTAAAACTTTACAATATTGTAGCTTACACATCATAATAACACATAGGCTATATTATTTTAAGATATTGTGTAAGACCCAGAACACACGGGGAAACTCAACTAAAACGAAACTGCAACTGCTAGTTGCTTTTGAGTTGCGTCATGTGTGTGGTTTTCTAAAGGAGCCTATAGCAGAAACTTAGATGCAACTTAAAAGTAACTAGCAGTTGCAGTTTCGTTGCAGTTGCGTTTCCGCTTGTGTTTTGAGTCTTAGTGTTCCAATATATGGCATATACAATGAATAAATAGATATAGAAGGTGACTTTAAAATAGTGAACGATAGAAAAGGATATGCATGTACTCGTGATAACAAACTACTTTTACTATGGGACAAAGGTCGAAATCACAAAAAAAAATTGTTCCCCCATACTATCAAACTGATGCATTTTGTATAGGCAGATCAAAAATTTTTGAATGATTTCGAACTTGGTCCCATAGTAAAAGTTGTTTGTTACCACGAGTACATGCATATCCTTTTCTATCGTTCACTAATTTAAAGTCACCCTATAGAACTATTGTCATACAATCTTAAAATTGATAAGGACTCCTATCTTAATATGGCTTTACAGGTCAGTCAACTACAGAACATTCATCTCTTTCTTTCAACTGGATGTTTGTGATGGAGCGAGTGAGACAGCTGATACACTGTCAGTTTTTGTTCACAAATAGAATACTAAAATTGTTTTGTTTTAGGGTTCCTTATTCATAGAATTAAAACTGGACTATTATTTTAACTTCGCTCTAATCTGTCTTTCTCCAACTTACTTAGACACATAGGTACATACTCAATACATATCCATCTCGCTACCCCATCGAGGTAGACAGAGACTTCCCTCCACTTGCTACGATACAAACACATCTCTTTCACTTCATCCACATTCATCAGTCTCCTCATACATGCACGTCGGTTTAAGGTACTCTTGACTTGGCTTTTATGATATTTTCTTTATGTTGAATTCTGGATGAATGTGTATGAAGTGAAAGAAGTGAGTTTGTATCGTAGCAAATGGAGGGAAGTCTCTGTTTACCTCAATGGGGGAGACGTGACAGATATCCTATAAATATTATAAATGTCAATGTTTGTGCCGATGGATGAACATGAGGATGTTTAATACCCTTTCACGCAAAAACTACTGAACAGATTTTGATGAAACTTGGCAATATTGTAGCTTAAACATCAGAATAACACATAGGCTATATAATTTTATAATATCATGTTTTTCTTTCAAGATATGAGGATAAATGCGTTTGAAGTCGCGGGCAGCTTCTAGTACTCATATGATGTGTACTTCTATGAGCAACCACACAGTATCACTGTGACATGAATCGTCGTCGTTATCAGCCCATATATGTCCCCACCGAGGGCCACGAGCCTACTCTCATACAGAGAATGATTAGGCCGTAATCCACCACGCTGGCCAAGTGAGTGTAGGCAGATTTCACATACACCTTCGAATTTCTTGTCTGGTGTATGCAGGTTTCCTCACGATGTTTTCCTGACATAAATACCCTAGTACATTTAATTTATCAGTGATTACATATTTAGGCTAATTGCCTCCTACTTTGATAACACTCTGGTTGCAGAATATTGTTAGAGGCTGCCGGCGAATTCGGACGCATTTATCGTCATATCTTGGAAGAAAAACATGATATCTCAAAATTTTATAGCCTATGGGTTATTCTGATGTTTAAGCTACAATATTGCTAAATTTCATCGAAATCTGTTCAGTAGTTTTTGCGTGACAGAGTAACAAATAACCGTCTTTCCATCCATCGGCACAAATATTGATATTTATAAAATTATTAGGATTTAATTGCTGGCTTCTGATGATTTTTGACTCTGTAGGATGTAAAGTTTTAATTGATTTATGAACAACTTCGTATGTTTGTTTATTTTTAAATTGATAGGTAAACAAACACGTTACGAATTTATAAAAAAAAACGACGGATACATCCTTACCGTTTTAAAATCACTTTTTCTAGATATAACTGTAAAAAAGTTGACGCATAATGTATGCAGCGTTGTTAAAGGCAGTACGACGCAGATATCGTCACGATTTCTTGATTGAGACAAACACCACGGTCTTACAACAGTGGTCGCTGCGAGAACGCTATACATACAATTCCTACGAAACGTGTCATGAAGCCAGTATAACTTGCACCGCATGGGAGAAAATTATTAAAAACGAAAGTGGACGGTTTTCTAAAGGGTTTAAGTACCTGTAGTTCTGCTCGTAGTCCCAGTAGTCCTTGTAACGGGGGTGCCACCGAGGACCACCCCGTGAGAACGGCCTCCGAGAGCCCCCTTGACTCATTCTTGCGCCATCACTGCACTCGAGTATCGATCCGCGCCGCCTTCTTAATGCAACTCCAACGTGGTTTCCACCACGATCACAACACACCACAAACCACAAACAGCACTGCGACACTTTTGCGAAACACAAAAATCCAAAATATCTAATCGGGACCACAGCGGAGCCCTAGCTTGGGGGCACGACTGCACTGGCGCGAAGTTCGCGTGAACTGACACGCAGGCGCGGCAACCACACGGACGCGCGCGACCTCTGCCGGAAACAGCCGAAGCGCGTTCAAAAACCACCGCCAAATCTCACGTTTATTTTTATATTGCTAATTTAATTTTATTACCGAATCGTAAAGTCACGTTTTGTTTTACATTTAGTTAAAATGTAAATATAGAATAGTTATTGAGTGAAAACTAGAGACGAGAGCGGAAGCTAAGCGGATTTAGGGTGCAAAGTATTGATTTTATATTAGCGAGCAGCACGCGACATTATAAAATTTTCATCAGCAAATATTACGAAAGGGATATCCAAATTGGGAGCAAGGCGTGTTATCGCGCAGTTAAGATCGTTCGTCAACGCTCACATACTTAATTAACGTGAATCATAATGCGAGCTCGTTATCATCGTCACGCACTAGCACAGCACTTTTCTAAACGTTTCTTGCACGATAAACACACAAATCGACGTAAAACACAAATATCCATGGGTTTTTTGAAGATAGAGCTCGGAATTTTGGGAAATTCTGAGATAATTGCTTCGTAATCGAGTACGCCTTGTCCGGACGACACGATACGTAAGCCTCAATAAAAAAAGTTTACACAACTCGTCAGGCTTCGGCCTTACAGCCCTTTTTTCGCTGCGCTGAATTTCATACAAAGTTCCTTCGTCTAGTGGTAGTTTGGTTTCAACGCGCTCAAGCGGCTGGCTGCCAATAAGCCCCGCCCATTGTTATTATAATGCAGCCAACATGACGCACTAAGTGCAGTGTGAAGTTAGCTGTGATGAATGACAAGTGGCCTCTATCTCTGTCACTCTACCGTAGTAAGAACGAGATAGAGATATCCGTTAGCATGCTTTTGATTATTTATGTTTTGTCGTAGTAAATATAAATACAGTAAACACACTGGGGACCAAGTTATAAATAAACAAGTTGTTTTTCTCAATAACAGTTAACTGATACCTGTTTATTAAAATAAAGCAGTTTTTATGATTTTACTTCCTTAATTATGCTTCTACGCAGCCGCTTATTAAATAATGGAGACGGTGACTACGCCCCGTACCTTTGTAAGGGGATCGCTTACCAATACGATTAAGAACTTTAAAAACATTGTCATAGAATTATTTTATTTACTTACGTTACCCAAGCAATGAATATTATCTAATATTGTTGTGAATGCAGTGATGTAGGTAATATTTGAAAATGAGTCATAGAGATATCACACTCGTTTAATTTGACACAGAATTTCATTATTGCGCAAAACATGTACCTATGGATGATGTTTCATAGATAGACATCAGTGAGTGCCTTTTTATTCATTCAACTAAAGTGCCTACACGACCACGGCTCTCTTAATAAAACCGCCATACGAAATCGTAGACGGCGGCGACTAATATTAAAGCGCTTGTAGACGTCCGTTATTTTCACCGGACAACGGGCCGTATGTATATTTTATAATGGACGTGTGTAAACTCACCGGACAGCCATCCGGCAAAAATATAAGATAACTGTTTTTTCGACGGTTAGTTATCCGGTAAAAAAACGGACGCGTACAAGCGCTCCTACAAAGTTAATATACAAGTGTGTGTACCTACCGTCCAATCTGTCAGCTCCACCCAGCATGGCGGCCGCACAGTCCGCACACAGATGACACAACAACCACTTTCACTACATTTACTCTCGCTTCGTGTCGCAAGTCGTTTATACCGTTACGTGGTAGGGGGACCGCAGCGTTGTACAGAACGCTGTTAGATTTAAAGAGACATTAAGTGACATTGTTTCTGATTGTTTATGAACGTTGATTTTTAATCATTTCGGACAATATACCTACTTACCTGTTAGGTAGGTAGGTACCTACTTCATTTTATGATTGAAATATTTACTTACAAAAACCGGCCAAGTGCGAGTCGGACTCGCGCAGGAAGGGTTCCGTACCATTCACTATTTATATCAAGCATAAAAAGCAAAAAATCACGTTAGTTGTATGGGCGCCCCCAATTATTATTCTGTTTTTAGTATTTGTCGTTATAGCGGCAACGGTAATACATCATTTGTGAAAACTTCAACGCTCTAGCTATAACGGTTCATTAGATACAGCCTGGTGACAGACGTGCAGACAAGTCTCAGTAATAGGGTCCCGTTTTCACACTTTTGGGTAGGTACGGAACTCGAAAAACGTTACGTTTCCATTAAAAAAAGCGCGACCTCGAAACGCTCTACAAGTTATCATAACGTGGGCAGAGGAATGTAATCAATACACAAATATGGTGATACAATATTATTTTAACCTATACTAGGTGTAACAGAAAGGGGGTATAAAACCGAAACACAGCGATAGTACTCATGAAACTGAACAACTTTCCCCAAGGAACATGGGTCGTTAATCGAAAAACATTTTTGATCGCCCATACTTACCTACTCGATCAGCTGATCGGACATATTGTATGGGGAGGCGAAATTTTTTTTTCGATTTACGACCCATGTTTCTTGAGGAAAGTTGTTAAGTTTCATGAGGACTATCGCTGTGTTACGGCATTATACCCCCTTTCTGTTACATCCAGTATAGTAACACATAGTTTGTAGAATGCATCCAGATCGTTGGGCCAAAGTAACAACTGAATGGGCGCCACTAGATGGTCACAGACGCCGAGGTAGACCTCGAAAAAGATGGAGAGACGATCTGGATACATTTTCACGGGAATGGCGGGTCGCTACCGGAGACCGTGTTGAATGGAAAGTCTGGAGGCTTTTGCCCAGCAGTGGCTAACAAAAAAAAAGTAGCAGATATTTTTTTTTAAGTAGGTACCTATAGGGGAAGAAAAGAATTTTACTTAAGTGTAATTATAATAATTTGTGTGTTTATAAGAATTATAAAACTTTATTTGAAAAGAGCAACCCTACAGTTTCTTGCTAGGTTCTTCTCTGGGGAAAACTGCACTCTTGCGAATCTAGCATTAACTTTAAAAAATATTTATGTTACCGGAAATGTATGTAATCCGTCATTGTATACCTACAATTCCTATGAAATGTATGTAATTCCTAAAATGGCACGGAAATGTGTGAATTAAATTATATTATACACATTTCCTAGGAAATCTATATGTCGGAGATTACGTTCATGAAGGCTATTTTGGAACCATTTGCAAACTCTTTACTGCTAAAATGCAAGAACTGGCTGGTTTCTAACTGGTTGTCAGTTTGGCGCTTTCATATTTGAATCGCTGTCATGTATGATGGATTCTGTTTGATTATTGATTTGAAGAGATATCGGAAGACATCACGTACACCTTGTTATTTTATAACGTGATTGCAAACTACGCAATAAAGCCAGTTTGTTCAGTACACGCCCACTGTCTTATTTTAACTAAAAGCTTAAACGCCACTTCTGATGACTCGTCTCGTCGACATATACATTTCCTAAATAGCAATCGGAAATGTAAAACATTTGAGATAGATATTGATGGTTAGGTTAGGTTGTGAAAAGTGTCACGTGGACATGTCAATATGTCAAAAATCAATAAAACAAAGTCTTAAAAAATATCAAATATGTATAATGTAATAATTCTTAAATTTTATACATATATAGTAACATTTCAATATTAAATCTACCGAGACGGACCAGGGTCCCAAGTCTGTTAATTTAAAATAGCCTCAGTTGTATGTTGGCAGTGTCAATGACATTTTTTGACACATTTGATCGCAATCAGTGTAAGCCATTGTTTAGCAGAATACCAAATGTGTCAAAAATGCCATTGACACTGCCGACACACAACAGACAGCGCTACAGTATAGGTACTTCCCCATACTAATAGGGATGATGACTACATTAAAAAAATAATTAGTCCGTCTTTTAGGCTATTAAAAAATATTTGAAACACGTTTTTTACCTGATCAAATACATAAATAAATACAAAGATACAGAGCATCAAAGTTACGGAGGGGGGGGTATTGACGTCACTCCTCCGTAAAAATCTTACTGAGGCGTGACGTCACGAGCAACTTTAACCCAGTGTATCTTTGTCATTTTTAGTTTAAGAGAGAAAAGAAAAAATACGTGTCGAATATTTTAAAATAATGTATGTGATGGGCTAAAAATTTTTTTTAGTCATCATGCCTATTTCATCCATCATTCATTAGTATGGGCAATACTAAACCCTACATCGGCCTCGGTTTTCTAAACCTCTCAATTACATCGGTCCACAGCGGTCTATAGCGGTCCTGCGAGGTCTACTCCACTATAGCTGATAGTCCTGAGGGTCGTAGAGTTCAGATAGCAACCGGTAGATATACGACGGGGAACTTCCGCCGCTGGGAAACAAAATATACATTTTTTTCATTTACAGATAAAATTTAACTAACAGATAAGCCTATGTCTATTTCATAAAACATGATGTTTTATACAGTGCCAGGTATAAAATATCTGTCAGATACATTTTATCTGAAGGTGGGAAAACTGGCATTTAAAATCATATTATAGGCTATACAAGGTGACTTTAAATTTGTGAACGATAGAAAAGGATATGCATGTACTCGTGATAACAAACAACTTTTACTATGGGACCAAATTCAAAATAAAAAAAAAAATGTTCCCCCATACTATCTGGTGTATGTATGGCGAGTTCAAAATTTTTTGTACGATTTCGACCTTGGTCCCATAGTAAAAGTTGTTTGTTATCACGAGTACATGCATACCCTTTCCTATCGTTCACTAATTTAAAGTCACCTTGTATGTTATTCAGATGTGTAATCTACAATATTGAAAAGTTTCATCAAAATCTATTCAGTGGTTTATTAATAAATTCTGTGGGGTCTGCAGGAAGAAATTTCTTTTAGAAATATGCTGTACCTTTTGTATAACTTCTATTTTTTTCTGTCTCTATGTACTATCATCTTACAATAAACTGTTAAATAAATAAATAAATTACTCAGCACAAACATTGTCATTTATAATATTATTTATATACTTACAGATTTGTTATAAACAGAGTCACGTGATCAGGCGGTATGTAATCATATTTCGGAGCGAACACATGCGCGACGCTTGCCGTCTCGTTCCTGTACGTAAAGAACATATATTTTTATTTCAGTTTTTTTGTTTTATTGAAGATTCTAGCATAAATATATGGTGAATTTAAATTAGTGAACGATAGAAAAGGATATGCATGTACGTACACGTGGTAACAAACAACTTTTACTATGGGACCAAGGTCGAAATCATTCAAAAAATTTTGAACTCGCCATACAAAATGCACCAGCTGTTAGTATGGGGGACCAATTTTTTTTTAAGATTTCGAATTTGGTCCCATAGTAAAAGTAGTTTGTTATCACGAGTACATGCATATCCTTTTCTATCGTTCACTAATTTAAAGTCACCTTGTGTAAACTGTTAGCTTATTTATTATAGTTTCTTATTGATGAGTCACTTTTTCTGTTGTTTGAGCCACCAGTTTTCTGGAGCCACAAGATTTCTGTTGGTAGAACCACTAAAAGACATCTAGCCAAGATTTCTAACTGTTGGAGTCACCAGCATTATCATGATGGAACCACCACCTTTCTAGTTTTTGGAGTCACTAGTTTTCTGGAGCCAACAGCTTTCTGCTGATGGAGCCACAAGCTTTCTTTTGTGCGAGCCACTAGCATTTCAATGGGGATGATGACTACATTCAAAAATTCAAAAAATAATTAGTCCATCTTTTAGGCTATTAAAAAATATTTGACACACCTGATCAAATACATAAATAAATACAAAGATACAGAGCATCAAAGTTACGGAGTGGGCGGTATTGACGTCACTCTTAGGTTAAAATCGTACTTAGGCGTGACGTCACTAACAACTTTAACCCAGTGTATCTTTGTCATTTTTAGTTTATGAGAAAAAAGAAAAAACACGTGTCGAATATTTTAAAATAATCTATGTGATGGACTAAAAAAAAATCTTAGTCATCATGTCCATTGTTGGAGCCACCAGCTTTCTCATGATGGAGCCAGCCACTAAATAACAGTATAATTACATAACTATACATACTGGTAATGAAGTGCGTTCTGCGGCGCGTCGAGTGCGGTGAAGTTGGACGATTCGCAGCCGTGGAGGGGGGACAGCTGGTATAAGGGGGCGAGGAACACCACCTACGAGACATATAGACATAGACAAGAGATGAAGATTGATTACAATGATGATATATTTATGTGTATTTATCGAATATATATATGTAGGTTTATACTTTTATATTTATTGTTTATTGTAGTGACTATCCTGCCTTTATGCTATCACTCCTCTCTCTGTGGGGTCTGCAGGAAGAAATTTCTTTTAGAAATATGCTGTACCTTTTGTATAACTTCTCTTTTTTTCTGTCTCTATGTACTATCATCTTACAATAAACTGTTAAATAAATAAATGATTTTATGATTATAAAAAGTTTTTAGTTTACAGTTAGGAATAAATGATTAGAACAAGTTAAGTACCAACATGTAATTGTTTAAGTCTCGATTAAAAAAAAGATATATTGTACATAACGTAGGGCCCTGTGCCGAAGGTTTCTTACCGTCTTCTTCCTCTCGGCTATACAGGTAGTGAACCGGCAGTAGTTTTACATCAAAAAAGTGTAATGAATTTGGCCTATTTTTGAATAAAACACTTTTCATTTTCATTAGGTATTTAAAGACCGAATTCTGCCAAAACAACGATATTTGTGTTTACCTTAAGTTAAAATCTATCAGTAACTTCGTACGCATTTTAACGTCATATTTTTTAAAAATAATATTTATTTATTTATTTGAGAACACAACAGCCATTTACAATTCGTACATTACACAAATAAGTCCGTGAGTAAGGCTTATAACAGTATTTCACATAAAACATAGATTTTAACTATAAAACGTTAACATCTTAATTTTCAAAAACTTACGCAATATTTTAAATTAATACAGTACCAGCTAGCTTAGCATGGCACTCCGTGACAAGACGTTGTCATGCGTTTGTCACGCTTACGTCTCTGTCTATAGTTTTAAATGTGATAAGGACAGCATGCGTGAGATAATTGTCGCGGCACGCCGTGCTAAGCCCCCTGGACGGAGCAAGCTCGAGACAGAAAGTTGTGGCGGATGAGGAGAGAGGAAGCCCAGCAGTGGGACACGAGTGGCTAGATTAGATTAGTAATACTAACCGGTACGCTGTAATGTTTAGCCGCTAAGGTGATAGCTCTGACTCCAGCGTTCGCTAACACAGCACCGCCGGCTAGAGCCGCCTCCACTCCTAACACCACCTAATGATAAACATTATATACCTGAGTCATTCTCAGAATTAGATTTTAAAATTGACTTTCCTTTTCCTGATGATTAAGGATACTGGAGCAACCAATCCTCAAAATGTTTATACAGGCCAAAATTACATCGGGCACAGATTATGCTGATATGCATTAAGTTTAGAAATTAGCTCCCAGTGTCCTTAACTTTCGGGAACAGGAGAGACATTTTTTGTTTTCTATGTCTGTATGACCCACCTGCTCTTAAAATCGAACAACTTTCCTCGAGGAACATATGCAAAAATATGCTTTGAGATTATTTTCATCATTATGTGTAACAGAAAGGGGGTATAACGCCGAAACACAGCGACAGTCCTCATGAAACTGAACAACTTTCCCCAAGGAACATGGGTCGTATCTCGAAAAAAAAAAAAAAAATCGCATCCCCATACAAAATGTCCGATCAGCTGATCGAGTAAGTATGGGCGATCCGAAAATTTTTTTCGAGTTACGACCCATGTTCCTTGGAGAAAGTTGTTCAGTTTCATGTGGACTATTATATATTTTGTATGTATGTCTATGTAAGTATGTATGTATGTAAGATTACCTTATTGACTCTAGACATAACCGCGTACACACTGGCGTTGCTGATGACAGTAACATCGACTCCGGCCGCGGACAGACGAGCGGCTAACAAGTGCGTCTGGAACAAAACAATTTTGGCCTGTTTTATCATCTACAGATTAAAAACTAACAGATAATTAAACCGGTCAAGTGCGAGTCGGACTCGCCTGCGAAGGGTTCCGTACGGTCAGCATCATAAGTCGATTAAAATATTCAGATTTTCAAAAGTAAAATACACCGACGGACGGACAGGCGGCCAGACAGACGGACAGACAGACAGACAGACAGATAGACAGACGGACAGCCGAGCCTTAGTAATAGGGTCCCATTTTCACCCATTGGGTACGGAACCCTAAACAATACGTGTCCAATATTTTTTCCAAAAAAATGATTAACTACTTAAATATAGTTTTTTATTCGCCTACCCTATTTATCTATCATAATAACTCAAAATCAGCTCGTTTATGATATGCTCATCGAGCCTATCTCTCCCACCTCATTCCCACCCTCATGCTGCGCAGTATCGGCGAGCAGCAACCGGTAGCGTCTCTGCAGACAGGTGTGCAGGAACCTCTGCAGCACCACGCCGTGTCCAGCTGAGAGGATCAGCTCGTCAGCGTGGATGTGCTCCCCCGCTGTGCTGCAGATTGACGATGTACTGGATTCTAGTTCTAGGCGGAGCTGGAATTAGAATGGACAAGATGACAATTATTATTTTTTTAAGTCCATCACATAGATTATTTAAAAAAAAATGACAATGTTGCCATTTATGAGTACAAATTTTACCTATATTATGTATATTTCATTTGTAATTTATCAAATAATACTATTTCCTGCATACTTTGGGTGTCACGATCAATTCATGAGTAGGTTAGTATACATTTTGATAATAATATTTATTTACCTATATTTCTGTTATGTAAAAAGTATATTTTGATTAAGATAACTAAGAGGTTTTCTACCTACTATCTGGGAAAAGATCAGAAAATAGAGACAATAGATCTGTCAAAGTTAGTTCCGAAAATATCCGGGGGACTTCTTTCGTGAAACGCACTCTAACGAATTTTGCCTATTTTTTTTTTCATTTAATTTCTTTTTAATCGATTCTGCAAAAAGCTCTCCTGGCTCACCTCAGCGATATGATCCCTCAGCGGCTCCCTAAGATCCTGCTGCGCGGCTCCCAGTGTGGCGCGTCGAGTCGGGGCCGCTTGGACGAGACGCTGCAATGACTCGCCGCCACTCTCGCTTGGTACTGTTGAGCCGCTCTGTGGGGGATAAAATACATACATAGGTACATATTATTTATTTATTTAACAGTTTATTGTAAGATGATAGTACATAGAGACAAAAAAAGAGAAGTTATACAAAAGGTACAGCATATTTCTAAAAGAAATTTCTTCCTGCAGACCCCACAGAGAGAGAAGACATATCCGTCACGTATCTCTCCCATCGAGGTAGACAGAGACTTCCCTCCACTTGCTACGATACAAACAATCTCGTTACCAAAGTAGATTCGCATACAAAACCTGAAACGCGGTATCGAAGTTTTTCCCGCGCTGAGTATATAAGCAAATTCCAAAATCTTCCCCATCGAGGTAGACAGAGACTTCCCTCCACTTGCTACGATACAAACACATCTCTTTCGCTTCATCCACATTCATCAATCTCCTCATACATACACGTCGGTTTAGGGTACTCTTGATTTGGCCTTTCTTATGCAAGTCTCTGATTTGATCGAGGATGAAGAGTACAACTAATTAAATCAACGAAAATCTAGGGTCACATTGCAGGCACACAAGTAGAACACCAGCCTCCACCATCTTCAAACTGGCCCCCAAGTCAGCTTATTTTAAAATAGCCTCAGTTGTGTGTCGGCAGAGTGTCAATATCATTTTTTGACACATTTGGTCGCAATCAGTATAAGCCATTGTTTAGCAGAATACCAAAAGTGTCAAAAAATGTCATTGACACTCTGCCGACACACAACTGAGGCGGCTATTTCAAATAAGCAGACTTGTGCCCCAGCTACCTGTGCAGCAGTAGCGCGGTGTTCGTCCCTTACAGCCCGCAGCACGCGCCGCACCATGTTGGCGCACACGAGCGGCCCGCACTGCGGCAGCGCGAGGGACAGACGACGGCCTGTCTCGCGGAGGAGGGTAACTAGTTCACTGGAAAGGGGGGGATGGTGTGTTAGAGATTGGAAGAAAACTGATGGAATGCTATCAGAATGTATCCTACACACATATAGACCATCCAACCTAATTGGTATAGTAAAAATTTTTGGTATCAATTACACTCAACACAAGTTGCGATAGGTTTACGATAGTATTTTGGACTTTGGACAAATGTCGAAAGTGATATACTTTCGGAGATATAGAACTTTGAAAATGTTCACATGTAACAATTTTCAAAGTTCTGAACATTTTCAAAGTTCTATATCTCCGAAAGTATATCACTTTCGACATTTGTCCAAAATACTATCGTTTTATAATAATTTTCTCTATCGATTGACGTAAGTTTCATCAGTGGCCGCCAACTTTTTTCACTCCATACTAACTCGAATAGGGGATGTTGAGTGTAATTGATACCGAAATTTTTACTACACCAGGATCCATACAAATATGTTTGATGCCATTTGGTATTGGACAACTGATGAGACTTAAATATTTGCCTTTTTTAGGATCCATATAAGAAAAGGATAAACTGCAAAGATTTTAGAAAAATTACAATAATAGGGATGATGACTACATTCAAAAAATGACATTATAATTAGTCCGTCTTTTAGGCTATTAAAAAATATTTGAAACAAATTTTTTCCTGATCAAATACATAAATAAATACAAAGATACAGAGCATCAAAGTTACGGAGTGGGGGGTATTGACGTCACTCCTAGGTAAAAATCTTACTTAGGCGTGACGTCATGAGCAACTTTAACCCAGTGTATCTTTGTCATTTTTAGTTTATGAGAAAAAAGAAAAAATACGTGTCAAATATTTTAAAATAATCTATGTGATGGACTACGAAATTTTTTTAGTCATCATGCCTATTTAAAATGTTAATTTTGTGCAAGCTGCAATACTGTAAGGCTACATTTATATCTTTTTTGTGGTTTTTGCTTGAAAGACTAACAAACATCCAACAACCCTTCAGCATATTTCAACATTTATAATCGTTCATTCATTATCAGCCCATATATGTCCCCACCGAAGGGCACGAGCCTACTCTCATACAGAGAGTGATTAGGCCGTAATCCACCACGCTGGCCAATATCAGTAGAAATGCTTTTTAAAGCCTTGGTCTTCCCACTGCTGGGCAAATTAAATAATTTATTGAATAAAGTAAATACATACAAAGCTGTCGCGTTCTGTGAGTCCGAGATGATTTGCTCCAACAACGTGACTGTAGCTGACGCTATCTTATTTGATCCTTCCAGTTTACTGAAAATAAATGAATGAATTATGTTGTGTTAGATTAAGGGGCTGTGTCACCATCTCCAGATAAAATTTATCTGACAGATATTTTATACCTGTCTCTACACTCTGTTTTGTGAAATGGACATAGGTTTATCTGGCAGTTAAATGTTATCTGTACATTGTGAAACAAGTTCGAAATATAGTTTTATTGTTATTTAGATTTGATATATTTAAGTGATTGCCAAACAATAACCCATTCAAAGGAGGAAAAGAGCTTGTAAAAAAAATCTTGTATATGCAAGAAATTAAAAGAATTGTTATTTAAATTAAAGTAAATTAAGGGAAGACTTTTTACTTTATTTAATAGGTAGCTAAGTATTTCATTTTCTTTGCTAGTAACAAGGTTGTCAGTATTTTTTGTATGGAACGACAATAATTGATAATGAAAACAAACCAATGTTACATTAAATCTGAATACTGAAAAAGTGGACTTTAATTTAAATGCACCATTTTGAATGCACAATGCACTTTTTCTGATGCAATTCATGTCAAAAATAGTGTAAAGTTTCACTTAGCTAAGACAGGCTAAATAATGCTTTAATGTAAATAAAATTGTTTTAAATCTTTATAGAAAACGAATAAATGTTTAACAAACATGATTTTATTTAAAAAATCTCGGTTTTAATGGGAGAAAAAGAAAAGAAATATAGTACAATTGCCACGACTTACCCATTTCGTATTTCGGACACAAATTTTACAATATTTTGTTCACATTTCTTGTCTAATTGTTTAACTAAGGTTTCTGTTGGAGCCATTGTACAATATTTAGTATTAGACGCTTATTATTATAAAAATATTAGTGAAAATACAGGTGCAAAACACCAATTTTCTAAAATATAACCTCAAACTTATTGACTTTGACAATTGACATATGATTTTTTAATCTCGATCAGTTTTTAACGGAACGGCTACTTAGCAATTAAGTTAGGTGACTGCGGAAAAAACTACTTGATACATGATAATGTTTTTATTACATTCAAACAACTTATTAATTACAATATTAAGGAAAAATAATTTTAATTACAATAACACATTGCAAGTAGTGACAATAACATTTCAAATATAAAATGAGCTTTCAATTTCCATCATCACGATTTTTATTAAACACAAACTTAATCTTTTCTCTGATTCTACTCATTAAACTTTCACATCCCAAAAAAATATATCAATAGAAAATCTATTGTGTCTGGGTTTATAATGGGTCAGTGGGATGTGAGAGGTCAAAAGAAAAAATAATAATTAAATCCGAGTAAACCTCCACCAAATCCAAAACTATAACTGCTTGTTTGAGTAAAATTGTCACGCATATCAGGCCCTTCAGTTTGTGTGCCTTCGTCACTCACTTCAACAAATTCAAGGGCAAGGCTTGTTTGCGCCTCTATGTTTCTCGTATTATAGTTTACTTTAGGCAAATTAGCTTCAGCTTCCGTTTCTGTGTCATTTTCAGCAGTTTCACTACAAGTTGCGTTAGCGTCTTGATTTTCTTTATTTTCATCGGTTGTATTTTGATTGTCACTTCTTTTCTTTTTAGCTAATACGTTTTCAATATCAGAAATTATCTTACGTTTTCCCAGTACAGGAGATTCATTACCAGGAGAACAAGACTGTAAAAGAGGTTGGAAAACAACAGACTCTACCTCCATCGTGACAGAATCTAAAATGGAAAAATTGATATCTTCCAGAGTTGCCCGTGCTATGTTCAAATCAGGACTGCCTTTCGAAGATCTTTCTGTTAAAAGCGACTGATGTATAGACTTGGATCTTTGTCTTCTCATCACTTCTGGCTCTTCAAGGCTAGAGGTTGAAGCAATTTCTCTTGTTTCTATCACAGCTTGTGTTATTAAGGTCTCTCCTGTTTCTGGAAGACCAATGCTACTGCTTTCATCTGAAACAAATTAATATTAAGAAGTATTGCTAGTTCCTTTCTATTTAATCTCAGTTGCATAAAAAGTAACTTGTTTCACATTTTTGACAGGCCTGTTTGCGTAGTCGGTAGTGCGTCTGCCTCCTAAGCATGGGTCGCGGGTTCGATCCCCGTCGGTTATAAACATTTATGTGACGAGCATAAATGCTTTTGTCCAGCAGTGGACGTCCATAAGCTGACATGATGATGATAAATGTTTGTTCCGTGTCTGGGTGTTATGTATATTTTATCAGTCCCTGATAGCCATAGTACAGGATTCGCCTAGTTTGGGGTCAGGTGACCGTGTGTGAAATGTCCCAAATATTAATTATTTTTACACTGATAAATCAAATAAAAAAAAAAACTTATCGTAATTTTTTTGTCAAATACACATAATAGCACTTGAAATGTGACAGGTGTAGGTTTAATCTTTAACATCCCAGAAAAAAAAGAACAATAGAAAATCTATTGTGTCTGGGTTTATAATGGGTCAGTGGGATGTGAGAGGTTTATAAAGCATTATCTGTAATAGGCATGTCGAAAGATTTTGAAATCCTATTCCAAAATGCAGATACACATTTACTGTTTACAACAAAAACTTTATTTCGGTATTTAACTAATGTTTTAAGAAGATTAAAGCCATTTTTATAATTATTTTTAAATACTGCGTGAAAACAGCTCTCCGTGTCATGGCGTCGCGTGTGACGTCACACTTTTGTAAATGTCAAATGTGTTCCCGCCCGGCTAGACAACAAAGTAAACAAACGTTTCGTATTTCTTGTGATAAAAATGAATTCTAAAGTTTATAAGTGGTGTGCAGTACCTCTGTGCAAAAATACATCAATAAAGACACCCAACAAGGTGTTTGTTCATGTCCCATACATTAAAAAAATAAGAGATACATGGTTACAGCTTGCACGGCGAAACCCGAACGAAGTAAAATTAAATTCGTCACTTTATTTCTGTGAAGATCACTTTGATGTGAGTATGTTATCATGTATTGATAGATTTTTAACTTCATGTTTGACGTGAAATAGATGAAATGACAATAATAACAAATAACAATAATAACAAAAAAAATACAAGGCGGTTTTCACGTTTCTAAATTCGGAGGAGCAAAATTCTTTATTGGTTGCCAGGAACTCGCCCAACATTAGCAAATCGATCCTGGGCAAATTGGAACTGTTTGCCCTGATAAACCCTGGTTCCATTATAATAAATTTGTAGTTATTCACAAAAATAAACAAAAAGTAAATCCTAGCGTACAATCAGTCAAAACAACACAGTGATGTTTGTTTACATGAGTATGACGTCATGCGCTGTGATTGGCGTTTCAGTCAAAATGGCCGATTGCAGTATTTTACTCTTTTATTTTATAGAAAATCTTGTTAATCTCAATTTTTTAAATAAAACTAAAATAGTTTTTTGAATCCTTTAAATGTGTATTTTCCCCTGAAATCATTAAATCTTCGATTATTTCATAGTGTCGTCACGCCTATTAAGTTTTTTGCAACTGATTATTGATTGAAATAAGTAATTGATGTATTTAGCACTTGGAGGAATCAACTTAGAAAATGGCCTTACCATCACTCTCTTCTTTATCATTTCCAGTCCCTGAACTTCTTTCATTTTGGTGATCGCTGCTTGTTTCACTCCCCAAGTAGTTTGACTTCTCGCCTGAAAATTGGAAATAAATAAAATTACTCATTTGTATGGTATAAGACATAATTTTTCGAAAGCTACAGACTGACCAAAAAGAGTAGAAATTAAGAAGTTGTAACATTGTAGTGTCGTCCCTTTTTGCTTTGATTGATTTAAAAATGACGACGCTACAGTGTTGCCACTTGCTAATTTCTACTCTTTTTAGCCAGTCTTTATCATCATCATTATGTCAGCTTATGCTGGACAAAAGCCTCCCCCAAGGATCTCCACAACGACCGGTCTTGCGCTGCCTGCATGACCTGCATCCAACGGCTTCCAGTGACTTTAACCAAGTCGTCAGTCCACCTTGTTGGAGGCCTTCCCACACTGCGTCCGGTGCGTGGTCGCCACTCAAGAACCTTTCTGCCCCATCGTCCATCGGTTCTACGAGCAATATGCCCCGTCCACTGCCACTTAAGGTTTGCGATTCTTCGAGCCTTAGTCTTCAGTCTGATTAGGATATAATTTTTCAAAAGCTGTTTTGTTATTTGCATTAGGTACCTTCAGTTTCTGCAAGTTGTTCTTCACTCGGGGAGCTTTCGGAAGCAACAAAGGATGTTACAGGAGGTGACACTGCAGCATCTGTGGAGAAAACATTTATTAGATTGTTGAATTTTTGACGAAAATTGCTATGGTTACTCTATTTGTTAAACTAAAAAAAATCAAGTATCTACCTACCTGTTATGTGCTTATGAGGTCATTATAAATAGAGTTCAATTTTGCTTTTAAAAGTGAAACCACAAAATGTGAATTAACCTCTCACACCCCACTGACCCATTATAAACCCAGACACAATAGATTTTCTTCTTTTTTTCTGGGATGTGAAAGATTAAGTTATGTTTTAGCAACAAATAACACATTCACCAGATTGTTCATCTTGAAGCTTCAAAGTCTCAGCTTGATCATCATCTTCTCTTCCTACACCTTCATCATCATCTTCTCTTCTAAAACCTTCATCATCATCGTTTGTAAAATCCCCACTTCTAACTCCATCACTGTAATCAGTAATGTGTTCACCACAAGTTATTTCTATTTCATCAAATCCATCGAAATCCTCGCCCAAAAACAATCGACGGTACAACTTTATCATTCTAATTTCAAAATGTTTGTAAAACTCTTCTGTCTCATCTTCGTAGTAACTAGCGTACCTTCTCACTCGCTCTAAAATCAAATCTGGTAATGGACTGAGACGGCGATCGGTGTCTTGGGATCTCTGTGGTTCTGGTGACTCGTAAATGGGCGAAAGTACTGTAATAAATAAATAGTATTTTTTTCAAATAGGTACTGGTGACCTACGCTCATTCAGGAAAGATTGGTGGAAAGCAGCTAATAACAGGAGTGTTTGGAGAGGCATGGGAGAGGCTTTTGCCCAGCAGTGGGACGAAATAGGCTAAAAAAAAGGTATTTGTGGATTACTGCCTAATCACTCTCGTATGAGAGTAGGTTTGTGCCCCTATAGTGGAGGCGTTAAAGGGCTGACAAGGTAAGGTACTGTAATGTTAAATCTATTGCCAATATAGATTCTATAATATAAAATAAGAAGTGTGTTTGGATTATATCATGTGGATGGATGTGGCATCTGCCTACCCCAGTGGGAGAGAGGCGTGACAGATATGTAAGTATGTATGTAAATTAAAACGTTACAAACTGTCATAAAGTTAATACATTTAAAAGAAAAGGTCCTATTTCTTAAGTCCTTACTAGGTAGACACTTTTCGCACACAGTGTAATGTACTGTTTTTAGAAAATAAACTACTTACTTACTTACTTACTTACTCCTAAAATGGCTACCTCAAATATAAAAACTTTTCATAATTATTTAGAAACGGTTACTTACTCGGTTGATTCGCTAACGCCGGCCTGAGTAAATAGTCTTTGCTTCGGCCCCAGTCTGCAGCAAACACATTTCGATGCATTTTAGTTATTTTTAGGGGATAATTCAAGTTTATTTGGGCAAATTTTGTTCAGACACCAGCTCGCAGCTAAAAAGTTTTTTAACTTTCGTGCGCGGCAAATAGGACGCGATAAAAATTTAGAAGTACCCTCAAAAAAATAACATTTTTATAAAGAAAAGTCCTTATGCAAAAAATATCTCAAAATCAATATTTTCCATACATGTTAATATTTGTATTTGGAATAATGACATAGGTATATAATAAATTAAGTATCAAAATTATTTTATATACTTTCGACTGTGCTTTCGACAAAAGAAAGTATGAGAAACTTGTTACGACGACTTTTCATAGTAACTCTATAAATGTCAAAATCAATCGACCGTGTTCACGTAGCAGCTGGTTTAGTAGTTAAAATGTTATACCACCACAACAATGTATTAAAATGCATGTGGTATTGTTTGCATTTACCCTAGTGTAAGCTTTTAAAAAGTTTATTATGCTACAAGAACATCTGCTACAGCTGTCTTTTCAAAATAATTGTCCTGCGAATCGATCGAGCATTACACAGGATTTCGAATTGAAAATGTTAATATTTTTTCAATTAGACTTACTTTAAAATGAATTGATACAACACAATATGTATTTCGCTCTCAACTTGGTGCTTTTTCCGTGAAGTTTGGTGCAGTTTTACTCAAATTATGAAACTTTTAATATCTGCTTCGCTTGAATGAGTGTTTTTCCCGGAAATGTTGTTTTTGGTGCTAAAATTTGATTGAAATTTTTCGAAATGGATCTTTCTCCGGACGAAGATGCGTTTCAGGGTCGGCTGCTGCATCAGGTCAGTGAGATATAGCTGTAGAAAGTGAGTAATAGTGCGTAGGTGATTGTGGCATTACAATTGGATTAAACAGCGACCGAGGGCGATGATGCATCCTTTTACGAGTGGATTGTGAATGAAACAAGGCCATACGATGTTTTGAAATAGTTTTTAAATGTACATTTACTTGAATTTGAATGTTATGCTCTGTTGCACGCAGTTTTGCCAATTGGATAACTGTTTTGTTATTTATTTCATTTAAATGTAATGTAATGAGGTATAACTACTAGCATTTCTACACAATTCGCCGTGCCCTAATCAGGGTCCACATTTGGTACTTTGAGTAGTTTATAAGATCTGTAAAAACCTGTGGAGTGCAATAAATGATTGAGTATTTAGTATAATAAATGTTTGTTCAAGGAGAGATTTATATTTGTAAATTAAATATATTTTTAATCATTTGCCACATATGTCCAGTTATTTTTAAAAAGCCTTTACTTGCATGGGGCCTGATTCCAATAGTAAATGTTATTCTATTTTATTTCCTATGTGGGTGAGTGAAGACTATCAAAATTTGCCATACAGTAGAACTTGGAGGCCTGTATCTAGAATTTAAAAAAATATATATTTCATAGGCAATAGGGATGATGACTACATTCAAAAATTCAAAAAATTATTAGTTCCATTTTTATGCTATTAAAAATTATTTGAAACACATTTTTTACCTGATCAAATACATAAATAAATACAAAGATACAGAGCATCAAAGTTACGGAGTGGGGGTATTGTTGTCACTCCTAAGTAAAAATCTTACTGCGGTGTGACGTCAGGAGCAACTTTAACCCAGTGTATCTTTGTCATTTTTAGTTTAAGAGAAAAAAGAAAAAATATGTGTCGAATATTTTAAAATAATCTATGTTACGGACAATTTTTTTTTTGTCATCTTGCCTATTGCCGATGCTCCATCAATAACAGTCTAACTATCAAATAAAATGAAAGATCTAATTTATACATATCTCTCTCCCACAGGCGGCCCTCTGGGACAATGTAGAGCTCCTGCAAGAGCTCCTAGCTAGTGGTGCGGATGTGAACGCGCGCGACGAGCACGGACGCACGGCGCTGCACGCGGCCGCGTTGGCGGAGCGGAGTCGCTGTCTGCAGGCGCTGGTGGCTGCTGGCGCTGATGCTGACGTGGTTTCTGATGAGGGGACTGGGGGGAAGGTATGCTCCATCCTTGATGAAACTGAGGCTTAACTAGTTCTCAATTTGATGAGAGATTTTTAATGAAAAATTCTGTCAAAATTGATTCATTGGTTTTAAATAGGAAGGTTGTAATGAAACAGACTGAAATTCCTATTAATATTATAAATGTCAATGTTTGTGCCGATGGATGGATGTTGGTTAAACTTGTTACGTCATCACGCAAAAACTACTGCACAGATTTTAATGAAACTTTACAATAACTTAGCTTGGACATCAGAATAACACATAGGCTATATTATTTCGAGATATCATGATTATTTTTCAAGATATGACGATAAACGCTTACGAAGTCGCCGGCAGCCTTTAGTTTGTAATAAATTAATTCATAGTTTCTAAAAATAGACCGTATTTACCTACTTATAGAATAGAAGGTTGAACGCATTTAAATTTATACTTAAATAATAAAATATTTAAACGGGTAAACAGATAAGATTTCTTTTTTCCCAACACCTTCTAATCTCCAACCCTTCCACAGACAGCCCTCCACATATCATCAGAACGCGGCCACGTGGAGAACATCCTCAATCTGCTCCGAGCCAGTACATCATCACTGCATCTCCTGGATGGAGACGGACGGAGCGCGTTGGAGCTGGCTGAGAGCAATGGACATCGGCATGCTGTGGTTGCGTTAATAGATGCTATAGGTAAGGGAAAGTATTTAATCGTTTATTCAAAAATTCAAAAAGACTTTATTCATAGACAAGTAACTTAAAATTATAATTTGAATTCGTCAAAAATTCGAATTATAAAAACAATTATAAATGAAAAGCATTAAGGTTTTAAGTATATAATATATAATGCGTGCCTGGTCTGGCGCAAAATGGCTACCTTATGTATGGTACGTACGTATGGAATTTCTTATCGTTTGACAGGTCATCTACCAAGAAAACTATGAAAAACTTGCGCCAACCTTGGCACGTTGTCATAAACTCATTTGTATATGAAAAAAAAAATGGGTCCACTCCTTATATTCCTTCCTCATTGCATTAAGGAGGGAAGCTACGCCGCAGTCTTCGGACGCCACAAAATTTATTTATTTCAATAGTACAGCCAAAAAACACCACCATTACGTGAGACTATCCCAAATCGATGGTGTTATTTTACTAGATATACTTTTACACGAAAAATAATAAAAAAAACACTAAAATTAACTTAATACCTAATTGAGATCATAAATCTTATCTTATCTTAGAATAAATGGCATATCTGAGATAAAAAAAAAAACAATATTTTATAACAAAAATAAAAATCAAACATTTACAATATAAAATGAAACAATAATAAAAAAAAAACCGGCCAAGTGCGAGTCGGACTCGCGCAGGAAGGGTTCCGTACCATTCAGCAAAATAAAAAAAAGGAAAAAATCACGTTTATTGTATGGGAGCCCCCTTTAATTATTATTATTATTCTATTTTTAGTATTTGTTGTTATAGCGGCAATGGTAATACATCATTTGTGAAAATTTCAACGCTCTAACTATAACGATTCATGAGATACAGCCTGGTGACAGACGGACAGCCAAGTCTCAGTAATAGGGTCCCGTTTTCAACCTTTGGGTACGGAACTCTAAAAATTATTCTAATTTAGAATTAAGACCATTCTAGAATATCAATCTTTTTAACTAAAAAACAATAAAAAAGACCAAAAACTACATAAAACATTGCCTCCGATCGGTATCGAACTGGCGACCCACGTCGACAGTGACCTTGTACTGACATCAGCCGGTTCCAGTGCGTCTCTGTTATGTAATAGCGTTCTGTCACCAATTAGGGGGGCAGGGATGGATTTAGGTCATTTTATTAAAAAATGGGTCCAAGTCTACTAATTTAAAAGAGCCTCAGTTGTGTGTCGACAGAGTGTCAATGGCATTTTTTGACACATTTGGTATTCTGCTAAACAATGGCTTACACTGATTGCGACTGAATGTGTCAAAATATGCCATTGACACTGCCGATACACAACTGAGGCTATTTTAAATTCGCAGACTTGGGGCCCTGACTTCTAATTAGTGAACGATAGCAAAGGATATGCATGTACTCGTGATAACAAACAACTTTTACTATGGGGACAAGTTCGCAAGTACAGACTTGCTACGTAATAAACACACTTCTTTCACTTCAAACACATTCGCAATATTCGCATATATCTTCTTCTATTTGCCTCGATTTAAAAAAAGATATATTGCACATAACGTAGGGCCCTGTGCCGAAGGTTTCTTACCGTTTTCTTCCTCTCGGCTATACAGGTAGTGAACCGGCATTAGTTTTAGATTAAAAAAGTGACATCAAAAAAGTGTAATGAATTTTGCCTATTTTTGAATAAAACACTTTTCATTTCATTCCTATATTTCTAAAACCCTAACTCCGTCCCTGTCAACCATCTCAAAAACCGCATTCTTATCTGTTTACCCGTTTAAATATTTTATTATTTAAGTATAAATTTAAATGCGTTCAACCTTCTATTCTATAAGTAGGTAGATACGGTCTATTTATAGAAACTATGAATTAATTTATTACGAACTAAAGGCTGCCGGCGACTTCGTAAGCGTTTATCGTCATATCTTGGAAAAAAAACATGATATCTTAAAATAATATAGCCTATGTGTTATTCTGATGTGTAAGCTACAATATTGTAAAGTTTCATCGAAATCTGTTCAGTAGTTTTTGCGTGAAAGAGCAACAAACATCCATCGGCACAAACATTGACATTTATAATATGAGAAGGATACTTTGTTTTCGCTATATACCTATAAATAGATAGGTAGTATTTTTATTTGTTTTAATATGATCTTATTATTAATATATTTAAACCTATTATATTTGAATAACTAATGAATTTGATACATAACATCTAACATTATGTAGTATGAGTTGTCTAAATGAGATCACTCTTTAGGCCATAAGACCGCATTTGCTTGCAATATATGAACACTAAGTTAGTTCTATTAGTGTTCCGTACCCAAAGGGTGAAAACGGGACCCTATTACTGAGACTTGGCTGTCTGTCCGTCCGTCTGTCACCAGGCTGTATCTCATGAACCGTTATAGCTAGAGCGTTGAAATTTTCACAAATGATGTATTACCGTTGCCGCTATAACAACAAATACTAAAAATAGAATAATAATAATAATTAAGGGGGGCTCCCATACAACAAACGTGATTTTTTTGCTTTTTGATATCAAAGTGAATGGTACGGAACCCTTCCTGCGCGAGTCCGACTCGCACTTGGCCGGTTTTTGTTAAAACTTCTTCCGAATGTCAAATAACATTTAACGAAGCATTAGCCAGTAATGACGTTTTGTGCAACAGAGCTATAGATAAACTTATTAATATTATAAATGTCAATGTTTGTGCCGATGGATGGATGTTTTACTTCATCACGTAAAAACCACTGGACAGATTTTAATGAAACTTGGCAATATTGTACTTTGCACATCAGAATAACACATAGGCTATATTATTTAATGATATCATGATTATTATCCAAGATATGACGATAAATGCGTGCGAAGTCGCCGGCAGCCTTTAGTCTCTCAAATAAATATACAATTATCCATTCAGTCCATACGACGCGCCGTTGCGGTCTCAGTCATATACTGTGTGTAACAGAAAGGGGGTATAATGCCGAAACACAGCGATAGTCCTCATGAAACTGAACAACTTTCCCCAAGGAACATGGGTCGTAAATCGAAAAATTTTTTTGGATCGCCCATACTTACTCGATCAGCTGATCGGACATTTTGTACGGGGAGGCGAATTTTTTTGCCAAGTTACGACCCTAGGGGAAAGTTGTTCAGTTTCATGAGGACTATCGCTGTATTTCGGCTTTCTGTTACACCCAGTGTATAGGGTGACTTTTAATAAGTAAACGATAGAAAAGGATATGCATGTACTCGTGATAACAAACAACTTTTACTATGGGGCCAAGTTCGAATAATTAAGAAAAATGTTCTCTTATACATTTAACACTATCAGCTGGTGTATGTATAAGAAATTCGAAAATTTTTCAAAGATTTCGATCTTGGTCCCATAGTAAAAGTTGTTTGTTATTACGAGTACATGCATATCCTTTTCTATCGTTCACTTATTGAAATGTCACTGTGTATAATACAGACAGATAAACAAACATCCATTCAGTTCTTACGCCGCCTTCGTCGCGAGCGGCCGTTTCTCTCTCTTTCGTTATATATCTATAAGAATGACAGAGACGAACTATACTTAGTATAATTGTGATAATTATTGTATTTTGTGGTTTCATAACATGAGACAAATATATAGGGTGACTTTAAATTAGTGAACGATAGAAAAGGATATGTATGTACTCGTGATAACAAACAACTTTTACTATGGGACCAAGTTCGAAATCACAAAAAAAAATTGTTGCCCCATATTATCAGCTGCTACATTTTGTATGGAGAGTTCAAAAATTTTTGAACGATTTCGACCTAAGTCCCATAGTAAAAGTCGTTTGTTATCACAAGTACATGCATATCCTTTTATATCGTTCACTAATTAAAGTCACCGTATATTAATATGTGGTGAATAAATTAATTTAAAGTGAATTTATATATTTATGAGTGATTTGTGCAAAATGTGGATTTAAAAAACCTAATATAATTAAAATAATTAAAAATATAAGTAGGTATATACATACATACATATCCGTCACGCCTCTCTCTCACTGGGGTAGGCAGAGACCACTTCCTTCCACTTAAAAAACACTATAAATATTAAAAATTACATAAATAAACATACTATCGAAAAACATAACCCTCCGTTTAGGGAAGTTGGGTAAAATTAGATTTTACTTAATTAATTAAGGGGGCCTCCCATACACCAAACATGATATTTTTTGCTTGATATCAATAGTGACTACGGAACCCTTCCTGCTCGAGTCCGACTCGCACTTGGCCGGTTTTTAAGTACTTATAATGTCTTTAATCTCAAAAATATTATCCATTTTTAAGATTATAAGCAGCCGCGATTTTTTATCGTCATATCTTGAAAAAACTTAGATACACAATTTTGATGTACCCAGTGTCACTCTGACTGTAAATACGAATCTAACGACACCTCTCAAGCTAAAATCCATCAAGCCGTTTAGGCTGTAGAGCGTGTCAAAGAATTATACATACATACTCTCGAAAAAAATTACCCTCCTTTCCTTATGGCGCTGTCGGTTTAAATCGTATACAAACGCATCGTTTTAAAAAAATACGAGCGTTTTCAAAAATTTGTCTTTAGAAAAACTATTTATAAGGCGTACCAATTAAGTAAGAACACAGCCGTAACCTATAGTATATCAAGAAACTGTGAACACCAAACGATACCGCGTTTCAGAGTACCAGTGGCGCCATCTAGCGACGAGTAGCAGAACTAGAAATAAAATTTTTGTGCTATACATACAAATATACGTACTCTCGAAAACCATAACCTTCCTCCTGGTGCAGTCGGGTAAAAAACAGAAGAAGACTGCAATATTAAGAGGATTGTGAGCCGATCGTGCGCCGCGCGAATCTCCATACATTTGTGATAAATATATTGTTTCGGGCCATAACGTTTCTCAACCCCTAAACCTATCCGTAATTAGACAATTTTGGTATAATTTGATTCAGTAAACCTTAATCTAGGTCTGTACGTTTTAGTTTTTTTGAAATTATGTTTAGTTTATTACAAAAATCATTAAATATTGGACGATGTTTTTAGGTCAAAAATGTCGATTTTTTAAAAGCTCATAACTTATAAAAATTCCCAATATTTAAAAAAAATCAAAACTTACGAACCTAGATTAAGGTTTACTAAATTCAATGATACCAAAATTATCTAATTACGGATAGGTTTAGTGGTTGAGAAACGTTATGGCCCGAAACAATATTTTTATCACAAATGTATGGAGATTTGCGCGGCGCACGATCGCCTCACAATTGTTTTTTTTTGTTAGCCATTAAGATCCCACTGCTGGGCAAAGGCCTCCCCCGCAGCTTTCTATTTAACACGGTGTCCAGTAACGACCCGCCATTCGCGTGAAAATGCATCCAGATCGTCTCTCCATCTTTTTCGAGGTCTACCTCGGCGTCTGTGACCATCTAATGACGCGCATTCTGTTGTTATTTTGGCCCAACGATCTGGATGCATTCTACAAACATGACCGGCCCAACTCCATTTTAATTTGGCAGCTTAATGTATAGTTAATTTAAATCACAATATCTGCAACACAGGTAACACGTTGTAATAATTTCAACCACTTAACAACCCGGACTTTGTTTTTTGTCGACATTTTTAAGTCTTAAAATAGCAACGTTTTTATGTCGAAATTAATCACCTATTAATTATACGAAGATATTTTCGTTGTGGCACGCTATTTTATTTATAATCATGTAATTTTTGGCACGAAATGTAGCATTTAGGTTTTGAAAATGAAACAGGCTTAGAATTTTCTAGAATTTAAGACAGGGGTAGCTAACTTTACTAGACCCAAGATCTCCTATTTACTATTGAATCCCTGTGCGATCTAACAGTTACATACTTATTGAAATCTTAAACGAAACAGCATAGTTCATTACGCATCATATAGTATTTCTTTATTTTATTAAGAGAGAAAAGATAAATGTGCAAATTATTCTTAGTAATTAGGTACTTTTTAACTTTATATTAGTGTGAGTGTTGCGTCTGGGCATCTTCAACTAGTTTAGTTAGATGCGAGGTCTGGTTTACGTATTAATATATTTTTTGCCGTTCCACGATCTACTGGAAGTGAAGTGAAGGTTCTCGAGTGGCGACCACGCACCGGACGACGCAGTGTGGGAAGGCCTCCAACAAGGTGGACTGACGACTTGGTCAAAGTCGCTGGAAACCGTTGGATGTGGGCAGCGCAGGACCGGTCGTTGTGGAGATCCTTGGGGGAGGCTTTTGTCCAGCAGTGGACGTCCATAGCTGACATGATGATGATCTACTGGAATAACAGTCGCGATCACCGTTCGGCCATCTCTGATCTAAGAGGTTTGCTGCACCTAGATGGACGAATTCTACTTATAAATGTACTCTATAAATGTCAATGTTTGTGCCGATGGATGGATGGGTGTGAAAGTATTTGTTACTCTTTCACGCGAAAACTACTGAACACATTTTAATGAAACTTTACAATATTGTAGCTTAAACATCAGAATAACACATAGGCTATATAATTTGTAGATATTTCGTGTTTTTTCCAAGATATGACGATAAATGCCTACGATGTCGCGGGCAGCTTCTAGTAAATATCTACCTAGTTTGGTACCTACTCGCATATCTGTTAGTAACATACATATTTTGTGTTCATCTGTCCGTTGTAATTAACTACAAACTTACTTTCGATTTGCTGTTACTAATGACCGAAACATCGTGATTTAGATGGCACTGGACGGCTTTGAATAATTTCGAACTTGGTCCCATAGTTAAAAGCTGTAGGTACCTACCTTCCTTGTTCTGGATATTGCAGAGTAAAACTTTTTATTTTAATTTTTATTATTTATTTATTGATAAGCTCTATTGAGCAAGAGCGACAAGAGCTTAGCTCTTAAATAAGAAGAAAAAGAAGCTCTATTGAAATTTTAATGTTTGTGTGTTTATGCCTGAGATTTGTAAAACGTAAATTGCTGCCACAAAATTCAATTATATGGTTAGTTGCATACACGACGACCTAATAAAAGCGTGTTAAAAATAACCCGTCCTAAGTGTTGTCAAACCTAACCTACAGGATTCAATTAATTATCATTTTCATGTTCCTTTTCTATCGTTCACTAATTTAAAAGTTGCATTCACTTCTCTCTCTGTGGGGTCTGCAGGAAGAAATTTCTTTCTTCCTGCTTTCTTTCTCTTTTTTCTGTCTCTATGTATGTACAGGTATTATAATTAATTATCTTACAATAAACTGTTAAATTAAAAGTCACCCTGTAGCTTACGAAATAAAAATTATTTTGTGTTTGAGAACGCTGTTGAATCGCTCGTTGTGTGGCCTGTCTTTGAGAAGGGAGTCTTGTCATCGATTGATCCGGTCAGCGGTCAATTGTAGCAATTTATATCATTAGGAGCGTGTGTTTAGGGGCCTTTGTATGTCTTTATATGTTGTTATGCTATCCAGGGTGACTTTGAATTCGATCGACAAATAAGGCAAGGTTATTTTTACTTCGATAATTAAGAAAAAAATAAAATTATTCGAATTTATAAAAAAAAAAAAAAATTGTAACAAAAATACAAACGTTGAGTTACTTTTGATGACTTTTTGACTTTTTTGGACATTTAATATCTTTCTATGACTTTAATAAAAAAAAAAAAAACAATATTTTTGTAAATTATGCAGAATTATATTCTGATGTTTAAGCTACAACATTGCCAAGTTTCATCCAAATCTGTTCAGTGGTTTTTTGCGTGAAAGAGTGACAATAACAATAGATTGGCAAAAACAAAAAGCGCAATATAATATTGTACCTACACTTTTTTTTACGTTTGTCAATAGGCATGATGATTAAAAATAATTTTTTTAGTCCATCACATAGATTATTTCAAAATATTCGACACGTATTTTTTCTTTTTTCTCATAAACTAAAAATAACAAAGATACACTGGGTTAAAGTTGCTCGTGACATCACGCCTAAATACGATTTTTACCTAGGAGTGACGTCAATACCCCCACTCCGTAATTTGATGCTCTGTATCTTTGTATTTATTTATGTATTTGATCAGGTAAAAAATGTGTTTCAAATATTTTTTAATAGCCTAAAAGACGGACTAATTGTAATGCCATTTTTTAATGTAGTCATCATCTCAATTAAACTGCTAGCTACGCATTTAACGGAGCATTAAAGTTAGAAGCCCTTTCAACAACAAATTTAAGGCAACATTGCGTAACGTCCCCAATAGACCTTTTTCTCGCAAACAGATAGTTATGTCACAGCGGCGACGGACTTAACTGATAATCCTATTACTAGAATACGCGTATCAGGTTACTTAAAGTAACTGTTTAATACTAGGCCTTGTCTAGGCTTTAGTCAGTGGCATATTTTGCAACCTACTTGAAAAGAGCAACCCAACAGAGTTTCTTGCTAGGTTCTTCTCTGGGGGAAACTGCGTTTAGCGAATCTAGTGCTAGCTTTAAAAAAAATACCTATGGTGACTTTAAATTAGTGAACGATAGAAAAGGATATGCATGTACTCATGATAACAAACAACTTTTACTATGGGACCAAGGTCGAAATCATAAAAAAATAATTGGTCCCCACATACTATCAGCTGGTGCATTTTGTAAGGGGAGTTCGAAAATTTTTGAATGATTGCGACTTTGGTCCCATATTAAAAGTTGTTTGTTATCACGAGTACATGCATATCCTTTTCTATCGTTCACTGATTTAAAGTCACCTTGTATAATAATGTAACGGTTTCATGAGCATTTTTTTGTGCCTATGAAATAAATATATTTTTGACTTCGACTTGTATTTTAAATGTCAATGTTTGTGCCGATAGATAGATGGATGTTTGTTAGTCTTTAACGTGAAAACTACTGAACAGATTTTGATGAAATTTGACAGTATTGTAGCTTACACATCGGAATAACAAATAGGCTATATTATTTTAAGATTTTGTGAAAGTTTTCCAAGATATGACGATAAACGCGAAGCTTCTTTTAATATTAATAATAATAAATTAAGGGGGGCTCCCATACAACAAACGTGATTTTGTTGTTTTTTTTGATACGGAGTCCTTCGCGCATGAGTCCGACTCGCACTTGGCCAGTTTTTTTAAATCTTTCTGACTATATTATAACAGTAACAGTATAATTAAATGTAACTTACAGATAAAACTTATCTAATGCATTACATTTATCACATCACATATCACTTAAGTCACAAAAAATAATAAATCAATAGGGATGACGACTACATTCAAAAATTCAAAAAATAATTAGTCCGTCTTTTAGGCTATTAAAAAATATTTGAAACACAATTTTTACCTGATCAAATACATAAATAAATACAAAGATACAGAGCATCAAAGTTATGGAGTGGGGGGGTTTTGACGTCACTCCTACGTAAAAATCGTACGTAAGCGTGACGTCACGAGCAACTTTAACCCAGTATATCTTTGTAATTTTTAGTTTAAGAGAAAAAAGAAAAAATACGTGTCGAATATTTAAAAATAAACTATGTGATGGGCCTAAAACATTTTTTTTGTCGTCATTCCTATTATCACATAACACATATCTGTTCTACTCTTTTTTCATTATTACCACGCAGCAGGTAGAACTCCGGATGTATTTCGATACACTGTATCAGAAAGGATGCGGTTTGGCACGCAGCACGTAGACGCCGGGTGTCTGCGGTCACATATATTGTTTATTTACTCTATTCACGCACCTCACACTTACAAGTGTTGTTAAGTTGTTGCAGAGAACGTTATTAAATGGCATCGAACATATTTATATGGAGCCTGGTATAGTAAAATTTTTGGTATCAATTACACTCAACCATTCGAGCTAGTATGGAGAAAAAAAAGTTGGCGACCATTGATGAAACTAACATCAATCGATAGAGAAAATTATTATAAAACGATAGTATTTTGGACAAATGTCGAAAGTGATATACTTTCGGAGATATAGAACTTTGAAAATTGTTACATATGCGGATGAGTGTAGATAATTGATATCGAAAATTTGCTACGATACAAACACATCTCTTTCGCTTCATCCACACTCATCAGTCTCCTCAAACATGCACGTCGGTTTAGAGTACTCTTGACTTGGCCTTGCTATAATAAGTACTTGAAATGATTTAAGAATTAAGGAATAAATATTGTCGTATCAAAAAATGTAAAGAGCAAGACTTCGCAGTGTCCCCGTAGTTTCTCTGTTTTTAGGTTTTTTTAGGTTCCGTGCCCAAATTGTGAAAACGGGACCCTATTACTGAGACTAGGTTGTCCGTCTGTCCGTCTGTCTGTCTGTCCGTCCGTCTGTCACCTGGCTGTATCTCATGAACCGTTATAGCTAGAGCGTTGAAATTTTCACAAATGATGTATTACCGTTGCCGCTATAACAACAAATACTAAAAATAAAATAATACTAATAATTAAGGGGGGCTGCCATACAAAAAACATGATTTTTTTGCTTGATATCTATAGTGAATGGTACGGAACCCTTCCCACGCGAGTCCGACTCTGAAAATCAGCTTCATGCCCTACGAACGAATGTCATGCCTCTAAATAACTTGATTTTCTTTTACTAAATGAGTCATACACAGAATTATGTTCAAAATTGTCTTTCCTGTTCCTGATGATTAAGGATACTGGAGCAGCCAATCCTCAAAATGTTTATACAGGCCAAAACTACATCGGGCACAGATTATGTGGATATGCATTAAGTTGAGAAATTAGCTCCCAGTGTCCTTAACTTTCGGGAACAGGAGAGACATTTTTTGTTTTTTATGTCTGTATGACCCAAATCGTTGTTTGGTTTTCTTACCTTCCTATTTATTACATAACCTACTTTTTTTATTACTTAGGGTAGGCATTAAATATTTTAAAAGAACTTACAAGTAAAACATGTGTCTAAAATCTCCAAATCTTACAATTCTGTCAAAAAAGCTTGTAAAAGTGTATTTAAAAACAATAAACAGTGATTAAAGTACGAAAAATGACAAAAAACAATTAATAGTCAAAACATTTCGGAAAGCTACCAAAAGTGAAGTAAAAATTAAATAGAAAAAGACTATAATTCACAGCTCAATACATAAAAATGATAAAAAACATAATTTAATCTATTAAAAACATAATATAACCTAAAAAAAATGCTGCAACGTATATCATCCCTGCGCATCAACTCATCCGACAAGCCGTCCATGTTGAAACGCTTCGGCTCTCTCCGGCTCCGCTCGGAAGACGTTCGGGAGCGCGTGCGAGCGAGACGCGTAGAGACACTCTCCGATTACGTCACAGACGAAGCGTACGATGTTTATGAGTACTTTTCGGATGATGTCGCTGATCCTTGGAGACAGAAAGGTGGGTTAAGTTGACACCTGAGGCAAAGAGTTTTAAGGATAACTAGGTGTCTACGTAAAAAATGTCTTAGCACCCGGCGGCAGAAAGGCGGATTAACTTGAGACTTGGGGTCCAAGTCTGCTAATTTAAAATAGCCTCAGTGTCGGCAGTGTCAATGGTATTTGACACATTTGGTATTCTGCTAAACAATGGCTTACACTGATTGCGACCAAATGTGTCAAGTGTCAATGGTATTTGACACATTTGGTATTCTGCTAAACAATAGCTTACACTGATTGCGACCAAATGTGTCAAAATATGACATTGACATTGACACTCTGCCGACACACAACTGAGGATATTGTAATTTGTATTGCGAAACACAATGAGGGTGTTGTAGCAGTTCATCAATGCTGCCAACATGGCGGTATAGGAAGTATTCTATGAAACGCACTCTAGCGAACAAAGTAAAATAGACTATAAGGCCTAAAGTAGTCGGCAAACTGTTAGCGGCTGACTAGTTTGCGGCGAATCGATGTAGTACGCCCTTCCATATATTTGAAATGGAGTGTCCACAGTTAGCTAGTTTTCGCTCACTGTACGCAGTTTGCAGCGTTACGCGCGCTGACTATCTCAGACAGCGGCCGACTCCCACCAAAACCGGTGATTTCATTGATTTGAGTTTGCAGCTAACAAAATTTCAGTTCGCCACAAATTCTCGGCTCACTCAGTCAGCCGGTAACAGTTTGCCTACTGGGGCCATGGCCTAACAATGGCATTTTTTAAAATGTAGTCATTATTACTATTCCTCTCATTCATTCATTCAATCACTTATACAATCATTCATTCATTATTTCAGATGCAGAAGAACGCGAGCGTCTGTCCCAGCACGCGACGCTGCGCGAGTTGTGCACGCGAGGCGAGCACGCCGCGTTGCGGGCCCAACTGGCGGCGTTGGGACCCGCCGCGGGGGTCGTCGTCAACCTCACGCCCGCTGGGGCCAATACGCTGTTATATGTGTAATTATACATACATACATACATACATATCTGCCACGCCTCTTTCCCAAAGTGGTAGACAGTGACCACTTCCCTCCACTTGCTACGATACAACAGGGCGATAAAGAACGCACATCGGCAATCATCGTATTTCCGAATACAAACGAATGCTACTTTCCATGTACATCAATTATTAGATTAATCGTTTATCAGAATTTGAATTTAGAATTGACTTCATTGTAGCACTCTCTCGCATTTGAACCGCGACTGACAAAACAAACGTCATGGTGTGTGCGACACAGATATCGCTATACGAAGTCGGAATTAGACGATTGCTTTACAAAGATCGATGTGTATTCTTTATCGCTCTTTACTGTTATCACTTTAAAAGGTTACTTTGCACCCGCAACCAAATTTCGTCAGATGGTTCTATAGCGATAATACATATTTTCCAAACATTTTCTTTAATTTGTCTCGACATAAATTAAAATCTTAGTCACCACATCACTTGTTAACTTTGACTAATAATGCCATCTAGTGTCTAGTAGCGGAATTACTAGGAACTAGAGTGGACTTGCAATTTAAGTAGAGTCCATTAAACGAAAGAAGTCCCCTAGCCGCGGCGCTGTTAGCATGTCAAAATTAATAATGTTGCCATTTATGAGTACAAAATTTTTTTTTTTTAGCCTATTTCGTCCCACTGCTGGGCAAAAGCCTCTCCCAATTTACTTATAGGTATTAAGTATATTTCATTTGTAATTTATCAAATAATACTATTTCCCACATTCTTCTAGTGTCTTGGTTATTCCATGAGTAAGTTATCAAAATGTATACCAATTTTGATAAAAATATTTATTTAGCTATATTTCTGTTATGTAAAATGTATATTTTTATTATAAAAAGTAAGAGGTTTTCTACTTACTATCAGGGAAAAGATCATAAAATAGGGAAAATAGAGCTGTCAAATTTAGTTCCAAAAATATCCAGGGGACTTCTTTCGTGAAACGCGCTCTACCCTTCTTAAATTGCAACTTAACTCTAGTTCAACCAAACCCGTGTAGAAATATAGAACTTTTTTGTTTAGATGATAAATAATCTAAAATTTACAAAAACTTATTTGAACAATACAGGGTGTAACAGAAAGGGTATATAAAGCCGAAACACAGCGATAGTCCTCATGAAACTAAACAACTTTCCCCAAGGAACAAGGGTCGTAACTCGAAAAAAAAATTTCGCCTCCCCATACAAAATGCCCGATCAGCTGATCGAGTAAGTATGGGCGATCCAAAAATTTTTTTCGAGTTACGACCCATGTTCCTTGGGGAAAGTTGTTCAGTTTCATGAGGACTATCGCTGTGTTTCGGCTTTATATACCCTTTCTGTTACACCCTGTATATTAGAATTTGGTGGGGGTTTAAAAAAGCCCTTTAATATAACGATGATGGAGATATCTGTGGCACACATTGATTAATCTAATAAATTGATGTACATGGAAATTAGCCAATGTGCATTGTTTTATCGCCCTTTACTACGCATCTGTCACGCCTCCTTCCCCTCGGGCTGAGTAGAAATCACTTCCTATTATTTATTGTACCTCTTTCCTCCCTCAGTGCCTCCGAAGCGGGCCACACAGCGTCAGTCTCGGCCCTCCTCGCCGCCGGCGCCGACGGGCGCGCGCACGTGGTGACGCACTATAGTTCGCTTTACATAGCTGCGTATCACGGACACGCAGATATAGTGAATATGTTGCTGTTGCATTTTCCTTATAGTGTGCAGGTGAGAATGAGTGCCCGTTTTAATAACTTACAGATAAAATTCAACTGACCCGTCTCTGTTTAAAACGTCGTGTTTTATGTTATAGACATAGGCTTATCTGTCAGTTAAATTTTATCTAAACGTGATGAAATAACTGCTTAACTGCTTTACCATAATTGTACGATAATATCTATAATCTAAGTTGTAAATCTGTTGGTGAACCAATAAATAAATAAATAAATAAATAAGTTGGCGCTAAGTAAAACAATGGATAAAAACAATAATAACGCTTAAGTACAAAATAGAGGAACGCAACTAGCGGGGTTTGCACGGAGAAGAAATGAAGTCGATCGGTTTCTTGCTCGAGTGTGTTGTAGTGTAGGTGGCGGTACGCAACTAGTGGAGGTTGCAAGCATTGAAATTTTCTCGTACTTGGTCTGGGGCCGTACTCTTCTAATTACCAAATGAAAAATGGTGTCTCTCTAGAATGTGAATTGTATGAATTGACACATTTTGGTATTCTTTTAACAGATAAGTTGACAGTGGACAGCGATCGGCCGTACATTTTATTACTTTGCGCTATAATCGGTATTCTACTCCGCAATGTCACATGAGTGGCAGTTCCAAACGGTATTCTCTTCGCTATTTGACAGTAGACAAAACCCTCTAGAGACTACTAATCGACTACTAATCGACTATTAATCGTGGCACATAAGAGAATACCAAATTTGTGACATATTGCTGTCGAATGTTTATCTGTTGGCTATAGTTTGGTCGCTTAACTTAATTTAGCGGAGTTGCTACCTTGGTCTGGAATGCAGGAATAGATCAATGAAATGGTAAAAAAAAAAGTTAAAGAAGGATATACAATACAACTAACCTAACCTTTTTTTAAAAAAGAACCCAGCCTTTTATTTAAAAAGACATTCTTTTAATTTTGATGTACCCAGTGTCACTCTCACAGTAAATACGAATCTAACGGCACCTCTCAAGCTGAAATCCATCAAGCCGTTTACGCTGTAGAGCATGTCAAAGAATTATACAAACAAACATCATACATACTTACTCTTGAAAAACATAACCCTCCTTCTGATGGAGTCGGGTAAAGACTACAATGAAAACCTACTTAAATGCTGCACATCTATCTATCTTCTATATATAAAAATGAAACCCGTTTTCCGTTGTCACGGCATCACGCCTGAACGGCTGGACCGATTTCGCTAATTCTTTTTTTAAAATGTTCATTGAAGTCCAAGGATGGTTCTTACGGTGAGAAAAATTCGAATAATTACCGGGAAAGCCCTAAAACAGACCTTTTCTTTTTCCCATACAAATGTTTTCTTACTACAATGTAGAGTCAATTTGAACTTTATTCCTACACAATAAAGTTCATTCTAAGGCGGGACGAAGTTCGCCGGGACAGCTAGTACTTAGATATATGTATGTATGTATAGTTAATAGTATCTTTAATATTTTGTTTCTTTTCCAGCAAGAGACGGTAGAGAAATGGCTGCCTCTCCACGCGGCGTGTATCGGCGGCCATGCTGGTATAGTGACCACGTTATTGGAGCATCCGTACCCGCCTGCCATGTTACAGACATACACGTAAGTGACTTATGTTGTCTGAAAAATGAATATGAAAAATTTATTTAATCTTGTAGGATGGGTTTGATATCACCTAAGCGTCAATTTATGCTAGGGCAGAGTCGAACCGAATTGCTATAAATGACCATATGACATTCAACTTTCACTCAACAGCATAACGCATACAAGGTGACTTTAAATTAGTGAACGATAGAAAAGGATATGCATGTACTCGTGATAACAAACAACTTTTACTATGGGACCAAAGTCGAAATCACAAAAAAAAATTGTTCTCCCTTACTATTAGCTGGTGCATTTTGTATGGCGAGTTCAAAAAATTTTGACCGATTTCGACCTTGGTCCTATAGTAAAAGTTGTTTGTTATCACGAGTACATACATATCCTTTTCTATCGTTCAGTAATTTAAAGTCACCCTATATATTACTTCTGATATTTTTAATGTCTGATTTCGCGCGATTGCGCGAATAAATATCAGGAGTATGTGCGTTATGTCGTTGAGTTAAGGTTGAATTTTTTATGTTATTTTTTGTAAATCTCTAGTGGAAAAGCACCCGTAGGAAAATGGGACCGTGCATGTGTAGGTACGATGTAGGTCTTGCACATACTAATTCTACCAGTCGAGCATCGAAATGCTCAAGGAAGTGTTGTAGTCTATCGCCCGATATTAATAACCTATCCTGATCCGTTTTTACCAAATCGAGATTGAAAAAACAAAACACAATTGTCACTTGTGTACCAAAAACATGTCAAGAACACAATTGTGTTTTGTTATTTCAATCTCGATTTGGTAAAAAACGGATCAGGATAGGTTATTAATAACGGGCGTTAATCCACCTTAGGGCCGGCGCGCACACTTGACGCGCATTTACTGCATTGTTATGTAAATCTGTTAAACCTAAATAAATAATTATGTTTATTGTCCAGCGACCCGACCGGTAAATGGCAGTACCGCATGGCGTTCGACGTGAACGCACGCGACGTGAGCGGACAGAGCGCGCTGTACGCCGCGTGCTCGCTCGGACACCTTAGCGTGGTGGACGCGCTGCTTAGCTTCACTGTACGGGCCGTGCCGGTGCAGGACGACCAGGTAAGTGATATCACCTGTTTCAAAAGATCGATGTGAAACATTTATCGCCCTTAGTCGCGGTTTATACCGAAGTGGCGTGGCGGAGGCGTGCGGCGAAGCGTCCTGTCAAAAAAACTCTTAAAAGTATTAGAATAGAGTCGTATTTGCCGTAATTTCGTCCGCGCTGCTTGTAATACTTTTAAGAGTTTTCTTGACAGGACGCTTCTGCCGCGCGCTTCCGCCACGCCACTTCGGTATAAACCGCGCCTTATGTGAAATGAAAATTCATTCAATCCTGTAGGTTTTGACAACACTTAGGACGGGTCATTTTTTAAAGTTAACGCTAGATTCGCAAGAGTGCAGTTTTCCCCAGAGAAGAACCTAGGAAGACGCTCTGTAGGGTTGCTCTTTTTAATTTAATTTTTATTTTTTCAAATGTATACGAGTTTGACACGCATCCTGCTATGATACAAACACACCACTCTTCAGCTGAGATAATTCAATTTAAATCGAATGGGGATGATGACTACATTCGAAAATTCAAAAAATAATTAGTCCGTCTTTTAGGCTATTAAAAATATTTGAAACACGTTTTTTACCTGATCAAATACATAAATAAATACAAAGATACAGAGCATCAAAGTTACGGAGTGGGGGGTATTGACGTCACTCCTACGTAAAAATCGTACTAAGGTGTGACGTCATGAGCAACTTTAACCCAGTGTCTTTGTCATTTTTAGTTTAAGAGAAAAAAGAAAAAATACGTGTTGAATATTTTAAAATAATCCATGTGATGCACTTTTTTTTGTCATCATTCCTATTGTCAAACTCATGCTGACGTGCATGTATGAGGAGACTGATGAATGTGTATGAAGTGAAAGAGGTATGTTTGTATCGTAGCAAGTGGAGGGAAGTCTCTGTCTACCTCGATGGGAGAGAGGTGTGAAAGATTTGTACGATAAAATATAACTGACAGATGCTGACAAGAGAACTGACAGATGATACAATGTTAGCGGCCGACTGAGTGAGCCGCAAAGTGGCGAACTGAAAGAGTTAGCTGCAAACTCAAATCAATGAAATCACCGGTTTTGGTGGGAGTCGGCCGCTGTCTGAGATAGTCAGCGCGCGTAACGCTGCAAACTGCGTACAGTGAGCGAAAACTAGCTGACTGTGGACACTCCATTTCAAATATATGGAAGGGCGTACTAAATCGATACGCCGCAAACTAGTCGGCCGCTAACAGTTTGCTTACAGGGGCCACGGCCTTACAAAGAAATCGATGAAATACACATATATTTTTCTGTCAGTTTAATGTTATCTATAGATTTTAAAACGAGCCCTGAAACCTCATAAACTATCTTATAATGTCCTCCGCAGCCAGCCGAACCAGCCCCCGCTACCGTGGTGTCCCCACACCGCGCTGGTATCTCTCTAGGAATACACGCGATCGTCAGCAAGCTCACTGGGAACAGTAAGAAGGTAAGGGAATGAGTGAATGAACGAATAAGATGAATGAGTGAATGAATGACATGATATGATAAAAATAATGATATGCGCGAAAGAATGACATTAGAGAATGAATTAATGAAAATAGTACCTAAGTGAATGAATGAATGAAATGAGTGAGTGAATGAGTGAATGAAATGATGAGTGAATGAAACGAATGAAGGAAATGGGTAAATGAAGAATGAGTGAATGAATGAAATGGGAGAACGAATGAATGAATTTAGCGTGTAAAATATTAAAAATTTATGAGTGAATGTCTTAAAAGAACGAATGACATGTTACTTTAGTATTATCACCCCGTAGGATTCATCGGAGCACCGCGTGTGCCCGGTGCGCGTGGAGTGCGGTCGCGGCGCGGACAGCTGCGTGTCGGTGGCGGCGCGCGGCGGACACGCGCGGCTGCTGCGGCGGCTGCTGCGGGCCGGAGCCGATCCCGACGCTGCGCACGACCCGCCTACCAAACAGGTAGGTTCATTATACAGGGTGTAACAGAAAGGGTATATAAAGCCGAAACACAGCGATAGTCCTCATGAAACTGAACAACTTTCCCCAAGGAACATGGGTCGTAACTCGAAAAAAAATTTTCGCCTCCCCATACAAAATGTCCGATCAGCTGACCGAGTAAGTATAGGCGATCCAAATAATTTTTTCGAGTTACGACCCATGTTCCTTAAGGAAAGTTGTTCAGTTTCATGAGGACTATCGCTGTGTTTCGGCATTATACCCCCTTTCTGTTACACCCTGTATAGGGTGACTTTAAAATTTTAAATAGTGAACGATCTATTATAAGTACATGCATATCCTTATCTATAGATACTTATCTACTGGTGACAATAAACAACTTTTACTATGGGACGAAGTTCGAAATATAGAAGTTTCAGTTTAAAATTATAATTTTGATATTATATTTAAATAAGAAAGTACATTTAATTAAAAATGGAAAAAATATTTCAGGGAGATAAACGCAAAGTTAGAAACGCCTGATAAAATATTGTGAGCAAATTGTTGAATACGGAATTCTAAGTAAGAATATACAGGCGCTAACAAACTAGATATTGTTTATTTATGGCCGTAACCCCAGTATGCAAACTGTTAGCAGCCGACTGTGTGAGCCGCACATTTGTGGCGCACTGAAAGAGTTAGCTGCAAACTCAAATCAATGAAATCACCGGTTTTGGTGGGAGTCGGCCGCTGTCTGAGATAGTCAGCGCGCGTAACGCTGCAAACTGCGTACAGTGAGCGAAAACTAGCTGACTGTGGACACACCATTTCAAATATATGGAAGGGCGTACTAAATCGATACGCCGCAAACTAGTCAGCTGCTAACAGTTTGCCTACTGGGGCCACGGCCTTAGGTTAATTTTACATTTTTATGCCTTCATGTAGCCAGTTGAGTTAAAATTCAAAATATATTCATTTCATAAGTTTAATATATGTTCTTGAAAACGTTACATACCTATTGTAAAGTATTTAAGTACTTGATTTCTGTAGCTTTAAGTGCCTGATAGTTTTATAAGAGCAATTGTTTTTATATCACATTGCTAATGTGTAGCCGCAGTCTTGATGATAAAAAACTCTGGTAATGTGTTGAATCTTCCTTTTAATGAGATATTTTTACATGAGAATAAAAAAAGCAATTGGTAAAAAAGCATAAACAATAGAAAAACTGACTGACAGTTGAGTATGGAACACAGCGAATTCAAATAAACAGTGAATTACGCCTATCAGGCGCTAGATGGCGCAAAACTGGATTTGTTTACAGGCGTAAACATAATGACTAGTATCAGGCGCTCTCTCTCGATTAAATTTGCACGTAATCCAATCATACGCTGCGTTTAATTCCATAAATTTACCAAAAACCAGTCGTAAACCATAACAGCTATACTGGATGGATCGCCCATAATTGCTCGATCAGCTGATCAGACATTTTGTATGGGGAGCCAAAAATTTTTTTTCGAGTTACGACCCATGTTCCTTGGGGAAAGTTGTTCAGTTTCATGAGGACTATCGCTGTGTTTCAGCTTTATACCCCCTTTCTGTTACACCCTGTATACCTACATTTTTAAAGTTAATGCTAGATTCGCAAAGTGCAGTTTTCCCCAGAGAGGAACCTAGCAAGAAACTCTGTAAAAGTTCTTACTTAAATTACATAGTAATTATAATATTTATGTATGTGTATTTATAGAATATATATGTGTAGGTTTATACTTATATTTGTCGACGAGTCATCAGAAGTGGCGTTTAAGCTTTTAGTTAAAATAAGACAGTGGGCGTGTACTGAACAAACTGGCTTTATTGCGTAGTTTGCAATCACGTTATAAATTATCAAGATGTACGTGATGTCTTCCGATGTCTTGTCTTCATCGATCTCCAAACAATAATCAAACAGAATCCATCATACATGACAGCGACTCAAATATGAGAGCGCCAAACTGACAACCAGTCAGAAACAAGCCAGTTCTTGCATTTTAGCAGTAAAGAGTTTGCAAATGGTTCCAAAATATCCTTCATGAACGTAATCTCCGACATACTTATTGTTTATTGTAGTGACTATCCTGCCTTCATGCTATCACTTCTCTCTCTGTGGGGTCTGCAGGAAGAAATTTCTTTCAGAAATATGCTGTACCTTTTGTATAACTTCTCTTTTTTTCTGTATCTATGTACTATCATCTTACAATAAACTGTTAAATAAATAATAAATAGGTATTTATAGTCCAAGCTGTTATATTTCCAGGAGGAAGACCGTTCAGTCCGTCGTCGCTCCCGCTCCGCGTCCGCCGTCCCCCGCACCTCCCCCTCCCCCGGACGATACAATAACGACGGTAATTATATACTACATTTTATTTTCGTTTTTGCTTGTGTTTCTATCACTCAGTAAAGGCGCAAATTCTTTGGCCAGGTCAATGATTTTTTATAGGAATATATATGATATGTTACCTTTATAGTGATTGGCGTTTTAAATCTGTGCCGATCAATGATTACAATGACATTAATGACAGCACTTCAAATCATACTCCAAATGTCTTCAGACTAACTGAGACTAGCTACAAGTTGTCTTAAATAGGTCTATTTACAGTCTTCAAAATGTGCGCGCATATAACATATCTATACCTATAAAAATCATTGGCGAGCTGTAACTCTAACCGAACAGATACAGAAGGAGGTTCTAGTATGTACACGTGTTAAGGTGCGTACAGACCATGTAACATAACATGTTATTTAACATTGTTATATAACATGTTTTACATAATGTGGACACTGAATGTTATAAAACATGATATAGTAACATGTTATTGATATGTACAACGATGTTATATAACTTTGATCGCGTGGATTGTACTGAAGAACGACAAACGGCAATGGTAATATAACATTGTTATATTGCATTGTTATTCTAATGTGTACAGTATTATTTTATGTTGCAATGTTGAATAACAAGGTTACATAGTGTGGACGTGTTATAAAACACAAGTTAAATAACATGTTACATGGTCTGTACGCGTGTTACAGTTACCCTTTGATACACGGTAAAAACCGACAATCGTCGGCTCGCTGCGAGCCGCTCGTGTCATGCCCGTCACAGGCTCGCAAACCACGCACACACTGTGTTTTTTTAAGGTTCCGTACCCAAAGGGTAAAAATGGGACCCTATTAGGTAATGAGACTCGGTTGTCCGTCTGTCTGTATGTTCGTCCGTCCATTCGTCTGTCACCAGGCAGTATTTTTCACAAATGATGTATTACCGTTGCCGCTATAACAACATATACAAAAAATGGAATAATAATAATGATTAAGGGGCTCCCATACAACAAACGTGATTTTTGGCTTTTTTTTAGCTCGATATGAATAATGTTTATTGGTAGACATTATTAGGCTATTGTTAACCTAGTAAATAGTACGGCACCCTTCCTACGCGACTCCGACTCGCACTTGGCCTGTATTTTTGGTTACAGTTATATCAGGTTTTTTTGGTTACAACGATTACAGTAACAACTCGCTAATGAATAAAATACAATACAAATATTCTTTACTAGCTGTCCCGGCGAACTTTGGTCCGCCTTAGAATGAACTTTATTATGTAGGAATAAAGTTCAAATTGACTCTACATTTTAGTAAGAAAACATTTGTATGGGAAAAAGAAAAGGGCTGTTTTAGGGCTTTCCCGGCAATTATTCGAATTTTCCTCAGCGTTTAGACCTACCTTGGACTACGACAAACATTTTAAAACCAAAATCAGCTCAATCGGCCCAGCCGTTCTCGAGTTTTAATCAGACTAACGAACAACAATTCATTTTTATTTATATAGATTTATTGCACACAAAGATATAAGGTACAGACACAAACAAGAATATAAGAAGCAACAGGCGGCCTTATTGCTAGGTAGCTATATCTTCCAGGCAACGTTAGGGTAAGAAATAGCGAGAAATAGATAATAATGGTTGCGGGTTGTGCAAATAATACAGAATACATACATAACTACATGAATACCTTAATGTATCCACAGACGAAGCCCCATGGACGGCTCTAGCGATCGCCGCCCGCGCAGCTAACGTGCAGATAGTTGAGATGTTACTCGCGCACGGTGCTACCGACCCGCACTGTCGCGCGTTGAGGGAGTGCGTCAGACATGGTCTGACGGATTTGGTCTGCTCGTTGTTAGCTACTAAGGTATGTAGCTTTTTTATAAAAAAAATACTACTCATATTATCGTCGTCTTTATCAGCCCATATATGTCCCCACCGAGGGGCACGAGCCTACTCTCATACAGAGAGTGATTAGGCCGTAATCCACCACGCTGGCCAAGTGCGGGTTGGCGGATTTCACATATACATTCGAATTTCTTCTCTGGTGTATGCAGGTTTCCTCACGATGTCATAAATGTCAATATTTGTGCCGATAGATGGATGTTTGTTACTCTTTCACACGAAAACTACTAAACATATTTTGATGAAACTTGGCAATATTGTAGCTTATATATCAGAATTACATATAGATAGACTATATAGGGTGACTTTAAATTAGTGAACGATAGAAAAGAATATGCATATACTCGTGATAACAAACAACTTTTACTATGGGACCAAGGTCGAAATCATAAAAAAAATGTTCCCCCATACTATCAGCAGATGCATTTTGTATGGCGAGTTCAAATTTTTTTAAAGATTTCGATTTTGGTCCCATAGTAAAAGTTGTTTGTTAACACGAGTACATGTATATCCTTTTCTATCGTTCACTAATTTAAGGACACCCTTTAAATGATTAGATAGCATTTTTTTTTTTCAAGATATGAGGATAATGGGTAAGAAGTCGTGGGCAGTCTTAAGTCTCTTGAATAGACTCGTCAGACTTACTTAATCCCCCCCTTTTTTTACCCCCAGGCATACCCCGACCCAGAAAACAAGCTAAACAAGTCCCTCCTATCCGAGAGTGTATTCAGCGGCCGCGACGACAATTCCCTCACATACAGCGCGCTGTGCCCCACCACACCCGTCATGATAAACTGGAGGGAGCTCAGGTGTCAGCTCGCGCAGATACGGTCAGTATTTATACAGGGTGTAACAGAAAGGGTATATAAAGCCGAAACACAGCGATAGTCCTCATGAAACTGAACAACTTTCCCCAAGGAACATGGGTCGTAACTCGAAAAAAAAATTTGGGATCGCCCATACATACTCGATCAGCTGATCGGGCATTTTGTATGGGGAGGCGGAATTTTTTTTTCGAGTTACTACCCTTTTTCCTTGGGGAAAGTTGTTCAGTTTCATGACGACTATCGCTGTGCTTCGGCTTTATATACCCTTTCTGTTACACCCTGTATAGACAGGGATTTGGTATTGTAATTAATTTGAATGAAATGAATGAAACCATACTGTGTTCTAAAACGCATATTGCTGATGTGGCAAAAACAGCTGCCAGGCTAAAGTGGGATTGGGCCGGCCACGTCTGCCGCATGCCAGAAGACTTATGGGCTAAAACAGCTACCCAATGGCTACCAACTGCCAAACGGCGTCGCGGCAGACCACGGAAAAGGTGGCGGGACGAGCTGGACACCTTCTTGAGTACCTGGGCGGAGGAAGCTCGAGACAGAAAGTCATGGCGGATGAGGAGAGAGGACTTTGCCCAGCAGTGGGATACGAGTGGCTAAATAATATAAGATAAGAATTAAAAGAATGAAACGAATGACATATATAAATGAACAATAGCGCGTAGTGGCGATAACGGTGACACCTCGCTAACTAATACCCCCTCTAATCTCCCCCAGCATGTCGTGGGTGCGCGCGGCGGCTCTCCGCGTCAACAACCGTCTATCGTCAACTGGTGGCGCGGCGTTGCACGCGTTGACGCGCGTTGACGTCTCCAACAACGACCTCAGAGTGCTGCCCGCTGAGATGTTCACACTTATATCGCTTAGGTATACTATATTTTGATTTGAAATAGATGTTCTTGCATACTTTAGTGGAGGAGAAAGTTAACGTCATGTTGTATCAAGTCAACATCAAGTCAGTCAGTCAGTTGTTTAACAGGCCAGTTAGCGTAGTCGGTAGTGAGTCTGCCTCACACGCACGGGTCGCGGGTTCGATCCCCGCCGGTTAACAAACATTTGTGTGATGAGCATAAATGTTTGTTCCGTGTTTGGGTGTTATATATTTATCTATGTATTTTTATCAGTCCCTGATACCCATAGTACAGGATTTGCCTAGTTTGGGGTTAGGTGACCGTGTGTGAAATGTCCCCCAATATTTTTTTTATTTTTTTTTTAGTAATATCAGTATCGAAAATTGAAAATAATTATTAATTTATATATCGGAGATTACGTTCATGAAGGCTATTTTGGAACCATTTGCAAACTCTTTACTGCTAAAATGCAAGAACTGGCATGTTTCGGACTGGTTGTCACTTTGGCGCTTTCATATTTGAGTCGCTGTCATGTATGATGGATTCTGTATGATTATTGATTTGAAGAGATATCGGAAGACATCACGTACACCTTGTTATTTTATAACGTGATTGCAAACTACACAATAAAGCCAGTTTGTTCGGTACACGCCCACTGTCTTATTTTAACTAAAAGCTTAAACGCCACTTCTGATGACTCGTCTCGCCGACATATATAAAAATTCGTAAATAAAAACGCAAATGTTCGAACGTTTGTCACGTGACACAAAACTATCCTGATTGGTCTGTAAACTTGCTTACGTCACTGGCCTGTAAACTTGTTAACCAAATGTATGTGGGTGACATGTATCTAGCTAGTTACAGGCAAGTGACGTCACCGACGCCATATTGTCAAATTAGCACTTTTGCGCGCTAATTAAATATTGAAGTTTTAATTTATGGTATATACCAGAATTAAAAAATACAACTTTTACTGGGTTCCTTAAACTCTACTGAATGGTATAAAATTGATTTAAACCAGTCAAATAGTCTATTATCCTGCAAGTCTCGAAGACTAGTCACCGCGAAGTATTTCCCATACATTTGAATGCATCGCACACTACGATACCGGTGTAATGTATGTGAGATACTTCGCGGTGACTAGTCTTTGGGACTTGAATCTCCTCGAAGTATCGTAATGGGAGAAAACGCTAAGATATGGCAGATACTATACCGACAAAAGTCTAACTCTTATATAAGGTAACTTTAAATTAGTGAACGATAGAAAAGGATATGTATGTACTCGTGATAACAAACAACTTTTCCTATGGGACCAAGGTCAAAATCACAAAAAATAAATGTTCCCCCCATACTATCAGCTGGTGCATTTTGTATGGTGAGTGCAAAAATTTTTGAAAGATTTCGGCCTTGGTCCCATAGTTAAAGTTGTTTGTTGTCACGAGTACATGTATATCCTTTTCTATCGTTCACTAATTTAAAGTCACCCTATACAGGGTGTAACAGAAAGGGTATATAATGCCGAAACACAGCGATAGTCCTCATGAAACTGAACAACTTTTCCCAAGGAAAATGGGGCGTAACTGGAAAAAAAAATTTAGATCGCCCATACTTACTCGATCAGCTGATCGGGCATTTTGTATGGGGAGGCGGAATTTTTTTTTCGAGTTACGACCCATGTTCCTTGGGGAAAGTTGTTCAGTTTCATGAGGACTATCGCTGTGTTTCGGCATTATATAACCTTTCTGTTACACCCTGTACATAATGATGATAACTTTTGCATAAAAAGGTAAAGCAATTAAATAATTATTTTTATTTACATTAAATCTATATATATAAAAATGAAACCCGTTTTCCGTTGTCACGGCATCACGCCTGAACGGCTGGACCGATTTCGGTTATTCTTTTTTTAAAATGTTCATTGAAGTCCAAGGATGGTTCTTACGGTGAGAAAAAATCGAATAATTGCCGGGAAAGCTCTAAAACAGACCTTTTCTTTTTCCCATACAAATGTTTTCTTACTAAAATGTAGAGTCAATTTGAACTTTATTCGTACACAATAAAGTTCATTCTAAGGCGGGACGAAGTTCGCCGGGACAGCTAGTATTATATACAATGGGCTGGCCATGTAAGTCGCATGCATTCGAAGCGCTGGGCAAGAATAGCCACAAATTGGGTGCCAGACGGCCAACGTCGCCGAGGTAGGCCCAAGAAACGATGGAGCGACGACCTACGCTCATTCAGGGAAGATTGGTGGGAAGCAGCTAATAACAGGAGTGTTTGGAGAGGCATGGGAGAGGCATGGGAGAGGCTTTTGCCCAGCAGTGGGACGAAATAGGCTATTAAATATATATATATATATATTATATATACAGACAGAATATTTACTAACTAAATCACCTACATATTAATTCCAGATATCTGAACGCAGCTCAAAACAAGCTAGAGCGTTTACCCTCTCCCTCTGACCCGTTCGAAGACGAACTAGATAGCAAAGGACGGAAGATCAAGAAGCCGAAGAAAAATCGTCCCGAAGTGTACAGCGCGCCTGTTTTACAAGAGCTATATTTGCAGGTACAAAATTCTCATATTTGCATCTTTTGGTCATTGAACCTTGTTATTGAGACTAGGTCGTTCATTTCATTCGTTTCGTTCGTTTCATTCATTTCGGTCATTTCATTTATTTCATTAGTTCACTCATTTAATTCATTCACTCATTCATTCCTGCATTTCATTCGGTCACTCAATTCATTAATTCATTCACTCATTTCATTCATTCCCGCATTTCATTTGTTCACTCAATACATTCTCTCATTTCATTCATTCTTCCTCATCTCGTTCATTTCATTCATTTCTCTCTCACATTGTACATTTTTTGTAATTCCAGGACAACCGTCTAGAAGATATCCCCCCCGCCCTCTTCTCCCTCCCCTCCCTCTCCACCCTGGACGTGTCAAACAACAAGCTGAGGGCGCTACCGTCGGAGATGTGGACTGCGCCTGCGTTGCGCGACTTGAACGCTGCGTTAAATCATCTGAAGGATCTGCCTGTACATCCGCAGGTGAGGGGGGGTTACATTCCAGTTACACGATTACACACACACACACAGACACACACACTTACACACATACATACACACACTTATACACACACACACACACACACACACACACGCATACGCACACACCGATTACAATATTAAGCGGCTTGTTTATTCAACGATAGGATTTTCAAAATTAAAGTGCTAAGGGTGTCGCCGTCGACGGACAGGACCCCAAGTCTGCTAATTTAAAATAGCCTCAGTTGTATGTCGGCAGAGTGTCAATGGTATTTTTTGACACATTTGGTATTCTGCTGAACAATGGCTTACACTGATTGCGACCAAATGTGTCAAAAAATGCCATTGACTCTCTGCCGACACCCAACTGAGGCTAAATAAGCAGACTTAGGCCCCTGGTCTGGGAGAATATCATCATTATTTTCCGTTTTTTTTGTTATAATGAATGCGAAAAAGCAGAAAACAAGAGTACCCTAAACCGACGTGCATGTATGAGGAGATTGATGAATGTGTATGAAGTGAAAGAAGTGTGTTTGTATCGTAGCAAGTGGAGGGAAGTCTCTGTCTACCTCGATGGGGAAGATTTTGGAATTTGCTTATATACTCAGCGCGGGAAAAACTTCGATACCGCGTTTTAGGTTTTGTATGCGAATCTACTTTGGTAACGAGAATGTTTGTATCGTAGCAAGTGGAGGGAAGTCTCTGTCTACCTCGATGGGGAAGATTTTGGAATTTGCTTATATACTCAGCGCGGGAAAAACTTCGATACCGCGTTTCAGGTTTTGTATGCGAATCTACTTTGGTAACGAGAATGTTTGTATCGTAGCAAGTGGAGGGAAGTCTCTGTCTACCTCGATGGGAGAGAGACGTGACAGATATGTATATACAAGGTGAATTTAAATTAGTGAACGATAGAAAAGGATATGCATGTACTCGTGATAACAAACTACTTTAACTAAGGACCAAGGTCGGAATCACAAAAAAAAATTGTTCCCCCCATACTATCAGCTGGTGCATTTTGTATGGGGAGGTCAAAAATTTTTGAATGAATTCGACCTTGATCCCATAGTAAAATTAGTTTGTTATCACGAGTACATGCATATCCTTTTCTATCGTTCACTAATTTAAAGTCACCTTATATGTAAGTATATAATCGTTGTTTCCTTCCAGCACCCGGTGGCCCCCGCGCCCTCGTCCCCGAGCGAGTCCCCGCACTCCAGCGCCACGCCCTCCATCAGTTCGCAGTTCTCGTTTAATTCGGTAACTATTTTTTTAATTTTTGTTATGAACTTGTTATATGTTTTATTTATTTATTGGAAAACCAACAGCTTCAAATTCTTTTTAGATTATTTATATTTTATTTTATTCTTTTTGGAAAACCAACAACCTTAAACAACATAAAAGAAATTTATAAATTAATAAACGAGCTATGAGGCATCTGATGCAAATAAAAATTATAAAAAAGTGTTGTACTTTTTTTCTACGAACCATTTTAGGGTGGTTGGTGAAAAATCTCAAAAAATCAGAAAACACGTCATTAACTCGGAAACCGTAAAAAATCGCGGAACATACATGGGGGTGATTCGGATACCCCACGACACGAGGAATCCAAATTTTTCTTTTGGACGTCAATCAACGGGCCATCCTGTATAATAAAATGGTATTGACAACACACTAATATCAAGACTACTTCACTCAAGTGAAAGAAAAATTTACGTGTCGTATCAAGAAGTCGAATTGCTGGCAGAAGAGAGGCAAAGATGGCGTTTACTCCACCGACAAGAGCCTGGCTCTTAAATATAGGATGATGAGTAATTATAGTGGTCTTTGCCTACCCCGTTAGTAAGAAGGCATGACAGATATGTATGTATACTAACTGGATATAATCCCCAGAAACCGTGGTCCCGCAGTCCATCAATAGAACACAGCGAGTCATCACCTAACGACGACGTACCAATCATACAGGACCGCGCTGGGAACGCTGTGTGAGTACCTACCTATACTGGGTGTAACAGAAAGGGGGCATAAAGCCGAAACACAGCGATAGTCCTCATGAAACTGAACAACTTTCCTCAAGGAACATGGGTCGTAACTAAAAAAAAAAATTGGATCGCCCATACAAAATGTCCTATCAGCTCGAGTAAGTATGGGCGATCCAAAAATTTTTTTCGATTTACGACCCATGTTCCTTGAGGAAAGTTGTTCAGTTTCATGAGGACTATCGCTGTGTTTCGGCTTTATACCCCCTTTCTGTTACACTCATTATTATGAATGCCATCTAGTGTCGAGTAGCGAAACTACTCGGAACTAGAGTTGAATTGCAATTTAAGTAGGGTGTCCGAACCCGTGTAGAAATGTCGAACTTTTTTAAATAGCTGATAAATAGAAATTGCAAAAGAAAAAAAAAAACGTTTTTTAACAATTTACATTTATTATTATGCTTAGGAAAACATATTTGAATTTGGTGGAGGGTCCAAAAGTAACCCTGCATATTGGGTGTAACAGAAAGGGGGTATAATGCCGATTGATACTTGATTTAGGGCCCGTATCACTTGGATAAAAATTTAACTAACAGATAAACCTATGTTCATTTCATAAACATGACGTTTTTGACAGAAACAGGTATAAAATATCTGACAGATAAATTTTTATCTGTCAGATAGTGAAACGGGCTTTTATATTGTTATCGATATTGTGATATGTGAACGAATGATTCAATTCAATAAAGATTTATTCATAAGTGACCCAAAGTTATACTTGAATGCGTCAGAAATATAAAACAAAAAATAAAAATATACCAAATTAACAAAAGTAAAAGCAAATTAACTGACTGAAGCTACGCTGACTTCGGAAGGCAGATTCCCCAGAGAAGAAGCCAGCAAGAAACTCTAGAGGTTGCTCTTTTAAAAAATATTGTTTACAATCATGTGTTTACAAAAGAACAACTTAAATATTATGATCGTATGGAGCTAGAGCATGATTTACTCGTACAGCGCCTGTTAAAATATGAATGCAAAATATTTATTCGTGTTTTTGCTATAGAGCTTTCGCAGGCGCTTACTAATTTTTTTTGGGGTAATATTTTTAGTGTAATTGGTCATAGTTTTAGTTAAAAAAAATAAGTAATTACAGTGCTACAAGGATCTGGGGTGGGGATCTGGGATCGATTACCACTTGCTTACGGTGAAGGAAAACATCGTGAGGAAACCTGCATACACCAGAGACGAAATTCAAAGGTGTATGTGAAATCCGCCAACCCGCACTTGGCCAGCGTGTTGGCCCAACTAGCAAAAAGTGGTTTTTAATCTCTCTTCAGGATCAATTTTCCTAGGACTATATGAGACTTACATCCACATATAAACCCGGAAAAGGGCCCACTTTATAAGTGCACTTTTACTTATATCTTGTTTATATTAGACTGCTTCAATACCGTTTACTCCTATATTGCTACTGTAATAGAATATGTAATAGTCCTTCAAATCCCAATATAAGTAAGTTATAGGAAAAAGTGAGATGAATTTGAGCCTCGCAATCCTACTTTAAGCTCACATTTTGTGATCTGTCAGATTGTGTTCTGTCAATCTAGAAATTGTTAAACTGCTTTACTGAGTATTTATATGAATACTACATAATTTTATTTTATTTTACTGTCCGCCATAGTACAAAATCAAAAGATTTCTGTTGTTAGTCTGTTGTAAATTCGTAGGGGAATGTGAATTTACTGAATATTTTGGCATGTTTTTAATTAAATTTTCAAAGCGCCTCTCGTATCTAACTTATTGGCATTTTATTATTTAATAGTTTTCTATAAAAATATCATAAATAGGTGCCATTTTTTCGGTGAGCATTGTCAAGTCTGATTTAGCACCAATATAAGTAATATTAGTTCTATATTGGCATGTGCTCAAACCCAAAAACCGACGCCATATTGTTACCAATCTTAGTTGCAATTAGTGTTGTCGAAAAATCGATAGTTTTACAATCGATTGTTAAACGTCAAAAACATGTACCCTATCGATAGCACAATCGATACTATTGCTCTCCGATATTGAATACACAATATAGTTAATAATATATATATACATATATATTAGAGATGCGCCGAATATGGGTTTTGCCGAATAACGAATACCGAATACTATTCGGTCTGAAACCCTACCGAACCGAATAGTTCGGCCGAACTATTCGTTTGTTCTTTATCACTAATTTTGATACAACAAATAGGTAAAGTTTATAAAGAAAAGCGCCTTTGATTGTCACTAGATAGAGCAGAATGTCTAAGTTTCTAAATTCTATCTTTAAAGTGTCACTTATTAACTTATCTTTATTTTATCATCTCCTAATAATTCTTGTAATACCTAGATGTGAAAATGAGGATATAAGATTGACTGCTCCTTGGTTTAAAATAATTGAATATGAGGTTAATATCTTGTTTTATCAAGCCAATTATCACTAAACAAAATAGACGAATAAATGGTCATTTTAACCGAATATTCGGCCGAATACGAATATTCGGTTGAGGTGCCAAATATGCCGAATACCGAATAGTAAACGAATATTCGGCGCATCTCTAATATAGATAGATAGTTTTGCACAATCGATAGTGATAATTTTTTCGATAGTATTGCATTCAGTAAGCAGGCATAAAGGGTGGTAGAATATATGACATGATCACGTATAATGGGTGGTAGAATGTATGACGGACGAATATAAAGTAAGTATGGTCGGTCAGTCAGTTGGCCAGCAATTTCGAATCTACCACCCATTATACCTGCTTACTGAATGCAATACTATCGAAAAAAAGATCACTATCGATTGTGTATTCAATATCGGAGAGCAATACTATCGATAGTATCGATAGTATCGATTGTGCTATAGATAGGGTACATGTTTTTCGACCTATCGATAGCCCTATCGATAGTGGCCTATCGAGCGGCAACACTAGTTGCAATCTTCATAGCTGATGTCAAATCCTATACCAGAATTTGCAAAACTATATAAAGCGTGTTTTTGCTTATATAGGTCGTTTTAAGCACAAATTATCTTATAAGAGTTTTGGCCAGGATTGTTTAAGATTACTGAGACTATAACACTACTCTGAAATGCCTTTGTAAGTGTACGTAAGATTATAACGGCCTATGATAATTCTATATAAAAACATCTTATTTTCTTGCGTGATATATAATCTTAATGATTTTATTAATCGTTGAATCGTAGATATAAAATCGATTCTAAAATCAGACAAAAAATATAAATGGTTTTCAATACTTAAAATTGAAGTTACTTATATTGACCATAAAATATTAGCTTATATGAGGATATAAGTATAAGTAAAAGGAGCGATTGCACTTAAGTGTATATACTCCTGGTAAATGCTTCTAGAGGAATTTAAGATTAAAGTGCTCCTGATATGTAATCTTATAGGCGCATATAAGTCTGAGCTACAGGATTATTTACTCCTAAGTGCAATTAGTTTTATTCACAGCTTTTATAGGAGTGCTAATCCAGAAGTAGTCATGAAATTGTTTCTATATACCGATATAAGTTAAAATTATAGGATTAAACATACTGAAGTCAAAACGGCATTTATTAAAACTGTTAAAAGCGCAGTAGCACACATCAAACCCATAATCGGAGCTATATAAGTCCATTTAGCATTAGAAAACTGGATTCCAGGACAATTTTGCTGGTTGGGGGGTTACGGCCTAATCACTCACTGTATGAGAGTAGGCTCGTGCCCCTCGGTGGGGACATATATGGGCTGATAACGTCGAAGGATCTGGGGTATTGGGGTAGGCAGAGACGACTTTCTTATTGTAATATAGATACAATGACAACTAAGGTAATTTAATTCATAATTTTTGGTATATAGAACACAACGCCTGATAGAATTTTGAGAGAAAAACATCACACTACGCACATTGCATTATATTTACAGTAGGCGCTCTCTTTAATTATAAAAAAATCAATACAAAACATAAAGTGCCAATAGATCCTTGTAGCACTGTATGCTACAAGGATCTATTGGCACTTAAGTGACATTGTCAGGAGGGCGTGGGTGGTGAATATATAACTCAAAATAATTACAATTTACAAGATGATATCGTTAGTTCCGATTTCCGCCACGTGACAAAAGATCCTTGTAGCGCTGTACTTATCTATTTTAAATAAAAAGTAAAGTTAATTTGTCTAGGGAAGTATTGCAAAAAAGTTTTAGCTTTTAAGTCAAAATTAAGCCCTTTCTTAGAGTTCTGAAACTGTGAAATTTTTTAAACGAGCGTTTTTCAATGGGCATGATGACAAAAAAAAATTTTTTAGTCCATCACATAGATTTTTTTTAAATATTCGACACGTATTTTTTCTCTTTTTCTTTTAAACTAAAAATGACAAAGATACACTGGGTTAAAGTTGCTCGTGACGTCACGCCTAAGTAAGATTTCTACCTAGGAGTGACGTCAATACCTCCTCCGTACCGTAAATGCTCTGTATCTTTGTATTTTTTTTGTGTATTTGATCTGGTAAAAAACGTGTTTCAAATATTTTTTTAATAGCCTAAAAGACGGACTAATTACTTTTTTTTAATTTATGAATGTAGTCATCATCGCCATTTGGAACAAAACATTTTTGATTTTGAATTGAAACTTTTGAAACTATTGTTTCCCCAGCTGGTCGGTGCCCCGTCCCGCTCACTCGTGGCGCTACAGCGTGGAGCCGCCGCCGCCCTCGCCCCCCTCCGCGCGCCGCCCCCTCGCGTCCCTCAACCTCGCTCATAATCAGTTCTCCTGTATACCGGCGTCTTTGGCGTGTCTCGCGCCGAATTTAACCAGGTTGAACATGGCTTATAATTCACTAAGGTAAGTTTATTCATACACTAGAGGTTGCCCGCTACTTCGTACACATTTATCGTCATATCTTGGATAATAAACACAATATATTAGAATAATATAGCCTATGTGTTATTCTGATAAATAAACTACAATATTGCCAAATTTCATCAAAATATACCCAGTAGTTTTTGCGTGAAAGAGTAACAAACATCCATCCATCGGCACAAACATTGACATTTATAATATTTGTGGTATTAGGATAGGATCATTATCATGTCAGCTTATGGACGTCCACTGCTGGACAAAAGCATCTCCACAAGACCGGTCTTGCGCTGCCCACATCCAAAGGTTTCCAGCGACTTTAACGAAGTTGTCAGTCCACCTTGTTGGAGGCGTTCCCACACTGCGTCGTCCGGTGCGTGGTCGCCACTCGAGTACCTTTGTTATTTGTTTGTCATCACGAGTAAATGCATATCCTTTACTATCGTTCACTAAATTAAACTCAATAGCACAAAAGTAATATTTCTAGTTCCACTACTCGTCGCTAGATGGCGCCACTGGTACTCTGAAACGCGGTATCGGTTGATGTTCGCATTATCATGATATACCGGGGCTACCTTGACGTTCAGGTGTTTCTTTCATGTCGTCGTCGTCTACCGACGATCAAAAATGTTGAACAGCTAATTTTTGAAAACGCTCGTCATTCGTTTTATTGACGTTTGACGTAGTGTTTATAAATGTTTGTGAAATGTGAATGTTAAATAATATTATAAATGTCAATGTTTGTGCCGATGGATGTTTGTTACTTCATCACGTGAAAACCACTGAACAGATTTTGATGATACTTGGCAATATTGTAGCTTAAACAGCAGATTTTACACATCAACGATATCGTGGTTTTTAAGATATGGTGTTAATTGCGTACGAAGTCGCGGGCAGCCTCTAGCTTTACACAAAATTAAAGCTTACTCAATAAAATAAACCAATTAGGTTGGATGCTCTTTCGGGAGGGAAACTTTGGGAGGGAACTGGATATTGCGGGGTCAAATTTTTATTATTTATTTATGGATAGCTCTTATGAAATATTAATTTTATTATATGTTTCTGTGTATGCCTGAGATTTGTAAAACTTAAATTGAAAAGAGCAACCCTACAGAGTTTCTTGCTAGGTTCTTCTCTGGGGAAAACTGCACTTTTGCGAATCTAGCATTAACTTTAAAAATGACCCGTCCTAAGTGTTGTCAAAATCTACAGGATTAAATGATTTTTCATTTTATTTCATTTCAAAGACCTAAGCAAACGTATGTCGATCAAATCGGGGACTTGTTAGGTAAAGAAATGCCTAGTGCCGATTGGGTGCAGCGCCTGTAATAATCTAATAGCAATTTATGCTATTAGATTATAATAATGGTAAAATATATATTGTAATGTAATTTTATAATGTAAAATTATAATGTAATTGTAATAATGGTAAAATATATATATAAAAGCGGTGGTAGCCCAGTTGGTAGAACGCTTGCCTCGAACTCCGAGGGCGCGGGTTCGAATCCTGGCGCGGGCACGTACCTCTGAGTTTATTTCTCATGTACGGATCAGTTTATTCGATTACCACTTGCTAACGGTGAAGGAAAACATCGTGAGGAAACCTGCATACACCAGAGAAGAAATTCGAAGGTGTATGTGAAATCCGCCAACCCGCACTTGGCCAGCGTGGTGGATTACGGCCTAATGACTCTCTGTATGAGAGTAGGCTCGTGCCCCTCGGTGGGGACATATATGGGCTGATAACGAAAGGTATTATACAGGTGACTTTTAATTAGTGGACTATAGAAAAGGATATGCATGTATGTGGGAAGGAGGAAGGAGAAGGAAACGGAAGTTATAGATGAATGAAAAGGATGCATGCTAAGGAGTAAGAGAGTGAGTGTTGTTGATTGGTGACTAAGCAACGGGGATGAATGGCGGATTTGGTTGTGGATTAGGGCTTATTTCAAAATATAAATTTAAATAAATAAATCAACAGTATTTTTACTTTTACATGTATTTTTGATACCGAACAACTTTTATTATGAGACCAAGTTCGAAATTATTAAGCAAGCAATAGGTACCTTTAAAATAGTATACGTAGATACCTACTATTGTTTAGTTTATCATTTATGTACTTTTTTTTTTAAACGGCAGTACCTTATTTATCTTTCTTGGTTGTTAAAATAGAAATAGAGTTCACACATGTTAAATAAGTTGTGGTATCCGTGATTGGCGAAGACATATTACTACGTTATTTTTATGTTACCTTATTTATAGTTAAGCTGTGGATATCCTTAAATAAATAAATCACAAGTACATGCATCGTTTACTAAATTAAAAGTCACTCTGAATAAAATTAATGTACTGGGTGTAACAGAAAGGGGGTATAAAGCCGAAACACAGCGATAGTCCTCATGCAACTAAACAACTTTCCCCAAGGAACATGGGTCGTAACTCGAAAAAAAAGTTTCGCCCCCTCTCAAAAAGTGGCCTCCCATTCAAAATGTCCAATCAGCTGATCGAGTAAGTATGGGCGATCCAAAAATATTTTTCGAGTTACGACCCATGTTCCTTAGGGAAAGTTGTTCAGTTACATGAGGACTATCGCTGTGTTTCGGCTTGATACCCCCTTTCTGTTACACCCAGTATAATCTTGAATAGCATTTAAATAATGCGAGTAATGATTTTAATTTCAGATCAATGTCGTTCGTGACGTCATACCCGACCAGCTTACGGCAGCTGGATCTAAGCCACAACGAGATATCGTGCTGGCCTAGTCTACCTCAGGTACGTGTTGTATTCTTTGTCTCTTTCTATTTAAATGAGTAAATATTTAAATTAATTATAGGATCATTAAAAAAAAACTTATTTTAAACATTATGTCATTGTCTTACAATACAATACAAATATTCTTTATTGCACAAAAAGATATAAGGTACAGACACAAACAAGAATATAAGAAGCAACAGGCGGCCTTATTGCTAGGTAGCAATATCTTCCAGGCAACCTTAGGGTCTTATTTATTTATTAGAAAACCAACAGCTTTAATAAACATAATAGAAAATGATAAATTAACAGACGAGCCTATTACAGGTTTTCACAGATAGAAACATAAGACAAAGGTATTGCCAAAGCACTTATGTATTGATTGTGTGTGTAATCAATCGCATACATCAGTCTGCATACACCAGAGAAGAAATTCGAAGGTGTATGTGAAATCCGCCAACCCGTACTTGGCCAGCGTGGTGGATTACGGCCTAATCACTCTCTGTATGAGAGTAGGCTCGTGCCCCTCGGTGGGGACATATATGGGCTGATAAAAACACATAAACACGCACGTACACGTACACAATCGCCTTTTTTGTCATTTTTAGGGTTCCGTACCCAAAGAGTGAAAACGGGATCCTTTTACTAAGACTTGACTGTCCGTCTGTCTGTCTGCCTGTCACATACATTATTAGTACCGAGCAAAAAAGCTATTATTTACCCAAAGGTTGAAAACGGGGCCCTATTACTAATAATAATAGCTTTTTTTTGCTCGATACCAATAATGTCTATGACAAACAGACTGACAGACGGACAGTCAAGTCTTAGTAATAGGGTCCCGTTTTCACCCTTTGAATGCGAAACCCTAAAAATGATCTGAGAATCTTTTACCCAAGTCTATCCCCTATCCCATACTTCCAGGTGGAAAACTTCAGCACGACAGAAGGCGATCCTCTCGCGTGCTTCTGCATCAGCCCTGAAGGTAACAGCGGTCGCGGCCGGCCAAGGTCATCCGGCTCCGTGCGGTCGCAGCTACTTAACGCAGCGTGTCCGGCTAAACGGCATCTACGGCTTGAGACTTTGCGGACGCTGGTATAATATCTAATTATATAGGGTGACTTTAAATTAGTGAACGATAGAAAAGGATATGCATGTACTCGTGATAACAAACAACTTTTACTATGGGACCAAGGTCGAAATCATTCAAAAATTTTTGAACTCCCCATACAAAATACACCAGCTAGGCAGCTGTTAGTATGGGGGAACAATTTTTTTTTGTGATTTCGACCTTGTTCCCATAATAAAAGTAGTTTGTTATCACGAGTACATGCATATCCTTTTCTATCGTTCACTAATTTAAAGTCACCTTGTATACATACATACATACATACCTAGGTACATGGCTTTGTGCGGTCGCTGGTAGGTAGATTTAAAGCTAGTTTCACTATCTACAGACAAAATTTATCTGACAGATATTTTATACCTGTCTCTGTCTAAAACGTCACGTTTTTATAAGGTTTATCTGTTAATTAAATATTTTATCTGTAAGTCGTGAAATGAGCTCTTAAAGAAAAAGACTACGTTAAACCATGAAAATGTTGGAAAGGCGTCGTTTAAAATCCTCAAAAATTAGGCGCCTGATTTAATATAATATCAAAGTCACGGTTTTCGTTTGAAACTACAATGCTATGATGATTTTTGCAGGCGTTTTTTACTTTATACCAGTGTTTTTTAAACTGTGGGTCTACTCTGGTCTGGGTCTGGTCTGGGCTACCGGGGGGTCGCAAAGCTCTACTCGGGGGGTCGCCAGCAAAGAGACAAAGGCAAATTTGTCTACTAATTACTTAATTATGTTTGTGTCTGTAAACAAGAGCATCAAGATCGCTTCAAACTGACCTCGTACTCAAGGCGGGTCCGCTGCTCATGTTTTGAACAAAAAAAATCGAATGATTTTGCTGACAAATCAAAGGAAAATTTCATTCACTTCGTTCAATGTTCACCAAAAACTGTTCAAAACATTGAGCAGCGGCACCTTTACTATCAAAACCCTCGCGGTATTTTGCAGAATTAAGGGCGTAATCTGGACAAATAGTGTGTGTACGAGTAAGTACCAATAAAAGGGGGGTCGCCAAAATTTTTCAACCTGTAAAAGGGGTCACGTTATCAAAAAGTTTGAAAACTACTGCGTTATACTTTTTGGAATAAATAAATTCCATTTTTAATTTTTTAAAAGCATTTTTCAGTCTAAAGCTAGAGACAGGTCCCATCTACGTAACATACGCAATGCATAATGATATCTGCTAGCTTAGCATGGCACTCCGTGATAGGACGTTGTCATGCGTTTGTCACGCTTACGTCTCTGTCTATAGTTTTAAATGTGATAAAGACAGCATGCGTGAGATAATTGTCGCGGCACGCCGTGCTAAGCCCCCTGATCTATAAAAATAATATGATTAGAAACATACTTGCTACACGCAACGTGGGACCGGGGCCCTAAATCTGCAAATTTAAAATAGCCTCAGTTGTGTGTCGGCAGAGTGTCAAATGGCATTTACAATACAATACAATACAATACAAATATTCTTTATTGCACAAAAGATATAAGGTACAGACACAAACAAGAATAAAAGAAGCAACAGGCGGCCTTATTGCTAGGTAGCAATATCTTCCAGGCAACCTCATTTTTGACACATTCAGCCGCAATCAATGTAAGCCATTGTTTAGCAGAATACCAAACGGTGTCATAAAACGCCGTTGACTCTGCCGACACACAACTAAGGCTATTTTAAATTAGCAGACTTTGGGCCCCTGTTTGTTTAACAACGTTTACTCTTTTAATATTTTTCAATGCGATTTGAACTCTATTTCCAGATATTAGCGAACAACCTGCTCACCCGCATTCAGTTAACGACTGATGATGACGGTAACACTCCTGCGCCGGTGCCGCTCGGTGAACAAGATGATGACGATGAATGGGTATGAATTTCATCATAATAAGTACCTAATTTATGTAAAACGAACTACTCGTACTGTGATATTCATGTAAATTACTGTGATAACAAGTTAAGTACCAACATGTAACTGTATAAGTGTCTCGATTAAAAAAAAAAAGATATATTGCACATAACGTAGGGCCCTGTGCCGAAGGTTTCTTGCCGTTTCCTTCCTCTCGGCTATACAGGTAGTGAACCGGCAGTAGTTTTACATCAATAAAGTGTAATGAATTTTGCCTTTTTTTGAATAAAACACTTTTCTTTTTAATTTTCATAATGTTTTATACAAAAAATAGAATATTTTTCACTAGAGGCTGCCCGCGATTTCGTAGGCATTTATCTTCATATCTTAAAAAAATAAAAATGTTATCTCAAATAAGCGGTGGTAGCCCAGTTGGTAGAACGCTTGCCTCGAACTCCGAGGGCGCGGGTTCGAATCCTGGTGCGGGCACGTACCTCTGAGTTTATTTCTCATGTACGGATCAATTCTTGCTAACGGTGAAGGAAAACATCGTGAGGAAACCTGCATGCTGAGGATTTTTCTCCTTTTCCTCAAAATATGTATGGTTAAGTCATAAGTTTGTTATTAACACTATAGGTATCTAAATCTCATTTGCACTGTACACTTTTTGATGAATAAAGTTCTTTTATTATTATACACCAGAGAAGAAATTCGAAGGTGTATGTGAAATCCACCAACCCGCTCTTGGCCAGCGTGGTGGATTACGGCCTAATCACTCTCTGTATGAGAGTAGGCTCGTGCCCCTCGGTGGGGACATATATGGGCTGCTATAGATAGATCTCAAAATAATATAGCCTATGTGTTTTTCTGATAAATAAGCTACAATATTGTAAAATTTTATTAAAATCTGTTCAGTGGTTTTTACGTGTTGAAGTAACAAACATCCATCTATTGACATTTATAATATTAAAAGAATCTAACGACACCTCTCAAGCTAAAATCCATCAAACCGTTTACGCTGTAGAGCGTGTCACAGAATTCTATCCACAAACATTCTCTCGAAAACATAACCCTCTCTAATGCAGTCGGGTAAGGGGTAATGTCACTGCATTGCATTATCCTTTACCCAACTGCTACTCTTTCTATTTCTAAACGCTACACCGTGTAAAAAGCGGCAAGCGTTATTCAAAAATTGACATGGACCTTGATCCCATGGTTGTTGCTCAAAGATGAGAGACAGTATGAAAGACGACCCGCGTATATTTATGTAGAACGCGAACAACAAACGATAGCGCGTTTCAGGGTACATGTGGTGCCATCTAGCGGCGGGTAGCGGAACTAAAAGTTTTTAAAACTTGAAAGTAACTTCACCGTTTTGAAAGCTTATAAAAAATAGTATACGAATACAAACGAATGCTAATTTCCGTGTACATTAATTAATAGATTAATTAAGGGGGGCTCTCATACAACAAACGTATTTTGTTTGCCTTTTTTTTCCTCGATATTAAAAATGGCTACTGGTTGACATTATTTTTAGGCTACTGTTAAACTAGTGAATGGTACGGAACCCTACGTGCGTGAGTCCGATTCACACTTGGCCGTTTTTTTCACAGCAAGGTTCGTGCAGTCAGATCCGATCCCGGCTTCTGTTCCCTCTCCTTTCAATGCTGGATGTGTCGTGCAACATGTTGAGGTCTCTACCGACCGGGTTGCATCTGTTGACCAACTTGGCTGTGCTCAATATTAGTGGCAATAAAGGTATGTATGTATACATGTTATATTAAGGGCCTGTCTTACCTCCTACAGATAAAATTTATCCGTCAGATATTTTAACCTGTCACTGTCCAATCACCTGTCTAAAACTTCGTGTTTTATGCGTGTCAGATTAATTTTATCTGTATATTGTGATACAGGCCCTAACTTTTGTTAATGAAAGGATTATAACGATGCTGTGTTAAATCACACACAAACACACACACACACACACACACACACACACACACACACATACACACACACATATTCACACATATTCTAGTCTAGAGGTATATTGTTTCTGATGTAACTAGAATCAAAAACCCCCTTTAACCCCCAAACTCCCCCTTTTTCCAGATATAACAGAACTCCCCCCCACCATGGGTCTCCTCACGCGTCTCTGGAACCTGTCAGCATCAGGGTGCTCCCTGACCGATCCCATCAAGACGATGCTGTCTGGAGGGCGCTACCGCAGCATGGACGTCATCGGGTACCTGCGGAGCGTGCTGCATGAGGCAAAGCCGTATGCGCGGTGTAAGCTTATGCTTACAGGGGTGCAGGTATGTGGAAAAATCAGGGTGACTTTAAATTTAGTGAACGATAGAAAAGGATATGCATGTACTCGTGATAACAAACAACTTTTACTATGGGACCAAGTTCGAAATCATACCTACCAGATGGACCGACGACCTAATGAAAACTAATGGGTCTCGGTGGATGCAGGTGGTAATGGACTGGTCGTGTTGAAGAGGGTATTAAAAGGACTATGCTCAGCAGTGGGCAGCTCAGATGATGATGCCATTTTCATATCTGTCACGCCTGTCTCCCATCGAGGTAGACAGAGACTTCCCTCCACTTGCTACGATACAAACACGCTTCCTTTACTTCATCCGAATTCAATGTCATTCAGAAACTCTGTATATTGTTTAAATAGTAAGAGCCGCCTGTTGCTTCTTATATTCTTGTTTGTGTCTGTACCTTATATCTTTTGTGCAATAAAGAATATTTGTATTGTATTGTATTGTAAGAGACAGAAGTCTAGATAAAAAAGTTAGTTAATAAGAACGCGCATGTGCCAATTATATGAGAAAGAAATGTAATTAAATAATACTGTTTCGCTTGTCATTGAGGTAGTTGTGTTAAAAACGCCTGACTAAAAGTTACTAGCAATTATCAATTTAACATTCTTGTCAAAAAGTTATTGTGTCACTAACGCCTGATAAAACTTACTTAGCAATTATCAGTTTAACTGTTTTGTTAAAAAGTTATTCTATTAAAAACGCCTGATAAAACTTACTTAGCAATTAATCAATTTGACAATTTGCTAATATTATTCTACAGGCGTTTGAAAAATTATGATAACTCTTTTGCTATGTAATTTTAGAATTTCTGCCGACTTTCTTAGGGTATCGGCAAGACGAGTTTGCTTGAGTGTCTGCGGCAAGAGTCAGCTATACATCATCGGAGGAAACCTACTGAGGTATGACTTACTATTTTAATTATATTCTAATACTAGACCGATGACTCGGTGCCCAATTGCCCATGCCCAATTGCCCATGCCCAATTGCCCGTGCCCAATTGCCCATGCCCAATTGCCCGTGCCCAATTGCCCGTGCCCAATTGCCCGTGCCCAATTGCCCGTGCCCAATTGCCCATGCCCAATTGCCCATGCCCAATTGCCCATGCCCAATTGCCCATGCCCAATTGCCCGTGCCCAATTGCCCATGCCCAATTGCCCATGCCCAATTGCCCATGCCCAATTGCCCCAATTGCCCGTGCCCAATTGCCCATGCCCAATTGCCCATGCCCAATTGCCCGTGCCCAATTGCCCATGCCCAATTGCCCATGCCCAATTGCCCGTGCCCAATTGCCCATGCCCAATTGCCCATGCCCAATTGCCCCAATTGCCCGTGCCCAATTGCCCATGCCCAATTGCCCATGCCCAATTGCCCGTGCCCAATTGCCCGTGCCCAATTGCCCATGCCCAATTGCCCATGCCCAATTGCCCCAATTGCCCGTGCCCAATTGCCCATGCCCAATTGCCCATGCCCAATTGCCCGTGCCCAATTGCCCATGCCCAATTGCCCATGCCCAATTGCCCCAATTGCCCGTGCCCAATTGCCCATGCCCAATTGCCCGTTTCGCCACCAACAGATAAAATTAAACTGACAGATAAACCTATGTCTATTTCATATAACATGACGTTTTAGACAGTGACAGATAAAAAATATCCGTCAAATAAATTTTATCTTTTGATGGTGAAACGCACCCCAAGTCTGCTAATTTAAAATAGCCTCAGTTGTGTGTCGGCACAGTGTCAATGACATATTTTTGACACATTTGGTCGCAATAAATTAGTGCCTCTCTCCCATCGAGGTAGACACTGTCTAGTCTGAAGTGTCTGAAGTGGTCTCTGTCTACTAGACAGAGACCACTTCCTTCCACTTGCAGCCATAAAGGTAGGAAGGATCTGGTTTTCAAGCTACTAGTAAATAAATTGCTACATTTATTTTGCTCTATTGCCATTTCCAGCACTGGGCAAAACGCATGGGCAACAAGTCTTCCCGCCGCAACATGTCGACGGTAGGCGTGGACATTGGGACGTGGGTGTACGAGAAGCAGAGGACCACGCGTGGTCCGGTCACTTTTAGAACGTGGGACTTCGGTGGGCAACAGGAGTAAGTAACTGTGATCATTTTTAGGGTTCCGTCTCCAAATGGTGAAAACGGGACCCTATTACTGAGACTTGGCTGTCCGTCCGTCTGTCACCAGGCTGTATCTCATGAACCGTTATAGCCAGAGCGTTGAAATTTTCAAAGATGATGTATTACCGTTGCCGCTATAATAACAAATAATAAACATAGAATAATCAAGACAATTAAGGGGCTCCCATACAAAAAACTAATTTTTTTGCCTGTTTTATTCGATATCAATAATAGCAACCGTTAGACATTATTATCAGGCTATTGTTTACCGATGGGGCGGAAAGGTTCTCGAGTGGCGACCACGCACCGGACGACGCAGTGTGGTGCGGCCTCCAACAAGGTGGACTGACGACTTGGTTAAAGTCGCTGGAAACCGTTGGATGTGGGCAGCGCAAGACCGGTCGTTGTGGAGATCCTTGGGGGAGGCTTTTGTCCAGCAGTGGACGTCTGTAAGCTGATATGATGATGATTGTTAACCGAGTGAATGGGGATGATGACTACATTTAAAAATTCAAAAAATAATTAGTCCGTCTTTTAGGCTATTAAAAATATTTGAAACACATTTCTTACCTGAACAATTACATATAAATAAATACAAAGATACAGAGCATCAAAGTTACGGAATGGGGGGTATTGACGTCACTCCTCGGTTAAAATCGTACTGAGGAGTGACGTCACGAGCAACTAACCCAGTGTATCTTTGTCATTTTTAGTTTAAGAGAAAAAAGAAAAAATTCGTGTCGAATATTTTAAAATAATCTGTGATGGACTAAAAAAATTTTTTTGTCATCATGCCCATTGTACAGAACCCTTCGCGTGTGAGTCCGACTGGCACTTGGCTTGTGGTTTTATAATATATTTGTCTTATTAAACTTCTCCTTACTGTTCTACCAACAGGTATTACGCGACGCATCAATACTTCTTGTCAAAAAGATCTCTGTACCTCGTCGTATGGAAGGTGACAGCGGGGCGTCGTGGACTGGCCACTGCGATTGACTGGCTGAGGTATGTATGTTCATATACTGGGTGTAACAGAAAGGGGGTATAAAGCCGAAACACAACGATAGTCCTCATGAAACTGAACAACTTTCCCCAAGGAACATGGGTCGTAACTCCGAAAAAAAAAATTCGCCTTAATGACCGAATAGCTGATGACTGAAATGTTCGCATGTAACAATTTTCAAAGTTCTATATCTCCGAAAGTATATCACTTTCGACATTTGTCAAAATACAATCGTTTTATAATATTTTTCTCTATCGATTGACGTTAGTTTCATCGGTGGCCGCCAACTTTTTTTTCTTCATACTAGCTCGAATAGAGTGTAATGATGCCGAAAATTTTTACTACACCAGGCTCCACACAAATATGTTCGATGCCATTTGTATGCTTTTCTATCGTTCACTAATAAAAACTTATCTTGTATATTTGTCACGCCTCATTCCCATCGAGGTAGGCAGAGACCTCCCATTCCCATCAATGTAGGCAGGACACGAGTCGTGTCCTATATTTTATGACACGTCAATAGGGGAGATGACTAAAAAACATTTTTTAGTCCATCGCTTAGATTTACCTATATAGGGTGACTTTAAATTAGTGAACGATAGAAAAGGATATGCATGGACTCGTGATAACAAACTACTTTTACTATGGGACCGAGGTTGAAATCGTTCAAAAATGTTTGAACTCCCCATACAAAATGCACCAGCTGATAGTACGGGGGAACATTTTTTTTTATGATTTCGAACTTGGTCCCGTAGTAAAAGTTGTTTGTTATCACGAGTCCATGCATATCCTTTTCTATCGTTCACTAATTTAAAGTCACCTTGTACAAATATGGACATGTATTTTTTATTTTTTCTCTTAAACTTAAAATGACAAAGATACACTGGATTAAAGTTACTTGTGACGTCACGTCTAAGTACGATTTTTACCTAGGAGTGACGTCAATACCTCCCATTCCGTAACTTTGATGCTCTGTATCTTTATATTTATTTATGTATTTGATCAGGTAAAAAATGTGTTCCCCCTATTTTTTAATAGCCTAATAGACGGACTTATGATATCTTCAACGCCTCATCCGAAAACGAGGCGTATTCAAAAATTAACGCCAGCTGTAGCGGCCTAGAACGTCGAGTAATGCATGCAATGGTATTGGGCCGGTCACGTCTGCCGCATGCCGAACGATTCCTTGGTATCACAGCAACCCAATGGCAACCAACAGCCAAAAGACCTCGCGGCAGACCACGAAAAAGGTGGCGGGACGAGCTGGACTCTTGAGTACCTGGGCGGAGGAAGCTCGAGACAGAAAGTCATGACGGATGAGGAGAGAGGCCTTTGCCCAGCAGTGGGACAGCGATGTCTAGATAAGTATACTTCCGCATCGGACGACGGAGTGTGGGAAGGCCTCCAACAAGGCGGACTGACAACTTGGTTAAACTCGCTGGAAGCCGTTGGATGTGGGCAGCGCAAGACCGGTCGTGGTGGAGATCCTTGGGGGAAGCTTTTGTCTAGCAGTGGACGTCCATAAGCTGACATGATGATGATGATGATTAAACAAGTCCTCAATTTAATCAAGATATGTTACGAAATATATCTTTAAAGAGAAGAAAGAGAGGGAATTTTTCTCTTTTCTTTTTTATATATCTTTAAAGTAGGCTATGCTTTTATACAAGTATAATTTGGATATTCACAATATAGGTGTCATAAAACCGAGATATGCAATTCAAAGTACACTTGGGTCGGATTTTTATATGTTTGTGTAGAAATCTACTCAAATTCAGTCCATCGCGTTGTAGAGCTTTGAAATCTAGCCTTGAAACGCCGCTTTATGGGCGATTCAAAATGTTTTTTCTAGTAACGACCCGTGTTCCTTGAGGAAAGTTGTTGTTTCATGACGACTGTCGCTGTGTTTCGGCCTTATACCCCTTTCTGTTACACCCTATATTGAAGATGTCGTCGTCTCCAATATTTGGTCACACACACGTCACTTGCTAACGCAGCGTCAGTAACGCTTCATGCCTCCAAGCTCTCAACGCCTCATCAAAAAAAAACGAGACGTATTCAAAAATTCTTTGGATTCCTTTGGAGTTGACTCTTAAAATGCCGGTACCTCTGTATTTAGCTTGTTCACCATTTACATTTTGAGAGCGCAGCAAACGATAGCGCGTTTCAGGGTACACGTGGCGACATCTAGCGGCGAGTAGCGGAACTAAGAAGTTATAGCTTTTGATAACAATATTCGGGATTACTCTTTAAGGCCCGTTTTATCACTTATAGATAAAAATTTAACTGACAGATAAAACTTAGACTGTCAGTTACATTTTATCTGAAGGTGATGAAACGGCCACTTAATATTAAAATGCATTTTCATACGATGTGCTTAAAATAATTTGTAAATGATTGCAAACTTGGTCCCATAGTAAAAGTTGTTTGTTATCACGAGTACATGCATATCCTTTTCTATCGTTCACTAATTTAAAGTGACATATATTTATTATTTCAGATCTATACAAGCGCGAGCACCCGGCGCTCCCGTCATCATGGTGGCGACACATTATGATCAAGTTGCTAATGTAAGTGTTAAATTAAAGTTAACTTACTGCTCGTTGCAGAGAAATACGTTAAAATTAATGCTTCTTAAGTGCTAGACAATTTTATATTTTACATTATTTTAGTTATGTATGTATTCTGTATTATTTGCACAACCCGCAACCATTATTACCTATTTCTCGCTATTTCTTACCCTAAGGTTGCCTGGAAGAAATTGCTACCTAGCAATAAGGCCTCCTGTTGCTTCTTATATTCTTGTTTGTGTCTGTACCTTATATCTTTGTGTGCAATAAATAATATTTGTATTGTATTGTATTTTACATAGGCACACATTATCTGCCACACATAGACTAAGGGTTCGTTTCACCACCTAGAGATGAAATATAACTCACAGATAGACCTATGTCTATTTCATAAAACATAACGTTTATACAGTGACAGGTATAAAATATCTGTCAGATAATTTTATCTGTAGATGATAAACGGGCTCAGAGATTGATAAAAGTATAAACGTAAACGCCTGCTATAAATATTAAAGCAAATTGTTTAAAGCTTTAATATTAGAGTGACGACAGGCGTTTTATCTCGTTCTTCTGAAATGTGTTCTGACATTTATTGTTATAAATTTTATATATATACATATCTCTCCGTCACGCCTCTCTCCCATCGAGGTAGATAGAAACTTCCCTCCACTTGCTAGAAAACAAACACACTTTTTTCACTTCATCCATATTCATCAATCGCCTCATACATGCACGTCGGTTTAGGGTACTTGACTTGGCCTTTTTGATCATTTTAAATATGTCAAAAAATATAAGATATAAAATAGGGTAGGGGTACTCTTCCCTACTTACCGACAACTACTTACCTTACTAAACAGTGTATGAGGTGACAGATGAATGTGTATGAAGTGAAAGAAGTGTGTTTGTATCGTAGCAAGCGGAGGGACGTCTGTGTCTACCTCGTTGGGAGAGAGACGTGGCAAATAATTTTAACTGTACCAAATATGTATTACAGTGCAACCTACCAGAGAGTGAGAGCCCGGAGTGTCTTCAACGTCTCATACGATCTTCAATAATGGGCGCAGCTGATGCAGACAAACTTGGGTTGCCGAGGGTACTTGATTCTGTTGAGGTAAGTCTAAACTCAAAAGTAATAACCAAATCGGTTTATTAAAAAAAACTTGACTACGTTTAAAATATATTTTTTTCTATTTTGATGTACCCAGTGTCACTCTCACAGTAAATACGAATCTAACGACACCTCTCAAGCTAAAATCCATCAAGCCGTTTAGGCTGTAGAGCGTGTCAAAGAATTATACATACATATACATACTCTCGAAAAACATAACCCTCCTTCTGGCGCAGTCGAGTAACTAGAGCCTGCAACTTCGTACGCATTTATCGTCATATCTTGGAAAACTAAATAAAATAAGCTAATTAAATAAAAGAACCTAACACAAACAAAAAATAAGATAAAACAGCACTTAAGCATAATGAAAAAAATATCTATTTGTTTATTTTTATTATAGGTACTGGGTATTTGTGGTATGTATACAGGGTGTAACAGAAAGGGTATATAAAGCCGAAACACAGCGATAGTCCTCATGAAACTGAACAACTTTCCCCAAGGAACATGGGTGGTAACTCGAAAAAAAATTTCGCGTCCCCATACAAAATGCCCGATCAGCTAATCGAGTAAGTATGGGCGATCCAAAAATTTTTTTCGAGTTACGACCTATGTTCCTTGGGGAAAGTTGTTCAGTTTCATGAGGACTATCGCTGTGTTTCGGCTTTATATACCCTTTCTGTTACACCCTGTATGTAGTTATGAATGTATTCTGTATTATTTGCACAACCCGCAACCATTATTACCTATTTCTCTCTATGTCTTACCCTTAGGTTGCCTGGAAGATATTGCTACCTAGCATTAAGGCCGCCTGTTGCTTCTTATATTCTTGTTTGTGTCTGTAACTTATATCTTTTTGTGCAATAAAGAATATTTGTATTGTATAGAAAACTTATATTTTTATTTCAGGTTTCGTGCAGCACGCGTCACAATATCAGATTATTAGCTGATATCATCTACTCAGTGGCTTTCAGCGTCAAACCGGCAGGTAAATAACTATTCTTAAGACCCGATTCACCATTGTTGTTGTTAGCCCATATATGTCCCCACCGAGGGGCACGAGCCTACTCTCATACAGAGAGTGATTAGGCCGTAATCCACCACGCTGGCCAAGTGCGGGTTGGCGAATTTCACATACATCTTAGAATTTCTTGTCTAGTGTATGCAGGTTTCCTCACGATGTTTTCCTTCACCGTTAGCGAGTGGTAATCGAATAAATAGATCCGTACATGAGAAATAAACTCAGAGGTTTCACCATGTACAGTAAAAATGTAACTGTCAGATAAACCTATGACTATGTATTTCACAAAACACGACGTTTTTAACAGTGATAGGTACAAAACATCTGTTACTTATATTTTATCTCTAAGTGAAGCGGGCCCTAATCTTTATTTTTAAGTAATATTTATTTTATCAGTATTGTAAGATAAGTTTTTGTATTCAAAATCATAAATCCTGTATTTGTATAAAGTCAAAAATATATTTATTTCATAGGCACAAAAAATGCTCTTGAAACCGTTACATTATTATATAGGTAATTTTTTTTAAAGCTGGCGCTAGATTCGCAAAGTGTAGTTTCTCCCAGAGAAGAACTTTTTTTTTTTTTTATCGTGGGGAAATCCATTATGGATACCCTTCGTCTCGGAGAAAGACTCAGGGTTATGCCGGACTCCCACCGGCTAAAACCCCACGGTGTTTCTTCTCGCCGCCAAGTGACGGGGATACGGGAACGCTTTCGCACACATCCGCGAACCCCGTCGGCGGTGTCCACCAAAACGGACCCTCCTCGAGCAAACGCCCACCCTCTCTCCGCGGCTAACGTGTCGAAACACCAAACTCGTCAGCCGCACCTCCTCGGAGACCAACCCCCAGAGAAGAACCTAGCAACCTATAATGATTATATTCAGCGAAAATAGAGGGATATATTTAAATTGAACTGCACTAAAAGACTACTAAAAATACTAAATAACTTTCAATTTGATTATTGTTGGCCAGTTGCAACTTTAATCAGTTTTCTACACCAGTCCCTAATTTTATTTAGTACCCAAATTGTAACAAAAGCGCCTGCAAAATAAAAATAGCAAATTGTCGATTGTGATAAATTGCTAAAATATTTTCGCAGGAGTAACTGACATACTTACTTCACTCAAGTAAAAGAGAAAGTTAAAGTCATGTCGTATCAAGAAGTTTAAGCACTGGCAGAGGATATGCCTAAATGGCGAACACTCCACCGACAAGAGTCTAACTCTTAAATTAAATGAATGAATGAACTGGTAGACAATATGTAATACTAAAGATTTCTTTTTGTTAGCCATTAAGATTCCACTGCCGGTCAAAGGCCTAAATATTTTTAAAATATTAATCATATATTTTTATACCTATATTAAGCAATATCTTAACTACGAAACGCCTCAGTATAAAAACTAAATTATAACAAATCGCTACTCGTCGCTAGATGGCGCCACTGGTATTATAAAACGCGCTATCGTTTGCTTTACAAGTTTTCTATAACTTTGAATGCTTAAGAAATTTATTTACATTGCTTTTAATAATAATAATGAATCTGCTACTATCAATTTTTGAATACGCCCGAATATAGATGGGCGTTAGAAGTTATTTGGAAAAAAAAAGCAGAAATCATTCCCGGTTATTGCTATACGGTAATAACGTCAAGTCCGAGTAAAAATAATTGTACTCAAACGTGACGTCACGAGGAACTTTAACCCAGTGTATCTTTGTCATTTATAAATTTTATTAAAATTTTGGAAGTTATTTTTGGAAAAGATTTTGCATAGCAGTTATATTTACGTCACTTTCGAGTAAAAATTGTACTCAAACGTGGCGTCACGAGGAACTTTAACCCAGTATATCGTTGTCATTTTTAGTTCAAGAGAAAAATGAAAAAATATTGTGTTCAATTTTTAAAATAATCTAAGTGATTGACTTAGAAAAAATCCACTACTAAAGGTTGCCCGCGACTTTCATACGCAGTTATCGAAGTGTGGAGTCTTCTTGGAGACGCGGTTTCGATCTAACCTGTACCTCTGAGATTTATTTCTCATGTACGGATTGAATATTCGTGTCCAATTTTTTTAGATAATCTAAGTGATGAACTAAACAAAATCCTTTACAAGAGACTTTCCACTTATCTTGAAAAAAGTCGTGATATCTCATAATTATTATAGCCTATGTGTTATTCTGATGTGTAAGCTACAATATGGTCAAGTTTCATCAAAATCTATTCAGTAGTTTTTGCTCAAAAGAGTAACAAACATTCATCTATCGGCACAAACATTGATTATTAGGGGCTGTTCACAATCTACAGATCAAATTAATCTGACAGATATTTTATACCTGTCTCTGTCTAAAACGTCAATTTTTATGAAATAGACATAAGTTTAACTGTCATTTAAAGGGGTTTGAAGATAATGTCCTACCTAAACTTGTGTATGTACCTTTTTCCACAAAAATGGTGGCAGTCTATAAAACCTTCATTAATCGATAGTTCAGGTCAATACAAATCGAAAGTATAGATGAAAAAATTTTTGGAAAATTAAAAAAAAAAAAAAAGTTCTAGGTATCACACTCTCCATACTAAAATCTTCAAATCCCTTTATCTGTAGATAATTAAACGGGAACTTAGAAGGAAGTAAGATTCTTTGCTAATATATAGGGTGACTTTAAATTAGTGAACGATAGAAAAGGATATGCATGCACTCGTGATTCCAAACAACTTTTACTATGGGACCAAGCTCGAAATCAAGAAAAAAATTTGGTCCCCCATACTATCAGCTGGTGCATTTTGTATGGGGAGTTCAAAAATTTTTGAATGATATCGACCTCGGTCCCATAGTAAAAGTAATTTGTTATCACGAGTACATGCATATCCTTTTCTATCGTTCACTAATTTAAAGTCATCCTATATACATGTTATTTTATAGGGTGACTTTAAATTAGTGAACGATAGAAAAGGATATGCATGTACTCGTGATAACAAACAACTTTTACTATGGGACCAAGGTCGAAATCACAGGTGGGCCGAGTACTCGGTTTATACTCGGTACTCGGCGTACTCGGCACTTTTTTCACTACTCGTAATCGGCCGAATAACTCGGTTAAAATGCCGAGTACTCGGTGCAAATAAATCTATCTTGTGCATTGGATCTGCTTGTTAGATCATAGTCTAGTTCCTTCTATTGGTATAAATATTTATGCCTTTACCCAGCTAGAGCAATGTTATAAGCTGCTATTATCATAATTATTTAGAAGAAAATTTCATAAACAGTGCTTTGTCTATATTTTTTTGCCACTTGATGCGCGTTTATTGGTTTCATTCGAATAATAATTTGCAGGGTGCAGAGGAAGTGTCAAACACCATTAACACCACTCGCTCCCAAACTTGTTCCTGCACAATTCTACCTACTTCAAGTTAACCGAGTAACTCGGCCGACTACTCGGCTCGGTAAACTTTAAACCGAGTAATACTCGGTACTCGGTTACTCGGTAAAACTGGTACACGGCCCACAACTAGTCGAAATCATTCAAAAAATTTTGAACTCTCCATACAAAATGCACCAGCAAGGCAGCTGTTAGTATGGGGGAACAATTTTTTTTTGTTATTTCGACCTTGACCCCATAGTAAAAGTTGTTTGTTATCACGGGTACATGCATATCCTTTTCTATCGTTCACTAATTTAAAGTCACCTTGTATACACTTACAGGTAGCAAGGAGCCCCTACTAGAACAGTTGGTACCAGCGTCATACTTAGCATTAGAAGAGTGTGTGACGTCACTAGCTGCTGAATTAAGGGAGCCTGTGCTACGGCATGATGATTATAAACGATTGGTAAGTAGTTACAAACATAACTTAACCTTTTTATAAGACCACCACCAGCTTAGATGGTTTGGGCAATTAGAAGGAATGAGCGAAAGGAGATTAACAAAAGAGATGGAAATGCTGGAAGGGGAAGGCTAAGACGAACGTACCTCGATCAAATCGGGGACTCGCTCAAGAAAGGCCAAGTCTGAAACCCTAAACCGACGTGCATGTATGAGGCGACTGATGAGTGTGGATGAAGCGAAAGAGGTGTGTTTGTATAGTAACAAGTGGAGGGAAGTCTCTGTTTACCTCGATGGGAGAGACGCGTGACGGATATGTATGTAAATTTTTATTTAAAAAACTCGACTGCCTTTAAGAAAACGCAATTTTTGTATTTAATGTACCCAGTGTCACTCTCACAGTAAATACGAATCTAACGACACCTCTCAAACTGGGCTGTAGAGGCTGTAGAGCGTGACAAAGAATTAAACATACAAACATACTCTCGAAAAACATACGAATTGTAAAACTTAAATTGAAAAGAGCAACCTCACAGAGTTTCTTGCTAGGTTCTTCTCTGGGGGAAACTGCGCTTTGCGAATCGAGCGCTAGCTTTAAAAAAATGTATTTTATAATAATGTAACGGTTTCAAGAGCATTTTTTGTGCCTATGAAATAAATATATTTTTGACTTTGACTCCTTCTGGCCCAGTCGGGTAATAATCTCTTTCTATATATTCTATAGGTAGGCAAATATACGTAGTAAATACTTAAATACTACTTGAAATATGCATTTTTTTTTTTCTTTGTAAGCTAACGCTAGATTCGCAAGGTAGCAGTTTTACTCAGAGAAGATTCTAGCAAGAAACTCTGTTGGGTTGCTCTTTTCAAATAAAGTTTTATAATTCTTATAAGAACACACTTATTCGACTAAGCAATATCCAGAGAAAACTAGATGTATGACTGATGAATGTGGATGAAGTGAAAGAAGTGTGTTTGTATATATGTAACTGTATAAGTCTGTTCATTTTAAAAAAAGATATATTGCACATAACGTAGGGCCCTGTGCCGAAGGTTTCTTGCCGTTTTCTTCCTCTCGGCTATACAGGTAGTGAACCGGCAGTAGTTTTAGATCAAAAAAGTGACATCAGAAAAGTGTAATGAATTTTGCCTATTTTTGAATAAACACTTTTTCATTTTCATTGTATCGTAGCAAATGGAGGGAAGTCTCTGTCTACCTCGATGGGGAGAGAAGCGTGACAGATATGTATGTATGTATGTATATCTATTTGTTTGTTTTAGGTAACACAATATATGCAGCAACGTGGTCTTAGATCGTTCAGAGACGCCGCTGAGTTGCATCAAGCTACGATGTTTTTACATGAAAATGGTAAGTTAAAAAGATGCTTTCATAAACCTGGGACCCAGGGACTCATAAACCAGGAAACCAGGGAGGAATTAAGCTAATTTACCTCGTTGTCGTCGGCAAAGTGTCAATGTCATATTTTAACACATTTGGTCGCAATCAGTATAAGCCATTGTTTAGCAGAATACCAAAAGTGTCAAAAAATGCCATTGCCACTCTGCTGACGCACAACTGAGGCTATTTTAAATTAGCAGACTTGGACCCCTGGGCGAAGGTAGCTGGAGACCGAAAGTCATGGCGGATGAGGAAAGAGGCCTTTGCCCAGTAGTGGGACAAGCATGGCTTGATTAGATACTGTATGTGGTCACTTTAAATTACTGAACGATAGAAAAGGATATGCATGTACTCGTGATAACAACTTTTACTATGGGACCAAGTTTGATTATCTCTTCCCCCCTGCAGGCGTTCTCCTCCACTACGACGACGCGACGCTCAAAGAGCTGTACTTCCTGAAGCCGCAGTGGCTGTGCGACGTGTTGGCGCATGTCGTCACTGTTAGAGAGATCAATCCGTTCGCTGCTAATGGTGAGTACTAGGAACACTTCCACTCACTTCCACCCACTTCACTTTGACTTCATATCACTTCCACTTTTACTTCACTTCTACTCGGTTATCACAGTGGGAGTGAAATGGAAATGAAGGGCGAGTGACCCTTGACTTCCATTTCACTGCCACTTCCCATCACTTCCACTTCCACCACTTCAATTACTTCTAAACCCCTTTACTTCTCAATACCCAGGTATAATGAAAATGGAAGACCTAGCCCACGTCCTCAAAGCGTCCCCGATGCTAGCGCGGGGTGAAGAAGCGAGCGCTCTCGGCGTGAGTTTGCTGAACAAGTTCGAGTTGGCGTTGGCTTTGGACCAGAGACTGCTGCTCGTTCCGCCTTTACTGCCCCAGCATGAGCCGAGTTTGCCGCAGGTATGTTAGATCATCTGTTGTTGTTAGCCCATATACAAGGTGATTTTAAATTAGTGAACGATAGAAATGGATATGCATGTACACGTGGTAACAAACAACTTTTACTATGGGACCAAGTTCGAAATCACAAAAAAATATGGTTCCCCATTATATCAGCTGGTGCATTTTGTATGGGGAGATTGTTTTCGACCTTGGTCCCATAGTAAAAGTTGTTCGTTATCACGAGTACATGTATATCCTTTTCTATCGTTCACTAATTTAAAGTCACTCTATATGTCCCCACCGAGGGGCACGAGCCTACTCTCATACACAGAGTGATTAGGCCGTAATCCACCACGATGGCCAAGTTCGGGTTGGTTGATTTCTCATACACCTTCGAATAAATCATCTATTTAAATAAAACAGCCAAGCGCGAGTCGGACTCGCGCACGTAAGGTATTTAGCGCCTGTTTTATCATTTAGAAATAAAATTTATCTGACAGATATTTTATACTTTGTTTAATTCTGTAGAGTATACAAATGAATTTAAAAACTATTTACGATTCTTATAAGCTAAATTAAAATATTTACAATCTTAAACCTACTTAAAAACTACTTAATAAAACTAATCCCTCGATGTCCCATCGGGCGCAAAGATGCCCATGACGCTCACCGCGTTTCCACGTTGAACAGCCAAGGACATTCTCTGCACCAGAAAAGACATAAGACATTTATTTTCAAAAACAGTACAAATAAACACTGTGCGAAAAAATGCTAGTAACAGCTAACTTACAAACTAAGAATTAAGTAGGAACTTTTTTTGAGATCATTACAGGGATAAAAAAGTATATAACTTTAAAAAATTAACAATCACTTAAAAAATCAGCAATAGAATAACAATTCTTACTTAATAAAAAGTTCTTTAATTTATTTTTAAACATATTAAGGCTATCTATTTCTTTTAAATCACATCACAGACATCGAGCGAGGGTCGGCGTTACTCTGATATAGTCTCCGTCCGAGTTCTTTTATAAAATTTTTGGCGTCTGCTCCCCAACACCCCGTTGTTTCCAAAGCTACGGGGACAAAAATATAAGGTGACTTTAAATTAGTGAACGATAGAAAAGGATATGCCTGTACTCGTGAAAACAAACAACTTTTACTATGGGACCAAGGTCGAAATCTTTCAAAAATGTTTGCACTCGCCATACAAAATGCATCAGCTGATAGTATGGGGGAACAATTTTTTTTGTATGATTTCGATTTTGGTCCCATAGTAAAAGTAGTTTGTTATCACGAGTACATGTATATCCTTTTCTATCGTTCACTAATTTAAAGTCACCTTATATAACTGGACTCCAGGGCGGCGTACTTCTTGCGTTTTCTATCAGCAGCTTGCTCAGCTGCTGACTCGGGAGACCTAATTGTGTGTCGTAGGTGTATTATTTTATACTTATCTCTGTCTAAAAAGTCATTTTTTATGAAATGAATGAATGAATCCGACCGATTTCGGCCACGGCGACCGCTTACGCCGAACTCTGCTGTCGTTGGTGTGCTCTCATGTGGCTGATGTAACCGATCTTTAAAAAAAAAGAAAAAAAAAAAAAGAAATAGACAATTTAAGAAATATCTGTTTCACTACCTGCTGACAAATAACAGACAGATAAACCTATTACTATTTCATAAAAAATGATGCTTTAGACAGAGACAGATATAAAATATCTGTCAGGTAAATTTTATTCTGTACATCGTGAAATCGAGACTTAGTATTTTTATTTATTGCAGAAAAGTTACATTTTAGTACAGTATAAAATAGTAACTAGTAACTAACCCTGGGTTCCGTACCATTTACTAGCCTAGGTTTACAAGCCTTAGGCATAGAAAACACGGGGAAACGCAACTGCAACTGCTAGTTACATTTGAGTTGCATCTTAGTTTCTGCTAAGACTCCTTTAGAAAACCACACACGACGCAACTACTTTGAAACGTTTCAGATTAGTTGCATCGTGTGTGGTTTTCTAAAGGAGACTTAGCAGAAACTAAGATGAAACTCAAATGTAACTAGCAGTTGCAGTTGCGTTTCCCCGTGTGTTCTGGTCTTCTAGTAATAATGTCTGCCAGTAGCCATTATTGATATTAAGCAAAAACAGACCAAAAAATCACGTTAGTTGTATGGGAGCCCCCCTTAATTATTATTATTATTCTATTTTTAGTATTTGTTGTTATAGCGGTTATAGTAATACATAATTTGTGAAAATTTCAACTCTCTAGCTATAACGGTTCATGAGATACAGCCTGGTGACAGACGGACAGCCGAATCTCAGAAATACGGCCCTTTGGCTACGGAACCCTAAAAGACCTCTGCTTTTTTTGGCAGTATTGAAATTGCCTACATTTTACTAATAGCAATCGAAACAAACGCATAACCAACTAATTGCTAAATACATTCCACAGGCGCTTCCAACGCCACGTCAAAGGACGAGCGTATTCAAAAATTCGTTACAATATTCATAATGAATGAGTATTCTCTACTGAATGAACGATGTTCAAAGCGCGTATATAATGTTTTTGTTTAAATCAAACGATAGCGCGTTTTAGAATACCAGTGGCGCCATCTAGTGACGAGTAGCGAGTTTAGTTGCTTAGAGAAAATGCTTATATAGTGACTTTTGAATTAGTGAACGATGGAAGAGGATATGCATGTACTCGTGATAACAAACAACTTTTACTATGGGACCAAGGTCGAAATCATTCAATAATTTTTGAACTCCCCATACAAAATGCATCAGCTGATAGTATGGGGGAACAAACTTTTTTTGTGATTTCGACCTTTATCCCATAGTAAAAGTTGTTTGTTATCACGAGTACATGCATATCCTTTTCTATCGTTCACTAATTTAAAGTCACCTTGTATAGTGACTTTTGATTTAGTCCCCATACAAAATGCACCAGATGATAGTGTGTAGGAGGACATTTTTTTGCATGATTTCGAACTTGGTAAAGTGTTTTCTTACTTTTTTATTTTGCTATTTGTATAATATTTAAAATTTCAGCTACCACTTCGCTCACGGTCGTGGTCCGGAGCGTCGCGTATGTCGTCGCGTCCGTGGCCCTCCGGACTTGTGGCCCAACCGGACCCCACGCGGGGGACCGACTCGCCCACTTTGATACGTGAGTTCATAAATAAATGAGATAGATGATATAGTTTTAGTTTTTAATAATGTTTATGAAAGTAAAGACGCCTGCGCTAATATAATAGCATTTTATATGAAATTTGTTGCTAAACTAATAGTATCAGGCACTACTTTTTCATCCATTTTAAAATACATTTTCATTTATTATATTGTAAAAAAATCTATAAATTAATAGAGAAATATGGTAGAATGCGGGGCAAGAATTTGCCCTGCAATGATATGACAGGCTAATAAAAAAAAGTGTTTATGATAAAACTGCCGTGCTACAAGGATCTTTCAGCACGTGGCGAAAATCGGAACTAACGATATCATCTTGTAAATTGTCATTATTTTGAGTTATTTATACACCACCCACGCCCTGTTGACAATGTCACTCAAGTGCCAATAGATCCTTGTAGCACTGTAAACTGTTTTGTATTGATTTTTTTATAATTAAAGAGAGCGCCTACTGTAAATAAAATGCAATGTTCGTAGTGTGATGTTTTGCTCTCATGATTTCATCAGGCGTTGTGTCCTATATACCAAAAATTATGAAATAAATTGCCTTAGTTGTTATTGTATCTATATTGCAATAAGAAAGTTGTCTCAGCCTACCCTAATGGGAGAGAGGCATGACGGATATGTATGTATGTATGTTCAACAACCAATGAGGAAGGAATATAGACTGGAGTGGCCCCTTTTTTCATATAAAAATGAGTTTATGACAGCGTGCCAAGGCTGCGCCAAGTTTTCTTGTTAGATGTCCTGTCAAACGATATGATATCCCTACGAAAAGTAGCCATTTTGCGCTAGACCAGGCACGCAGATCCAGACGGTATGGCACCTCCTTTTTCTATACTCAAAGATAACAACACACTTCTCTTTTTTTCTGTCTCTATGTACTATCACCTTACAATAAAATGTTAAATAAATAAACACACTGACCACCCCCTATCCCAATTTCCAGAGGAAACCCCTACGATAACGTGGTCAGGCCGCGCCGGCACCGCGCTCCGCCGTCTACTGCTCGTGTCGTACGTGCCGTGCGGGCTGTGGCCGCGGCTCGTGACGCGGTTGCTGGCGGACCAGACGCTGGCGGCGCAGGCTGGGTTGGTGTACTCGCCACCGGGGGAGGTACGTGGGTGAAATTAATGAAGAAAAAATATATAGTGACATCTATTATAATATAATAGGTCATAAATATTATAAATAAGAAATTTCTTTTAGAAATATGCTGTACCTTTTGTATAACTTCTCTTTTTTTCTGTATCTATTTTCTATCATCTTACAATAAACTGTTAAATAGATAAACTGTTATTATAATACTAGAGGCTGCCCGCGACTTCGTACACATTTTTCGTCATATCTTGGAAGAAAAACATGATATCTCAAAATAACATAGCGTATGTGTCATTCTGATGGCTAATCTAAGTTATTGTAAAGTTTCGTTAAAATCTGTTTAGTCGTGTTTGCGTGAAAGAGCAACAAACATCCATACCTTCATCGGCACAAACATTGACATTTATAATATTAAGGCCGCCTGTTGCTTCTTATATTCTTGTTTGTGTGTGTACCTTATATCATGACTTAACCCCCCCCCCAGATCGCATCAGACGAAACCCTCCAATCCTGCCTCCCCCTACCATGGAGCTGGAAACTCTGGCGGCGCGGCGTGCGACTCTGCTGCGGGGAACTCACTCTCTTCTCACTGCGCGAGTTAGGGCCGAGTTGTGATACTCTACTGCCGCATTACAACGTCGAGGAACCTGCGCATGAGTACACGGATCTTAGGTAAATTCTGTGAAGTAATATACTCAATACTCAATCATTTATTGCACTCCATAGGTTTTTTAACTTAAAGCACATGAGTAAAGAAACTGTACAGAAACAAAGCTTCATTCAATGCGCAGAAATGTGTACGTCACTAGAAATGCAATGCGTATGTGTGTGTGACCACTGGCTCCTTGTCACGTACGAGTGGAAACAACTGCCTGTGACGTGCAGCCAGTGGACAAACTGAAGGCTTGCAGGCATGACGCGACGCTCGAACTTTGTGTGTGTTTTGTTTTTTGTTCTCATACTTAGGTTTACGTATCAAATGTGGACACTGATTAGGGCACGGCAATGTGGGTAGCTAAGCTACGGACTTAAAACTAAAATAAGATCGGTTAATATATTGTGTTAATGAATGAGCGAATGATTAAGGTCTCATTTCACTACAAAAAAATACAATTTTACCGACAGATAAACCTGGTTAAGTCTATTTTATGAAACACTAGTCTGCCCGCGACTTCGTACACATTTTTCGAGATATCTTGAAAGAAAAATAGCCTATGTAAAAATAATATAACCTATGTGTTATTCCGATGTATAAGCTACAGTATTGTAAAGTTTCATCAAAATCTGTTCTGTAGTTTTTGCGTGAAAGGGTAACAAACATCCATCGGCACAAACATTGACATACAATTTGGTGTATTAAGCTATAATAGTGATACTTATAAAACACATACATACAACCGTTACGCCTCTCCTATCATCGAGGTAGGCAGAGACCACTTCCCTCCACTTGCTACGATACAAACACACTTCTTTCGCTTCATCCACATTCATCAGTCGCCTCATACATGCACGTCGGTTTAGGGTGCTCTTGACTTGGCTTATGAAACACTTTTTCTTTAACCGACTCCAAAGAAAGGAGGTTCTCAGTTTGACCAATATGTATGTGTGTTTGTCAACGATTATCTCACATTTAACTGAAGCTATTTGGATGCAGTTATCATTAAATATTTTTAAAATCCCCCACAGATTAAGAATCAAGCAAGAAGGCGCGTGGTGCGACTTGGACGTGTCGTCGTCAGCGTGTATCGAGCTGCATCTACCTTCGCAAGTCTGTGTGCTGAGGAGAGCTGATCGGTCTACCATTGCTGGGTATCAGGTATGAGTTCTGAAGCACTATTTGATGAATTTGTGAAAAGAATGTCAATTTTGCTAGATAAGTAACCATCGAAATTACTTTTCAAATTTGCCGCATTATACTATATCGATGACATTGCAAACATTGGTCGTCGATACAGTATAATGCGGCCAATTTAAGAAGTAGTTCAGGGGGGTCACTTATCTACACTGACAGACTGTGTTTGTGTAACTTTTTACGAATTCTGCTGTGCTGTGTTTAATCCACATATAACGGAGGATCTGTCGCGTAAGGCCGCGCTAACTTTGGCTGCGTTTTCGTACGAATTTCACTCGTGCGTATACGTACGAGCACGCACGAATGATCCCGACCTTAGAAGTACTATGGGAGCGCTCCGACTCGACTGCTCAGACTCATTTGTTCTGACGTCACGAGACTGACAATTCGGCAATTCCTCCGTTAGATATGAACGGACCCTTCCTGCTTATAGAAAAAGTTGTTGAAATCGCGGACACGTACTTAAACGAATTTATCAATGTAACTAGACGCCATTTATATGTTTTTGTCAATCAAATGTAAATGAAAACGTAAATAAAGATGAAAATACATTATAACCTATTTCTCGCTATTTCTTACCATAAGGTCTGCCTGGAAGATATTGCTACCTAGCAATAAGGCCGCTTGTTGCTTCTTATATTCTTGTTTGTGTCTGTACCTTATATCTTTATTGTATTGTAAATACAAAAAGGTAACAATTTTCGTTTAAAATGGGCAATTTTAACTATAATATTTTTTAATAAATTAACTTTTCATTTAAAATAAATCTTGACAAAATAAGAACAATTTTCAAAATTTAATCAACACATTAAAATGTTTCAGAGTATAAGCCTCGAACCGAACGCCGAAGTCCTGGCTAAAGTTCTAGCACTGGTGTCAGATCATGTGGATCTTTTACTCGAAGACTGGTACCCGTCGCTTGGTGAGTAATGAATATAGAAAACGGGGGTCAAAGGGCCTGTTTTAACATTTACAGATAAAATTTATCTGACAGTTATTTTGTACCTGTCTTTGTCTAAAACGTCACGTTTTATGAAATAGACATAGGATTATCTGTCAGTTAAATCCTATCTGTAAGTGCTGAAACAAGCACGTATTTTTAAATTTTAGTACAATTCGATTTTTATTCTATAAAAATAATATTTTTAATTTAAAACAAAGTTTTTCCCAAAATGCCTACTAAAATTTTATAAGCAAATATTCGTTGCTTATTCATAGTAAAAACTCGACGCCTGCAAAATTACCATTAGCAAACACTAGTAACCTACACAAAAAAAGTACCGCTACTCGTCGCTAGATGGCGCCACTGGTACTCTGAAACGCGCTATCGTTTGTTGTACTGAGATTTCATAAGATAGATTCTCAATTAATGTCCTTTGGCGCAGTTGGATTGCTCTCCGATATAAACTGCAATATTTTAACCAATTTTTGAAAACGCCCGTCAAGTGACGCGGCGTTAGAAACTCGTATCAGCCTACTTAGATTAGTCATAACACAGCATTAGGTTCAAAATTGTTTTTCCTGTTCCTGATGATTAAGGATACAGGAGCAGCCAATCCTCAAAATGTTTATGCAGGCCAAAACTACATCGGGCACAGATTATGCGGATATGCATTAAGTTGAGAAATTAGCTCCTTAACTTTCGGGAACAGGAGAGACATTTTTTGTTTTTTATGTCTGTATGACCCAGATGGCATATTGTGCAAACGTGCATGATATTCTGTCATTTACGCTAATAAATTATATTCGTTCTTAATGCTCTTAAACTTCCACATCCCAGAAAAAAAAGAACAATAGAAAATCTATTGTGTCTGGGTTTATAATGGGTCAGTGGGATGTGAGAGGTTAATTGGACCGGCGCACAACTGACAGAGCGCAGCGCAATCCCACTTCAGCCTGGCAGCTGTTTTTATGTAACACAAATTATTTTTAAAAAAAATGACGGGACGTGTCAGGGAAAAAATATCATTCCATACATTTTCTATGGATTCGTTCTCACACTTTGTCATGACTACGTACTGTTTTCCCTCCCATCTGTGTAGATAGACATTGTTTTCATTGAAATAATAATCAAAATTAGTTAACACAACATTCGATTGAAGTCGCTACGATGCTTCGATGCTCATTGTCTTTTAGGTTATTAAAAAATATTGGAAACTCATTTTTTGCTCGACAAAATATTTTTTTTAATAATAATTTCGAATTTGATCCCATAGTAAAAGTAGTTCATTATCACCAGTACATGCATATCCTTTTCTATCGTTTACTAATTAAAAGTTAGCCTATAGTATAGGGGTGGCCCCATTTAAAAAAAATATACAATTGAGTTTATGACAGCGTGCCAAGGTTGGCGCAAGTTAGTAGTAATGTTATTGGGAAGTCTGGATCACACAACGATATGACCAACGAGCTCCGCCCCGCTCCGCTCTCGTTGGTCACATCATTGTGTGATCCATCCTTCCCAATAACATTTTGAAAAACAAATAATACGGTACCAATTCAAGCTTTGAGTTTTCCTAAATGAATGTAACAGCATCATACCTAATTAAGCCTAGTACTTACATAATTTCATGTCATTATAAAGATGCACGATTGTCGTATTTCGACTAAGTGAATGCACACATTTCCGCACCACCTCTGAGGTAGTGTACACGGCGCTTTTTTTTTAACGTGGTTTCCCCAGTAGGAATACTCCACATTTTTATAAACGCACACTTGTCTATACAAAACCGACATCGCATCACCGTTCGCACTCGTATAGGTAGCCCACTCTCGAAATTAAATAAGACCGCGGTTCGGTTCGTAACGTCACAACAAGTATTTATCGTGTCCAAATAATTGGTGCACAAATATACTCGAGGTCGGGATTCGACTCATCAGTTACCATATTCAATATTCGAGTTTGGGTTTTCCACAACGAATGTTACAGCGAATTAAATTAGCTTGTGCTTGACTTACGACATTCAAAAATATGTACAATTTTATAAACGTACGCTTGTCTATACAAAACCGACATCGCATCACCGTTCGCACTCGTATAGGTAGCCCGCTCTCGAAATTAAATAAGACCGCGGTTCGGTTCGTAACGTCACAACAAGTATTTATCGTGTCCAAATAATTGGTGCACAAATATACTCGAGGTCGGGATTCGACTCATCAGTTACCATATTCAATATTCGAGTTTGGGTTTTCCACAACGAATGTTACAGCGAATTAAATTAGCTTGTGCTTGACTTACGACATTCAAAAATATGTACAATTTTATAAACGTACGCTTGTCTATACAAAACCGACATCGCATCACCGTTCGCACTCGTATAGGTAGCCCGCTCTCGAAATTAAATAAGACCGCGGTTCGGTTCGTAACGTCACAACAAGTATTTATCGTGTCCAAATAATTGGTGCACAAATATACTCGAGGTCGGGATTCGACTCATCAGTTACCATATTCAATATTCGAGTTTGGGTTTTCCACAACGAATGTTACAGCGAATTAAATTAGCCTTGTACTTGACTCACGTCCGTTCGCCGTAGTGTTGCGTCTATAATAAATTGTGAACTAAAAAACAGAAATAAAGAAAACAATTGCCACAGATTAGATATACCATAGATGATACAAGTTCATCTGCTTTGCGTCGAATTCTGACGTTATATCACATCACTGTTGTTGGATTCACAGTCTTGAGTAAACAAAAAATAAATAAATTATTATAAAGTTATAACTATCACAGTTATCTAAGAAGGTATGCCTTAAAAAACTAAGCACGTTAACTTGGCAATACAAATTATGATTCTCGCGGTATCTATGAAATATGTATTATCTGAGCTAGCTGCAGTGGTAAAATTTGCTATATCAACTAATTCAGTAAAGGAGTGTGTTCATTAGGGGATTATTAATATAGATATTTTTTTTAAATAAATTCCCTACCTACCTACAAACCAATCCAATCAATAAACCCATGTGGAGATTATAATTTTGTCATAATTACCTAATATATAATAAACATAAGGTATATATAATAACAACGAATGTATGTATGTATAGATTTATTTATAGCTTTTCAAATCTATAAAGTAGAAATATTAGTTGAGGTAATAGGTAGGTTTATTTATTTTACATCAGTAAAATAAATACAAAAGTACTCATAGTGTAGTTTACAAGTGTACATGATCCTTAAAAACGCATTGTTGGAAATTTCCGGTGTTAACATGTGGGAACATGTTGATTGACAACAACGTGCCGAGTGCATTCTTGAAATGTGATATTAGTTCGGTCAGCTATAAACACTCGATCGTAGAGTAAAGAAAAAACGGAGGTGGTATGAAGTCTTATAATATCGTAACGTTATGTAACATAATGTTATTTCAAAATAATAGTTTTGCTCAAACATGTTACATTAGACATACCATGCAGTAGGTATCAGAAATAAGGTTATTTGCTTTAGTGGAGAGATTTGTGGTATTGTTATTGTATGACAGCTGTAAAATATTACATTCAATTATATCCTTAACATTAATAGTGTAAGTTGAGATCAGCAAGAAGTAGTAAAATAATATTTTAAGATTGATAAAAATATCTTTGTTTCTCACAAAGATACATTATTTATACTTCAAACAATTTAATACTATAATATATGCAAAAGCAACCTTATCTCTTCCGGACAACCTTCGTTGACACGTGTAAGGTAAGTATATACATAATATGAAATGCCTTCTCCATTGCTTTCTCTACTCCGTACACTGCATGATTGACAGGGTAGCGAAATAAATAAATAAAGGAAATTGCAAGAAAAAAAAAACGAAAAAAAGTAAAAAAATAATATACTTACAGAACTTTTTAAAATTTTACCTTCTTAATAAAAATACTTTTTTTTTAAATATATTTTTCTTATATAAACCTTTACTTTAAATACATTTTCTTTTAATATACCTATTTATTTACTTTTTAAAAATATCATCTTTTTTTTTTTTTTTTCTATATTATCATAACTACATTTAAAGAAATAAAATGTTATTGTTCTCAGAATAAATAAAAAAAAACATTAAGAATACACGATAATTTTACTCGTGATTATGAGTTTTCGTTTTTAGTTTTAATCTTAGGTATTTCTTTAGATTTTAAACCTAGACATTTCTTAAATATTATTCGAAGGGTGATGGTACAAGTTACACTGGTAACAGTATAAAATACTTTCATCAACCAGCTAAACTTAACCCTCGACATGAAGGTAAGCAAACGTTTAAACTAAATAATACCCTGTATTTAAAATGGTGTTAAAACTTTCCTATTGAAAAATGTTTAGGGTTGCATTATTCACGTACCTACAGAATTACCGCGGTAAACTATCAAAGACATGTGCAACGTAATTCGAGAACTTTGTTTATTAGGAAAATTTTTGCAAATGTAATTTTATTATTTTTGAATGTGATCAAAAATGTTTGTATGTGTTTGTTAGAAGTGTAGGTGAAAATGGTATTTAAATTCATAATTTTATTGAACTGACATTACTTATTTTTCACCTTCTGGAGGAGAAAGCACTGTGAGCTCTAACCTACATTCATCAGAATAAAAATATGTAAGTAAGTTCTTACACCTATTATTATTTGTTGTTACTATATTATATTTGTTTATTTATTTGAATTTTTAATTTAATTATTATTAATTATTTACAGGTCTGACTTCGAATTTGAAAATCGTAAGAGGAAGGTCCACTTTGAGGAGGACGAATTGTTCCTAGAGTCGGAGTCAGAGGACGAAGCACCTCGGTAAGTTATTTAATTATTTTTTAACTTTTTTTTTTATTATCTATAGGTATTTTTTTTTATCATATATTTACTATTTTCCAGTAAATCACAATCGAAAGCGGGCAAGGCTAAGGTGGAGCCAAAGAAGAAGCGAGTTAAGGCCAAAGCCAAAACCGATCAAACGTAAGTGTTTTTTTTTTTTTTACTGTTTTTAGCACCTATTATTCTATGAAAGTATGTAATGAATAATTATATAACCTAATGTTATACCTTAATTCAATGAGTCTTTATAATTTAAATAATTTAATTGTTATTTCTTATTTCGCAGTGCTAGTGCCGCAGTTGAGCTCTTTGGCGAACACGAGGCTACAGCAAAAGCTCCAGAGTCAAGCAGTTTGCTGTGGTCGTCATTCAGCCGACGGGTTGCTGGCGGTATTGTGCGGAACAACGTGCTGTTGGAGGGACCGTTTTTGGTGGAGCTGCGTGTCTACGACACAGAAACCATCAAGAACGTAGATCCACAGGTTCGTTGGACTAAGGCCGCGGCATCCCTGCGCTTACAGCTAAGCCCTGATGACCCTCAGTGGGGCTTAGTTAAGAAGGTTATGAGGGATTGTCGTAAAAAGTTTGAAGGTGAGGGCACCTTCTACAGTGACAAAAAAGAAACTAAAAACTGATTTCATTCAGTTTTTTAGTTTGTCACCTTTCCCTCAAACCTTCTTTAGTTGTATTCTTATTTTAGTTACTTATCATTTTTACTTACTTTAAATAAATTTACCTTATTGATTAAAACCTTATTGATTTTTACTCAAACGCAATTATTAATAGCTACTCTATTAACTAGTCTGTTCTGATTTTTTCTTTTTTTAAATATGGATAAAAGTAATGATGTATTGTTCTGCTCAGTTTGCAAAAAGTATATACATAATAAAGCATTTTCTGGGCACTTGCGAAGCATTGCTCATAAAAATAATACATCAGTTTTAATTGAAAACGGCATCTATCAGATTTCTTCAGCGTTTAGAAACCGTATAGCTTCATATCGTGTAGAGGCAGATAAAGCGACTACTGAGCAAGGGCCGACTACGGCTATCTCTCCCGATGCGTACTTACGCAACGTTGCGCCTAAGTTAGAACGTCTTATTAACTCAATTCTATCAAAACATATAAATGTTAAAGTAAATTTTGAATTTTTTTCACAATTTATTTTACCTTCAGTTGATCGCGTAGAAGTGAAATCTTTTGCTACTGAGAATATTACCCTCCATCAAACTTATGACTTTAATGAAGTATTTGATAAAATATGTTCAGCCCTTTTTAAAAAAATTGATGAATTTCAAGAAAAGGGAAGTGGATGGTCCCTTTTAGACATTTTATATTTGGAAGTAAACATTAACAAGTATAATCCTTTAAGAGGATCTTGCTTTGTTGATTTACCTCGTAAAATTCAAAATAAAAAGACTTGTGTAAACATTAAGAATGACGATATATATTGTTTTGCATGGTCGCTTATGGCAGCCCTATATCCAACCAAAACGAATGCAAACCGTACGTCATCGTATCCCCATTTCAATAACGTATTAAACCTAAAGGATATGACTTTTCCAGTTTCACTTTTAGACATTAAAACTTTTGAAAAAAATAATGATATCAGTGTAAATGTATACGGGCTTAAAGGTGAAAAAGTAATTGGTCCCTTACATAAAACAATATGTAAAAAAACCATACATGTCAACCTATTATTGTTGGAGGGTAATAATCACTCACATTTCTGTCTTATAAAAGACTTACCTAGATTGGTTAGGAGTCAAGTTACAAAACATCACGGTAAAATACATTTTTGTGAAAATTGTTTATTATTTTTTACTTCACATGATGCACTTTCTGATCATAAATGCAGTGGAATATCCACTGTTTTACCTCCTGAGGGCTCTGTACTTCAGTTTAAAAACTTTGTTAACATGCAAAGTGTACCATTTGTTATATACGCTGACTTCGAAACATTTTTATTACCGTGTGAGGAAGAAAGTGGCTGTTACACTAAAAAAATACAACAACATATACCAGCTGCGTTCGCGTATTACATTGTTTGTAATTATGATAGTTCTAAAAATCGTATAGTTACATATCGGGGTCATGACTGTGTTGAAAATTTCGTTAATAACTTACGAAAAGATATCATTGAAATTTACAATATTTTAAAAAATGCATCAGAAAATCCTGTACCTATAAAAATTGATGAAAATTGTGCATCAAATTTTGCAAACGCTGAGTTTTGTTACATTTGTTCGAACTTGCTATTAGACGATAAGGTAAGAGATCATTGTCATTTTACAGGGCAGTATAGAGGTGCAGCTCACTCTTACTGCAATCTTTTAATAAAATCACCTAAATTTGTTCCAGTATTTTTCCATAATCTGTCAGGTTACGATTGTCATTTATTCATCCGTGAGCTCAGTTTAACTCCGGGTGCAATCAAACTCTTACCTAAAAATAAAGAAAACTATATTTCTTTCACTAAATACTATCCAATATCAGAAGAAGACTTTGCCGCAGCTAGGTTTATAGATTCATTTAAATTCTTAGGTACTAGCTTAGAACAGCTAGCTAAAAATCTTGATAGAAACGATTTCCAAAATTTAAAATATTATTGTAGAAATGATAAAGAATTTCAATTACTATCCCGTAAGGGTATATATCCATACGAGTATATGTCTTCTTGGGAGTGTTATAATAAGGAAAGTTTACCATCGAAAGAACATTTTTTCAGTAAACTCACAAACGAATCTATATCTCAATCGGATTACGAGCATGCTCAAAATGTTTGGTCTTATTTCGGGATTAAAAATTTGGGGGAATATACCGATTTATATGTTAAAACTGATGTTTTATTGCTCGCTGATATTTTTGAAAAGTTTCGAAAAACTTGCAAGTTTAATTACAATTTAGATCCCGCATTTTATTACACTGCACCCAGTCTCAGTTTTGACGCTATGCTTTTGAAAACCAAAGTTCAGCTCGAGCTCATAAGCAATTTGGAGATTTTCCGCATGATACAAAAAGGTATACGCGGTGGTATTTGTTTGTGTTCAAAAAGATATGCAAAATCTAATAACAAATATCAGTCTGACTTTAATGAAGCGGAACCAAATAACTTTTTGATATATATCGATTGTAATAATTTGTACGGACACGCTATGTGTTCGTACCTTCCTTATTCGGAATTCAAATTACTCAATAAAAATGAAATTAGTCAACTTCAAATTTCAGACATTCCTGATGATGCTGAGTATGGATATATACTAGAAGTAGATCTTATGTACCCTGACCACTTACATGATTTACATAATGACTTACCATTTTGCGCTCAAAATTTTAAACCCCCTGGCTCTAAATATGAAAAATTAATACCTAACCTTTATGACAAATTCAATTACGTTATACATTACATGCACTTAAAAACATGTATGAAACATGGATTACGTCTTTCAAAAATACATAAAGTTTTACAGTTCCGTCAGAGTTCTTATCTAAAACAATATATTGACCTCAATACAACATTACGCCAAAAAGCGACTTCTGCTTTTGAACAAGATTTCTTCAAATTACTAAATAATAGTATTTTTGGGAAAACATTAGAAAACACTGAGAATAGAGTTGACGTAAGGTTAGTAAATAGATGGAACGATTCACAAAACAAAACAAAAAAATGTTTGACTGCTGAATCACTTATTGCACTCCCACATTTTCACAGTGCCTCAATTTTTGATGAAAATTTAGTAGCTATACAAATGAATCGTACAGAAGTCGTTTTAGATAAACCTATTTACATAGGCTTTTCAGTATTAGAAATTTCGAAAAACCATATGTACGATTTTCATTACTCAGTAATGAAAGATTTTTATAAAGATAATATCTCCTTGTGTTATACAGACACAGATAGTTTATTATATTCAATACAAACTAACGATTTTTACTCTGATCTGAAGATTAATTTTTCTCAATACTTTGATACTAGTAATTTCACTTTAAACAATTGCTTCCAAATTGAACAAAAAAATAAAAAAGTCCCTGGTCTGTTCAAAGATGAACTTGGAGGTGAAATTTTATTAGAATTTGTTGGTTTACGATCGAAGCTATATTGTTTGAAAACTAAGAAGAATGAGATTAAAAAAGCAAAAGGGGTTAAAAAGAATGTAACAAAACATTTAAAATTTTTAGATTATTCTAAAACTTTATCAAGTGGTAAAGATTTGAGAAAAGTAAATATTCACTTTAAGACTATAAAACATATTATTTTCACACAAGAACTTGACAAAATTGCATTGTCAAGAAAAGATGATAAGCGTTTCATTTTGAAAAATAATATATCAACATTATCTTGGGGTCACAAGTTAATAATTTAATTAACAGAAACAGATTAGTTGTATAGTAGTATATATTAATAATTGTGTATGTGTAAATAAATTTTATGTAAATTTCATTTCAATTGTTATGTATGTAGTTAAGTTTTCCTAAATGAAATGTATATAATAATAAAAAGTTTATCTAGTAAAGTACTTACCTACCTAACGGTAGTAATTTTGTAATTAAAATCGATTACTTAATACCTATGTTAAATAATATTTAAAAAGGTACCTAAAACTAGGTACAATTTAATAAAAGAATGTTTGATGGGATTTATTCGTATTATTAGATTTTTTTAAAGTCGATCATTTAGGCATTTAGAATAAAGGTTACAAACATGCAATATTATTCGGTATTACGATATCTGACACCTTGCAGCTGCACCTTAAGGCAATACATGTTCAAACATGAAAACGCATGGAAATACTCATTTTTTCAATTCCCTTAGCTTTTAAATTTGTGCTAATTTAGTATATGTATGAGTATGATGATATCCGACACTTTGCAGCTGCACCTTAACGCAATAACGTCATGTTCAAACATGAAAATGCAACCTTGCAATTTGATTTCCTTTGCTAGGTCATTTTATTTTAAATTGGTAGGTACTCATTTTATATCGGTCCGCGAAACGAGTCTCATGTCGCTAACAAGAGACAGTGTTGTGCGGGTTAGCAGTGAATTTGAAACGGAACTAGTAATAAATGTGGAAATTATACAAGTGACTCAAAGTGCTGGAAGAGTTCAATACCAGCAAGTGATAGAGGCAACGCATCCTGTAAACCCTGAAAACAAGAAAACTGATAAAGTGCTACTAGATGCAGTAAAGCTGATAACTTTAATGTCAAAAGAACTTCGCAACAGGTTTCTTCAAAAAGTGAGTTTTATTTACTAAAAATAATACAATCTTTAACTTAGATTTAATTAGATACATACATACTTAAATATTTTAATATTATTATTTTTTTTAACTTAAATTAATATTTTATTAATATGTGGTCTTTCTTTTGTTTCAGCTTCTAAATATTTTAAGCACTGAAGAGTCCCGTGATACTGTTGACAGTTAATCAATATTGCATACTTCTTTTGGAAACTAGTAAGTAGCAATTTAATTAGGTCTTAATATTTTTAGTTCTTTTTTATTATTATAATTAATTTAACTTTTATCTAAATATGTACTTACCTATACATATTACATATGTTACATAATTTTTTTTTATTATTGTTACAGAAATGGACTCCGCAAATATCGATACTGATTTATTTCGCTATGAGCCCATTACACAAGATCCGCTCGAACATTTTGATGAAAGATTTCCCTATGCGGCTAGCAGCCCTGTGATTTCAAGACCTCTTAAGAAAAGAAAAATTACTCAAGCAAAACGAACTAACAAAATGGACAAGATTGCAGCTTCATACGTGAGAATCAAAGGGGAAACAGAAGGATATCGACTTATAAAGATAAAGGTGTACGATATCCGTAAGCCCAGCACAGCTTCAGATTCGCCGCAAACAATTGAAGAAGATGGAGCTCTATTGAGTGCACAATATATTGCGCCCTATGTGTGTGATGAAATATTAGAACAGACTGAAAATTTGATCAACACAATTTCAAAATCGTTATGCAGTAATATGTAGTGAAGTGTTGTGTTGTGAAACGATGAACTTTATTAAAATGTAAATATCAAAACAATTTATAATAAATATTTTCAAATATTACTTGATTGGTATTATTTAATTTTATATCTAAATTATCAACTAAGTAGGTATGTATTTATATAAAAGTCAATAGATTTTTTTGAACAAATCATTTATTTAATATATTAGAAAAAGATAACATCCATTTTTTTATACAAATAACATTTTTTAGGGCACACTCTTTAAAATGATAAACACAATTATATTCTAAATCAGAACAATACATTTTATGAAGACTTAATAGGTTAGGACATCCTTGTTGAGAAATATCCGTTACACAACAATTATCACACAATTCTTTGATCCATGTAATTTTTTCTTGCCCCTTTACAATAACTTGATGGTTTTCTAAAATTAAGATAATTATTCTTTTAAATTCGCGGTAGTCAATATATCCCTCACTCCAATGTATACCTCTGTTTTTTTCTATCCATGAAACTTGTTTTCGTTCGTTGTATGTTAATTTAGCGTATGGATAAGGAGGTTTTATCAAATATATTTGTGTATATTCTTTAGTTGCTATGGCTAATTCTTTTAATATAAATTTATTATTTTGGTTTTTGAATCCTTGAACATCGACAATAATTGTATCCTTACTCATGATATTTTTCTTACAATATTGCTTAATGGTTTGTATTCTACAATGCAGTCATTCAAAATAAGGCAATAAGCAGATGTTTGATCTGGTATCTCAGAATCACTTTCCAGTTCCAGTCTAATGTTCACAACTGGTCCACTTTTCAAATTATCATTTTGTCTTGAACAGTCTATAACAAAAAGCGGTGCCTTCTCTTTAAAGTATTTTAAATTCAATAATGGTTCTGTACGACGTCCGTAGTAAGACTGTTGAAATTTCGCATATTGCTCATATATTAATGCTATTTTGTCATCAGAAAAGTTTACATTAACACTTTCATACGGAAAGTATGTTGAATTAAGAAAAACTTTTACGTCTCGCAAATTACAATGATCAAATTCAGTCATATCTGCAGTACCATTATTTTTTCTGTTTGTTTGCAAACCTACAATAACATATCTCGGTTTTTCGATCTGCGAGGAAGTTTTGATGGACCAAGTATGCTTTGTTGCTTTCGGAAGTAAAGGATACTCGTACAGGTCCCAATTCCGAAATGTTAAATTAATTGGATGGTCTCTTTCTAAAAGCTTCAATAAAGTAATTCGTTCTTTGTCAGAAACTTTTACATGTGGAACACGCCATACAATTTTTTGTATCTCAATATTATCTACTATCTCTCCTGTATTTAATTTGATTGCATTAAGGTTTGTATTACTTCTCAGCAAAACAAGTTCATGTTTACAGTTCATTACAATTTTTTTATAATCTTCAGCAAACCCGAGTATACTACTTAAAGGAATAGATACACAAAAACGACCACCATTCGTATTTTTAGTACCATCAAGGTTCCACATCCATGCTATTGCCATTTTTGATTCGCTGTCATTCATAGATAATAAATTTTTTATTGTGGTGGTTATTCCAGCATTTTTAATTTTGTCAATTTCCACACCATTTAATTCGTATCTAATATCTTGAAATAGATACATAAGAGGGTTATTAGTAAATTGAACAGTGCTTGCTTTAGTACCATCAGCTTTGTTGACCACCACAGTACCTTCCAAGTATAAAGTACTAGCAGAAGGAAGAATATAGACGTCTTGTTGATTGATGGGTATGCGGATTTCATCATTTCTATTAAAACTGGTAACATAAGGTTTGTATGAATGTATCTCAACCCCTTCAACAGTATTATCATAAGCAAGAGGATTCGTTATATTTAGGATATTCATTTTAACAATCCAACTAGTTTTAAAAACTTTTTATTTTCTGCAGTTAATTTGGTTAAACCTTGTCGTTTTCGAGGAGATGTTACTTTGCAGGTGGTATGCTTAATACTGGTTGTTTTTGAATATAAAGGTTCGTTTTTATTAAAGTCGAACATCTTTTTTTAATGTGTAAATATAAATGTATTTCTTCCCCTCTTAAATTTATTAAATTATTATTAATATCTAAAATGCGAATATTTATATTGTTTATATTTTTTTGATTAACAGGAAAGTACACAATATTCTTAGGTACTTCAATTATTCTATATCCGGGAGGAACATTCGGTGCAAATTCGTGTATTATATGACTATTATTACCATTAATATAGGAACCACTTGCTATGTCACATTCGACCCTTACAACGGTCGTCGACAAAATGTTGACTGGTAACTTTGATTCATGTAATATATTTGCTTTGAGTTTTGTTTTGTCGAATCCTAGTAGGCTACCTAAAGAATGTTCTTGATTGAAATCTATTTCTTTAGTGCACAGTATGGATGTTTTTAATGTATTATTATTGCAATGGATATTTAGTTTTGCGTCATTTATATTATGTATAAGATAATCGCTAATGTCTTCCAGTTCATATGCTCCTTCAGGAATCGTAATGACCTTATGGTCTCCATAGTAAAATTTGTTATTTCTGTTATCTACGTTTGGTATTGAATTAAATGTAGATAAACACAAGAGAGCAATTTCAAATTCACCTTCAAGCTGCAAACTCGGTGAGTAATTTGATGACAGCACGGATGAATTTCCTGTTATCGAGAGAGTGTATGATGCGAGAGAAGTCATTATGTTAATGATGGAATCAAAACGCTTTTACTAGTTTATATAGTATATTTATTCCAAAAATCGAGTAAAAATTTTAAACATAAATGCCCACAGTTTGTTGTATTGAATTTTTGATATCTTGTATAGTTATAAAATAAATTATCACTCTTCAAATATGTCACTAGTTCTTGCGGTGGTTTTAAGTCTCCATAACTATCAAAATATTCGCAGTGGTCAATAAGTTTCACATATGCTACCCAGTGCGTTCCCATGTTATCAAAATTATCTAAATTAACTATTCCACATTCAATTCGCTTTGCCTTTTTAGGTAATCTGTCTCTCATAAATACACCACGGAAATAAGGTATATTGCGCGCACATTTCATGATTTCGATATCAGTAAGAGCACGTTTGGGTAGCTCGCTTATCAGTTTTTTGGATATTTCACATACAGTCCATTACCGGTCTTATACGGTTTGACGTATAATCCTTTACCTAGAGCAACTGATTCTAATACTCTATTATGACGTTGTGCTTCTTCAAAATTTTTTTTCGCTGATTTGTAATCATTCACAGTTTTCGCGATACCAGCAGCACCACCCGCTAGTGTTCCTAACGCTGACAATCCAGCAAATATTGGTATCAAAGGTAGAATACCTCCAGTTTTTGGTAAAGGTATGACACGAGGGATGTTTATACATTTCTTTTTTGTCAATAGTTGCTTTGCAGCTAAATATGCAAGTTTTATTGCATTTTTATTGTTTGTTGGCTTATACTTTTTAACATGGGAACGTATCTTTGATACAAACCCCTTAAATGATTTAACTCCAGCGCCATATTTTATTTTCGTTTTCATAACTTTATTCACAAGCCAAGAGGCTAACTTTTCACCTTTGCTAGCGTCCTTGTTTTTCAATCTTCTTTTTGCCATATTCATAAGTTCTGTATCAGCTTTATGTCGGTTTTGCAAGTCAGAGTAATTGGTATATGCTATATCGTGCTTCTTACACGCTTCATCTAATTTATTGATACCTTTATCACCGCGTAATAACCGTTCTTGCAATTTAGTTCCTGGTCCACAATAATTATAGCCAGGGAGATGTGCTTCAAACGGTAATTTATTTATTAAACTATTAATAAGTCCTCCTCCATGCATATCTTTATATGATGTGAAGATATTTCAAATATATCAATATTATATATAGATGGGTATTATGCTCTAACGATAGCATCTTGATTTATCCAACTATTCTCGGTTTTGCTTAAACCCAACCACTTGACGAATATCTTATTTCCTTTTCTTTTCAAAACCTTTTCGATAAGATATACATCAGGATGCAGTGTTTTTTGGAGCTCTTGTTCATAAAAGGCTCCTTGTATTTTTTGCTTCCGCTGATCTTCAATATAATATGTTACTGGATGAGTTTTATTAACAGCTTTAATTTTAAATATTTCGGTACTCCAATTTGGAGTGTAACCTTTTTCGAAGCTGTGTTTATATTTGCTAATGCGTACGTAATCTCCAATTTTGAACTTAGCTTTGTAAGATAATGCAAGCGGTGAAACTTTTTGTATATTATTTCGAACTAATGACTCATTCATATGATTTACTTCCACTGGTTTAAATTTGGTAGTTCTATGTTTTGTATTATTATATGAATTAACTACAGTTTCTAACGTTGAATCAATCCATTTGTAGTTACCATTTAAACTAAAACATTTAAATAATTTTTCTTTTAATGTTCTTATTAATCTTTCAACGATTGATGCTTTTTTGTTGAATACGTTGAGTAATGATTAATACCTAATGTTTTCATCAAGCTTTGGAAAAAATCATTATAGAATTCAGTTCCCATATCAGTTTGTAAATTGTTCGGATGGCGATGAGAGTTTGAAACAATACGTTTAAAGGCGTTTGTAATTTCCAGTTTTGTTTTTGTTTTTGTTGGTACAACCCAAGCATATTTAGAAAAACAATCGATGATTACTAAAATAAATGAATATTTTTTGTTGTACGATTTCAAGTTTCTTAAATCAATAAGATCAGCTTGCCATAAATCATCGATACCTTTCAAAATAACATGACGGCGAACAAAGTTTTTTCTTGCTGCTCTATGAATTTCTTCAACTACTTGTTGTTTTGACATTATTAGTTTTAATTATGTTATCGATCTCAGCTTTCGTGTAAAACTTTTTTTTCAAATGATCTAAAATGGTAGGGACGCTAGTTTTTAAATAGTTATTTATTTCATCTAAAAGTGCATCTTTGATTTCAGACTTTGAAGTACTTATAAGAGTTTTGACTTCATTAGGACTACATAACTCTTTTACCGCATTGTCAACATATTCTTTGTTTGCGCAATGGTCTAATTCCTCAGGTGCTAATATTCCTCGTAATCGAATCCCTTTTAAGTCAAATTCACCATTTTGGTTTTTTAATAAAATACTATCAGAAAAGTCAAACACATGAGAAAATCTTTGTCTCTTATGAACATGATGACCAAATTTATCTATATTCATAGTAAAGGTCTGTGTTCTTAAAGAGCTAAATAAGAAATGAGAGAATTTGTCATTAGACGTAATCTTTATAATTATAAATTAGTTATCTTTTTTCAAAACTCCTCTTTCTCGTAGTTCTTCTACAATAGATATTATTTCATTATTTACAGCTCCCGTATTTCCAGCTTGTTGAGATGCAATCAATAATTTTAATCTTTCTACTAATTCATTAGGGTCATCCCAATAGACGTAATCAGTATTATTTTGGAATTTCTTCATTAAAGGTAATCCTTTACCGGTGATTTGGCTGTTGTTACTGCTAATAGAATAACTTCGATCATATTTGAATAAAGGTTTTATAATCTTTAAATACTTTTGTCCTTTATTACTTTTTATAGGCTTAAGAGGATTATAATCTCTACGGTGTGCATTGGTATCCATCAACATCAATTTATAATTAGAAATATCATCTTTTGAAACTAAATCAATGTCAGGGGTTTTTTTTTAAAGTAGTTCTCGTAAACCTGTGGTTAATGTAAATTCCCGTCCTGCTACTGTTATGGTATCACCAACTAGTCTCACTCTCATTGAGCCCATCATTGGTTTCCCACGTTCAACTCTTATACCGAATGGAACATCCTTATATATTTCAGATGACATTGACCATGTTGATACGTCATTATCTGGATCATCATCATCTTCATTGTTTTGTGAATCATTTGTATTATCTAATGATTCAAATTCAGTATCATAGTCGGATGAAGAATCTTTATCTTCTTGTTCTGTATTAGTACTTTTATTTAATGGATCTTTTGACATTTTCTCTAACGTTTTATTTGTAAATGAATTATCAATGTTATCTTCTTTATTTTTTCTGTGAAAAGATTCTGTTTCACCAGCAATTTTGTTAAGAGGTTTAATAATTGGTTGAAACACTGTTTCCATAGTGTTTTGATTGTCAGACTCGATATCACGCATTTTCCGTACTTTTCTTTTTACTGCTTCTGCAGCGTCAACAATTTGTTTTTTCAATTTTCGCTCCATTATTAATATTTATATTAGAAGTTGTTTATTACACCAGATGCTTATTCGAAATAAAACAAACAAGAGATTTCATTCCTATTTATTGATAATTTATTTATCAAAGATCACAAATGTATCAAATTTTTTTCGATAACATCCTGTATTTTTATTACACTCTTTGTTAATAACAAGATAGCTATAAGGCTCACTCCATATTTGTCGACACATTTCTTTGAATTCCGTCCACGACATGTCAGTTGTAACATGATCATCATACACATGTCTCATGTTCATATCGTCTTGCTTAAAAATAATTAAAAGGTTTGAATTATCTCTGATCAGTTGTTTAGGAATTTTACTGTAGGTTTGGTGTAAATAAAAACAATCAATGCTTTTATGTCTACCCATAGCAAAATAGTCTCTCATGTTGTTCTGGTTTTCACATGCCACGTCATCGAATATCATAACAGAATTAGGTTTTGCTTCAATTGGATTAAGAACTTCATCATTTTCACAATATTTAGAAAAAGTTACTGCGGGTACTTTTTGCAAAACTTCCTCCAAAAAAACGTATTTGGGTTGATATAAAGTTTTTGAATAAACGTATACGTTACGGTAACTTAATCCTCGTTCATGTAATAGCAGACTAATGACCAAGTTTGTTTTTCCACAATTAGAAGGTCCACAGACTAAGCAGCGTATTATGTTTGGTAATAATTTCCCATGTCGTAGAGTTTTATTTTGTGGTTCTGGACAAACTTTGTCTAACTTTAGTGAAGCCGATTGTTTAACAAACTTCATTCTAAAGCAACTAAATCAATTAAACATTTATGTCTATCAATCCTTATCACTTCAGCACGTATAACTTGTCCCATTCGTCGAACGTTCTTTAACGTAGCACTTGGTATTAAAATCGCGTCATGATCTTCGGATCCAATCACTTTTACGTCATGAAATCCATCTCCAAAAATTTTTACTAATATAACATCAACAATATCACCTGTATTTAGAATCATTGATAGCACTACGTGTTACTCTTGATCGAAAGGTTTTTATAGAATGAGGTATGTGATAAAAGGGCATGTATTTATATAGATACAATTTATGTCAAAAGTAAATAATATTTTTACTTCTTTTTCAAAATGTTATTGGGAAGGATGGATCACACAATGATGTGACCAACGAGAGCGGAGCGGGGCGGAGCTCGTTGGTCATATCGTTGTGTGATCCAGACTTCCCAATAACATTACTACTCAAGTTTTTCATAGTTTTCTTGGTAGATGACCTGTCATGTCAAACGATAAGAAATTCCATACAAAAAGGTAGCCATTTTGCGTCAGACCAGGCACGCAGATCCGGACGGTATGGCACCTCCTTATATGTTCTATACTCAAAGCTATATGCCCTAATTATTGTACCTACAGGTACCCGCTTCGTCCACACTTCCGAGGGTCGGTGTCTTATCACGCGCTGCGTGCCATGCCCGTCCTGTCTCCGGGACCTCATGTCACCTGATCATCATCAGCAGCCGCCGCCTGCTGAACAGGCTATTGCTCAGGTATGTGTGAGTACCCTAAGCAGTGCATGTATGAGAAGACTGATGAATGTAGATGGAGGGAAAGTGTGTTTGTATCGTAGCAAGTGGAGGGAAGTCTCTATCTTGATGGGAGAGAGGTGTGACAGATATGCAGGTATCAAATAAATAAATAATAATAAATAAAAGAACTTTATTCATCAAAAAATGTACAGTGCAAATGAGATTTAGATACCTATAGTGTTAATAACAAACTTATAACTTAACCATACATATTTTGAGGAAAAGGAGAAAAATCCTCAGCATTAATGCTGATTTTCAGGACCCTCCTATGAATCACTGCGTTGGGACACGCCCCAGCAGAGCGACAAAAAATCGAGGATAATTGAACATACTTAGACTAATTTAACTAATTTAATTTTAAAAGCCAACTGCCAATATTAAATAAATGTGGAGTGAGTAACTAAAATCAAATTAAAGTTAATTAAACACAAGTTATCTACCTATGTAATAAAATATAAGGATAATAATAGTAGTAAATTTATCAAATTATTAATTAGTTAATTAAAATATTTACTGGATATCACGTACTCGTATTTGGTCGAACCGCCAATTTGACTCCTCCCTCTGTCTAGTAATCAACCACTGTTTACATTTTGATTTAAATGCATATATAGACTTCGACAGTCTAATGGGTGGAGGTATATCGTTCCAACATTTCGAGGCAGCGAAACGAAAGCTGCCTCTATACAACTTAAGTCTAGGCAGTGGTGACACAGACAGAACCGGGTAGCGCTTACATCTACTACTGGTATTTTCCCTATCGCTCCAAGGTAGTTTGCTGGCTAAATATTCGGGTAGAGAATATTTTCTTAAATTGTAAAGAAATGAATCAAATTTGAGCAGCCTACGATGTTTCATATTTAATAAATTATGGTGGTTTAGTATAGGGCTTATATGTGAGCGCGGAGGAATTTGGTAGGAAAATCGAATACATGAATTCTGAACTCTCTGGATTTTATTCTGAGCTTTCTTTTGTAGACAGGGGCCATAAACAATATCTCCATAATCTAGATTGGAAAGCACTAAAGCGTCGGTTAGTTTGAGCCTCACATCAGTATTTAAGAATGGTCTTAGTTTATATAATTGTTTTAAAGCTGCAAAACATTTACACACTTTAGAGTCAATATGTTTTTCAAAATTTAGCTGACCATCGAATAGCAAACCCAAGTTTTTAGCTAATAATACTTCTTGCACCGCCTGACCATTTACAAGAATGTTTGGTGAAAATTGACGCACAATTTCTATTTGGTGTTTAGTACCTAATAAGATAAATGAACATTTCTGTTCGTTAAGAACTAATTCATTACAACTCGACCACTCAGTTATCGACGCTAAATCAATAGTTTGTTAGTGCAGAGAAGTGACTCCCTAAATGACTTTTTAAAAAGTGCCGCATTATACTGTATCGATGTCAATTTTATGTAATGTCATCTATATAGTATGATGCGGCCAATTTCAGAAGTCGTTCAGGGGCTCAAGTCTCCTAATTTAAAATAGCCTCAGTTGTGTGTCAGTGTCAATGGCATTTTTTGACACATTCGGTATTCTGCTAAACAATGGCTTACACTGATTGCGACCAAATGTATCAAAGAATGACATTGACACTCTGCCGACACACAACTGAGGTTATTTTAAATAAGCAGACTAAGACCCAGATCGTACGTATGTGACACTTTGCTTTTACAATTTTTCAGGCGTTCAGACGTCTCGAAGTAGAAGGAGAGCAACGTCCGGAGGAGGGACGGAGGGCGAGGCTGTCTGAGGACTCGCGGACCTCCGACCAGGATAGCGGGGTGGGGAATGAATCTAATGGTGAGTATTTAATTGATGAATTAGTAGAGATAGCTCTTCCAAAACAACCATTAATAATTTACTTCTTTGGAAATCATTGTAACTAAATGTTGTTTGAAAACAGCAACCCAACAGAGTTTCTAGCTAGATTCTTCTCTGGGGGAAACTGTTAATGATGAGTGTGGATGAAGCGAAAGAAGTGTGTTTGTATCGTAGCAAGTGGAAGGAAGTGGTCTCTGCCTACCCCAATGGGAGAGAGGCGTGACGGATATGTATGTATAAAATTATACTTTCCCCCCAGCGTCCTCCCGCCTGGGCTCGGTGGAGGGAGCAGTGAACCCCCCCTCCGGCCGCGTGGCGTTCGGGTGGACTGTGGAGGAGTGTATACTAGCTGCTTGCACCAACTCGTACTTACACTGCGGCAGACATGACGTCAAGTTGAGAGATGTCGCACCTGACACGGTAGGTTATTGTAAATGAAAATGAAAAGTGTTTATTCAAAAATAGGCAAAATTCATTACACTTTTTTGATGTCACTTTTTTGATGTAAAACTACTGCCGGTTAACTACCTGTATAGCCGAGAGGAAGAAAACGGCAAGAAACCTTCGGCACAGGGCCCTACGTTTTTGCCAATATATCCTTTTTTTTTTTTTTAATTAACAGACTTAACTTGTAAGATTAAAGGCCTATCTACACACATCCGGGCCGTGTCCGGGAAAAAATATCATTCCATACATTTTCTATGGATTCGTTCACACACGTCGTCATGACGACGTCATGTGTGTAGAATTGTAGGTAGACCTTAATAAGGTTTTATGGCAGAATTAGGGCCGGCGCACGCGCAGCGCAAACCATTTTTGGTAGTCTTATTATTATCGACATTGTTCTCATTAGAATAATATTCAAAATCAGTTGACACAACAAATGAGCATCGAAGCATCGAAGCGACTACAAGCGAATGTTTATATGATAATGACAATTAAAAATGCTCTGCGCTGCGATCCATCTGGTTTACGCCGCCCCAAACGCCTGAATTTTTTTCATAGCAAAAGTGTCTGATTCTCAATGATTAATTGCTTTTATTTTTTTTCAGGCGTTTTATTGTTAACTTACTTTTGAGTACTAACTGTTCATTGACTTAAGTTTTCTTTGCAACCAAAATAAGAAGTCATTTTTCATTCATTAAATTTCTGGCCTTACAACATGAAATACCTACATTTTCTTTCTAAATATTTTCAAGCGTTTAATTATTTAATTAATTCATTTCAGCTTTATTTTGCCTTTAAAATAATAATCCATTTCTTAGTTCACACTCTTTTCACAATATTCCCACTGTTCCCACCAGCTGCTCCTAGACGTGGAGGAAGGTAAGCGCGCTAGATGGGAGGAGATCACCCGCGGCGCGGTGATGGGACGCGGCGCGTTCGGCACCGTCGCCGCGGGGGGGTGGCGGCGGGGGGGCGCGGGGGAGAGGAGGGTGGCGGTCAAGGCGCTGCAGCCTGTACCGCCGCAGTGCCATACTGATGTAGCGGCGTTGCAGGCTTATAAGGTAGGTACTAGCTCTCCCGGCAAAGTTAGTTTCGTACAAGATACTTACATATGATTGAATTTGAACTTTATGCAGCGATAATACAGTGTAACTTGACTCTTCGACCTTAGAAAGACAACTACATTGCTTAGACAACAGTGAGTGCTTGTAATTTAATATGGACTTTATTGTGTAGCAATAAAGTTTAAATTGACTCTACATTTTAAAATTATCAGAAAAAAAGAGCTGTTTTAAGCCTTTCCCGGCAATTATTCGACTTTTCTCGCCATAAAAACCATCCTTGAACTTCAATGAACATTAAAAAAAAGAATTGATAAAATTGGTTCAGGCGTTGTTGAGTTATGCGCTTACCAACACATTTTGCGATTCATTTTTATATTATAGATTTCTTTTATTATAAAATCTGCAGGCAGCAGTAGCCCGCTGGGAGCGCGACCCGCTATCATCAGCTTGCCGCGCGTACTGCGGCGTGCGGCAAGAACTCAGCATCCTGAGCGGTCTGCGGCACCCGCACGTCGTGCCTCTCGTGGCGGTGTGTGCTGCACCGCTCGCTTTGCTGCTCGAGTTGGCGCCCCAGGTAAAATGGGTGCTATGGATTACGGGATATATAAAAAAGGGAATGAGGTTTTAAAACTTGTATTGCATCAAAATAATTATGTATCTATGTGTTCATAAAAATCGTAAGCTGCACTTGAAAAGAGCAACCCAACAGATTTTCTTGTTAGATTCTTCTGTGAGGAAAACTGCTACCTTGCGACTCTAGCGTTAGATTTAAAAATAACGCGTTTCAGGTGAAATATTATTTCATTTCCTAAGAGCCGGCCACGGCCTGACGGAGCGCAGTGCAGCGCATTTTTTTATTATCGACATTGTTCGCATTAGAATAATATTCAAAATCAGTTAACACAACAGATGAACATCAACGCATCGAAGCGACTACAAGCGAATGTTGTATCAACTGATTTTGAATATAATTCTAATGCGAACAATGTCGATATTAATATCACAATCAAAAATTCTCAGCGCTGCGCTCCGTCAGGTTTGCACCGGCCATATTTAGCCTAAACGCCTGTAAAATAACATTAGCAATGTGTCAATATTTATACCTAAGTAATGCGCACACAGTATCCCGTGTGCAGTAATGTTTATCTGTCTATTTAATATTATATTAACTCATATAAACTACACTATTAGTAATATATTAGTAGGACAAGAGGTTGCCCGCGATTTTATATTTTAATTTGTCATATTTTTAAATTGCATTTATGTGTATTTTACTACTTAGTCTCAACGCCTGTGTAATAAAATTAGCAAATATATTCAATCAATCCAAACGCCTGTGAAATACTAATAGCAATGTATCACATCATGGTATTGCAGGGTGCACTAGACAGTATCCTCCGCTCGTACCGCGGTTGCGGCGCACGCGTCGGTTCGCGTGTGTGTCGGGCGTTGGCGTTACAAGCGGCGCGTGCGTTGGAGTATCTGCACGCTAAGAGGATTGTCTACCGAGATTTGAAGGTACGTTTATTTCAAGATAAAATAGGTACAGGGTAGGAAGTTATTCCCCTTATTACAAAACGAGATTTAAAGATAGTCCGACGTTAGTTCGTTTCTTTTGACGTTTCGGCTATGGACAAAACTTCAAACTAAACGAACTAACGTCGGACTATCTTTAAACCTCGTTTTGTAATAAGGGGGACAGTATCTATATTTGTTCTTTTTTTAAGGGCAGTCCCTTATTTGTTTGTTAAAATAGAAAGATTAGCTGTTTTGAAATATTAATTTTATTATATGTTTCTGTGTATGCCTGAGATTTGTAAAACTTAAATTAAAAAGAGCAACCCTACAGAGTTTCTTGCTAGGTTCTTCTCTGGGGAAAACTGCACTCTTGCGAATCTAGCATTAACTTTAAAAAATGACCCGTCTTAAGTGTTGTCAAAACCTACAAGATTAAATGATTTTCATTTCATTTCAAATAGAGTACACATGTTAACTAAGTTGTGGTATCCGTGATTGGTGAAGACATATGATTACTTTATTGTTATGCTACCTTATTTATGGTTAAGCTCATTAAATTTAATAGCGTCACTCTTGTCGGTGGAGTCTACACCACTCTGCTCTATTCTCTGTCCGTTCGAGCACCTGATACGACACAACTTCTATCCCCTCTTTTATTTGATCTATGTAAGTCCTTCTTGGTCTCCCTCTCTTCCGTGGAGCGGTGAATATCCTTAAATAAATAAATAATTATCCACAACTTAACCATAAATAAAGTAACATAACAATAAAGTAATAATATGTTTACGTCAATCATGGATTTAACAGCTAAAAGTTTTATTTATAAATTCACTTATACAATAATATGCTAGCCAAAGCGAAGCTGTAAGCTAACAGAATAATTATCTTTCAGTGGTTTATACATTTGATGATAATTATAACAAGCGGCGATCTGCGACTTTTTAGGTACTTTATCGTCATGTTTTGAAAATCTTTAAAAGCCTGTGTTATTCTGAAGTATAAGCTACAATATTGCATTTTTAACCCCCGACGCCAAAAGAGGGGTGTTATAAGTTTGACGTCGATGTCTGTGTGTCTGTCTGTGTGTCTGTCTGTGTGTCTGTCTGTGTGTCTGTCTGTGGCACTGTAGCTCCTCAACGCGTGGACGGATTTGGATGCGGTTTTTTTAAATTTAAAGCTGGTATTCCTGGGAGTGTTCTTAGATATATAATATGCAAATCGGTTCAGCCATTTCAAGGTCATCAGCGCTTTTGTCGGCTGTGGTAGGATAGTAAAACCAATATAACAGCAGATATGTCGTGTTTGGATTCGTTTTGATCAGCGTTTAATTCTTGATATAATGCAATGGTGCCAGCAGATGAGGAGCTGATGATGGAGTCCAGCTCTCCACCCATTCTTGAAAAATGTAACAGCAGATATGTCGTGTTTGGATTCGTTTTGATCAGTGTCTTATTCTTAATATAATGCAACGTTGACAAAAGGAAGAGCTTATCATAATTATAATATAATAAAGGTTTAAAAACTTCGAAATAAAAATTAAATTTAAAATTTAAAAAACCCCCGACTATAAAAAGTAACAAATAAGTAGTATTTAACTTTCATACAAACTTCATTTTGTCGGGGGACCGCTAAGTAGTTTGGTGAGTATGCGAATATAACTATCATAAATAATCATAATGTGATATCAAAATGTAACAAATACCTGTGAAATGTTTTAAATGAATCGATAAGTATAATTTAAAATATTCGTAAGGAAAATAGAATGCGGTCTCCCGACGTAATGAAGTTTGTATGAAAGTTAAATACTACTTATTTGTTACTTTTTATAGTCGGGGGTTTTTTAAATTTTAAATTTAATTTTTATTATTAAAATCTATTTAGTAGTATTTGTATTTAAAGGAGTAACAAACATCCTCCATCCTTTAGCCCAAATAATAGTAAAAGAACTACTTTTTTTTAAATGATATGCATGTACTCGTGATAACACGTTTGTTTCATGCATTATCATTTTCCATCGTTCACTAATTAAAAGTCCCCCTGTATTTTCAGTCGGAGAACGTCCTAGTATGGAGTATGCCATCACCACGCGACGCCGCCGCCGCTGAAACAACCACCGAGTCTCTCAATGTACACATCAAACTAGCTGATTATGGTAAGTCACTACGGCATATAAAAAGAACTAGTGCAGGGATGGCCAACTTTATTAGACCCAAGATCTCTTATTTACTATTGAATCCCTGTGCGATCTACCAATTACATACTTATTGAAATCTTAAATGAAACAGCATAGTTCAGTTCGCAATTATGTAGTATTTTTAATTTTATTAAGAGAGAGAAGATAAATGTGCAAATTATTCTTAGTAATTAGGTACTTTTTTACTTTATATTAGTGTATTGCGTCTGGGCATCTTCCACTAGATTAGATGCGAGGTCTGGTATCGAAAAGTAGAAATCTGGTAGAAAAAAAACATGATATCGTAAAATAATATCGCCTATGTGTTATCCTGATATTTAAGCTACAATATTGCCAAATTTCATCAACATGTATTCAGTAGTTTTTGCGTGAAAGAGTAACAAACATGCATTCATCCAACGGCACAAACATTGACATTTATAATATTAAACGAACATACATTTTGAAATATGCATATCGAATAATAACATCATAATAATACAGACATACATATCTGTCACACCTCTCTCCCATCGAGGTAGACAGAGACTTCCCTCCACTTGCTACGATACAAACACATCTCTTTCACTTCATACACATTCATCAGTCTCCTCGTACATGCATGTCAGTTTTGAGCCGGCGCACACCTGACGGAACGTAGCGCAAAGCATTTTTGAAGTCATTTCGATGCTTTGATGCTCATTTGTTGTGTCAACTGATTTTGAATATTATTCTAATGAGAACAATGTCGATGATAATATGACAATCAAAAATGCTTTGCGCTGCGCTCCGTCAGATCTGCGCTGGCTCTTAGACCCAGAATACACGGTGAAACGCAACTGCAACGCAACTGAAACTGCTAGTTACTTTTGAGTTTTATCGAAGTTTCTGCTAAAGACTTCCTTAGAAAACCACACACGAGCCACCTAATCTGAAACGTTTTAAACTAGTTGCGTCGTGTGTGGTTTTCTAAGAAAGTCTATAGCAGATTTACCTATAGCAGTTTTACCGTGTGTTTTGGCGCTTAGAGTGCTCTATGACACGTGTATTGGTGTCTCTTTCAGGTATCAGCCGTCTCGCTCCCCTATCAGGTACAAAAGGTTTCGGAGGTACGGAGGGGTATATGGCTCCAGAGATCATGAGGTACAATGGCGAAGAAGAATATAATGAAAAGGTATATAGATAATACTAGCTTTTATTTGCGGCTTTGCTTGGTGTACATTTCTTGAGGATGTCTACTAGTCATAAGGGACTCTTTAAAAAGACAATGCAAGTCTGCCAAAGACGTCTGAGCCAAAAAAAAACTCACTGCCCAGAAACATATTATAGGATATGGATAGCTCTTTTGAAATATAAATTTTATTGTATGTTTCTGTGTTTATGCTGGAGATTTGTAAAACTTAAATCGAGAAGAGCAACCCTACAGAGTTTCTTGCTAGGTTCTTCTCTGGGGAAAACTGCACTGTTGCGAATCTAGCATTAACTTTAAAAAATGACCTGTCCTAAGTGTTGTCAAAACGTACAGGATTAAATGATTTTTCATTTCATTTCAATAAAGAATTATTCTATTCTAAATATTAAATACCTACACTATACTCCTCAGGTGGACTGCTTCTCATTCGGTATGCTATTGTACGAGATCCTGACACTCCGGCAGCCGTTCGAGGGTCACGAGGCTGTGAAGGAAGCCATCTTGGATGGAGCCAGACCGGCGTTATCTCCTAGGGTATGTACAGGGGCTATAGAGTTTCTATATTTTATTAACTTTTTTAGAGAGGCCTATGCGTCTATGCGTCTACTTATGGCTGGATTAGATGAGATTCGATTATCTTTTTTTTTTTACTCTACTGCGCTAGAATGAGGGTTGTTTTTCGAAAGTTTGTATTTATGTATGTATAATTCTTTGGCACGTGCTACAGCTTAAACAGCTTAATGGATTTGTGAGCGGTGTCGTTAGATTCGTATTTACTTTGAGAGTGACACTGGGTACATTTAAATAAAAAAAATACTTTTTAAACGCAGTCGGGTTTTCTGTTTTAATAGAAAGGTTGTTTAATAAAATGGTAAGGTTATTATAGAGTCCGTTTACAAAAACCGCGATTCAAGAATGGTATTCATCATCGGTAACCCACGTTAATAACCTGGTCTCCCCCCCCAGGAGCTAGAGTACCCGGTGGCGCTGCTAGAGACCCTCCGCCGCTGCTGGCTGGGGTCTCCGTCGCAGCGGCCGACGTCGGCGGCGCTGGTGTGCGTGCTGTCGGCGCCCGACGCCGCCACGCTGCTGGCTGCTGCTCGGGCGGCCACTGCCACGGTGGCGGCTGGAACGACGGTGAAACAAGGGGTTGGGACAGGTGTGTAGGAAGCGTTGTTTAACACTCTCTGATGAATGGGCATGATGACTAAAAAAAGAATTTTAGTCCATCACATAAATTATTTTAAAATATTCGACACGTATTTTTTTCTTTTTTCTCTTAAACTAAAAATGACAAAGATACACTGAGTTGAAGTTGCTTGTGACGTCACGCCTTAGTACGATTTTAACCGAGGAGTGACGTCAATACCCCCCCACTCCGTAACTTCGATGCTTTGTATTTGATCAGGTAAAAAATGTGTTTCAAATATTTTTAAATAGCCTAAAAGACGGACTAATTATAATGTCATTTTTTGAATGTAGTCATCATCCCTATTAAAAAACCGGGCCTATGTCGAATAACTTTTAATTTATTTGTAATCAATTTCCCAATTATTTCACATTCAGACTACGAATGGACTGGATGGGAGGTGTGGTACGGCGGTGACGTCGGTCGTACACACACGCTACTTGTCGAAAGTACCAAGTTCACCTACGCACACACTCTGAGAGTGCCTAATGGTATGTAATAGCAATTTGTTTATTTTGACTCACGGAGTAATTGCTAATATTATTCTGCAGGCGTTTAAATTGGTTATACAGGGTGTTAGGAAAAGTATCACTTTCCTTTTAACGCGCCGAGTGCGCCCGTCCTACTTACTCGCCGAGAGTTGAATGACCTTTGCGCGCGATTAAGAATAAAATTCTTAATTAAAAATGTGCTCAAAAAAAATTTTTTTTTTCGTGGATTTCTACATCACTAACACTATACCTGGTTAAAAGGAAAGTGATACTTTTCCTAACATCCTCTATTTTTACACAAGAAGATCGCCCGCCTCCAATCTTGGAGACGCGGTTTCGATCTAACGTGTACCTCTGAGATTTATTTATCTACGGATTGAATATTCAATCACCACTCGCTAACGGTGAAGGAAAACATGAAGAAACCTGCATACACTAGCATATTTATAATTAACTAGCTGTCCCGGCGAACTTCGTCCCGCCTTAGAATGAACTTTATTGTGTAGGAATAAAGTTCAAATTGACTCTACATTTTAGTAAGAAAACATTTGTATGGGAAAACGAAAAGGTCTGTTTTAGGGCTTTCCCGGCAATTATTCGAATTTTTCTCACCGTAAGAACCATCCTTGGACTTCAATGAACATTTTAAAAAAAGAATTAGCGAAATCGGTCCAGCCGTTCAGGCGTGATGCCGTGACAACGGAAAACGGGTTTCATTTTTATATATATAGATATATATAGATAGATGAATGCCTCATTTAGTTAAACATTTCCTTTTTGTTAATTTTAGATTACTATCTATACGATTGTATACAGCTTACATTTATCTCTTTCTATCACCAGATGGTAACACAAGCGTGCAAGTGACGGCGATATGTCGGGTCGGCGGCGAGATGTGGTTAGGTGATTCTGTTGGTAGGGTGTTTGTATATAGGTATGTATTTATTTTTTAAGAGAACGGGCCACTATCTAAGCCACCGGTGGCTGTTGCGCGCTACCGCCACAGTGTCAAAAGTAAACGAGTGGTGAACAAGCGAGTAAGGCTCGGCGCAAACCGACCATCGATCACAGCCACCGGTGGCCAACGACTGCGACCTAACATACCTTTTCATATGCGAGTGAGCGAGCGAGCACTACTGTAGCGAGTGGCCGCCACTGGCTACTCGTATGCGGCGCCGCCATAAAATTTATATGAAAAGGCGTGTTAGGTCGCCGTCGCTGGCCACCGGTGGTTGTGGTCGGTGGCCCGTTTGTACCGAGTCTGAGAGCACTACTGTAGCGAGCGGCTGCCATCGGCTACACGTCTGCGGCGCCTTAATACAATTTACTTATATAACAAAATGTGTATAGTCGCCGTCGTTGGTCACCAGTGGCTGTGGTCGGTGGCCCGTTTGCGCCGAGCCTTACTGCTTGCATGCGTGTATTTATCACTCAAACCTCCCTATTCCAGTATATGTTCGTGCGCGATGCTGTGGTCGTGCCGCGTGCGCGAGGCGGTGGGCGGCGCGGCGTCGGCGGTGTCGGCGCTGGCCGAGCTGCCCGCGCTCCGCCGGCTCGCGCTGGCGCTGCAGTGTGGCAGGTATGACTCGGATTATAACCTAACCTAACTGTTTTATTTGGATATAAATAAAAGTGAAATCATTACTAAATCATTCTTATTTATTTCTTAATGAAAAAATGATTATTTACGACTATTATTATAACTGAAAATGACTCGACTTGCAATGATCTGTCATGACTTGATATGGCTCAACATGACTTGAAATGACCAGTCATGACTTGAAACGAAATCTAGTGATTTGAAATGACTCGTCATGACTTTGAATGACCTAATTTTGAAATGTGTCGTTATTACTTATTTTTTTTTTATTATGACTTAAAATGATCAGTCATTAGTTGAAATGACTCGTCATAACTTGAAATAAACTTGTCATGATTTAAAATGACACATCATGACTTGAAATGACCAGTCATGACTTGAAATGACTCGTCATAACTTGAAATGATCTGTCATAACTTGAAATGATCTGTCATGACTTGAAGTGACTCGTCATAACTTGAAATGATCTGTCATGACTTGAAATGACTCGTCATAACTTGAAATGATTTATCATGACTTGAAATGACCAGCCATTACTTGAAATGGCCTGTCATTACTTGAAATGATCTGTCATATTTTGAAATGACTCGTCATGACTTAAAATGACTCATCATGACTTGAAATGACCTATCATGACTTGAAATGACCTATCATGACTTGAAATGATCTATCATGACTTAAAATGACCTGTCATGGCTTAAAATGATCTGTCATGACTTAAAATGACTTGTTATATCTTGAAATGACTCGTCATAATTTGAAATAACCTGTAATTACTAAAAATTATTATTTTTATTTGAAACAATCTTTTTTTATTTTAATGTGTATATATGTATTTGTATTTTAGGTTATTCCTAGTGACATCTTCGCAGCCAGAGGCGGAGGGTAGTTTCGTCCTTACGGAACTGGGCACCGCGACCGACCTCGCGTGTTTAGCCGTTGTTACCACGCAGCAAGGGTGAGAATCGTTTGACATGTTTAGGTGTTTTGTGATGTTATATCTTTGCTTTTTTATCAATATTTTTGATGACGTCAAACCTCAAAGGCCAAGTCAAGAGTACCCTAAACCGACGTGCATGTATGAGGAGACTGATGAGTGTGGATGAAGTGAAAGAGATGTGTTTGTATCGTAGCAAGTGGAGGGAAGTTTCTGTCTACCTCGATGGGAGAGAGGTATCATAAAAAAAAATTGGTCCCCCATACTATCAGCTGAATGATTTCAACCTTGGTCCCATAATAAAACTTGTTCGTTATCACGAGTACATGCATATCCTTTTCTATCGTTCACTAATTAAAAGTTACCCTGTGTATGTATTCCAGCGTGGAGGTATGGGCAGGCGGTGCAGGTCTGTGCGTGTACGCGGTGAGCGCGGGGGGGGTGAGTGCGGCGGACTCGCTGCCGGTGGCGGGGAGGGTGGCGCTGCTGGCGGAGGGAGGGGGGAGGGCGCTGCTCTACACTGTACCCGGTGAGGAGGCTTTTTTAAAATATTTTGTTGTTTATTTTGGAAAACACATACCCCCTTAATACAAAACGAGTTTAATATTTCTAGGACTAGTGCCATTTTTTCACGTTTTGTGGACAAAATAGCATAGAAAGCAACAAGCAGCAGCAGATGGCAATAGGAATTTCATATTATATTCCATGCTAATTTGTACATATACAGGGTGTAACAGAAAGGGTATATAAAGCCGAAACACAGCGATAGTCCTCATAAAACTGAACAACTTTCCCCAAGGAACATGGGTCGTAACTCGAAAAAAAAATTTCGCCTCCCCATACAAAATGCCCGATCAGCTGATCGAGTAAGTATGATCCAAAAATTTTTTTCGAGTTACGACCCATGTTCCTTGGGGAAAGTTGTTCAGTTTCATGAGGACTATCGCTGTGTTTCGGCTTTATATACCCTTTCTGTTACACCCTGTATAATTAATACTAACGCAGAATAGAAACGGATTTCTAAAATTGAACATAAGAAATTCAACTTTCACTTAACAGCATAACGCTTAAATTACTTCTGATAGTTTATATTTATAGATTCGTGCGAATGCGCACGTCTTTTTAAAATAAACTTAAGATCCAACTGAAACGAAAAGTTTCAAACTACATAGTTGCGTTGTGTGTGGGTTTTCTAAAGGAGCCTATAGCAGAAACTTAGATGCAACTCAAAAGTAACTAGCAGTTTCAGTTGCGTTGCAATTGCATTTCACCGTGTGTTTTGGCCTAAGCTGTTTAGTTAATCTTTACTTCACTTGACATTGGCAAACTCCGTAATAGTTACTATTTTAAAGAAAACAATAGTAATATTTGATTTTTAAAATAGTTTAACCAATTAAACAAAAACTATGTATATTAAAACTAGATTAACCTCTCACATCCCACTGGCCCATTATAAACCCAGACACAATTAGATTTTCTATTGTTCTTTTTTTTCTGGGAACAAAAACTGCACTTAAAATTATATCAATCCTTCAATTCACCCAGAGTGTGCATGACGGAGTAATTGCTAATTTTATTCCACAGGCGTTTAAACTTTTTTTTTAGTTAAGAAATGAAATATTTATTTATTATTTTAAGTGTGGTACAGTCAGCACCATAAGTCGATCAACACATTAAAATTTTCAAAAGTAATATACACAATTATTAGACATAAAACCTTACTTATTTTCTTTATTTTGAGCCTTATTGGATGGTCATTAAACCCTAGAGTATCTTTTGCTAAGCGATTTCGTCCAATAACGGTGTATTTTACTTTTGAAAATTTGAATGTGTTCATCGACTTATGATGCTGACCGTACATAGTATAGGTCGATAGTTTGTCATAAATAGTTTTACACAAGTACATAATATTATGTAATAATTTCGAATTTTATTCTGAATTTACGAATCTTAGATTATTTTACGTAAAAATTGCCGATAAGAGGCTGGCTCTTAAATACAGGGTGTCCCAAAAATAGGCCTGCAAACTGACACTGGAGGTAGATGGACTTAAGGTGCATCAAGTAAGCCTAACATGCCCATAGAAAAGTCTTATGAGTATCGAGTTAGACCCGTTTTAGTGATTTTTGAAAAAAGAACCACTTTTTGATGGTTTTTGTATCAGACAGCAATTAATATTTAATTAATTAAAAAGAATAGTACGTTAACGGCTTCTTCGATAGTTACTTATGATATGGCGAAAACAATTCGTTGATGATTAAAGTGAAACATCGACAAATTAACTGTCAAAGTTAATTTTAATTCTCTCCCAAAAACAATAGCTCGACTTTGAGCAGCTGCCACGAAAAAAATTTACTCTGAACTTAATGAACAAATGTTTTTAAAAACTGCCTTGTGCTATTCCGAATCCAGAATGGTATAACATGTATTGCAAAAACAACAAATTCGGGGTATTAGACATCGAAGACTTACCTAAGTCGGATTATTTCAAAAACTTAGAAGTCGAGTTAAGGTGGTTAAATTGACAAAATCGAGTAGTTAAGAGAAGTAATCTAGTAGGGCGTCTGTTTTTCAGCCTGACTAAGTAATAGGGAGTGATAAAGGCAAAAACTAAGTGGCTCTTTGAACCAAAATAGTCTAATGGACCAAAACAGATAGTATTTGAATGGTGCCAGATTAGACATGGTTTTGGTGGAAATATAGGGGATATTAAAAAACGGTTTATTATGAACGTATCTTATTATTTTTTAGGGTTCCATTTTTATACTTTGGGTACTTACTAAGGGTCGGTCTATCCATCCGTCTGTCACCACCAGGCTCTATCTCATGAACCGGTATAGCTAGAGCGTTGCAATTTTCACAAATGATGTATTATCATTGCTGGTATTACAAAAAATACTAAAAATAGAATAATGATAATAATTAAGGATGGCTCCCATACAACAAATGTGATAATTTTGCTCGATATTAGTAATGGCTATTAAGACACTTGAAGTAGTTACAGAATACTCTAATGAATGATACGGAACCCTTTGTGCACGAGTCCGACTCGCACCTGGCGATTTTTTTTACAAAACAGTGCTCAAATTATCTCCTCCTGAACATTATGCACAAGTGTCATCTTATGTTAGAATTATGGCCTTATCTCCTCATGGTTATCAACGAGATTTGTTCTGAATATCGGCAAACAGTATTCGAAGCTGCTCAAGAACTCAAGCTTAAGCACGTCCCCATGTTTCCACCAAACCCATGTCTAATCTGGCACCATTCAAATACTATCTGTTTTGGTCCATTAGACTATTTTGGTTCAAAGAGCCACTTAGTTTTTGCCTTTATCACTCCCTATTACTTAGTCAGGCTGAAAAACAGACGCCCTACTAGATTACTTCTCTTAACTACTCGATTTTGTCAATTTAACCACCTTAACTCGACTTCTAAGTTTTTGAAATAATCCGACTTAGGTAAGTCTTCGATGTCTAATACCCCGAATTTGTTGTTTTTGCAATACATGTTATACCATTCTGGATTCGGAATAGCACAAGGCAGTTTTTAAAAACATTTGTTCATTAAGTTCAGAGTAAATTTTTTTCGTGGCAGCTGCTCAAAGTCGAGCTATTGTTTTTGGGAGAGAATTAAAATTAACTTTGACAGTTAATTTGTCGATGTTTCACTTTAATCATCAACGAATTGTTTTCGCCATATCATAAGTAACTATCGAAGAAGCCGTTAACGTACTATTCTTTTTAATTAATTGAATATTAATCGCTGTCTGATACAAAAACCATCAAAAAGTGGTTCTTTTTTCAAAAATCACTAAAACGGGTCTAACTCGATACTCATAAGACTTTTCTATGGGCATGTTAGGCTTACTTGATGCACCTTAAGTCCATCTACCTCCAGTGTCAGTTTGCAGGCCTATTTTTGGGACACCCTGTATATGATAATTGTTTAATTCTTGCAATACCCCCAGGAGTATGCGTGTACGGATGGTGTACAGCTACCAAGCAGTGCGTGTCTCGGTTGGACTGCAGCAAACTGGCGCCCTGCAGCGAGAGTCTGCAGACCCTCGCGGTAGACGACCAGATACCCACCACGGTATGGCAGTCATCCTCTTATATTATAAATGTCTTTGTTACTCTTCCACGCCAAAACTACTAAAAGGATTTTAATGAAACTTGGCTGTATTGTGGCTTATAATCAGAATAATACATAGACTATATTATTATAATACAAGTATCTTTTTTTCCAAGATATCATAATAAATGCGAACGAAGTCGCAGGCAGGCTTAAGTATAATATGTTTCATCAAAGATAAGAAAGAAGTGTGTTTATATCGTAGTAAGTGGAGGGAAGTCTCTGTCTACCTCGATGGGGGAGAGGTGTGACAGATATGTATGTATGTCTTAAAATTCAATATTAAATGTAAGTATAAAAGGTGACTTTGAATTAGTGAACGATAGAAAAGGATATACATGTACTCGTGATAACAAACAACTTTTACTATGGGACCAAGGTCGAAATCTTTCAAAAATTTCCGAACTCCCCATACATACAGCTGATAGTGTTAATGTAGGGAAAAACAATTTTTTTAATGATTTCGACCTTGGTCCCAAAGTAAAAGTTGTTTGTTATCACGAGTACATGCATATCCTTTTCTATCGTTCACTAATTTAATGTCACCTTATATGTCCCAGGTTACAGCGCTGTGTATAGCCAACGGCAGTGCGTACATCGGAACGGCACAAGGCTGTATAGTGGTCGCGGACGCTGCTACATTACGACCTCTAACTGTCTTCCGACCTTACGAAGCTAATGTGAGTTTTTTAGTCTTAGTGTAGCACTTTCTCTTCTTTTCTCTCTCGGTAAAAGGCGATAAAGAACCCACATCGGCAATCATCGTATTTCCGAATACAAACGAATGCTTTCCATGTACATCAATGGGCACGATGTCTAAAAAAAAATTTTTAGTCCGTCACATAGATTATTTTAAAATATTCGACAAGTATTTTTTCTTTTTTCTCTTAAACTAAAAATGACAGAGATACACTGGGTTAAAGTTGCTCGTGACGTCACGCCTAAGTAAGATTTTTACGTAAGAGTGACGTCTATATCTCCCACTCCGTAACTTTGATGCTCTGTATCTTTGTATTTATTTATGTATTTAATCAGGTAAAAAATGTGTTTTGTAACACTACGCATTAGTGTTTGTTAAAGAGTTTTTATAACTTGGCCAAGTGGCATCTGTTTGTGTTTTTGTCTTTGGCTTTGTTTTTGAATTTTAAAATTGTCATCGTTACAAAATGTCTTCGTTTTGTTTTTGTTGTTCGCTTAGCTTCACAGTTTCAAATATTTTTTAATAGCCTAAAGGACGGATTAATTATTTATTGAATTTTTGAATGTAGTCATCATCCCTATTATTAGATAAATCGTTCATAAGAATTTTAACTTAGAATTTACTTTATTGTAGCACTCTCTCGCATTTGAACCGCGACTGACAAAACAAACGTCATGGTGTGTGCGACACAGATATCGCTATACGAAGTCGGAATTAGACGATTGCTTTACAAAGATCGATGTGGATTCTTTATCAACTTTTACTGCAATTTTATTTCCGTTGTACTAGAAATATAAATCTCTTTATACACGCTTTTTTTACCCGACTGGAGAAGGAGGGTTATGTTTTTCGAGAGTATGTATGTATAATTCTTTGGCACGCTCTACAGCCTAAACGGCTTGATGGATTTTATCTTGAGAGGTGTCGTTAGATTCGTATTTACAGTGAGAGTGACACTGGGTACATCAAAATTTTAAAAAATTATTATTTAATGCTGTCGGGTATTTTTTTAATAAAAAGTTTAGGTTATTTATTTATTTATTTAACAGTTTATGGTAAGATGATAGTAAATATGTACATAGGGATAAAAAAAAGAGAAGTTACACAAAAGGTACAGCATATTTCTAAAATAAATTTCTTCCTGCAGACCCCACAGAGAAAGAAGTGATAGCATGAAGGGAGGATAGTCACTTAACCTACAATAAACAATTTTATTTTATTTATTTATTTAAGATATCCAACAGCAAATTTGTACAAAAAGATAGCTTAAGTAATTTATAGTACATAGTGTATCTTAGCCAATAACAGGATATCATAGAGTCTTAAAATAAAGCGAACCAGAGTATCAAAATATAACATAAATGGTATTCACTTAGTAAGTGGATATTAAATAGTGTTGTGTGCGAACTAACTTAATTAAGTGTAATAAAATAATTAAAGAACAAAAATACAATCTTAAAACTGTAACAATTTTGAGATATAAGAAAGAGAAAGAACAAATGATAAAACAGCTTATGTTGTATATGTGTAGTGTGGATTAGTCTTACCTATTTGATAAGCGACTAAGTACAAGATTTTTTAATTGTTTTTTGCTTATATTAAACGGGTCTAAATCACTAAACTGGCGATTGAAACGTTGTGTTGCTCTAGAAATGTATTCATTGCGTCCATAATTAGTCTTAATTAGAGGGACATGAAAAACATCATGAAGCGCATGACGGGGCGGACGGCGAGGGACGACTAGCGATATCAGTGATGTTAGAGATGGACTGTCAATAGTGGAATTCATTATATCGTGGAGAAAAGCTATGTCGAGCATGACACGCCTGTTTTCTAATGTGTCAAGTCGATGGAAGATACAGGCTTCTTCATATGAAGGAATGTTGACCCTTGATCGAAAGCTTAAGTGTTTCACAAACTTTTTTTGTATTCGTTCTATATTATGTATATGTACCTTATATTGCGGGTTCCATATTATACTAGCGAATTCAAGAACACTTCGAACATACGCGTAATATACTAATTTGATGCAACAAATATACAAAAAACAATAAATATAAATACAAGCTGACTTTAAATTAGTGAACGATAGAAAAGGATTTGCATGTACTCGTGATAACAAACTACTTTTACTACGGGACCAAGGTAGAAATCACAAAAAAAAATTGTTCCCCCATATTATCAGCTGGTGCATTTTGTATGGGGAGTTCAAATTTTTTTGAACGATTTCAACCTTTGTCCCATAGTAAAAGTTGTTTGATATCACGAGTACATGCACATCCTTTTCTATCGTTCACTAATTTAAAGTCGCCCTATATATTTTCACTCATAACCCATAATAATTACCTTTTTTTTTTGTATTACAGTTATGTGCGATAGTCCCCCTATATCCCCACTCTGGGTCACAAGGGGAGGTGTTACTGGCTACTCTAGGGGACGGATACCGACCACTCGTCGATAGATTCGCGCCTCCACAGGTACATATACTTACATTGTAACGAATTATTTTAAATGAGTACAACCTGTCTGATATCTGCGCACCTCGCTATGACACGCTTCCCCAGTTTTCACCTATCCAGTACCGTGACGAGTACGTACCAGTTGCATGACGTCAGTTACCTAGATGCACGGATATTTCCGACGGGTTATACCTTTAGCATTTATCGTTGCATCTAAAAAATACCGCAATATCTTAAAATAATACAGATCATGTATGCAAGTTACGATACCGCAAAGGGGTTTGAATATAATGTCCTACCTAAACTTGTGTATGTACCTTTTTCGACAAAAATGGCGGCAGTCTATAAAACCTTCGTTAATCGATAGTTCAGGTCAATACAAATCGAAAGTATAGATGAAAAAAAATTGATGTCAAAGATAGACTAGTGGCGCCAGTATTAGAATATAAAAAACTGTGTTTTGGTGTTATTAAATGGCACATATTGTATTGGAAATTGATACTTGAAGTTAAATGAAGGATCCTGGCTTATTTTAGCAAAAAAAACTCATCTATATTTTCGATTTGTATTGACCTGAACTATCGATTAGTGAAGGTTTCATAGACTGCCTTCAATTTTGGAAAATTAAAAAAAAAAGTTGTAGATAGGACGCTTTCCATACTAAAATCTTCAAACCCCTTTCTATAAAATCTGTTCAGTCGTTTTAACGTGAAAGAGAAACGTACACCCATCCGTTGAAAGAAACATTGACATTTATAATATTACTAGAATTAACACTGAATACGTTTTTGGGTCTTACTAAACGAGTTGAGTCCCGCTCTAACAATTTAATAACTAGTCAACTTTTTAATAGCTACTTATTTAAAATGTTATTTTGTTTTACAGTCAAATAACACACAAAACTACAGCGGGTACCACTGTCTACTTTGGAAAACACATCATTGGTTGCCTGATTGAAGAAATAACCGAAAAATCTAACTAGTTTAATGTACCTGGCATAATTGAATGACAGTTCGCTTTGTCGCACCATTGTCATTGCAGTACTTTAGACAGAGACGAATATATGACAGTACATATAGACCAAGTTATCTGTGAACTGAACGGCGGCGCTAGTAGTAATACAAAATTGTATTTCTACCAATCGCAGCAGTTCTGTAATTTGACATTTCCGTATTAGTGGCCGTAGTTACAATAACGGCCGGTTCACAGATAACTTGGTAGATCTTAAAGGCGATAAAGAATACACATCGATCTTTGTAAAGCAATCGTCTAATGGACATGATGACTAAAAAAATTTTTTAGTCCATCACATAGATTATTTTAAAATATTCGACACGTATTTTTTCTTTTTTCTCTTAAACTAAAAATGACAAAGATACACTGGGTTAAAGTTGCTCGTGACGTCACGCCTAAGTAAGATTTTTACCGAGGATTAACGTCAATACCTCCATATACTCCGTAACTTTGATGCTCTGTACCTTTGTATTTATTTATGTATTTGATCAGGTAAAAAATGTGTTTCAAATATTTTTTAATAGCCTAAAAGACGGACTAATTATTTTTTGAATTTTTGAATATAGTCATCATGCCTATTGACACCATGACGTTTGTTTTGTCAGTCGCGGTTCAAATGCGAGAGAGTGCTACAATAAAGTAAATTCTAAATTCAAATTCTGATAAACGATTAATCTAATAATTGATGTACATGGAAATTAGCATTCGTTTGTATTCGGAAATACGATGATTGCTGATGTGCGTTATTTATCGCCTTTTACTATACTTTGCTTGTTCCTAGTTTGATATGACAGTTTTTCGCGTCAAACTGTCCTTGTCTCATTTCAAATTTAGACAGAGACGCAAGATAACTGTGACAACTTTTAAGGTGCGTGCTTTAAGGCTGCAACAACTTTTCCTAAGGAACATGGGTCGTATTATGTTTTTTTTTTTTAACTTTTAGCTGGTCGTTTTTACGTATTATATTTTCATTTCATTATCAGAACGATATTTCGCATGTTTTTTTTGTCGCATTTCAACCTGTGTCTCTTGGTTAAAGTTGTTGGTACAGTAACGATGCAGTATTTATTTTTGTATACTTAGTTTTTTAGGGTTCCGTACCCAAAGGGTGAAAACGGGACCCTATTACTGAGACTTGGCTTTCCGTCTGTCTGTCTGTCCATCTGTCACCAGGCTGTATCTCATGAACCGTTATAGCTAGAGCGTTGAAATTTTCACAAATGATGTATTACCGTTGCCGCTATAACAACAAATACTAAAAATAGAATAATAATAATTAAGGGGGGTTCCCATACAACAAACGTGTTTTGTTGCTTTTTTTGCTTGATATCAATAGTGAATGGTACGGAACCCTTCCTGCGCGAGTCCGACTCGCACTTGGCCTGTTTTTTATATTATTTAGGTATTAAATATGGAATCTCATTGTATCTTATTTAATTGGTTGTGATTTCATTTGTGTGAAATAATTATTTATATTTAAAATGATCCAAGGAAAATGCTAGTATAATACACCCCTTTAAAAACGTATAAAACCAAGGCCGCTTGGTTCGTATGCAGTGTGAACTGACCTTTACAATGTTAGTTGTTTTGAAATGAAATGATCATTTAATCCTGAAGATTTTGACAACACTTAGGACGGGTTATTTTTTAAAGTTAATGCTAGATTCGCAAAAGTGCAGTTTTCCCCAGAGAAGAATCTAGCAAGAAACTCTGTAGGGTTGCTCTTTTCAATTTAAGTTTTACAAATCTCAGGCATAAACACAGAAACATATAATAAAATTAATATTTCAAAAGAGCTATCGCCCTTATTACAAAACGAGGTTTAAAGATAGTCCGACGTTAGTTCGTTTCTTTTGACGTTTCGGCTATGGGCAAAACGTCAAACTAAACGAACTAACGTCGGACTATTTTTAAACCTCGTTTTGTAATAAGGGGGTACCTATAAGTTTAGTTTAGGTAATATTTATTTGAAAAAAAATGCATTATTTTTTTCACAATTTTGAACAAAAAATTCTTCTCACATCTTATTGTATTAAGCCTGACACATTTTAAACATAAGATTATTACAAAACGAGTTTTATTGACAGTTCTAGAACTCAGACAAATGACGTTTCGGCTATAGACAATGACGAAGGAATATAAGGAATGGCCCTATTTCTTTTTTCATATACAAATGAGTTTATGACAGCATGCCAAGGTTGCGGCAAGTTTTCTCATAGTTTTCTTGGAAGATGACCTGTCAAACGATAAGTAGTACCTACCATACAAAAAGGTAGCCATTTTGCGCCAGACCAGGCACGCAGATCCAGACGGTATGGCACCTTCTTATATATTCTATACTCAAAGGTTATAGACAAAATGTCAAAAATGACATTAGTTCTAGAACTGCATTTAAAACTCGTTTTGTAATAACAGGGAAGTAGTTTAAAAAAACTAGCTTGTTACTAATTAGTAAGTAATTATTACCTACATGCAGAGTGTAACAGAAAGGGGTATAATGCCGAAACACAGCGATAGTCCTCATGAAACTGAACAACTTTCCCCAAGAAACATGGGTCGTAATCGTAACTCGAAAAAAAATTCGCCTCCCCATACAAAATGTCTGATCAGCTGATCGAGTAAGTATGGGCGATCCAAAACTTTTTTTTCGAGTTATGACCCATGTTTCTTGGGGAAAGTTGTTCAGTTTCATGAGGACTATCGCTGAGTTTCGGCTTTATACCCCCTTTCTGTTACACCCTGTAAAATGCTTGACTATTTGCCAATACCAAAGATTTTATGTATTAGTTATTATTGAAATTAAATAAATAATTATTAACTAAAAACTGTTTTTTTTTCACCACTCTGCTCTGTTCTCCGTCCGTTTGAGCACCTGATACGACACAACTTCTATTCCCTCTTTTAATTGATTAGTTTATAGTGCTACAAGAATCTTTTGTCACGTGGCGGAAATCGGAACTAACGATATCATCTTGTAAATTGTCATTATGTTGAGTTATTTATTCACCACCCACGTCCTTCTGACAATGTCACTCAAGTGACAATAGATCCTTGTAGCACTGTAAGTCCTCGGATTCCCTTTCTTCCGTTTTCCTTCTACTTTTCAGTAAGTAAGTAAATATTTATTTCCAGTCCAATAAAATATACAAGAACAAAACAAAATTAAAACACAAAATAACAAAATTAAACGTAAAACAAAATTAAACACAAAATAAAATGAAACTTAACTTTTAAAACTTAGGACGTAAAATAAACCAGAGAGACAAGAATGAGAAAGAAGATAGTTAGGTATGGACTGGAAACTGGTCTCCACTCAGCATGTCATGTCAATGGTTGCCCAGAGACATGACGCTGATTTTCAGTGGAACAAGCCTTTTCCTTCCATGATGTTTTTTTTAAGTCGTCGTGTCGTTTCAGGTAACCCAGCATCTTTCCTCTCTATTTAGCAATGGTTTTCAAAACATATACCTACTCTTTACATTCTTGATTAAAAATAATTCTAGAAACGTCATTCATTATGCTTTTCGAAAAACTTGTCATCTTATTAAGCACACGCGTTTTCTTGAAAAATGATTTTATTATTGTAGATGTACACAGAATCGCCATACATCTTCGTGAAATAAAGAACTAGAATACATTTTCACAGGATAAATAACTAAAAGTTATGATGGCGTTTAGCGGCCAACATTCTTTCTAGGCACTTTCTGAATATCGTCTCTCTTACGTATTACGGGACCTATTATGTATCGTTATCGTTATCAGCCCATTATGTCCCCACCGAGGGGCACGAGCCTACTCTCATACAGAGAGTGATTAGGCCATAACATAATCCACCACGCTGGCCAAGTAAAAATACGATACGACATTACTTAATTACCATATTTCAAAGTTGTAATCAAATATGTAGAACTCAAGAGATATTGCTTACTTTCGAACGTTCGTATTGATTTTATTTTGTTTCTTACTTTCCATTGCTTGCTTGTCAAACGTTAAGCTTCTTTCCCGCCAAATAGGTAATTTTTTTTATTGAAGGTATTTTATAGTACAATAATTATGTAAGATAAAAAATAAAATGAAATATCGACCAATGCTTTAGTTAACCGTGGATAGCAAAGAAAGAATTTAAATAAATAGTTGCCTGGAAGATATTACCTTTTACTTATGTAGCGTTAAGACCGATTTTGGCTGGTTTGCTAATGTCTTATAAATCTATCTAGGTCTTTCTTCGTACAATAAACAATAAGTATTTGAAGGAAGGTCCAATTTATTTGAAATATTAAAACACTGCCTACTTGCTGTCATATTCTACTTGCCATAAAGCACTGAAGAACTTATCTTTCAAGCTTGGTTAGCTTTCAAGTTGTACCCACTAAAATACTCTCCTAAAAACATTAAGATAATGTAAATCTACGATCTTCACCGCGCAATGTAAGCCGTCACAAGCGTTAAGTTCCTGCTACGACCGACAAATCAGTCGACAGCGACAAGGCGCGGCGGCCGCGGACCGGTTTCACATTTTTCTTCAAAATTGGAATCTGTGGAATGCAGTGATTGGACGGTGTGTTCCGATTTGTGGCTGAGGCTTGGATAATTCTAAAAGGTTGTGATAGATGGCGTTGCAGTGCCCTATAACAGGGTCCATAATCCTTTGCAATATAAGTAGCTATAAGCTGTTATTTTATGGAGCAATAAACCATTGAGTATTGAATATAGTTGGTCTTTTTGATAGGTAGTGCAGGTACTTTAAATGTCTGTGTTTTTGATTATGATTAATTTTATTTGATTTTGAAACAGTAGGTACCTCTGAGGTAGGTACCTTATGCTGTCTGTCTACACACCAAAGCCGCCGGCATACCGCCGCCGCGGCTTTACGTCATACGAATGACAGCTGTCAAAAAAGCCGACGGCTTTGGTGTGTAGATACCATTACCTAGGTAAGATTCTTTCGGATTTTAGAGACACAAGACTCAGCGAGTAAAACGCGTGGACGCGTTTTGGTAGCGGAAAAAAAACGCGTACGCTCCGCAAACGCGCTTTCGTCTGCAATGTCTCTTAGTTTTTTTGTGTGCTGGGTCTAAATGAGACTGCTTTTGATAATAAAAAAAAAGACTAGGCAGAGTGAACTATTTAATAAAACAATGAGAGAACGTTCGCGAACAAAAGCAAACGCTTTTTAAAAGTACTATTAAAAAAATAAATTCAGAGATTCTAAAACTAGATTTTTTTATTTTAGACTAGTGGCTGCCCGCGACTTCGTATGCAATAATCGTCTTATCTTGAAAAAAAAAAGAAAAAAACATGCTGTCTTAAAATTATATAGGTAGCCTATGTGTTACTCTGATACATAAACTACAATATTGCCAAATTTCATCAAAATCTGTTCAGTATTTTTTACGTGATGAAGTAACAAACATCCATCCATCCATCGGCACAAACATTGACATTTATAATATTATTAGGATATGAGAATGACAGTAATTTGAGTGTGTCTAATTAGGTACCTATTTTACAAACTTCGATAAACAAAAGCTGAAATGAATCGGTTGATAGCATATTACTTAATGTTAAAGAAATGAGAATACCAATTTAATTAATCAATATCATTAATAGATGTCACTGCTATAAAGTTTAAGCACAAACACGGCGAGTTTCGGAACGCGACCTTGCGCGAGCGCCGATTCGACGCTTCAACTTGTACGCGAAATGGAACGAACAATACAAACGTCAAGTCAAAGTTATAACTTGAAACGCCGACACCACGCGTAAATACGCGTCAAATCATTCAAAAACACACTAATCTGTGCCTTTTGCACTCTTAAATCAGTGATTTACAAACACTTCAGTGCCTTATTTAAGTGTTTTTAGTGTTAATTCAGTGTTTACGAACGCAAAGTGAAGTTTCTGTTTAAAGCTTGGATTTTTCAACGATTCTGCGGTTTTTGTCGCAAAAAACAACTTTTCTGGCCTGTTTGAGGTATGTTCTGATAATTTTAAGTCATTTTTGTATATTTTAATCAGGATTTACTTAGAAAATGTTGGTTTTAAAGTTGTACTTGTGTTGCTGTGTTGGAAAACACGCTCTTTAATTTATTAAGTGTTACACGGTGTTTTCTGCTGTTCTAGCGTTCTATCACACTTGAAATGTGCTAAAAAAGCACTGACACACATTTAGATACAGCCTAGACTTTGTTCCGCGGAAATTGTTAACATTTTTAGCAATTTATCTTTTAATTCAGCAAAAACATGCGACTGAATGACATTCACTGGCCCACTAAAAAGTTGCTCTTGCATAGAGATCGCATGCGTGAAACTCGTTTTTGACTATAAAAAAGATAAAATATAAAAAGTTATCTTAACACACATAGACACCAGACGGCCTTGATCCATGGTTAGAAAAAAAAAACTGTTTAGGTGTTTTTAGAGGCAAACTTTGGTCTATAACGAAAATAGAATTAATTTATTTTTTATTTTACTTTTTTTTAGAATTAAGGTTATGGTGGTTTACATAAATTTAAAATTGATTTGGCTGACTTAGATAGACTTGGCCAATGTTTTATTATTGTACTAGAATTTCTAAAAGATTTAATATAATTTCGGAAAATAGCTCATAAGCAGATATAGCCATTGTAAATTGATGATTTGTATATGAAATACCTTTTGTTTAAACTTAAATAAATTCCCTTTTACTTACCTATACCTTTTTCTACATATTGCATAGCCAAATTTTTTATTTTTATTATTTATTTATTGATAAGCTCTATTGAAATATAAATTTTAATGTTTGTTTCTGTGTTTATGCCTAAGAATTGTAAAACTTAAATTGAAAAGAGCAACCTTACAGAGTTTCTTGCTAGGTTCTTCTCTGGGGAAAACTGCACTCTTGCGAATCTAGCATTAACTTTAAAAAATGACCCGTCCTAAGTGATGTCAGACCTAACCTACAGGATTAAATGAATTTTCATTTTATTTAAAAAAAAATCTTACTTACATTTCTAAAAGGTAAGGTAAACTTTTTAAATAAAGCCTATGTGTTATTCTGATGTGCAATATACAAGATTATAATATTTAGTTAGTGGTATTTTTGCATGGAAAACATACATACATACATATCTGTCACGCCTCTCTCCCATCGAGGTAGACAGAGACTTCCCTCCACTTGCTACAATACAAACACACTTCTTTCACTTCATACACATTCATCAGTCTCCTCATACATGCACGTCGGTTTAGGGTACTCTTGATTTGACCTTTCATGAAAAAGTAACAAATTAAATGGGGATGATGACTACATTTAAAAATTCAAAAAATAATTAGTCCGTCTTTTAGGCTATTAAAAAAATATTTGAAACACATTTTTTACCTGATCAAATACATAAATAAATACAAAGATACAGAGCATCAAAGTTACGGTGTGGGAGGTATTGACGTCACTCCTAGGTAAAAATCTTACTTAGGCGTGAGTGCGTGACGTCACGAGCAACTTCAACCCAGTGTATCTTTGTCATTTTTAGTTTAAGAGAAAAAAGAAAAAATATGTGTCGAATATTTTAAAATAATCTATTTGATGGACTAAGAAAAATTTTTTAGTCATCATGCCTATTAATTGGTACCTACAAACAATAATATTATTTTACATTTAGATAGTAAAAGGGTGTGATTATTCTGTGCTTGAGTTCCTTTGATAAACATTGTTTACTCTGTCAACATTGTATTTGTGACAAAGGAGAATTTATGTAATGTACAGTCCTAATAATATTATAAATGTCAATATTTGTGCCGATGGATGGATGGATGTTTGTTACTCTTTCACGCAAAAACTACTGAATAGATTTTGATGAAATTTAGCAATATTGTAGCTTATATATCAGAATAACACATAGGCTATATTATTTTGTGATATCATGATTTTCAAAGCAAAGAAGCGAAAAGCGAAAGAGGTGTGTTTGGGTCGTAGCAAGTGGAAGGAAGTGGTCTCTGCCTACCCCAATGGGAGAGATGCATGACGGATATGTATGTATGTATCATGATTTTCTTCCAAGATATGAAGATAAATGCGTACGGAGTCGCGGGTAGCGTCTAGTATAACTGAATATTATAATAAATATTTCTTATCTTTTACTTTATGTAGGGCAGTCACTCCTTGAAAGGTATCTACTTATTGTATTTATGTACCTAGAAGCTACCCGCGACCCTTGAAAGAAAATCATGATACATACATACATATGTACATATCCGTCACGCCTCTCTCCCATTGAGGTAGGCAGAGATCACTTCCTTCCACTTGTTTCGATCCAAACACACCTTTTTCGCTTTTCGCTTCTTCGCTTTGGAAATCATGACATTTCAATAGAATATAGCTTATGTGTTATTCTGATGTGTAAGCTACAATATTGGAAAGTCTTATTAAAATCTGTTCAGTGGTTTTTACGTGATGAAGTAACAAACATCCATCCATCGGTATAAACATTTACTTATTTTTAATTTAATTAGTATTTATTTATTGCGAAAAAAATAACATTTCATCATATTGTTACATAGTATTACTAATTACTACATTTCTATGTACATATTGTTTACTATTCTACATGTTTTATATACTTATCTATTTATTACATTGTTTTAATTAAATAATTAACATTAAATCCTATTAATATTATAAATGTCAATGTTTGTGCCGATGGATGGATGTTTATTACTTCATCACGTAAAAACCACTGAACAGATTTTAATGAAATTTGGCAATATTGTAGCTTGCACATCAGAATAACATATAGGCTATATTATTTTACGATATCATGATTTTTTTCCGAGATATGATGATAAATTCGGAAGAAGTCGCGGGCAGCATCTAGTAGTACATAAAAATAAAAGTTATCTCATACTTTGTCAATGTTTACGCTGATAAATGCGAGTATGTTTGTTAATAATTCATCTAAAAACCACTGAACTGTTTTTAATGCAACTTAACTATATTGTAAGGTAATTATTTGTTTTTTTTTTCAAAGTAAAAAATAATAAAAAAGAAAAAAATATGTAAAAAAAGGAAGGAAAAAAAAGAATAGACGGACGGACGGACGGACAGACAGACGGAAAGTGAAATAAAATATGAAGTAAGTATATACATCGCATTTAAAGTCGCGGTCTAAAGCTAGTTTTGTTAGAAATGTGATTTCTCGACCAATGGACCGCCCATATTCAAATTAATTTCCGTTTTCTTCCGTGATTTACTGTTAGCGCCGTTCTGTATTATTTAAAACAGAGAAATCGACGCCATATTTGATTTTCCAATGTAGAAAATTTTTTCGCTTCGGTTTTTTACTGTCATGGCCCATGGCGTAGCTGAGATTTATTTTTGAAATGAAAATTCATTTAATCCTGTAGGTTTTGACAACACTTAGGACGGGTCATTTTTTAAAGTTAACGCTAGATTCGCAAGAGTGCAGTTTTCCCCAGAGAAGAACCTAGCAAGAAACTGTAGGATTGCTCTTTTCAATTTCAGTTTCAAATTCAAATTCTTTATTTTGCACACCATAGGACCCAAGTTCCCTTTTCATCAGCTACGGATAAAAATTAACTGACAGATAAACTTATGTCTAATTCATAAAACACTAGCTGACCGGGCGAACTTCGTACCGCCTCAAACGTGAAAAAAGATTTTCCCGCTTTTCTGTTGAAATTTTTCCTGAATTTTCTTTGCTATAAACCTCACGGAGCCCGAGACCTTTCCAACGAATGCAAAACCGTGGAAATCGGTTCGTGCGTTCTGGAGTTATAGCGTCAGGAAGGACCCAAGTAACAATTTAACGTCGTATAAAGGTTAAGTAAACGTTATCTGAATACCAATACATCGCTATAATAAAGTCATACTAACGTTATAATAACGTTTACTCAACGCGAAAATGGCCCCAGTTATACGACCTAAATGGTCGTATAGTGGTCATACAGAAAGCTCGAGCCAACTTCGTTAACGTCATTCAACAGTCATACAAATGTTATGTGATAACCACTTTCGTCGCGCAGTAGTCGCATCCTAACTTTACAACGATTCGTTTGTTGTATTGTGGCCGTTCAGGTGTTATTGAATGACTAAAACGTTTTGTTTGAGTCAAGTGACAACACCTATGTACGACTTATTCATATTAATGTTCGTCGCAACGTGTTTGCAGTGGTTCGAAGATTTAATTTAGTGTAAAATAATACTACAAGGAAATAAAAAGGTGAGTGTTATTTAATTTTCATATCTTGCTTACTTTATCTGTCTCTCATGCTATTTAGTTTGACTGGGAACTGAAGTTTTATGATAATATACATATGTGAATACTATTCAGATTTTCATGCCCCCTCGTAATTATGTGTTATAATCATTATATTTTCATTAACAAAAATAGTTTTTTTTCTAAAAATGTCAGACATGTTGCTTTTGTCGCACACTTACCTCTGTACGACCTGATGATGATGATGATGGTCGCCATGACAGCTAGCTATTAGAGTTCCTCAAAAACATTAAAAACCCTTTTCGTATTGTCAATATTCACCAAAATTTATTATTTGTAAATCTATTTCAGGAAAGAACACTTCATATTGCAGTGCGGTTAATACATTTAAACATTTCTGAAAATATGGTTTATTGCAATAAAATTAATATTGATATTGATAAAATAATTATTGTAATAAAATAAATGTTGATACGGAACCTTTTTGTTGTTTTGATTCCATTTTCGTAGGAAAAATTCATCAAACTTCCGTAAATATGGCCGTCTAATCATTATAAAGTCAAAACCTGACTTAAATGCGACTGCAAGTTTGATTAAAGTCAGGACATGACTTTAAACGGACATCATGTAATATAAAAGTTATATTTGAGTCATCAATAAACAACCCAGTCATTTAAGAGTATTTAATTGACCGCTGTAAAACAAGGTACTGATTGTTATACAAACGGCACTATGAAAACGTCTATATAACATCCACGTTGTATAAATGTCGTATAAAGGTTTTCCAAAAACATAATTTGGTGTGGTCAAAACGTTTATTGGACTATAACGTTAGTATGACTATTGCGTTGTCGTACAAACGTTTTAGCTATGACTGTAATATAACGTCGTATCGTTTAGTCTCCCCAACGTTGCTAATACCAGTTTACTATGACATATTCGTCGCACGACTAATTAGTTGCATTAAAGACATCTATAGGACCTGGTAGTCATCTCATTACCATTGTAAGACTGCTATCCAACTTTAGGTCGTACAAGTCAAGACTTATACGACGTATTTGTTTGTTGGGGAAAACCCGACTTATTTTTATATAGTAGATGGCGTTTTAGACAATTTGAAACAGGATTCAACGTTAAATTTTATCTATGAATAGTGAAACTGGTTAAGGATATTATAGTAAACAAACAGTATATAAAATACGGAAAACCTCGTCATTTAAAAATATTATCTCACTTAACTGTGAGATCATCGCTGCAAGGTCGTTTCAGTGCAACACAGCGATGGCGGGCGAAAAGAAAAATATTGGCACGAATGGTTATGTTATTAAGTGTTTAGGAAAGTATAGGTCACGCCACGTAAAAAGAACCCTAGCTGACAGCTCATAGCGGCAGCTACGAATATAAAAAAAACTATTATTTTTATCGTAAACTATTAGTCCATGCTCCACTCAGTTATTTACGTGACGAATCTCTTTTCAACGCTGCTTTTATGATAAGAGAGGCGTGTCTAACTCTTTATTGGTTTCCTTGACAAATATGGCCGCAAAACTATGTATTTATTTACCTATCTGTAACTTAACTATAAATCCTATTAATAGTATAAATGTCAATGTTTGTGCCGATGGATGTTTGTTACTTCATCACGTAAAAACCACTGAACAGATTTTAACGTTTTTTTACAATCCCGTCAGGAGGGAAAGCAATACGTCGTCATGACAACGTGTCCGTTCCGTGTCCGGAACGTGTCAGGGAAAAAATATCATTCCATACATTTTCTATGGATTCGTTCACACACGTTGTCATGACGACGTATTGTTTTCCCTCCTGACGGGCAACGGCCCAGACACATCCAGGATCTGTGTAGAGTAAATAGACCTTAAGATATTGCCTAAGTTTTCCAAGGTATCACGATGAATGCGTACGAACTCACGCGCAGCCTTTAGTAACTCATAATGTTACATTGTACCAATCTTTGGAAGGAAAAGAGAAGTAATGAAGAGGTTCTGCAATTAGTGGGCGAGAGGAGAGACATTTTAAAGACCATTGCTGAAAGGAGAGGAAAGATGCTGGGTCACCTGATACGACACGACGACTTTGTAAAAAAACATCTTGGAAGGAAAAGTAGAAGGAAAACGGAAGAGAGGGAGTTTAAGGACTTACATAGATCAAATTAAAGAGGGGATAGAAGTTTTGTCGTATCAGGTGCTCAAACGGACGGAGAATAGAGCAGAGTGGTGTAAACTACACTGTCAAGAGCTACCTTAAACTTAATAATGATGACCAATCTTTTAAATATAAAAATAGTGTTATATCTTTGTATTTACGTATATTCCGATAAGAGTAATAAAGTACACAAAGATGAGGTCAGACGACCTCGCGTCTCCTTACAGAGACTATGTTTATCATTCTCGTGTTAATTATAATACATGTTTCAAGATTTTTAGGTATTTTAAGGACATAACCTACAGAGTTTCTTGCTAGGTTCTTCTCTGGGGAAAACTGCACTCTTGCGAATCTAGCGTTAACTTTAAAAAATTACCCGTCTTATGTGATGTCAAACTCGTCCTACAAGATTAAATAAATTTACATTTTCATTTCATTTTAACCTCAAATATTTTGAAGACAGGGAAGAAGCGTGACAGGTGCACATAGAAGCATCCAGATATGGGGCCAGATATTTAAAATCAATTTTAAAATAGCCTCAGTTGCGTTTCAGTAAAGAGTCAATGGCATTTTTAGACACATTCGGTATTCTGCTAAACAACGGCTTAGAGTGTTACCAAGTTATCTGTGAACCGGCCGTTATTGTAACTACGGCCACTAATACGGAAATGTCAAATTCCAGAATTGCTGCGATTGGTAGAAATACAATTTTGTATTACTACTAGCGCCGCCATTCAGTTCACAGATAACTTGGTCTGTCTGTAAAAATACTGCGACCAAATGTGTCAAAAATTCCATTGACACTCTGCCCACACACAACTGAGGCTGTTTTAAATTAGCAGACTTGGAACCCTGGTTGTCTTTTAAATTAACATTTCTGCAACAAGAGTTAACGCGAAGATTCTGATGATAGGCAAACACCTCGATTCCTATTCAGGCTAGTTAGAAAGGAGATGTTTTTGCCGAGACCGTATATGTGTTTACGTAGAAACGCGGTAATAGTATGTTAGGTAGCATGTTCGTGATAAAATGCAGAACATTCATTCGTGTTGTGGTTATTTTAGTGTGTCAATGGAGGAGTGGTGTAGTTTTCAATCGATATTTTTTAAACGGTTTTTTTTTCTATTTATGCTTCTTTTTTGCTCTAAAAAAAATTAAAAAAGAACCGGCCGCGACTTTGTAGGCGTTAATCATCATGTCCTGGAAAATAATCATGATATCTCAAAATAACATAGTCTATGTGTTATTCTGATGTCCAAGTTCAGTTAATGTAAAATTTCATTAAAATCTGTTCAAAAAATCAAAATCAAAATTATATTTATTTCATAGGCACAAAAAATGCTCTTGAAACCGTTACATTATTATATAGGTAGGTATTTTTTTAAAAGTTAGCGCTAGATTCGCAAGGTGCAGTTTCCCCCAGAGAAGAACCTAGCAAGAAACTCTGTGAGGTTGCTCTTTTCAAATAAAGTTTTACAATTCTTGTGTTGTTTTTAATGTTCTGTGGTTTTTACGTGATTAAGTAAATTCATCTATCCATCGGCAAACATTGACATTTAAAATATTAATAGGATTAGGATATAAAAACTCCTTCGTAGATTAAAACGCATTTAAAAATAATAAAGTGTCATGGCGGCAGTGAACATAAGGTTTCGTAAGTAGCAATAAATAATGACATTTCGACCTTGGCTTGTTTTTAAACTAATCTTTTGTTTACCGTCTTATCAACTGGTCAATATGTGGATGTTAGGATACATACAAATACCTTCCTACTTAGATAGATACCTATTAGAGAGCGTTTCACGAAAGAAGTCCCCCGGATATTTTTGGAAATAAATTTGACAGGTCTATTTTCCCTATTTTCTGACCTTTTCCCGGATAGTAGGTAGAAAACACTTAAATCTTAATAAAAATATACTTTTTACATAACAGAAATATAGGTTAATCAAAATGTATATGTACCTAATTACTCATGGAATGACTAGGATATTCGAAATATGCAATAATTAGTATTATTTGATAAATTACAAATGAAATAAACATAATATAGGTAGATGTTGTTCTCATAAATGGCAACATTGTCAATTTTGACATGATATACAGCGCCGCGGCTAGGGGACTTCTTTCGTGAAATGGACTCTACATGGTGTGCTACTTAAATTCATACTGACAGAATTACTTATGTACAAAGATTTTAAAGTATACTTACTAAGTAAACATTACATTCCGTGGTGTTAATTTTTTTTTGCCACTAAAATGCCTTAGTGACGTCTCGGTGATATGGCAAATCCTATTAATATTATAAATGTCAATGTTTGTGCTGATGGATGGATGTTTGTTATTCTTTCACGCAAAAACTACTGAACAGATTTTGATGAAACTTGGCAATATTGTAGCTTATATAACAGAATAACACATAGACTATATTATTTTTTCCCAAGATATGACGATAAATGCGTTCGAAGTCGCCGGCAGCCACTAGTAATGATATAAATTTTAAGTATAAATAAACATTCCACTCCGCCATTCGTGGAAGAATAACATTATCCCATTGCATCATAGAATTAAAAAAAAAAGAAAGGCAAGATGGCGCTCTTTCTCAAAGTCGTTATTAAATTGAAATTTTCCCGGAAAATCCTAAAAGAACAGATTTTTTATTTCTTTAACTGTTAAATTGCTGTAATTATAGTTTAAAGTAATTTATCTCGGCGTAATCTGAAATGACATCATCCACATAACGAACTCACTATGTCATATGTTACCAACATAAATTTGCAGCCGCCAAAATCGCTCACCCAAAGATAACCCATAAAAACAAAACTCACTCAACCGCAAAATTAAATTGGCAAACGCTAAATATGCGCAAAGTTATATTTGCGGTCGCTAAAAGTTTTTTCTGAGGGATTTTCTTTTGGTTGTCCGTTTTTGAGATGCAAAGTTAAAGTTGTGGATCCTGTATGACGTAATTTTTAACCGTCTTATTTCTCTATTCGAAACAAAAAAAATTGTACGTTAACAAAATCTTATTTGCATTGTTTATTGTTACAATTGGAAAACATATATTTTTCCCCGCTGCGAAAGAAGGAGGGTTATGTTTTTCGAGAGTATTTATGAAGAAACGTATAATGGGCATGATGACTAAAAAAAATTTTTTCGCCCCTCACATAGGTTATTTTAAAATATTCGACACGTATTTTTTCTTTTTTCTCTTAAACTAAAAATGACTAAGATATACTGGGTTAAAGTTGCTCGTGACGTCACTCCTCAGTACGATTTTAACCGAGGAGTGACGTCAATACCCCCCACTCCGTAACTTTGATGCTCTGTATCTTTGTATTTATTTATGTATTTGATCAGGTAAAAAATGTGTTTCAAATATTTTTTAATAGCCTAAAAGACGGACTGGACTAATTATTTTCTGAATTTTTGAATGTATTCATCATCCCCATTCTTTGTCACGCTCTACAGCCTAAACGGCTTGATGGATTTTACCTTGAGATGTGTCGCTAGATTCGTATTTACTGTGAGAGTGATACTGGGTACAACATAATTTAAAAAATGTGTTTTTAAACGCAGTCGGGTTCTTTTTTAATAAAATAGTTAGGTTATTGAGTTCTCAAATATGTTTCATAGTAAAAATACTTTATATAAAAAAAAAAGCGCACACATTATACAATGAGGAAGGAATATAAGGAGTGGCACATTTTTTTTTCTTAAACAAATGAGTTTATGACAACGTGCCAAGGTTGCGCTAAGTTTTTCATAGTTTTCTTGGTAGATGACCTGTCAAACGATAAGAAGTACCGTACAAAAAGGTAGCCATTTTGCGCCAGACCAGGCACGCAGATCCAGACGGTATGGCTCCTCCTTATATATATATTCTATACTCAAAAGTTTATTTACTTTTCTGTCACTTCCGAACAATGGCGCGCTCGGGCCCAAAACGTCACAATTAGGTTCTTTTTGGTGTCGAATTTCACAGAGGAGTTTACTTTTTTTTTTTCGCTTTCTGATTTTGGATAGAAGGTTGTTTGAGCCAAAGACCTTTTTGTGGTTAGAGTGAAATAAATACAGAGCTACCAAGTTATCCGCGAACCGGCCGTTATTGTAACTACTGCCACTAATACGGAAATGTCAAATTACAGAACTGCTGCGATTGGTAGAAATACAATTTTGTATTACTACTAGCGCCGTCGTTCATTTCACAGATAAGTTGGTTTGTCTGTATTTATACATCTATGGGACCACAGATTTAAAAACAAAGTGGGACAAATGTTTATAACTATGATAAAAAAAAGTTTCAATTATAATGACGTAATTTTTGAACCTCATACGCTGCTCCGACACCATTCATAAGATTCTTTTTTTAAAGTATGTAGGTACCTATAAGTTTTTTTTAAATAATTTGTAATACTTACTCACTAAGGTAGAGTGCGTTTCATGAAATAGTTCCTATGCCGCCATGTTGGCAGCATTGAATATTTGTACTGCTAGACTGCTACATTACCCTTTTTGTGTTTCGCGGCAAAATTTTTCAATGCTGCCAACATGGCGGCATAGGAACTATTTCATGAAACGCACTCTACCTTTTTTTTTTGTGACGTTACAAACATTTCCTTATCTTTTCTCAGCCAATAAATCGTTCAAATAAATTAATTTGCTATAAAAACTCTTCTCAAATAAACCGGCTGTCCAATGCCCTTTGCTAGACGAAGAAGACAATATTTAAATATTCAAATTTGGAATGTGTCACAACGCTAATCTAGCGGAACGTAGAGATGGGGGTATTGAAAAGTATTCGATAAAGAGTTACTCAAGTATTTACTATTTACAAAAAATATTTGCGAACTAGTCTGGTTTTTGAATTGTATATTTGACGTAAATCCATTTTTTTTGGTTCCGTACCCAAAGGGTAGAGTGCGTTTCACGAAAGAAGTCTCCCCGGATATTTTTGGAACTAAATTTAACAGGTCTATTTTCCCTATTTTCTGACCTTTTCCCTGATAGTAGGTAGAAAACCCCTTACTTATCTTAATAAAAATATACATACTTTTTACATAACAGTAATTAATACCTATATAGATAAATAGTTTTTTTTTATGTATACCAAACTACTCATGGAATGACTAGGACACTCGAAGTATGCAATAATTAGTAATATTTGATAAATTAAAACTGAAATATAAATAATATAGGTAAAATTTGTACTCATAAACGGCAACATTGTCAATTTTGACATGATAAACAGCGCCGCGGCTAGGGGACTTCTTTCGTGAAATGGACTCTATTACTGAGACTTGGCTTGTCTGTCTATCTGTCCGTCTGTCTGTCCTTCAGGATATCTCATTAACCGTTATTAGCTAGGGTTTCAAAATTTTCACATATATTTTAGGTACATTATATTTTATAAAAATTTCATATATTGCTGATATAACAACAAATACTAAAATAGAATACCTACTTAATAATAATAATTAAAGCGCTAGCCTATTGTTAATCTAGGGAATGGTACGGAACCCTTCGTGCGCGAGTCTGACTCGCACTTGTCCGGTTTTTTTCTGAACTTACCAATGCTGCGGGCTTAACGCAATTCAGAAAATAACTTCGTACATAGTATTTTAACCGCGTACCTGTTACCACTTAAATACTAGATATATTGTAACAGTTTTTATAACATCTCTATTCACCATAACGCTCAATGATCTTGAACTTGCCAAATCAGGCGCACCTGTTATAATATAACCGTCTCTTTTACACTCGTACTGTATTCGTATTATCGTCTCTTTCTTATTGAGATGTTTGTAGAGACGGTTTGGCTTGAAATTATATTTATGTTTTGGTTAGTATTGTTTTATGCCATACGTTTAAATGGTATGAATATACTTGGGACCTAGTTTTAAAATAGATTTTCTTATGATAACATTGTAAATAGACTTGTTTTTACCCGACTGCGGCAGAAGGAGGGTTATGTTTATCGAAAGTATGTATGTATGTATAATTCTTTGACACGCTCTACAGCCTAAACGGCTTGATGGATTTCAGCTTGAGAGGTGTCGTTAGATTCGTATTTACTGTGAGAGTGACACTGGTGACATCTAAATAGAAAAAAATGTTTAAACGCAGTTGGGTTTTGTGAAATAAAGAGTTGTTTCTTTTTTTATTCAACAGCCTGAATAGATATGAATCATTAAAGAATCTTATTATTTATTTATGAACGTTTATTTAAAGGCGATTAAAATCTTAAGAAACATGTGAATATGTTATTAAAAATACTACACTCTAATGAATAAAATATAACCGCTAAACTAAACTAAACTTAACCTAACTAAAACTAATCCGGGAATAATCCGCCTCTGGTCTCTCCTGGTGCAAACGGGTTGTATGTCCCAATGTATTTCTTGCGTGGAAAAAGCATTGTAACGGTATTACACCATCTCCAAAAAGGTTTTATTACAGTAATTAAACACCGCCATTTTGAATTCTCAAACATTAATTATGGAATCATATTTTTGAACGTTATTCACTTGAATCTTTGAGTATAGAATATATAAGGAGAAGCCATACCGTCTGGATCTGCGTGCCTGGTCTGGCGCAAAATGGCTATCTTTTTGTATGGAATTTCTTAACGTTTGACATGACAGGTCATCTACCAAGAAAACTATGAAAAACTTGCGCCAACCTTGGCACGCTGTCATAAACTCATTTGTATATGAAAAAAAAAATGTGGCACCTCCTTATATATTCTACACTCAGACACTGATTGCGACAACATGTGTCAAAAATGACATTGACACTGCTGACACACAACTGAGGCTTTTTTAAATTAGAGTGCGTTTCACGAAAGAAGTCCCCCGGATATTTTCGGAACTAAATTTGACAGGTCTATTTACCCTATGTTCTGACCTTTTCCCTGATTTTTAGAAGAAAACCCCATAACTTATCTTCATAAAAATATACTTTTTACATAACAGAAATATAGGTAAATAGATATTTTTATCAAAATGTATACTAACCTACTCATGGAATGACCCGAAGTATCCAGGAAATAGTATTATTTAAAAAAACAAATGAAATATAAATAATAAAGGTAAAATTTGTACTCATAAATGACAACATTGTCAATTTTGACATGTTATACAGCGCCGCGGCTAGGGGACTTCTTTCGTGAAATGGACTCTAGCAGACTTGGACCCGTGTTTCTAGAGAGTATTATTGAAGAAGCATCCGGAATTCAATTTCTAAAAATGTCCTGTTTATTTAGAAGTATTTCGCACCGTGTGGCTCGCACGTGTTGCGACCCCCGCGAGTGGCTGTACGCATGTGTCGTCTTTGCTTCATTTAGAAATATACTGCTAATTAGTGTTGAGGGTTCTGTAGGGGTTTTACCCGACTGCGTCTGAAGGAGGGTTATGTTTTTCGAGAGTATTTATGTATGTACCTATGTATGCATGTTTGTTTGTATGTATGTATAATTCTTTGACACGCTCTACAACCTAAACGACTTGATGGATTTTAGCTTGAGAGGTGTCGTTAGATTCGTATTTACAGTGAGAGTGACACTGGGTACATCAAAATAACAAAAATACGTTTTTTAAACGCAGTCGGGTTTTTTTTAAATAAAATGGTTCTAGGTAAGTTTTATCCTTGTTCCATTTTTATTTAGTTTCTTACGTAAGTGTGCTACTACTAAACCAGAAATGATAAGACTAAGGAAAATACTCTTAAAATAATATAATAATAGTTTATTTAAAGCCATGACATTGTTAAAGTTAAAATAATAATTAATTTCAGTATTTATTCGCAATTTCAAGTTAAACGACGGATTTTCAGTAGTTTAAATTCTTTTTTTGGGCATTTTAAGCTAAAATGTCGGAAAATGAGTTTACGTTACGTATTGTGAGAGTTACATCGATTCCGGTGAAGCAGTCCGCTGTGGGGAAGATTACTGTTGGTTGTACTGAAGGTAATTTAGTTATACATACATACATATCTGTCACGTCTCTCTCCCATCGAGGTAGACAGAGACTTCCCTCCACTTGCTACGATACAAACATTCTCGTTACCAAAGTAGATTCGTATACAAAACCTGAAACGCGGTATCGAAGTTTTTCCCGCGCTGAGTATATAAGCAAATTCCAAAATCTTCCCCATCGAGGTAGACAGAGACTTCCCTCCACTTGCTACGATACAAACACTTCATACACATTCATCAGTCGCCACATACATGCACGTCGGTTTAGGGTGACTCTTGATTTGGATAAATATATAAAAGTACATTTTGTGGATCCTGGGTACCAATTCCGCTAAATTAAGTTAAGCGACAAACTATAGCCACCAGATTCACATTCTACAGCAATAGGTCACAAATTTGGTATTCTCTTAAGTGCCACGATTAATAGTCGATTAGTAGTCTCTAGAGGGCTTTGTCCTTGATTAGGGATTTAGTTGTCGAGGTTGCCAATATTTATCTGTTAAGAGAATACCAAAATGGGTCAAATCATACAATTCACATTCTAGAGAGACACCATTTTTCATTTGGTAATTAGAAGAATACGGCCCCTGTGGGCATTGCAAATAATTTTTGAAGAGAGGAAGACGTTATTAAATGAGTTACTAAATTAGATAGGTACTAGAGGCTGCCCCCGACTTCGTATGCATTTATCGACATATCTTTGAAAACACACAAAATATCTGCAAATAATATAGCCTATACGTTATTCTGATGTCCAAGCTAAGTTATTGTAAAATTTCATTAAAATATGTACAGTGGTTTTTACGTGATGAAGTAACAAACATCCATCAATCGGTACAAACATTGACATTTATGAAATTAATAGGATTAAATACTTACGTTTGTCATATTAACGTCAATCCGAAACCGCTAGTGCGTTAGAGCCTAAATACGAGTACAATAAAACCTCTCACTCGATCAAACCCCTATTTACAGTCTGTCAGCGTACGCTCAGCGATTTTCTTCAATCTGCATACAATCGCTTGTTGTTGGAACGAAACTGAAATTTCTCTTTTAGGTTATGTAGTGCATAGTTTATGCCACGGTCTTCAAATGTCTATTGTATAAACTAAGACCGAAGTATGCTAATTTAAAATAGCCACAGTTGTGTGTCGGCAGAGTGTCAATGGTATTTTTTGACACATTTGGTATTCTGCTAAACAATGGCTTACACTGATTGCGATCAAATGTTCCAAAAAATGACATTGACACTGCCGACACACAACTGAGGATATTTTCAATAAGCAGTCCCTGATTGACGCTACTAATACATAAGGAAATTAAATATTTCGTAATAATATATGTTACATACATACATACATATCTATCACGCCTCTCCCATTGTGGTAGGCAGAGACCACTTCCCTCCACTTGCTACGATACAAACACATCTCTTTCGCTTCATCCACATTCATCAGTCTCCTCGTACATGCACGTCGGTTTAGGGTACTCTTGACTTGGCCTTCCTTGATTAAGTCCCTGATATTGTATTAGAAAATGGGCCAATGGGCATGATGACAAAAAAAACGTTTTTAGTCCATCGCATAGATTATTTTAAAATATTCTATTATATTATATATAATTTCTTTCTCTCTTAAACTAAAAATGACAAAGATACACTGGGTTAAAGTTGCTCGTGACGTCACGCCTCAGTACGATTTTAACCGATGTGTGACGTCAATACCCCCCACTGCGTAACTTTAATGCTCTGTATCTTTGTATTTATTTATGTATTTGATCAGGTAAAAAATGGGTTTCAAATATTTTTTAATAGCCTTAAAGACGGACTAATTATGTTTTGAATTTAGTCATCATGCCTATTAAATAAGAAGAGCAAGTTTTTAAATTATAATGACTTAGTTCTTTACACAATAACAAATACAGCAACATTCCATCTACGTTGATAAAACAACAATTATATAAATAACGTACGTTATCAATTAAAAATGCCAAGATAACGACCATAATTATTACATTTTATAACCTAAAAGCGGTTTTCGGCGCGCGCCGCGCGACTCCTAACTTTTTTTAGTCATTATCTCAGCACTGACGGAAACGCCATTCTGCCATATACGGCATATTGTATGCGTCAGTCTGCGATTGTCGAACCGGCGCGCGCACGTTCCGCTAAAACGACGACAAAAAAAAAGAAATCAACCAAGGAGTTTGTGTTTGTTATTTTTTACTTTTTAAAAATCTGGGTGCGTTCAGAAAGTGCAATATTTGTGCAGTGTTTTTTTTTTAAATGTTTATGGGGAAATTGAGCGTCGATGTGTGACCGTGGATACACATAATTGCGCGCGCGGCGCTTTCCCCATGTGAAGTGCATTCTTATATCTCTTCGGAATCATTCGGATTGGTCTGCCTTTGCTTACAAACGACATATTTGACAAACCATTCGATTTTTAAATCTCTAACCTACCTACTTCGCTATAACCCGTTAGAATTCTACCATAGAGTATCGCATTCGTTATGGAATCTCATTTTTATAGCAAAGAGTTTTTAATACCTATGTTTTTTTATTGTGTTACAAGTTACGCAATAACTCGTCCGCCAGTCATCCTATTTGAATTTTATTTATTTTTATTATGATAAAACATCCTTTTACACAGTTGTGTGTATTTTTTATCGAAACCGGCTTTTGATTTCATAAATAAAACATTAGGTTATTAAAAATATAATAACATCTTGTAGACTTATCAAAACACTTCAAGATATTTCATTTTAGAGTTTGTATTTTGTACTAAGAAAATAGGTATACTTTTTAAATTATCTTTTTAATTATTCAATCATTGCAAGGCACATATAAAAAACTATACAGCCAGCCATGAGCCAGCCTTAAGAAACCGTAATTACCTAATAAAGAAAAAAACCTGCCATTCTTTCCTAATGACTTAAAAAGAGGTTTCGCAAAAAAGTTTCAATGCGGCAGGAAACGTAAAAAAAAAGTAAACAAGTAATATTGAAACTTTTTACTTGGAATTTGTTAATAGTTTTTTAAATCTGTGATAAGGTTGGTTAAGCTCTGACGTTTGTTGACATCTTATCAGTGCTCATCGGTCACGCAAGCCATGGCAGACGTTTCAGAAAAAAAATATGCATTTTAAACCGAACTTATATTATCTTTTTACCCGACTGCGCCAGAAGGAGAGTAATGGTTTTCGAGAGAATGTTTGTGTGTATAATTCTTTGGCACGCTCTACAGCCTAAACGGCTTGATGGATTTTATCTTGAGAGGTGTCGTTAGATTCGTATTTACAGTGAGAGTGACACTGGGTACATCAAAATAATGAAAAGAAACGTTTTTTAAACGCAGTCGGGTTTCTTAGGTTAGGTTAGTTAGCAGAGCGCTTTAGTATAGTACTTAAATACTTATCTGGAATCAATACACAGATTTTAAACTTAATTTCATGCCAAATTACATCAACATATAGGGCTCAAGTCTGCTAATTTTAAATAGCCTCAGTTGTGTGTCGGCAGTGTCAATTCAATGGCATATGACACATTTGGTATTCTGCTAAACAATGGCTTACACTGATTGCGACCAAACGTGTCAAAAAATTACATTGACACACTGCCGACACACAACTGAAAATTAGCAGACTTGGGCGCCAGCTGTTTAAGCGTAAAGATAATAAATAATTTCGCATTATAAATTAAGTATAAAAATAACCTAAAATAAGTATAGTGTTATCATAAGTCAAACATTAAAACTTGTTAGCACAGTTCGGTCGAATGTACGCTACAACAAAGTCACGACGCGCCCCGCACTCTCAAGGTCACCGCAACGAGTCTTGTACGGATTTAAATTTGAAAACGGAATCGTTCACACACTCCATTGTTGTTGACGCCATGATGGTTGGCTGTCAAAAATGGCGGGAGTTTGTTTTTTCTTTTTTTTAAATGTTGATTCAGGCTAAGGGCAAATATCATTCAACCTTATTTAAAATTAATTAATTTTTCGGTTTTTTCTTGATTAAATTGAATCTTTGGGTTTAATGATAGTTGTTATTATGTAAAAACTGTCGCAATGTGCCTTTTTCTTTCATTAAAATGAGATAGATTTTGTGTTAAGCGAGAAAATCTCACAAAGTGACGTTTTTTGACATTTCTTTATGCAAATGCCAATTTTAGGTGTTACGATAATTATTCAAAAATAATTACTTTAGGATTCTTTTGCCAGAATGTCTGCTAACTTAAAATAACCTCAGTTGTGTGTCGGCAGAGTGTCAATGTCATTTTTTGACACATTTAGTCGCAATCAGTGTAAGCCATTGTTTAGCAGAATACCAAATGTGTCCAAAAATGCCATTGACACTGCCGACACACAACTGAGGCTATTTTAAATTAGCAGACTTGGGTCCGTTGGTCTAGATGTACTTTTGACTTATAAATTAAATAATAATGTGACATAACTATAAAAATGGCTTTAATGTAACGGAATCAATGAGAAACATATTGAGGTCAATTCTGATTGATTAGATTGAATGATTTTATCGATTGATCAATCACTTACGAACATAATGCATTTGTAGACTGGATCCTACTAATATTATACATGTCAGTTTTTGTGTTTTTGTGCCGATTGATAGATGAATGGACTTAAGGATGTTTGTAATTGTAAAAAAAATATTGCCTATGTATTGTTTTGACATCTGTTCAGGGGCCCAAACTAGCCTCAGTTGTGTGTCGGCAGAGTGTCATTGGCATTTTTGGTATTTTGGTTTTGGCACATTTGGTATTTTGCTAAACAGACCGATTGTGTCAAAAATGCCATTGACACTGCCGTCACACAACTGAGGCTATTTTAAATTATCAGACTTGGTAGCCTGTAGTTTTTGCGTATTAGTAGGGCCTGTCACGAGGCATTCAATGAAATCATACGTCGTTAATTAACGCAAACAAAAGTCGCAGGCAAGGATCTTACATACATACATACAAGGTGACTTTAAATTAGTGAACGATAGAATAAGATATGCATGTTCTTGTGATAACAAACAACTTTTACTATTTGACCAAGTACGAAATCATAAAAAAAATTGTTCCCCATAGCTATCAGCTGGTGCATTTTGTATGGGGAGTTCAAAATTTTTTTGAACGATTTCGACCATGGTCCCCATAGTAAAAGTTGTTTGTTATCACGAGTACATGCAAATCCTTTTCTATCGTTCACTAATTTAAAGTCACCTTGTATAGGTACAATCAGGTACATATTGTGTTTTACGAGTCAATGTAAGTAGAGCAATACACAATTAGCAACATTATGCATAGAGCCAATGCTATGTCGATATTATGTAGCTTGAGAGAGATAACGCAATTATTGTTTTTTTAATTCGTAACTATAATTTTAGATTCTTCCAATGTCGTGTGAGGTAGTACCGACGCTGATGTATGTATGAAGTGAAAGAGATGTGTTTGTATCGTAGCAAGTGGAGGGAAGTCTCTGTCTACCTCGATGGGGAAGATTTTGGAATTTGCTTATATACTCAGCGCGGGGAAAACTTCGATACCGCGTTTCAGGTTTTGTATGCGAATCTACTTTGGTAACGAGAATGTTTGTATCGTAGCAAGTGGAGGGAAGTCTCTGTCTACCTCGATGGGGAAGATTTTGGAATTTGCTTATATACTCAGCGCGGGGAAAACTTCGATACCGCGTTTCAGGTTTTGTATGCGAATCTACTTTGGTAACGAGAATGTTTGTATCGTAGCAAGTGGAGGGAAGTCTCTGTCTACCTCGATGGGGAAGATTTTGGAATTTGCTTATATACTCAGCGCGGGGAAAACTTCGATACCGCGTTTCAGGTTTTGTATGCGAATCTACTTTGGTAACGAGAATGTTTGTATCGTAGCAAGTGGAGGGAAGTCTCTGTCTACCTCGATGGGGAAGATTTTGGAATTTGCTTATATACTCAGCGCGGGGAAAACTTCGATACCGCGTTTCAGGTTTTGTATGCGAATCTACTTTGGTAACGAGAATGTTTGTATCGTAGCAAGTGGAGGGAAGTCTCTGTCTACCTCGATGGGGAAGATTTTGGAATTTGCTTATATACTCAGCGCGGGGAAAACTTCGATACCGCGTTTCAGGTTTTGTATGCGAATCTACTTTGGTAACGAGAATGTTTGTATCGTAGCAAGTGGAGGGAAGTCTCTGTCTACCTCGATGGGGAAGATTTTGGAATTTGCTTATATACTCAGCGCGGGGAAAACTTCGATACCGCGTTTCAGGTTTTGTATGCGAATCTACTTTGGTAACGAGAATGTTTGTATCGTAGCAAGTGGAGGGAAGTCTCTGTCTACCTCGATGGGGAAGATTTTGGAATTTGCTTATATACTCAGCGCGGGGAAAACTTCGATACCGCGTTTCAGGTTTTGTATGCGAATCTACTTTGGTAACGAGAATGTTTGTATCGTAGCAAGTGGAGGGAAGTCTCTGTCTACCTCGATGGGGAAGATTTTGGAATTTGCTTATATACTCAGCGCGGGGAAAACTTCGATACCGCGTTTCAGGTTTTGTATGCGAATCTACTTTGGTAACGAGAATGTTTGTATCGTAGCAAGTGGAGGGAAGTCTCTGTCTACCTCGATGGGGAAGATTTTGGAATTTGCTTATATACTCAGCGCGGGGAAAACTTCGATACCGCGTTTCAGGTTTTGTATGCGAATCTACTTTGGTAACGAGAATGTTTGTATCGTAGCAAGTGGAGGGAAGTCTCTGTCTACCTCGATGGGGGAGAGACGTGACAGATATGTATGTATGTAAAATCTAAACGGATAGTAAGACCAAGAACACACGGTGAAACGCAACTGAAACTGCTAGTTACTTTTGAGTTGCATCGCAGTTTCTGCTATAGACTTCATTAGAAAACCACACACGACGCAACTAGTTTGAAACGTTTCGTTATAGCAGAAACTGCGATGCAACTCAAAAGTAACTAGCAGTTTCAGTTGCGTTGCAGTTGTTTTTCACCGTGTGTTTTGGCGCTTAGATGTTGAAATTTAAAACACAACGCTACGCATTAAACTTCAATCCGTATTTAAAATAATCCCAAGGAAAACGTATACAATAACAAGAAACCGCAAACGACATTGAATGAATAACTTTAGCTCGCGACTTACTTCATATTAATCGTCATATCTTGGAACGATTATATATTAGATATCATAATATCTTAAAATAATATAGCCTGTGTTATTCTGATGTGTAATGCTATCTACACACCAAAGCCGCCGTCATGCAGCCGGGCTAGGTCGGCGGCTTTACGTCATACAAATGGCAGCTGTCAAAAAAGCCGGCGGCTTTGGTGCGTAGATGTTACCGGAAATGTATGAAATCATGGAATTGTGTAGAAATCCTAGGAAATGTGTACAATTCCGATGCTGTTTAGGAAATGTATAAAATATTGTTTGAAAATCTATTTAATAGATATCCTAGGAAATGTGTACATTTCCTCGAAATTGTATATAATTCTAATATCGTATTAGGAAATGTAGAAACTAAATGATTTCTGCTATAAAATAAAACACGTTGTTAAAATGACAATAACATAACCTAACCTAACTTTTTTTTAACACGAAAATGCGTTACGAATACCGCCACCCCCGTGGGGCCAGGCATGACGGTTATATGGGATGGGATTCCCTGTCCAAGACGAGAGGTATACCCGCTAAAACTCCGCAGCGGTCTTCCCAGGCAGACTGGGGAACCGTGGGATTGAAACCTAACCTAACCATCAATATCTATCTTAAATGTTTTACATTTCCGATTTCTATTTTGGAAATGTATAGATTTCCTAGGAAATGTATAAAGTATAATTTAATTCACACATTTCCGTGCTATTTTAGGAATTACATACATTTCATAGGAATTGTATACAATGATGGATTACATACATTTCCGGTAACATAGACAGCATAAGCTACAATATGAGGCGACTGATGAATGTAGATGAATGGAAAGAAGGAGGTATGTCTGGATCGTAGCTACCCCAATGGGAGAGAGGCGTGACGAATAGTTTGTAACTACAATATTGTAAAGTTTCATCAAAATAAGTTCAGTAGTTTTTGCGTGAAAGAGTAACAAACATCATCTCCACATCGGCACAAACATTGACATTTATAATTTCAATAACAGGTGTATCATCCATACATAATTACGCCCACGTGTATATATGTATGGTCCATACGTTTCCATACATCACGGTCCACGCATGCGCAGTGAACCGTTCGCTAACGCTTTGAGTTAGTGTAATTAGTAAGGGCGATGACCCTGAATGTAAGCCGGTTCAATTGATAACTGTCTATTTATGATACTTATATACATACATAATATATATATTTTTACATAAATAGACTCAGGTTATTTAAAGTATCAAATAAAAAAATTGGGCCAAGTGCGAGTCGGACTCGCGCGCGAAGGGTTCCGTACCATTCACTATTGATATCAAGCAAAAAATCACGTTTGTTGTATGGGAGCCCCCCTTAATTATGATTATTATTCTATTTTTAGTATTTGTTGTTATAGCGGCAACGGTAATACATCATCTGTGAAAATTTCAACGCTCTTGCTATAACGGTTCATGAGATATAGCCTGGTGACAGACGGACAGCCAAGTCTCAGTAATACGGTCCCGTTTTCACCCTTTGGGTACGGAACACTAAAAATAAATATATATTGCAAGCTTTAATTTGACATTGGCAGAATCGAAAATGGTAATTGCCATTTAAAAAAAATAAAGTCAAATCAAAATGGCGCCAATTCCCGCGTTTTATAACCTCTAATTATGACCACAAGTCAGTGATGTATAAGATATTAATCATTGTGCGTTTCAAACTGCACTAAGCATGTACCGTTGCGTTGAGGCAATGGCCAATAGGTACTGAATTATAAGCATATTAGAGACTGCGTTTCACGAAAGAAGTCCCCCGGATATTTTTAGAACTAAATTAGTGTTAGTTAGGTTAAGTTTAGTTTAGCGGTTATATTTTATTTATTGGAGTGTAGTATTTTTAATAACATATTCACATGTATTTTTATTTTTTACGATTAAAATTAAAAACTAAATTTGACAGATCTATTTTCCCTATTTTCTGACCTTTTCCCTGATAGTAGGTAGAAAACCTCTTACTTATCTTAATAAAAATATACTTTTTATATAACAGAAATATAGGTAAATAGATATTTTTATCAAAATGTATACTAACCTACTCATGGAATGACTAGAACACTCCAAATATGCAGGAAATAGTATTATTTGATAAATTACAAATGAAATACAAATAATTAGGTAAATTTTGTACTCATAAATGGCAACATTGTCAATTTTGACATGATAGAGCTCCGCGGCTAGGGGACTTCTTTCGTGAAATGGACTCTACAAGCAACTGACGTCATAAGACCATAGTTTTATTAATCTATCACAATTTGTCAACCAAATTCTGGCCCCCAAGTCTGCTAATTTAAAATAGCCTCAGTTGTGTGTCGGCAGTGTCAATGGCATTTTTTGACACATTTGGTATTCTGCTAAACGATGGCTTACACTGATTGCGTGCGATCAAATGTGTCAAAAAATGCCGTTGACACTTTGCCGACACACAACTGAAACTATTTTAAATTAGGAGACTTGGGCCCTTGATAGCACACATACATACATATCTGTCACACCTCTCCCCCATCGAAGTAGACAGAGACTTCCCTCCACTTGCCACGATACAAACACATCTCTTTCGCTTCATCCACATTCATCAGTCGTCTCATACATGCACGTCGGTTTAAGGTACTCTTGTCTTGGCCTTTAATAGGTCCCCGATTTGATCGAAATATTTTGTTAGTAGTTCTGAACTATTTAAACAATAAACTTATTATAAATAAATCATTATTTTAAAAAACTGAATAAGCAAAGGCAGATCAATCCAAACCATTCACCTAGCTAATTTAAAAAAATAAAAACCGCAGATTAAAAACTAAAGTCATCAGTGTCATCACAAACAATTCAAAATTCGAATCAGTGTTCGCCGCGCTACCAACTTAACGAACGGAACATTTTTATTGGAGCAAAGGATTGCAGTGTATACAGCTAGAAGTGGAGTTAAATGTCGAATGTCTAAAGTGATGCGATGCAGAGGCAGCTGAGCAACGTGTCTGTCCATTCGTATCAGGACTACCAACCTACGAGGCGATATGGTAATTTTTTTAAATTTTCTGGCTTGGTAGCTACGACCTTTAAGCCAAGCGGTATGGTAAATATTTTTAATAGGGTTGCTAGGTTTAGGCTGCGTCCCCTGTAGGCAAACTGTTAGCGGCTGACTGAGGTTGCGGCGTATTGTTTTAGTAAGCCCATCCATATATTTTAAATGGAGTGTCCATAGTTTGCTAGTTTTGCGCTCACTGTACGCAGTTTGCAGTGTTTCGCGCGCTAACTATCTAAATAAGCGACTAACTAATAAGTTTGCTTGCGACGACGCATGGAAATTGATGTACAAGTTTGCAGCTAACTTGCGGCTCACTCAGTCGGCCGCTAATGCTATCTACACACCAAAGCTGCCGGCATGCCGCCGGGCCTTTTCTTCATACGAATGGCAGCTGTCAAAAAGCCGGCGGCTCGCCGGCGGCTTTGGTGTGTAGACAGCATAACAGTTTGCCTACTGGGGACGCAGCCTTAAATCTAAATGGCTACCTACTACAGTAACAGATACATTAAGAACGAATTCACAAGAAATTGTCCTGCACGTTTTCTTGCAGAATACGTCCTTAAGGCCCAGAACACACGGTGAAACGCAACTGCAACGCAACTGAAACTGCTAGTTACTTTTGAGTTGCATCTAAATTTCTAAAGGAGTCTATAGCAGAAACTAAAAGAAAAAACATACATTGTACCTATGTACATACTTTATGTAAATAATAAAATAACTTACATAAAACAGGTCGAAGTACATAAAACAGAAACATAAAAAATAAGTTGTTTGTTTTTTTATGGCTATAAATAACTGTTTAACGTGTTTAAGTATAAATTAGTTGGAGATAATGTCACAGGCGGCCATTATTTATTCTAATTGAGGTGTTTCTTACACCTTTGAGTACAGAATATATAGACATAGACATAGACATAGACATAGACATAGACATAGACATTTATTTTCTTACAAACACAGTACAACACACAACACAAACTCAACAGTTCACAATTACATTTTTAAAATAACACGCAGATTTATTTACACACAGTACATACAAAAAAAGGGAAAAAAACAAAAAATAAAAGAAAATATACCTAAAATAACAGAAACAAAAACTAAAATGAACAGAAGAAAGAGGTAGGGTGTGTGTTGTAGCGCGATGTAAGGGTGGCTACATCTCAGCATATGCTGCAGCATTGCCACAGCGCTGATTTTCAGGCGAGCTCCCACTTCCCTTGAACGTCAACTGTCATCCACAAAATGACACAACAGCTTACATATTAATAAATAATTAAACATAGAATAATGCATAATAATAATTTACATAATATTTTATTAAATTGCGTTAGTTTGCAATATTAAATACATATAAATACGGTATAGAAAGAAAAATAATAAGAATAATAGAGATATACCTACTTAATCAATTACAAATATGTTGGAACAACCCGGCCACCTATGGGTTGGTTTCTCTGATAGTCTAGTAATACAAGTTTGAGTTTAACTTTAAAACTGTTTACACTATATAAAAAGTTGCCCCATTTTTTTTTCATATACAAATGAGTTTATGACAGCGTGCCAAGGCGGCGCCGAGTTTTCTCATAGTTTTCTTGGTAGATGACCTGTCAAACGATAAGAAGTACCGTACAAAAAGGTAGCCATTTTGCGCCAGACCAGGCACGCAGATCCAGACGGTATGGCTCCTCCTTATATATTCTATACTCAAAGATCTCTACACACCAAAGCTGCCGGCATGCCGCCAGGCTAGGCCGGCGAATGGCAGCTGTCAAAAAAGCCGGCGGCTTTGGTGTGTAGATACCATAATAAATGTAACATAATGTGACACTTTCTGGTCTATCTACCCAAATCCGGGCCGTGTCCGGAACGTGTCCGGGAAAAAATATCATTCCATGCATTTTCTATGGATTCGTTCACACACGTTGTCATGACGACGTATTGTTTTCCCTCCTGACAGGCCACGGCCCGGATCTGTGTAGACAGACCTTTAGTCTGCTAATTTAAAATAGCCTTAGTTGTGTGTCGGCAGAGTGTCAATGGTATTTTTGACACATTTGGTCGCAATCAGTGTAAACAAGTCATTGTTTAGCAGAATACCAAATGTGTCGAAAAATGCCATTGACACTGTGCCGACACACAACTAAGGCTATTTTTAATTAGCAGACTTGGGTCCCACTGATAGACGGATGTAAAAAAAAATACTGGAAAAAAAAAAAATGTCAGAAAAGTGATATTAAATGTCAACCAAAAGTCAAAGAGTCACCAAACCAAACCAAAAGTCACTCAAAATTTTCTTTTACAAAACTTTTTTATTTTTTATTAATTTCGCATAATTTTATTTTTGAGTAAAAATAAGCTTGCCTTAAATTTTGTCGATCGAATTCAAATTCACCCTGTATTGTATATCGTGAACTTGTCTTATTACTTATAAAGTTCGATATCTATGAATGAATGAGTTGTTTCTAAATAGAAAAAGTATTTTCCCACGTAAAAACAAATGACGACTCACTACAAGGTGGCGAACATATCTCTTGTTTGAATTTAGAATTGATGTTTTGAACGTTAGTAAAGACCAAAACACACCGGATGCGTATGCGTAGACGTATGCGTACCTCTGAGTTGTAATGTATGGAACTGTCACCGCTTGCGTAACGTAGACGTACACGCAAACGGTGACAATTCCATACATTGGAGACTCTGGGACCTTGGGTTCCAGAGGCAAGGCAGTCGCCCGGATATCATAGGGCGTCTTCGCGAGGCAACAGGCGACCCAAGAGTTGCCTATTTAACACTCCTGCGCTATATTCCGTAGGTGAAGTATGTACAGGTAATAGGGATGATGACTACATTCGAAATTTTAAAAAATAATTAGTCCGTCTTTTAGGCTATTAAAAAATATTCGGAACACGTTTTTTACCTGATCAAATACATAAATAAATACAAAGATACAGAGCATCAAAGTTACGGAGTGGGGGTATTGACGTCACTCCTAGGTAAAAATCGTACTAAGATGTGACGTCATGAGCAACTGTAACCCGGTGTATCTGTGTCATTTTTAGTTTAAGGGAAAAAAGAAAAAATACGTGTCGAATATTTTAAAATAATCCATGTGATGGACTAAAAAAAATGTTTTTGTCATTATGCCCATTATGTCATTTTAATCTACCTTTCTTCTCCCCCCCAGGCCCGCAGTATGAACCGGGAGGCTACGCAGCGGCGGTCCAGCAGCGTACCAACATGACGCAGCGCGAAGACGCGCTCAAGTTCGAGCAGGGCCGCATCAAGGCGCTGCAGGAGGAACGGCTCCACATCCAGAAGAAGACGTTTACGAAATGGGTCAACAGCTTCTTGCAGAAGGTTAGTTTTGGGGGGTCTTTGGATGAAAGTGGCAAGTTATATGTCTATCTACACAGATCCGGGCCGTGGCCCGTCAGGAGGGGAAAACAATACGTCGTCATGACAACGTGTGTGAACGAATCTATAGAAAATGTATGGAATGATATTTTTTCCCGGACACGTTGTCATGACGACGTATTGTTTTCCCTCCTGACGGGCCACGGCCCGGACACGTCCCGGGCACGGCCCAGATCTGTGTAAATAGACCTCTATAGATCCCCCCATAGTAAACGACTACTATAAAGATCAATAGATCAAAGAATGAGGTCATACATTGATGGCGTCAGTATTTGTCGTGACTGAATCATTAAGTAGCTATTTAGTTTTATTTTTCTTAGAATAATCTTGATGACTAGTATTTTGATTCACCTGCAATTAACTTTAGATATTTTATTTCCTTATGTTGGTATAGGCATGATAACTAAAAAAACTTTTGTAGTCCATCACATAGATTATTTTAAAATATTCGACACGTATTTTTTCTTTTTTCTCTTAAACTAAAAATTACAAAGATACACTGGGTTAAAGTTGCTCGTGACGTCACGCCTAAGTAAGATTTTTACGTAGGAGTGACGTCAATACCCCCCACTGCGTAACTTTGATGCTCTGTATCTTTGTATTTATTTATGTATTTGATCAGATAAAAATGTGTTTCAAATATTTTTTAACAACCTAAAAGATGTACTAATTATTTATTGAATTTTTGAATGTAGTCATCATCCCCATTACAGGGACCCAAGTCTGCTTATTTACAATATCCTCAGTTGTGTGTCGGCAGAGTGTCAATGTGATTTTTTGACATATTTGATCGCAATCAGTGTAAGCCATTGTTTAGTAGAATACCAAATGTATCAAAAAATACCATTGACACTGCCGACACACAACTGTGGCTATTTTAGTTTAGCAGACTTGGGAACCTGGGGGCCAAGTCTGCTTATTACTAAATGCAACAATAGAATGGCGAGAGAACATCAGTCGCAAAATTTGTCAATTTTGGTACCTAATTTACTAAGACCCAGAACACACCAGAACAAACTATTTTAAACATCTGAAACTGCTAGTTACTTTTGAGTTACATCGAAGTTTCTGCTATAGACAACACACGACGCAACTGAAACGAAACGTTTCAAACTAGTTGCGTCGTGTGTGGTTTTCTAAGGAAGTCTATAGCAGAAACTTCGATGCAACTCTAAAGTTTCAGTTGCGTTGCAGTAGCGTTTCACCGTGTGTTTTTACGCTAACGATTTAAGCGTCTGCGATTCTACCGAAGTGCGTTCGAACTGCCTTTGAACTACTTTCGTTCTATCTCACTTCTGGACATTATCGTAGTTTAAAGTTCAGATAACATAATAACATGATAACAATATTATTTCTCAACCATAATGGCTTTTATAATTAAATTAAATTCATTACACAACTTGTTTATAACCTATTTTATTATATATCATTAATTTTATGATTTAATATAATGATATGCGGGCGCTTTGGTACACGTTTTATTCAAATAATAGTCGTAACCTACTAATATTATAAATGTCAATGTTTGTGTCGATAGATGGATGTGACGATGTTAGTTACTTTTTCAAGCAAAAACTACTGAACAGAGTTTGATGAAACTTGGCAATATTGTAGCTTGCATCAGATTAACACAAAGGCTATATTAGTGTGTTTGTATCGTAGCAAGTGGAGGGAAGTCTCTGTCTACCTCGATGGGGAAGATTTTGGAATTTGCTTATATACTCAGCGCGGGAAAAACTTCGATACCGCGTTTCAGGTTTTGTATGCGAATCTACTTTGGTAACGAGAATGTTTGTATCGTAGCAAGTGGAGGGAAGTCTCTGTCTACCTCGATGGGGAAGATTTTGGAATTTGCTTATATACTCAGCGCGGGAAAAACTTCGATACCGCGTTTCAGGTTTTGTATGCGAATCTACTTTGGTAACGAGAATGTTTGTATCGTAGCAAGTGGAGGGAAGTCTCTGTCTACCTCGATGGGAGAGAGACGTGACAGATATGTATGTATGTATTTTAAGATAAAAAACCGGCCAAGTGCGAGTCGGACTCGCGCACCGAGGGTTCCGTACAAACCTGCAAGGTTTACAAAGTTCGTTCATTACGACAATCGAGTCATAACTATGGAAAAAGTAATAAGTTTATATTTATTAAAAAATATATATTTTGTAATGTAACTAAAAATTTAAGGTTTTCGGAATTTTTCCTTTATGTGTGGTATAAAACGTTGCTTCATGCCAAATTTCAAGATTCAAGGTCGACTGGAAGTACCCTTTAGGTTTTGATTCCCTTGCAAGTACTTGCGAGTTTCAAAATATGCAGCTTAAATTGCTGTTTCTTTTGATTGCGTTGACATAGAAGTTTGATTTTGCTACAGCTTAAAGGTATTATAGACCTGAGTATTTGGTATGAATTTCAATTTAATACCTCTACGCGTTTATGAGGAAATGGGTAGTAAGTTTAAGATTATTAAAAAAAAAATATATTTTGTGATGTAACTAAAAATTTATGGTTTTCGTAATTTTTCCTTTATCTATGCTATAAGACGTTGCTTCGTACCAAATTTCAAGATTCTGAGTTCACGGGAAGCACCCTGTAGGTTTTGATTCCCTTGCAAGTGTCGAAAATTTGCGGCATAAATGGCTGTATCTTTTGATTGCGTTGGCTTAGAAGTTTGATTTTTTCACAGCTTCAAGGGACAGTAGACCTGAGTAATTGATATAAATTTCAGCTTCATACCTCTACGCGTTCCTGAGAAAAAGGGTCTTGACAGACGGACGGACGGACGGACAGACGGACAACAAAGTGATCCTATAAGGGTTCCGTTTTTTCCTTTTGAGGTACGGAACCCTAAAAATAACTAAATAAATATTGTGGGACATTTCACACACGGTCACCTGACCCCAAACTAGGCAAATCCTGTACTATGGGTATCAGAGACTAATAAACATACATAGATAAATATATAACACCCAGACACGGAACAAACATTTATGCTCATCACACAAATGTTTGTTAACCGGCGGGGATCGAACCCGCGACCTGTGCGTATGAGGCAGACTCACTACCGACTACGCTAACTGGCCTGTTAATAATGTTTTAGTTTTCTAAGATATGGCGAGAAATGCGTACGAAGCTGCCGTCAGCCTCTAATATCGAATATTATGATGATTACTCTATATATATATAAAAATGAAACCCGTTTTCAGTTGTCACGACATAACATGAAAACGGCTTGACCGATTTGGCTGATTTTTTTTTAAATGTTCATTTAAGTCCAAGGATGGTTTTTACGGTGAGAAAAATTCGAATAATTACCGGGAAAGCCCTAAAACAGACCTTTTCTTTTTCCCATACAAATGTTTTCTTACTAAAATGTAGAGTCAATTTGAACTTTATTCCTACACAATAAAGTTCATTCTAAGGCGGGACAGCTAGTTTAAATAAATAAATACTAAATTAATGTCTAGATTTCTAGATAACCTAACCTAACCTAACCTAACCTCACAATGGGTGGCATTTAAAGTACATAATTATGTGTTATTTACAATAAATAAATGGCCACACAAGTTGTTATATACTTTGTTATGATAAACACATCAATCATTAGTTAAAACCTAAATGTTATATACATACATATCTATCACGTCTCTCTCCCATCGAGGTAGACAGAGACTTCCCTCCACTTGCTACGATACAAACATTCTCGTTACCAAAGTAGATTCGCATACAAAACCTGAAACGCGGTATCGAAGTTTTTTCCGCGCTGAGTATATAAGCAAATTCCAAAATCTTCCCCATCGAGGTAGACAGAGACTTCCCTCCACAACAAGTTTGAAACGTTTCGTTTCAGTTGCGTCGTGTGTGGTTTTCTAAGGAAGTCTATAGCAGAAACTTCAATGCAACTCAAAAGTAACTAGCAGTTTCAGTTGCGTTGCATTTGCGTTTCACCGTGTGTTCTGGCGCTTAGGGCCCCCTGATATAATGTTCTTAATATTTTTCTCTATTATAATAATTTTTATTCTCCCTCCCCAGGCCCGCATGGAGGTCGACGACCTGTTCGTGGACCTCGGCGACGGGAGACGGCTCCTCAAGCTCCTGGAGATCATCAGCGGTGAGCGTCTACCGCGACCCAACTCCGGACGGATGAGGGTGCACAAGATTGAGAACGTTAACAAGAGTTTAAGCTTTTTGCATACTAAGGTGAGTTCTTTTTGCCCTTTTGACCGTGGCCCCAGTAGGCAAACTGTTAGCGGCCGACTGAATGAGCTGCAAATTTGTGGCGAACTGAAAGAGTTAGCTGCAAACTCAAATCAATGAAATCACCGGTTTTGGTGGGAGTCGGCCGCTGTCTGAGATAGTCAGCGCGCGTAACGCTGCAAACTGCGTACAGTGAGCGAAAACTAGCTGACTGTGGACACTCCATTTCAAATATATGGAAGGGCGTACTAAAACTAGTCAGCCGCTAACAGTTTGCCTACTGGGGCGACGGCCGTAACGTCCCCACTAGTCCCACTACAGAGGCCCAAGTCTGCTAATTTTAAATTGTCTTAGTCAGGCCCGCCGCTAGAGGTTTTGTCACCCGCGTGCAATACCAATTATGCCCCCCCCTCCCGATATATGATTTTTGTCAAAAATAAAAGGATTTTTGTTTTAATTTGCATTCGGGCTATCGCACACTCCTCAATATAATGACACGAGAGGAGTTTCTGTATTAAAATGGCACACTATGATGCGCGAGAGGCGTTCTTGTATTAGGGCACATCAAACTACGACGCCGTTAAGTGTTCTTGTATTAGAACTCGCCATGTTACGATACGGTAATTTTTGCCCGCATGACAGAAAAATCATAAGTATGACGGCAATGAGTTTTTAAATATTTTCCGCCCGAATTCACGCGATTTGCCGCCCCCCTGGACGTGCCGCACGCGCGCGGTGCACGCGCTGCACGCCCGCTTACGGCGGGCCTGCTCACAGTTGTGTGTCAGCAGTGTCAATGGCATTTTTTGACACATTTGGTCGCATTCAGTGTAAGCAGTTATTTAGCAGAATACCAAATGTATCAAAAAATTTCATTGACACTGCTGACACACAACTGAGGCTATTTTAAATTAGCAGACTTGTGCTCCTGTTTGAACCGCGGAATCGGTTTAGCATTTAATACAAAAGCCGTCACGAAAAGTGTGAATTGCTTTATGGTCTATACACAGATCCCGGCTGTGTCCGGGACGTGTCCGGGCCGTGGCCCGTCAGGAGGGAAAACAATACGTCATGACAACGGGTCCCGGACGTGTCAGGGAAAAAATATCATTCCATACATTTTCTATACAGGGTGTAACAGAAAGGGTATATAAAGCCGAAACACAGCGATAGTCCTCATGAAACTGAACAACTTTCCCCAAGGAACATGGGTCGTAACTCGAAAAAAATTTTTGGATCGCCCATACTTACTCGATCAGCTGATCGGGCATTTTGTATGGGGAGGCGAAATTTTTTTTTCGAGTTACGACCCATGTTCCTTGGGGAAAGTTGTTCAGTTTCATGAGGACTATCGCTGTGTTTCGGCTTTATATACCCTTTCTGTTACACCCTGTATATTCACACACGTTGTCATGACGACGTATGTTTTTCTCTGCTGACGGGCCACGGCCTGGACACATCCCGGGTGCGGCCCGGATCTGTGTAGATTGACCTTTATACAAAAGGTTCTGCCACTGCAAAATGAATCTACCACAAATGTGAACGAAGACTTCTTGACCTATAGATTAGTAATTACATCACCACCTGCCTACAAACATTTAATTGACAGATAAACCTATGTCTATTTCATAAAACATTACGTTTTAGACAGAGACAGGTATAAAACATCTGTCAGATAGATTTTATCTGTAAGGCCTAGAACACACGGCGAAACGCAACTGCAACTGCTAGTTACTTTTGAGTTGCATCTAAGTTTCTGCTATAGACTTCTTTAGAAAACCACACACGACGCAACTAATCTGAAATTTCAGAAACTTTTGTATTATTATATTAAGTACCTGTGTATTTTTCTCTTGATGTATGTATATTGCAAAATACATATATCAGGAGAAGGTTATAATATTTAATGAATAAGTACCTATTACTGTTTTCTCCCTAAACGCATGTTGTGGTTGCCTTCAACAGAATATGCATTGACCAATCTGTATTGTGTTAGTATTTTAAGCTGATTTGTAATGTAGTATTCACTGGCGATCCTTAATAAATAAATAAATAAACTTAGATGCAACTCAAAAGTAACTAGCAGTTGCAGTGGCGTTGCAGTTGCGTTTCCCCTTGTGTTCTGGGTCTTGGTGAAACCTTATATACCTATAGGTATTCATAATTACATACATATCTGAAAGATAAGCTCAGAGATAAAATAACACAGGTATTATTGACCTTGTACCGTAAGAAATATGTATTTTTAAGTGATAACAAACAGTAATCTATTGATTATTATCATATATTGTATCTTTACGGATCTTGCTTACTGAATTTAATTGTTGAAAATATCAGCTGATTAGAAGGCTGTTTTGTTTTTTAGGGTTCCGCACCCAAAGGGTGAAAATGGGACCCTATTACTGAGACTTGTCCGTCTGTCTGTCACCAGGCTGTATCTCATGAACCGTTATAGCTAGAGCGTTGAAATTTTCACAAATGATGTATTACCGTTGCCGCTATAACAACAAATACAAAAAAAAAAATGGTTGTCTGTAAAGTCGGTTTACTGACGATAGTTGAACGTGACAACGGATGTCGAACGCTGCCGAACGCAAAGTCCGATTGTGCTTCTTTGTCGCTCGTTCTGCGCTTTCGCTTGCACTTCAAGCCTTACATGGAACGCCTCAGAGCGAGGTAACGCCGCATGAGTCATTCATGTTTTTTCTTGCGTGCAGCCGGCTCTATCGAATTATATGAATCCTTGTCTCCCGTCCACTTCTTACAGTCTTCCCGGCTTCCAACTGATACGCAACGACCGTACCACCTCCTCCCACGGAGGGGTAGCCATTTATCTTCGTTCTCACTTTCCTTTCACTGTCCTTAGCAAATCGCCTCAACCGCCCCCTCCTAACACCGCTGAACATCTCTTCCTTGAAGTGTCCCTCTCTCACAGCACCAAAATTCTTCTAGGCGTCTACTATAGCCCTTCCCTTAGAGTCAACTACTTTTCCTCTCTTGAGCTACTGCTTGAAGAATTTCTTCCCCTCTATAGCCACTCCATTATCACGGGCGACTTTAACACCTGCCTGTTGAAAAGGGACTGCCGTTCATTAAAACTAACGGAGCTGGTCAAGTCCTGCAACCTGCACATCCTTCCTCTAAATGCCACACACCACTTTCCCGACTGCACTCCTTCTCTTCTGGACTTAATCCTCGTCTCATCCCCTGACCTTGTTGAAAAACATGGTCAACTTACGGCGGACGCCTTCTCCTATCACGACCTTGTCTTCCTCTCCTATAAACTCCGCCCTCCTAAACCCAAACCCAAAGTCCTTCTCCAACGAAATTTTGGTGGCATGGAGGTTGAGAGATTGCGCGAGGATGCTTCTAAAATCGATTGGTCCGCTGTCTTTCTGGCTCCCACTGTGGACGAAAAGGTAGCGCTGCTCAATAATCGTCTCATTTCCCTGTACGACGTACATGCTCCTGTTCGACCAGTCAAAATCAAGCATCTTCCTGCTCCCTGGCTCGACGAGGGTATTAAACGGCTCATGGCCAAAAAAGATCGGGCTAAAGCCAAATACGCATTGAAGACCACAGACGCTAATCGTGCTCGTTACACCCAGGCTAGGAACCGCTGCAACACGGTGATAAGAGACGCACAACGTCGCCACATCCATCACTCCGTCGAAAATGGTGATCCAGCCAAAGTCTGGAAGTTCCTTAAGTCATTAGGGGTAGGTAAATCTCGTGTAAGCCCAGGAACTTATCCTAAACTCGATGAACTAAATCATCATTTCTCTTCTTCTTCCAGCCTCGACAGTAATGTTAAGGCTACTACTCTTAACCATCTTTCTTCGTTACCTACTCTTACTTTCCCCAGCTTTTCTCTAAGTCAATTTTCTGAGGATGATGTTAAGAAGAACATCCACTCGATCTCGTCGAATGCCGTTGGCTGTGACAGCGTCAGCCGTTACATGATCATTCCCCTCATTGACATCCTTACTCCCGTCATCACCCATATCCTTAACTCATCTATCACCTCTGGCACTTTTCCCACTGCATGGAAAAATGCAGACGTTATCCCACTGCCAAAAAAGTCCAATCCTACTTCTCCTTCTGACTACCGTCCCATATCCATTTTACCTTTTCTTTCCAAAGTCCTTGAAAAGCTTGTTCATCACCAACTTACTGTTTTCCTTACCAAGAATAGTCTTTTCAATCCCTTCCAATCCGGTTTCCGCACTGGTCATAGTACGGCTACTGCACTTGTCAAGATCTCCGATGACATTCGTTACGGAATCGAGCAGCAGAAACTCACTGTCCTGACATTGTTAGATTTTAGCAATGCCTTTAACACCGTGGACTTTGATATACTGCTTGAGGTGCTGCGTTCCATTAACATTTCTCCGACGGTAATTGACTGGTTCCGTAGTTATCTATTCGGTCGCCGGCAGCGTATCCGCATTGAAGATTCCTTCTCTGCGTGGTGCGATACCACTGCAGGCGTACCTCAGGGTGGCGTACTATCTCCACTTCTTTTTGCTATTTTCATTAATTCTATCTCTCTACCTCTTTCTTCCTCTTATCACCTCTACGCAGACGACTTACAAATTTACACACAAGCCTCGCTCACTGATTTGCCGGATGCCATTAGCTCCACCAATCGCGACCTCGAGAGTATCTTGAGCTGGAGCAACGCCTTCGGTTTAAGGGTTAACCCGAAGAAGACGCAATGTATAATTATAGGTGGCTCATGGTACATTTCGAGGGTCAACTTCAACTCCCTTCCGTCTGTTGTGTTCGATGGGGTCACGATACCGTACGCTGACACTGTCAGAAATCTGGGAGTCATCTTTGACAACCAACTTTCATGGAGACCTCATGTGGCTGAGATGAGTAGGAAGATGTTCGCGTCGTATAATTCTTTAAAGCGCCTCCGCAATCTCTTACCTACTAAAACTAAAATTTCACTTGCCCAGTCCCTCCTTCTTCCCATCCTGGATTATGCTGACGTTTGCTTTCCTGACCTTACCCTAGAGCTCCTTAATAAGTTGGAACGTCTGCAGAATCTCTGCATACGGTTCATTTTCGGCCTCCGGAAGTTTGACCACGTCTCTTACTATCGTTCCCTTCTTCAATGGCTACCTATCCGTCGTCGGCGAGACCTTCACATTGTTTCCCTCCTATACTCTGTCCTTCACCATCAACATACTCCTTCATACCTCAAAGATCGTTTCTCTTTCCGTTCTTGCTCCCTCAACCGCACCTTACGTTCCTCTCATGAACTCTATCTCAATATTCCCACCTTTTCTTCGGCCTCCTACTCCAAATCCTTCACCGTGCAAGCTATCCGTCTGTGGAATTCCTTACCTGATTCTATCCGTAGAGCCCCTTCCATAGCTTCCTTTAAATGCCTCCTCCGCAAACACTTCCTTAATTCCTGACCTCCTTCCTACCACTACTTGTTGTCTGCTATCCTACCATCTTACCTCATTCATCACACTTTATATCTATTTCCTCTCTGGTGCATTTATATATATATATATATATGTAATATTTATTTTATCAATTGGATATCTATTTGTTTATTTTTATTATAGGTATTATCTATTTTTGGTATGTATATGTAGTTATGTATGTATGTATTCTGAATTATTTGCACAACCCGCAACCATTATTACCTCTTTCTTGTTATTTCTTACCCTAAGGTTGCCTGGAAGATATTGCTACCTAGCAATAAGGCCGCCTGTTGCTTCTTATATTCTTGTTTGTGTCTGTACCTTATATCTTTTGTGCAATAAAGAATATTTGTATTGTATTGTATGAACTAGACTATAATCCACTGAGAATGTATGCTAGTAGAAACATTATTTTAAGGTGAAACGAACGAAATAATTTTCTTGATTGACTTATTCTAACTAAGGAAATAACTTATACAAAAACTCTATGCTAAAAAATGGATATATTTTACATGACCTGATTTTAGATAAAATTAAAATTGAGAATTATGTAGATAGCAACAATTAATCAAAATTTGTCAGGTTAATCTTGTCTAAATGCTTCTTAAATTGCCTGAAATCGCTATTGAACACATCAATCTCCGAATCAGAATGTACACTAATAATGTCGTTAATAATACATATTATACACGGTGACTTTTAATTAGTGAACGATAGAAAAGGATATACATGTACTCGTGATAACAAACAACTTTTACAATGGGACCAATGTAGAAATCATTCAAAAATTTTTGAACTCTCCATACAAAATGCACCAGCTGATAGTACGGGGGAACAATTTTTTTTTTGTCATTTCGACCTTGGTCCCATAGTAAAAGTTGTTTGTTATCATAAGTACATGCATATCCTTTTCTATCGTTCACTAATTTAAAGTCACCTTGTATATCTTTCTATGTATTTGTTTACTCTATAAAGTTACAACATACCTTTGCGAAGCCTTAGAAGTAAATGGAGGGCTTCGTCAATGCTCATGTACTACTTATATGCTACAAGAGGCTGCCCGCAACTTCGTACTCATTTACCGTCATTTCTTAGAAAACTTATGCAATATTTTATAATAATATTATAGCCTACAGGGCTAAAACATAAATTCACGACACGACGAAGTGAGAATCACATCGTGAAAATCCACGACGTCGTGTTGTGTCGTGTCGTGTCGTGTGGCGTCGTGTCGTGTCGTTTCGCGTCGTGTCGTGTCGTGTCGTGTCGCGTCGTGTCGCGTCGTGTCGCGTCGTGTCGCGTCGTGTCGTGAATTTATGTTTTAGCCCATATGGGCATGTATAAGGCGACTGATGAATGTGTATGAAGTGAAAGAGGTGTGTTTGTATCGTGACAAGTGGAGGGAAGTCTCTGTGTACCTCGATGGGAGAGATGCGTGACCGGTGTGGCAGATACGAAATTAAATAATATAGGATGCTTAGGACATTACCTGAAACATGCTTTTTTTTAAGCTAGCGCTAGATTCGTAATGCTATCTACACATCAAAGCCGCCGGCATGCCGCCGGGCTAGGTCAGCGGCTTTACGTCATACGATTGGCAGCTGTCAAAAAAGCCGGCGGCTTTGCTGTGTAGATACCATAAGCAGGCCTCCGTCACTCTATGTACTTGCGCGCTATAAATACCTACCGCTCAGCGGGCCGCTTGCGGACCAAGCGAAGCGCGGCTGTCAAAGCGAAGCTCTCGCACGTTATTCAAATTTTGATAGTTCCATTCGTTTTTTTATTTGTTTTTAAAGTTTTATATTTTTTAATAATTAAGTTTTTTTAATGAAAAAAAAATAGTAACCTAGAATTTAGAACGATAAAAAATCATTGAAAATTAAAAATTAAAACATGTTAAAATAAATTTATTAAAAACAATATAATTTTAAACTGCCCCATATAAGTCGGAACATATTCATAGTTCTCAATAACATAGTTACAAACAAAACATTTTGCTAATTTCATTTTATCGAAGAGGCAGCACTGAGATTTTTACGGGATCGCGCGGTGCGAAGCAATCACAACTATACGCTTGAGTATTTAGGCACATTTAAGCATGCAGTGGTTTCTGACGTGACAGTTGGGCTATTACGCACTGTTAAAGCGGTAGGTATTGGACATTTTCTTCTGAGTGAAGTATCTGTTACGTAGTAACTATTAAGTAATCTGTGCCATAAGGTAGTAGTTTTCCCCAGAGAAGAATCTAGCAAGAAACTCTGTTGGGTTGCTCTTTTCAAATAATGTTCTTATGTATTTCCACTTCCAGGTGCGCCTAGAGTCTATCGGAGCGGAAGACATTGTGGATGGAAACCCTCGACTCATCCTTGGGCTGGTGTGGACCATCATCTTGCGGTTCCAGATTCAGGAGATTGAGATCGATGTGGTCGGTATACATTTAGCAAAATCATATATAAATATATGTAAGTTAATGTGTACAAGTGCATTTGCCTATGAAGTGAAGATACTTTAGCCTTGGCTTTGAATTTGACTTTGACCTTAACTTCGACTTTGACGTTAACTTTGACTCAAACTCAAATAATCTTTATTTAGTATTCAGATATACGTAGCACTTGAAATATGTCTAAGATTTTAAAGCTTTCTAACGCTAGATAGTTTCCCCCAGAGAAGAACCTAGCAAGAAACTCTGTGAGGTTGCTCTTTTCAAATAAAGTTTTACAATTCTTATAAACATAGACACATAGATAGAGATAAATAGGTCCACACAGAGTGAGCTGTTTTGCGGGGCAGATGTTTGGCTGCTCAGTTGGGTAGTTCTGCTTTTGAGGGGCCTCTTTTAATTAGCCAAACTGTAGCCTCGTGAGGCAGCTCGCTCTATGTGGACCCGCCTAATAACGTACGTTCGACCCTTCAACATCCAAAATTAACCACAAGATGTTAATAGATAGAGTCCATTTCACGAAAGAAGTCCCCTAGCCGCGGCGCTGTTTATCATGTCAAAATTGCTAATGTTGCCATTTATGAGTACATCTACCTATATTATGTATATTTTATTTGTCAATAATACTATTTCCTGCATACTTCGAGTATCCTGGTCCTTCCATAAGTAAGTTGATATACATTTTGATAAAAATATCTCTTTACCTATATTTCTGTTATGTAAAAAGTATATTTTTTTAAAGAAAAGTAAGAGGTTTTCTACCTACTATCAGGGAAAAGGTCAGAAAATAGGGAAAATTGACCTGTCAAATTTAGTTCCAAAAATATCCAGGGGACTTCTTTCGTGAAATGCACTCTAGCTAAAATCTAAGCTATATTGAAACAATGACAGACAGTAGTATTACTATTACCTATCCTGGGATAGGGAAAAGCTTCCCATTTTACCCTAAGATTATTATTTACCTATCTATCAAACTATTCAACGATATTTATGTTATTATATACAATTTTCTTACCCACAGGACGAAGAAAACGAATCATCCGAAAAGAAATCAGCTAAGGATGCTTTGCTACTGTGGTGTCAAAGGAAGACGAGTGGCTACCACGGTGTACATATACATAACTTTACTGACTCGTGGCGGTCCGGGCTGGGCTTTAACGCGCTCATACATGCTCACAGGTGAGTGGTGTAGCTCATCATGTCAGCTTATGAACGTCCACTGCTGGACAAAAGCCTCCCCCAAGGATCTTCACAACGACCGGTCATGCGCTGCCCACATCCAACGGCTTCCAGCGACTTTCACCAGAGGCCTAAGTCTCCTAATTTAAAATAGCCTCAGTTGTGTGTCGGCAGTGTCAATGGTATTTTTTGACACATGTGGTATTCTGCTAAAGAATGGCTTACCTTCGAGTATAGAATATATTAGGAGGTGCCATACCGTCTGGATCTGCGTGCCTGGTCTGGCGCAAAATGGCTACCTTTTTGTATGGAATTTCTTGTCGTTTGACAGGACATTTAACAAGAAAACTATGAAATAACCTTAAAATATCATACTCATGTAATAAAACAATATTATTTTTATAATTTCAGACCAGACCTGTTCCGCTGGTCGGAGGTTCCCGTTACGGATCACGTGGAGACCTTGAACCATGCGTTTGACGTCGCGCACAAGAACCTAGGGATCCCTAAACTACTTGACGCCGAAGGTACGAGGCTTGTACTATATCAATTATTAGATTAATCGTTCATCAGAATTTGACTTTATTGTAGCACTCTCTCGCATTTGAACCGCGACTGACAAAACAAACGTCATGGTGTGTGCGACACAGATATTGATATACGAAGTCGGAATTAGACGATTGCTTTACAAAGATCGATGTGGATTCTTTATCGTCTTTTACTTAACTTAGGTCCTGTATCATCACCTATAGGTAGAATTTACCTGACAGATATTTTATTTATTTATTTTTATTTATTTATTTCAACATACATAACAGATTACAGTCATACAGGAGTTACATAATTTAACAATAGTTGGGACTAGACTATAATCCACTGAAAATGTATGCTAGTTGATACAAAACGTGGTGGAACAAGACAGTGTAGGTACTTAAAAAAGTTGAATTAAAAAAAAAGTTAAATATAAAGGAATAAAGAAATGCAACAATCAGTCAATGTTTGCTAAATTAATTACTTCGAGATGTTTTCGAAACAATCTGAAATTACCGTTGAAGATATCTACTTGTAGTGACAAATTACTACTAGTAATGGCGTTGTACTGACGGCACATGCGCGTTAATGGACTATAGTAGCCTGTGTTATTTGAATAAAATATTTGAATAAAAATTATACTTGACACTGTCTAAAATGTCGTTTTATTAAATGGACATCTGTCACTTAACTTTTTGAGCCCTAAGTGCTACAGGCCCCTAATCTTTGTATTAATCATACATCAAATCAATATTGACATCTTCCACGAGTCCCTACCCTCTTTTAAACAAAAAAAAAAAAAATAGATTTTCTAACGCTGTAACATTGTAAGTGTTAAATTAAATTAAATTTTGTTTTTTTTTTGTAAAATCCTAATTTAGTTAAAAACGGTTTTTTTATGTAGTTTCTCTTTTTGGTGTATGATGTGTTCACCTATTATTTCTGTATATAACAGAATTGTTATGTTAATAAATAAATACATTTGTCTTCCAGATGTGGACACGAGCCGTCCGGACGAGAAGTCCGTGATGACGTACGTCGCTAGTTACTATCACACGTTCGCGCGGATGAAGAACGAGCAGAAGAGCGGACGGAGGATTGCTAATGTGAGTTGGAAATTTATTTAATCTGTCTTGGAGATTGAAAATGAAAAGTGTTTATTCAAAAATAGGCAAAATTCATTACACTTTTTTGATCTAAAAATACTACTTTTTGGTTTTTGTGCCTTTTGATTGGACTGAAAGAGGCGTTTTTATATTAAAGATTTAATTATTTATTAAAAACTTAGTTCATTGGTGCTTCCCTCGCATTCGTGATTGAAAGCATAGTACTCGCCATCGTATGATCTTTGCCAATACGCATTATGACTAAAAAAATGTTTTTACTCCATCACATAGACTATTTTAAAATATTCGACACGTATTTTTTCTTTTTTCTCCTAAACAAAAAATTACAAAGATACACTGGGTTAAAGTTGCTCGTGACGTCACGCCTAAGTACGATTTTTACCTAGGAGTGACGTCAATACTCCCCACTCCGTAACTTTGATGCTCTGTATCTTTGTATTTATTTATGTATTTGATCAGGTAAAAAATGTGTTTCAAATTTTTTTAATAGCTTAAAAAATGGACTAATTATTTTTTGAATTTTTGAATGTAGTCATTCTCCCTATTAGGACGCCGCCTTAGACACTTATATTTAAATTAATATGTATATTCCTTTTTTCTTTCCTACCCCCAGATAATCGGTCAACTAATGGACTGCGACGGCCGCAAGTCGGAATACAGCAGACTCGTGAGCGCTCTCCTCGAGTGGATCAGATTGAAGATCGAGGAGTTGAGTGACAGGGACCTGCCCAACGCGCTAGATGGGATCCAGAGACTGCTGCTGGCGTTTAAGCAGTACAGGACTGTTGAGAAGCCGCCCAAGTGAGTAGGATAGCCATCATCAGCCATTTTAAGGCCTGTATTAAATACATACATTCATTCATACATCGAGGTAGACAGAGTAGTAACACACCGGATGCGTACCTCTGAGTTGTAATGTATGGAACTGTATGAGACAGGACACACCGCTTGCGTAACGTAGACGTACACGTCGACGTGACGCGTAGGTTTTGTATGCGAATCTACTTTGAATGAAGCGATGATGTTTGTATCGTAGCAAGTGGAGGGACGTCTCTGTCTACCTCGAAGTATGAATGAATGTATGTATTTTATATATGTATGTATGTATTGTATGTATTAAAAATCCTTTCTTTTTCCAGATACAAAGAGCGTTCAGAGATCGAAGCTTTATACTTCGACATAAATACGATGAATAAGAGTCTGGTTGGAGAAGCTTGGGCGCCTCTGGAAGGCCAGCTGCCTCAGGATCTGGAGCGGGCTTGGCAGAAACTGGAGCAGGTATGATGATGACCAGGGACCCAAGTCTGCTAATTTAAAATAGCCTCAGTTGTGTGTAGGCAGTGTCAATGGCATTTTTTGACACATTTTTTATTCTGCTAAACAATGGCTTACACTGATGTGACAAAAATGACACAATGACAGTGTCAAAAATGACAATGTGTCATAAATGACATTGACACTCAGTACGGAGACTATTTTGACTTGGGCCTAAACGTGATAACAAACAACTTTAACTATGGAACCAAGTTCGAAATCATTAAAAAAAATAGTTCGTCCATACATTTAACACTATCAGCTGGGAGTTTGAAAATTATTGAATGTTTTTTAACTTGGTCCCATAGTAAAAGTAGTTTGTTATCACTAGTACATGCATATCCTTTTCTATCGTTCACTAAATTAAAGTCACTTTTTAAAAAATCTTGTTCTTTTTTGTATTTTTTATTAGATTTTAATATCCCACTGTTGGGGTAAAGCCTCCTTGCTCTCCATCTAGTTTTGTTGTACGCCAGAAATACACTCGAGAGCAATGAGTGCTTGTAAACTAAAAATCCTAGCCTTATAAAATAAAATGTGTTGAAGAGACCAATAAATACTTGTTAAATGAAAATATAAAACTTCTAAGTTACTTCTATATAAATGTCGTAACAATGAAATCTTCGTTTGCGGATTTTGGTATATAGCATGCCAAATATTGAATGGAAGCACGAGGAGGCAATGCGAAATGTTAAAATTCAAGAAAATGCTTATGTTGTTCAGTTTTTTTCTTTAGGTACTTAATATTCTGTTATTAAAATGTTGTGACTCATAAATGTTATTACTTACATTGAAGGAGTATTAAATTGTCTATAAAACACAATTTATTTCATTAAGCTAGCATTCTAACGTGATAATTAGCGGTGGTAGCCCAGTAAGTAGCGGTGGTAGCCCAGTTGGTAGAACGCTTGCCTCGAACTCCGAGGGCGCGAGTTCGAATCCTGTACGTGCCCGCACCTCTGAGTTTATTTCTCATGTACGGATCAATTTATTCGATTACCACTTGCTAACGGTGAAGGAAAACATCGTGTGGAAACCTGCATACACCAGAGAAGAAATTCAAAGGTGTATGTGAAATCTGCCAACCCGCACTTGGTCAGCGTGGTGGATTACGGCCTAATCACTCTCTGTATGAGAGTAGGCTCGTGCCCCTCGGTGGGGACATATATGGGCTGCTATAGAAGCTAGCATTCTTGGATCGCAAGTTTTTTGGATTATTTTAGTGACCCGGATTCATTAAATTGCTCTCGAGTGTACAATTTTACAAATATCCTAATGTTATTGTGTTTGTTTCAGGCCGAACACGCTCGGGAGATCGCTTTAAGAACGGAGCTATTGAGACAACAGCGACTGGAACAACTTAACTACAAATTTAATACCAAGGTATGTATTACATACATATGTCGACGAGACGAGTCATCAGCAGTGGCGTTTAAGCTTTTAGTTAAAGTAAGACAGTGGGCGTGTACTGAACAAACTGGCTTTATTGCGTCGTTTGCAATCACGTTATAAATTATCAAGATGTACGTGATGTCTTCCGATATCTTGTCTTCATCAATATCCAAACAAAAATCCATCATATATGACAGCATTTCAAATATGAAAGCGCCAAAGTGACAACCAGTCAGAAACAAGCCAGTTCTTGCATTTTAGCAGTAAAGAGTTTGCAAATGGTTCCAAAATAGCCTTCATGAACGTAATCTCCGACACATATATACATACATGCATACCCGTCGCGCCTCTCTCCCATCGAGGTAGACAGAGATCACTTCCATCCACTTGCTACGATACAAACACAAGTCAAGAATAACCTAAACCGACGTGCATGTATGAGGTGACTGATGAATGTGTATGAAGTGAAAGAGATGTGTTTGTATCGTAGCAAGTGGAGGGAAGTCTCTGTCTACCTCGATGGGAGAGAGACGTGACGGATATGTATGTATATATGTATTAATTTATCATTTTTCTGTCCCACAGTCGGTGCTCCGCAAAGGCTACCTGAAGGAAATGATCCAGGTGCTGTCAGATCCTCGCTACGGCTCCAACCTGGCGCAGGTGGACGCCACCGTCAAGAAACATGAGGCTATCTCTGCTGACATACTCGCCAGGTTAGTTTTGACGCGGTGGAGACTCGAATCTGTCAATTTGACAGTTGTTTTCTTCACTCCTGTAATTTTGACAGTTATTTTACTTACTCCTGTCACTTTGACAGTTATTTTCTTCACTCCTGTCAATTTGACAGATGTTTTTTCGTCACTTCTGTCACTTTGACAGTTATTTTCTTCACTCCTGTCAATTTGACAGATGTTTTTCGTCACTCCTGTCAATTTGACAGATGTTTTCTTCACGTCTGTCACTTTGACAGTTATTTTCTTCACTCCTGTCAATTTGACAGTTGTTTTTCGTCACTCCTGTTATTTTGACAGTGTTATTTCGTCACTCCTGCTAATTTGACAGTTATTTTCCTCACTCCTGTAAATTCAACCGTTACTTTCCTATACCTCTAAACGTCATGTTTTATGAAATAGGTTTATCTGTCAGTTTTTTTTATATGATTATTGGAAAACTGGGCCCAAAGATTTTTAAATGGTCTCCGCGCGCTATGCGCTTCCAAATATTCATTAAGCGCCGAAACACACGGTGAAACGCAAATGCAACGCAACTGAAACTGCTAGTTAGTTTTGAGTTGCATCGCAGTTTCTGCTATAGACTTCCTTAGAAAACCACACACGACGCAACTAAAACGAAACGTTTCAAACTAGGTCTTACGAAAAAAATCAATTCTTCTTACCCCTTCATATCATGACCCTCAGAACCGAGCGTTTCGAAGACTTATCAGCGATGGCAGCCGAGCTGGTGCGCGAGAAGTACCACGGAGCTGAAGCGGTGTCCAGGACGGAGAAGCAGGTCCTGGCCAGGTGGAAGGAGTTGCTGCAGCTGCTGCAGACGCATAGGTAAGGATAGAGGCAGTTGGAGGTGATATATTGCACATAAAGTAGGGCCCTGTGCCGAAGGTTTCTTGCCGTCTTCTTCCTCTCGGCTATACAGGTAGCGAACCGGCAGTAGTTTTAGATAAAAAAAGTGACATCAAAAAAGTGTAATGAATTTTGCCTATTTTTGAATAAAACACTTTTCATTTTCATTTTGATTGTAAGGGTCCAAGTCTGCTTATTGAAAATATCCTCAGTTGTGTGTCGGCAGAGTGTCAATGGAATTTTTTGACACATTTGGTCGCAATCAGTGTAAGCCATTGTTTAGCAGAATACCAAATGTGTCAAAAAATGCCATTGACACTGCCGACACACAACTCAGGCTATTTTATGAGTGTCAATGGCATTTTTACCCGACTGCGCCAGAAGGAGGGTTATGTTTTTCTAGAGTATGTATGTATAATTCTTTGTCACGCTCTACAGCCTAAACGTCTTGATGGATTTTAGTTTGAGAGTTGTCGTTAGATTCGTATTTACTGTGAGAGTGACATTGGGTACATCAAAATAAAAAAATGCGTTTTTTTTAAAACGCAGTCGGTTTTTTTTTAATGAAAATTTGCTACGATATAAACAGTTCTGTCTACACAGATCCGGGCCGTGGCCCGTCAGGAGAGAAAACAATACGTCGTCATGACAACGAGTGTGAACGAATCTATAGAAAATGTATGGAATGATATTTTTTCCCTGACACGTCCCGGACACGGCCCGGATTTGGGTAGATAGACCATTTTTTGCCTACCTATTTAGAGTTACTTATAAATAATTAAATTATCGTAATTTTTCAGAGAGTCGTTGGCTAAGTTGGCGCACCTGATGTCCTTGCTCCGAGAAGCTGATGCTGTAGGGCATACGCTGCAAGAGATGAAGGTATTGTAGCTTTTTTAATAATAAAAAAAGAAACAATGTAACTACTTAGATACTAAATTTTGTCATACTTATCCCACACTTGACATACCTAGTAAATATCACACCTATGCCACATTTGGCATACTTACCTACAAAATTTTGTCATACCTGTTCCACATTGGCATACCTAGTGAACTTTGACATACCTATGCCACATTTGGCATACCCACATAATGTTGTCACACTTATGCTACACCTGGCATACCTAATTTTTTTTTTTCATACCAATGCCACAGTTGGCATAGTTACCTTTTGTCACACTTAAGCCACCTTCGGCATACATATTAATTTTGTCACACCTATGCCACATTTGACATACCTACTGAATTATGTCACTTTTGACAAACTAATTAATTCGGAACACCAATCTCTCAAACACACTCCTACCACATTAATCACACTTATACCATCCCCTCCAGGCTCAATTCCAATCCGAAGAAGTCGGCCGCCACCTCGTAGACGTGGAGCGTCTACTCCAAGCCCATGCGCTCCAGGAGTTGCAGCTGGGAGCCCTGGATGACACCATCAGGAGGCTGGCCAGACATACTGACGGCGTGAACGACTCGCCGCCGCAGGTCAAACAGCAGCTGACTACCCAGTTGGGGCTGGTACAGGATGCTTATGATAGGTAAGAATATACATACATACATACATACATACATACATATCTGCCAGGCGTCTTTCCGTACACTTGCGACTTTCCACGACTCCAAATTCTTTATGGTTGTTAAAAATATACATTTGACAATCTCCAAAAACTACTCGAAAAGGATGACGTCATTTTAATTTTTACATATGAAGGTGTTAGGAAAAGTATCACTTTCCTTTTAACCAGGTATAGTGTTAGTGATGTAGAACGCATTCCACGAAAAAAATATATTTTTCAACTCATTTTTAATTAAGAATTTCATTATTAATAGCGCGCTCTAACGTAAAGGTCATTCAACTCTCGGCGAGTAAGTAGGTGGAAGCGCTCGCTCTCTGCTGTCTTGTGTTCTACGTCACCAACACTATACCAGGGGGCTTAGCACGGAATGCCGCGACAATTATCTCACGCATGCTGTCCTTATCACATTTAAAACTATGGACAGAGACGTAAGCGTGACAAACGCATGACAACGTCTTGTCACGGAGTGCCATGCTAAGCTAGCTGGTTTAAAGGAAAGTGATACTTTTCCTAACAACCTGTATACATACATACATGGAAAACAAAAGAATAGTGGAAATGGAAAGAAGACTTATTGAGCGTGTCAACATTACGAGCTCGTAATCTTACTTGCGTTATTTACAGTAACAGAAGTAATAGTAACAGAAGAGGGGTATAAAGCCGAAACACAGCGATAGTCCTCATGAAACTGAACAACTTTCCCCAAGGAACATGGGTCGTAACTCGAAAATTCTTTCTGTTACACCCAGTAGAAAACATACATACATATTGCAATGCGAACAATTTTATTTATCATTATTTTCATCCAGAGAATGTCCCTATAACAATAATTTCTATTTTTGACAGTCTGGTAGCAGCAGCGAAGGATCGCAAGGCAAGATTGGAGGATGCTAGAAACCTGTATCAGTTCCTCGAAGATCATGATGAGGAAGAAGGTAAGAAATGATAGCACTGAAGATAGAAACAAATAAGCCCCCAAGTCTGCTAATTTAAAATAGCCTCAGTTGTGTGTAGGTAGTCTCAATGCCATTTTTTGACACATTTATTATTCTGTTAAACAATGGCTTACAGTGCTACAAGGATGTTTCGGCACGTGACGGAAATCGGAACTAACGATATCATCTTGTAAATTGTCATTATTTTGAGTTATTTATTCACCACACACGCCCTCCTGACAATGTCACTCAAGTGCCAATAGATCCTTGTAGCACTATACAACGACTGCTCGAGCCGTTTACTGCGCTAAAGTTAGACCCGCCAAGTCTGCAAATTTAAAATAGCCTCAGTTGTGAGTCGGCAGTGTCAATGGTATTTTTGACACGTTTGGTATTCTGCTAAACAATGGCTTACACTGATTGCGACCAAATGTGTCAAATGACATTGACACTGCCAACATACAACTGGGAATATAGTAAATTAGTAGTCTTGGGCCCCTTTAGTGGGGACGTTAAAAGGGCTGACGATAATGACAGTTTTTTCTATAAAAAACTTTCATTTAATCCCAATTTATCCTCCCCAGGCTGGGTAACAGAGAAACAGCGAATCTGTCGCGCGGACGTCGCTGCTAAAGACCTCCGCGGCGTTTTAGCTCTAAAACAGAAACATACAGCGTTGCTACATGAGATCAGAGCTAGGGAGCATGTGTCGCAGAGACATCGCGCTAAGGGACAGAGGTAAAGTTCTTAAATGCGGCATTACGGCGGTTTTAGGGTTCCGTACCCAAAGGGTGAAAACAGGACCCTATTACTGAGACTTGGCTGTCCGTCTCCGTCCGTCTGTCTGTCACCAGGCTGTATCTCATGAACCGTTATAGCTAGAGTATTGAAATTTTCAGACGATGTATTACAAATACTAAACTTAGAATAATAATAATAATTAAGGAGGGCTCCCATTAAAAAAACATGATTTTTTTGCTTGTTATCATATTATAGTGAATGGTACGGAAGCATTCCATGATAAAATATTAGATATTATAGCAAGGCTGGTCGTATGATGCTAAAGCAAACTTGATTCAGGTACTTGCTGATGCAGGAATATCATCATGCTCGCTGGCTGATTTTATTTATCACGTACATGAGGTTCGCAAATGCAGTAAAGTTTTTCTTCGGTCACAAATAAGATGTAAATTCTTTAACATTAAAAAACTCGTCGCAAATGATAGCTTTCTAAACTAAAATGAATGTTTCCCCACAGTCTAATCGACGCCAAACACCCGAAAAGCGCGGAGATCGAGCGCAGAGTGACATCTTTAAGCGCGCAATGGGACACGTTACGGGAATTAGCGGCCGCGAGGGAGAAACAATTGTTGGATGCTCAGGAGGCACATCAGGTACTTAGCTGTAACTTGATGTAAAATATTTATGTCGAAAATGTCACTTAAATCAATAAGGATGATGACTACATTCAAAAATTCAAAAAATAATTAGTCCGTCTTTTAGGCTATTAAAAAGTATTTGAAAAACATTTTTTACCTGATCAAATACATAAATAAATACAAAGATACAGAGCATCAAAGTTATGGAGTGGGGGGTATTGATGTCACTCCTCGGTTAAAATCGTTCTGAGGCGTGACGTCACGAGCAACTTTAACCCCGTGTAACTTTGTCATTTTTGGTTTAAGAGAAAAAAGAAAAAATACGTGTCGAATATTTTAAAATAATCTATGTGACAGACTAAATAAAATTTTTTAGTCATCATGCCTATTATTAGTAAAAATATTTTACATTACATTGCACAGGGCGGGGTGCCTTTTTAATTAAGCGAATAAATTTTTCTAAGCTCATATATACAGAGTGTAACAGAAAGGGGGTATAAAGCTGAAACACAGCGATAGTCCTCATGAAACTGAACAACTTTCTCCTAGGAACATGGGTCGTAACTAGAAAAAAAAAATTTTTGGATTGACGATACTTACTCGATCAGCTGATCGGACATTTTGTATGGGGTGACGAATTTTTTTTTTCTAGTTACGACCCATGTTCCTTTTTGTCCTGTTGGATATTTAGTAAGTCTAAAATGTCACACATTCCTAGTTCTACGGCGACGCGAACGAAGCCGAATCGTGGATGAAGGAGAAACGTGCACTAGTCGCGACCCCCGACTGCGGCCGCGACGCGCCCGCCGCCGCCGCGCTGCTCGCACGACACCGCGCCTTACACGAGGAGGTCGCCGCATACCAGCCGGAGCTGACGGCGTTACATGCCGCCGCTGATAAACTGCAGCAGGCTGGAATACATACCTTGCAGGTTTGTGGTTGTGGCGTTGATTTTAGAAAGTAAAGTCTCACTCATAAAACAATTTGACTTCTTGATAACACAAACTCACGCACTCACTCATCTTGTTTGAATTGAATGAGCGTAGGTCAAGAAGTCAAATTATTGACAGAAGAACCTAAAGGTCTAAGTACTCAGATCCGGGCCATGCCCGAGACGTGACCGGGCCGTGGTCCGTCAGAAGAGAAAACAAAACGTCGTCATAACGACGTGTCCGGGACGTGTCAGGGAAAAAATATCACTCCATACATTTTCTATGGATTCGTTCACACACGTTGTTATGACGGCGTATTGTTTTCCCATCTGACAGGCCACGGCCCGAACACGTCCCGGGCACGGTCCGGATCTGTGTAAATAGACCTTAAGCTTCGAAACAAAGATGATAATAAATCTACTGTCGAGAGTCTAAACAGAAAATTGATACAATATTTTTTGTTCATTAAAAAGCTCATTGAAAAGATTATTCATTTTCCTTCATCATCATCAAATTTAAGAGTTAAGACTCTTGTCGGTGGAGTGTCCGCCATGTAGGCCTATCCTCTGCCAGTGCTTTGACTTCTTGATACGACATGACGTTAACTTTCTCCTTCACTTGAATGAAGTACGTCGCGGTCTTTCTCTCCCTCTCTTCCCCTCAACCTTTCCTTCAATAATGTTTCTCAATAAACCGTCATGTCGCATCAAGTGCCATATCATCTTCCCTCTTCTATTTTCTATAGTTCTCAACAAGCAGCGCTTCTCAAAGACTATGTTTTCATTTTCCTAATCTCAAAAAAAAACTAGGATGTAAAAAATGTAGTCAAAATAAAAACTAATCCATATAATACCTTCCAGCTTCCAACGGAAGTGGAGCCAGCCCCAGCGTTGGACGAGGAGTGGGTGAACGAATCGCGTCTGGTTCCCACTGAAGTGTGGGAAGAGGAGCCCGTCGAGAGACTAGAGCATAGGACCGTGACGGAAGAGCGGAGTGTGCCTCAGGTGAAGTTGTTTTGTAAAGGTGTATCTACCTACACAGATCCGGGTCGTCATGACAACGTGTCTGGTTTTCATGACGACGTATTGTTTTCCCTCCTGACGGGCCACGATCTATGTAGATGGACCTTAAATAGCATATAGGTACCTAGTTGTTTTCATTGTAGAATCCATTTGTATTTTTTACGCTAAAAAAGTAAACGAATTTTAAAATTACATACCACTAAAATTTTTAAATCTGACGATGTTGGGGCTGCCTGCTAAAATAAAAACAGCGCGAACTTCGGGCTGCCTTGCCAGCACAAGTAATAATGCACGATTTTAGGGTTACCAGTACAAGAAATATTGCACGATTTTAGGGTTGCCAGTACAAGAAATATTGCACGATTTTAGGGTTGCCAGTACAAGAAATATTGCACGATTTTAGGGTTGCCAGTACAAGAAATAAAACTGCACGGTTTTAGGGTTGCCAGTATAAGAAATACTGCACGATTTTAGGGTTACCAGTACAAGAAATACTGCACGATTTTAGGGTTACCAGTACAAGAAATATTGCACGATTTTAGGGTTACCAGTGCAAAAAATATAACTGCACGATTACCAGGGCTACCAACAAGAAAAATAATGCACGGTTATCAGGGTTGCCAGGCAGATAAAACAAATGCACTATTTTCGATGTTGCCAGTACTAGAAAAAATATTGCACAACTTTAGTGTTGCCGGCACAATAAATTATTTTGCATTATTTAGGGGTTGCCCGTAAAAAAGTAAATTGCACTGTTATAAGGTTTATCCTTGTTCGGTAAAAAATTCAAGTTCAAACTACAAAATAAACTTATAATTGTTTTTTGGAATTTCAGGTCAAAGCCCTATACCCGTTCACAGGGCAGGGTATATCGATGACGAAGGGCGAGGTGATGTTCCTCATCAACAAGACCAACCCCGATTGGTGGAGCGTGAGGAAGGCAGACAGGACCGACGGGTTCGTGCCCGCTAACTACGTCAGGGAGATCGAGCCGAGAGTTGTACCGGTTAGTAACTTCGTAATTTTAAAATATCTACATCGTGGTACTTTTTACGTGTTTGCGACTAATTTCTACGACTCAATAATAATTACCCAATTGCGCAAGAAGGAAGGTTATGTTTTTCGAAAGTATGTATGTATCATTCTTTGGCACGCCCTACAGCCAACAGCTTGACGGATTTTAGCTTGAGAGGCGTCTTTTTTATTTAAAGATTAGGTTAGTTTTACATTTATTTTCTAAAAATACCATACACCATAGTATGTACCATACAATCTATGATCTATTATAATACTTTTATTACTTCTCTTTTTTTTCTGTCTCTATGTACTATCATCTTACAATAAACTGTTAAATAAATAAATAATACATTTTAAGTACCTTTGATATTTTGCCTTTATCTATTCAAACCAAGTGGGTCATTAATCGTTATTGTTTAAAACAATACAACAGAATATAACAATTTTTTTTAATAATATGGCTCCCTGTAATTTTGTTTTCTATATTTTTTAAATACAGTTAGGGCCCGTTTCACTTTGTTGTTGTGAATAGTGAGTTGGGCCCTTGTAAGATTAACATGTCCAATAATTGTTTTTATACATTTAGGTGCAAGTCCGCCGTCCAGAGAAAGTACGCACAGTCCAGCGCGTGAAGAAGACAGTACTAGTGAAGCAGGTAGTACCCGTGAGGCGAGCCAAACCCGCGCCGGCACGACGCGCCTCGCGTGCCACCGTCGCTGCGCCCAATCAGCATGTTAAAGAACGCATTGACACGATACAAAAGGATTATGGTACAGTTTTGATTTTTTTACATTCATATTTTTGTGTAAGTTCGTTGAGAAAAGTCGTTTTAAGTTCAGAAATTTGTAAAGTGACGTTTTAAAAAAATAGTGCTGAGCTGTATGAATGCCTGTACAGCAAAGAAAAAAAATCCCGCCAAAACATTTTTTTTTATTTTACGTCAGAGGCGGAATAATATATGTTCGCAAAGAAGGCTAATTAATAAAAAAAATACTGAAGACTAGGCTGCATGGTCTCTGATCTTTGCCTGTCCTGAACGGACGAATTAAAATAAATAAAAAAAAAGGTTTGACATTTACGCATTCCCGCCAAACTTCCGTGCAAACTTGACGTCTCCCGCCAAACACGACGAAAAACTTTTTCGTGACGTTTATTTATTATAACCTCACTTTTTCTTTTCAGACGAACTCCTTAGTCTTTCAGCCGCTCGCCGCGCGCAGCTAGAAGACGCGATAAAATTATTCTTATTCTTTGCCGAGTGCGACGATTTCGATAAATGGGTTAAAGAAAAAGAAAAGATGCTTCGTGCAGATGATTCGGAAGATAGTGTCGATACCGCCAAGAGGAAGTATGAGGTCAGTATTGCCAGGAGAAATGTTTTTGCACATTTTCGTGATTTTAGGACTGTGCAGTGTTGTGACTGAAAAAACTTTGCACGATTTTCTGATATTATATTACTGTGCAAATGTGCAGTGTTGTCGTAGTAAAAATCATCATGAAAAGATAGATATCGTGCAGTGTTACCATGTGCAATAAACTTGCACATTTTGGTAGGATTTATTGGTAGAACTGAGAATTAGTGTTGTGACAAAAAAAATTGGACGAGCTTGACAGATTTTGACAGAAAATAGTGATACCAGTATAGTAAAATTTGCACTATTTTGACAGAAAAAAGTGATACCAGTACGATGATATTTGCACTATTTCGTGACTGAACTCTAGTTTTGTAGTTTAACTGTGCTGCCAGCGTTCTCCACACATTTGCACAAGTTTTTAATGCTACCGTTTTTTGTTCTCGTCATAGTTTTTTCAACTTTTCACCCCATTATCATTTCCTTTTTCACGCAATAGAGCATCGTGATTTATTATTATTTGAACCCTTTCACTGACATATTTACCATAGCCGAAAAGGATACCTTTACCTAGTATATCACTAATTAATAATATCTACAAAAATGATTTCCAGAAATTCGTAACAGACCTATCGGCAGCATCTAAACGCCTTGAACACATAGACGCAGCAGCTGAAGAGCTGGTCGCTGCTAAACATGGTCAAGCTGCCAAAGCTACTGCAAGACGCAATCAGTTGAGACAGCAATGGGATAGACTGCTGCGGCTGAAGCAACATAAGGAGAAGAGTTTGGAGGGGGCTTCTAGGTGAGATCGCTGTTTTAATTTTTATTTTTGCTTGACTAACGTGAAGCGAAAAGAAAGGGTAATGTTTTTTTATATTTTAGTATTGTGAAGGCAAAAGGAAGGGTAGGTATGTTTAAAAAAAAAAATAGTATTTTTTTTTATGGTAAGTAGGTAGTGTCAAAATTAGTGCCGCGATTATGTTAAATTGAATCAATAAAACACAAAAACATCCATTGCATGCTTTGAAAAAAAGTCGACGAACACGCGACAAAAACATGTAATAATAAAAAAAAAGTTTTAGAAGAGTTTCGCACGAATCTGATCCGATTAAAATGACTAAAGACACGTTAGCATAATAGGGTCCCGTTTTCATCCTTCGGGTATGGAACCCTAAAAAAATACCTTAGAAATAGCCGAACTAATAATAATAGTATTTTTTTCGGGTTTAGTTTAATTCATTTTAATCAGATCGTATTTAAAGTAGTGCAAAACCGCTCTTAGCGTCAAAAAACACGGTAAAACGCGCAACACACGCAACTGAAACGAAACGTTTCAAACTAGTTGCGTCGTGTGTGGTTTTCAAAGGAAGTCTATAGCAGAAACTTAGATGCAACTCAAAAGTAACTAGCAGTTTCAGTTGCGTTGCATTTGCGTTTCACCGTGTGTTCTGGGTCTTAGTCCTACTATCTTCTTTATTATAAACCCCCCCTTTCCCCCCAGCGTGGAACTGTTCGTCCGTACATGCTCGGAAGCCCTAGACTGGATGTCGGAGAAGGAGCAGCAGCTGGCATCAGCAGCGGATGCCGCCCCCGACCTGCGCACGGTGCGCGCGCTGCAGCGACGACACGCCGCGCTGGAGCGGGAGCTCGAGCCGCTCAAGGATAAGGTCAACACCGTCAGTCTGCTTGCCGACTCGTATGTGGATTTTATTTATTTATTGAAAAACCAATAGCTTCATTATACATATTGGCAATGCTTACTTAGATTTGCACATAACGTAGGGCCCTGTGCCGAAGGTTTCTTGCCGTTTTCTTCCTCTCGGCTATACAGGTAGTGAACCGGCAGTAGTTTTACATCAAAAAAGTGACATCAAAAAAGTGTAATGAATTTTGCCTATTTTTGAATAAAACACTTTTCATTTTCATTTTCATAGATATAAAAAAATAGTAGGGCACAGTGCTTGACGCAAAACGAACTGAAAAATAAATCGCAAGCTGAACATGAAAACGAAAGCGCACTGGTGAAGACATATCTACTTAGACCGTGTAACTTCGTACTCATAATCGTCATATCTTGGAAAACTTACACAATATTTCAAAATAACGTAACCTATGTGTTCTCATGTTCAAACTACATGTAATATTGCGAAATTTCATTTCAAATTTAATTAATTTTAAATAAATCTATATATATAAAAATGAAACCCGTTTTCCGTTGTCACGGCATCACGCCTGAACGGCTGGACCGATTTCGCTAATTCTTTTTTTTAAATGTTCATTGAAGTCCAAGGATGGTTCTTACGGTGAGAAAAATTCGAATAATTGCCGGGAAAGCCCTAAAACAGACCTTTTCTTTTTCCCATACAAATGTTTTCTTACTAAAATGTAGAGTCAATTTGAACTTTATTCCCATTCAATAAAGTTCATTCTAAGGCGGGACAAAGTTCGCCGGGACAGCTAGTAATAAATAAAAGTTCAGCATAACATGTTGATATAACATACATTCCCTTTCAAAAAAAGTTACGCTTGATTTGTTTTTTTTTTAAACGGCTACAAAACATTATTTTTATTTCATGCAGCCTTCTTTCGTGGTACAAAACTAATAGGTACGTTTTGTTTCCACTCGTACATGTTTAACATACAGAAAAATAAATAAATTCTATTCAGTATACATATTTACAAGTTACGAGTATTAATTGCAAGAGCTGCTAGAAAATTATAGTTGAAAATACAATCATCAAAAACTTACATTATATATTGTAACTAGAGAAAAAATACAAAATCAGGCCCACACAATCGTAAAAAATATCCCCATCTCGAGTCAAATTTGGTGGAAAAGAGCCGAGAATGCTAGCAGCATTGCCACACTGGATGGCCAGTGAAATACGTTGCACCAAAAATGACTCGACACGGGGATCTAAACTACGATCCCTAAGGCGGCACCCCAGCTCCTTTATGAAAGTCTTGGCCTTTGGATTAGGATCGCCCCGCCCACAATTAAATCATCAAAAGAAAAATATTGTCATCAATAAATAACTCATTTTAAATTTGAATTGCTGTTGCGTTACTTAATCTAGATACAGACTGGCCTCATATATAGGTCACGCCACGTAAAAAGAACTCTAGAATCAATTCAAAGTAATGTGTTCACGCATGGGTACACTTACGCACGAAAGTACTAGGGCTATTTGTCGTTTCATTCTTGAATGAGTCTTTTGCACGCGGTTACGTATGTTGACTTATAGACTTACGTAGGGGATGATGATTCTGATTCAAAAGGTGATGAAAGTGACGACAACGATGATAGTAAAATGGCCACTTCTGGCGTCAACACCGCGTCCTCATCTGGTTTTCGCGCCACCCATAAAGACTTAATGGAAGAACAATATGTTTTTTTTTAAATTTTCGATTTTTTTTTTTACATTTTTACACATTTTACACTAAATCCAATATTGATTGGTAGTTGTATATTTTTTTGTTTATTTATATTCCACCTTACAAATGATATTTTTCTTTCCCTTGTGCGGAAACCATGACTGTATTAAACACTTTTGTGCGCAATGGTATTTTAGAACAAATGTTAAACGTCAGACTCAAAAATCGTCTAATGCGCAGCTGTCAGCTAGAGTTCTTTTTACATGGCGCGACCTATACGCACACTCATCACACGCAACGTGGGACGTTATTACGTATGACAGATGTATGCATAATGTCATCTGCTTCAAAGGCGATTCATAGAATACTTCCTATGTCGCCATGTTGGCAGCATTGAAAATTTGTACTGCCGTATTACCCTCATTGTGTTTCAAATGTTGCCAACATAGGAACTATTTCATGAAACGCACTATACTGTCTTCTTCTAAATTTTAAATAACAAAAGTGACAGCTATACTTTCAATAGTTCTAATCCACATTGATATACCTATCTCTCCCCCCCAGCGTAAAGTCGCAGTACCCGACAGAGAAGGCGAACGTGGAGCAGCGCCAGAAAGAGATACACGCTATGTGGGAGCGTTGTGAAGCACAGGCGAGAGAGAGACGGAGTAGGTTGGAGAGCGCCGTCGGTCATCAGATCTTTGGGAACAGTAGCGCCTTACTGCAGGATTGGATACAGGTACCCAATTGTACACTATAATGGGGATGATGACTACATTCAAAAATTCAAAAAATAATTAGTCCGTCTTTTAGGCTAATAAAAAATATTTGAAACACATTTTTTACCTGATCAAATACATAAATAAATACGAAAAGAGCATCAAAGTTACAGAGTGAGAAGTGTTGACGTCACTCCTAGGTAAAAATCTTACTTAAGCGTGACATCACGAGCAACTTTAACCCAGTGTATCTTTGTAATTTTTATTTTAAGAGAAAAAAGTAAAAATACGTGTCGAATATTTTAAAATAATCTATGTGATGGACTAAAAAAAATTTTGTTGTCATCATGCCCATTGTCAGTTAAAATGGATTCCTAAAAATATACCTGTCCGTCTAAGACGTCATATTTTTAAATAGACATAGGTTTATTTGTCAGATAAATTTTATCTGTAGTTAATCAAATAGGCATTTAGTCAACATAACCTATAACTTAAAAATTTAATATCATTTGTAGAAAGTCCAAGAGCAGCTGTCATCCGAAGCGACGGCCAAAGACGTGGCGACGGCGGAGGCATTAGACAAACAGCATCAAGAGCTATATGATGACATCAAAGCACATCATGATGAGTGAGTCACAAAGGTTGAAACACACCGGAAGCGTATACGTAACGTAGACGTAAGCACAGCGTAGCCACACGCGTAGTTACGGTGTAACCCGATGTGACACCGGGCTATGCGTCACGTCGACGTGTACGTCTACGTTACGCAAGCGGTGACAGTTCCATACATTACATACGCAACGCATACGCAACGCATGCGCATACGCAACGCATACGCAACGCATGCGCAACGCATGCGCAACGCATACGCAACGCATGCGCAACGCATACGCAACGCATACGCATACGCATACGCAACGCATACGCAACGCATGCGCAAAGCATGCGCAACGCATACGCAACGCATACACATCCGGTGTGTTTTGGCCTTTACTGTAATGTTACAAACATATACCCACGTACGGAACCCATTTTGACATCTAGGACCCAAGTCTGCTAATTTAAAATAGCCTCAGTTGATTGTCGGCAGAGTGTCAATGGTATATTTGACACATTTGGTCGCAATCAGTATACAGAGCTACTTTGAGTATAGAATATACAAGGAGGTGCCATACTGGTCTGGATCTGAGTGCCTGGTCTGACGCAAAATGGCTACCTTTTTGTATGGAATTACTAATCGTTTGACATGACAGGTCATCTACCAAGAAAACTATGAAAAACTTGCGCCAACCTTGGCACGCTGTCATAAACTCATTATATGAAAAAAAATGAGGCCACTCCTTATATTCCTTCCTCATTGCAGAGCTACCAAGTTATCTGTGAACCGGCCGTTATTGTAACTACGGCCACTAATACGGAAATGTCAAATTACAGAACTGCTGCGATTGGTAGAAATACAATTTTGTATTACTACTAGCGCCGCCGTTCAGTTCACAGATAACTTGGTCTGTCTGTACTATAGTTCATTTGAAGTCATTCACTCATTCGTTCAATGTATTTCAGATTTAAAGAAGTGATAGGTCTCGGCAAACAGCTGCTGGCTAACAACCCTTCTCTAACGGACGTCGCGGACAAGATCAAGTACTTAGAAGACCAGCAGAAAGCTGTGGATAAAGGTACTTACATACATACATATCTATCACGTCTCTTCCCCATTGAGGTAGACAGAGACTTCCCTCCACTTGCTACGATACAAACACACCTCTTTCGCTTCATCCACACTCATCAGTCGCCTCATACAAGCCCGTCGGTTTAGGATACTCTTGACTTGGCCTTTCTTGAGCAAGTCCCCGATTTGATCGAGGTATGTTCTTAGCCTTCCCCTCCTAGCATTTCCATCCACTCTTGCCTTGTATATCTCTTTTTTTATTTACCTCATATAACTATAAATTATAATTCAACAGCATGGCAGACGAAGGACGCGTACTTAAAGCAGCTGGCTCAACTCCAGAGTTTCAATAGAGAAGCTGATCAGATAGACGCATCCAGCGGCGCGCACCAAGCGTGCTTGGAGTACCAACATGCTGGGGTATGTATATCTTATTTATTTATTAGCTTATTGCAAGTAAATAGTGCACAGAAACAGAATAACTTAACCTTTTTACCCGAAGCCAGAAGGAGGGTTATGTTTTTCGAGAGTGTTTGTAAAATTCTTTGTCACGCTCTACAGCCTAAACAGCTTGATAGATAGTTGTTATTAAAAAAAACCGACTGCGTTTAAAAAACACTTTTTTTTTTATTTTGATGTATGTACCCAGTGTCACTCTCACAGTAAATACGAATCTAACGACACCTCTCAAGCTAAAATCCATCAAGCCGTTTAGGCTGTAGAGCGTGACAAAGAATTATACATACACATACTTACATAGGTACTCTCGAATAACATAACCCTCCTTCTAGCGCAGTTGGGTAAAAACAGTAGTTATACAAAAGGTACAGCATATTTCTAAAATAAATTTCACCACACCACTTTAATTTAAGTATTCAGTTATTTTCTTATATTAGTAATATTCCGATATATAACCGTCTCTGTCTATTACATATAAAATCTTAACAACAGATAGAGACAATTATAACATCAGTTGCAATAATTCTATCCCTTTCTCTCCAGTCATCAGTAGACGAGACAGAAGCATTGATAAAGCGGCACGAGGAGCTGGAAGCCAGGCTGTCAGCTCAGGAAGACCGGCTGCAGGCGTTCGTGCAGCGAGCTGATGGTCTTCTTCAGCAGAACCATGTGGCTAGTCAGCAGTTAGTATACTATTTACATATACTTACATACATATCCGTCACGTCTCTCCCCCATCGAGGTAGACAGAGACCTCCCTCCACTTGCTACGATACAAACATTCTCGTTACCAAAGTAGATTCGCATACAAAACCTGAAACGCGGTATCGAAGTTTTTCCCGCGCTGAGTATATAAGCAAATTCCAAAATCTTCCCCATCGAGGTAGACAGAGACTTCCCTCCACTTGCTACGATACAAACACACTTTCTTCCCATACTAACATTATGGACAGAAGAGCGATAAAGAATGCACATCGATCTTTGTAAAGCAATCGTCTAATAGGGATGATGACTACATTCGAAAATTCAAAAAATAATTAGTCTGTCTTTTAGGCTATTACAAAATATTTGAAACACATTTTTTACTTAATCAAATACATAAATAAATACAAAGATACAGAGCATCAAAGTTACGGAGTGGGGGGGTATTGACGTCACTCCTAGGTTAAAATCGTACTAAGGCTTGACGTCATCAGCAACTTTAACCCAGTGTATCGGTGTCATTTTTAGTTTAAGAGATAAAAGAAAAAATACGTGTCCAATATTTTAAAATGATCTATGTGATGGACAAAAAAATTTTTTTAGTTATCATGCCCATTCCGACTTCGTATATCAATATCTGTGTCGCACACACCATGACGTTTGTTTTGTCAGTCGCGGTTCAAATGCGAGAGAGTGCTACAATAAAGTAAATTCTAAATTCAAATTCTGATGAACGATTAATCTAATAATTGATGTACATGGAAATTAACATTCGTTTGTATTCGGAAATACGATGATTGCCGATGTGCGTTCTTTATCGCTCTTTGCTACATATCTGTCATGTCTCTTTCCTGTTGCGGTAGACAGAGACCACTGTATTGTAAAATACACATATAATTTTCCTTACCTGCATTCACCAGAGATAATTCGAAGGTGTATGTGAAATCCGCCAACCCGCACTTGGCCAGCGTGGTGGATTACGGCCTAATCACTCTCTGTATGAGAGTAGGCTCGTGCCCCTCGGTGGGGACATATATGGGCTGATAACGAACATACTGATATAAATATATATTTGTTTCGTACATCAGCATCGCGTCCCGTCGCGCGGCCGTGTTATCTCGGCGCGAGGGTGTGCGTGCGGCGGCGGCCACGCGGAGGCGAGCGCTGCTGCAGACTCTACAGCATCATCAGGTATTATTTATTTAATATTAACTAACTAACTAACTATATTAACTAACTTATTTAATATTTATATTATTTAACTTATTTAATTTACTAAATATTATTTATTTGTTTATTGTAAGATGATAGTAAATAGAGACAGAATAAAAGAGAAGTAAAAAGAGAGGTATATAATATTACATTACTATACAGGGTGTAACAGAAAGGGGGTATAAAGCCTAAACACAGCGATAGTCCTCATGAAACTGAACAACTTTCCTCAAGGAACATGGGTCGTGACTCAAAAAAAAAATTTCGCCTTCCCATACAAAATGTCCGATCAGCTGATCGAGTAAGTATGGGCGATCTAAAAATTTTTCCGAATTACGACCCATGTTCCTTGGGGAAAGTTGTTCAGTTTCATGAGGACTATCGCTGTGTTTCGGCTTTATACCCCCTTTCTGTTACATCCTGTATAACTAAAATACTACTAGATAAATTCTTCTACTTAACAGTAGAAGAATTTACATTTTACATTTATATTTACTAACGTAAATATATGTACATTTTCACTATTATATAATATTTCAGTTCATTGCCGCTGTGGAAGAGTTACAAGCGTGGATACAGGATAAGACAAGGACAGCTAAAGATCAGAGTTATAGGTATGTATGTATAACAGTTCACATAATAAATAGGCATGATGACAAAAATCAATTTTTAGTCCATCACAAAATAATCTAATTTTAGTTACTACCCATGTTCCTTGGGGAAAGTTGTTCAGTTTAATGTGGACTATCTTTGTGTTTCGGTGTTATACCCCCTTTCTGTTACACCCTGTATAGTTCTAGGACCAATGTCATTTTTTGACGTTTAGTCTTTAACCGAAACGTCATTTATCCGAGTTTATTGTAGGACTATAAATAAAACTAATCAAAATTAAGTTTTATGCTATCTTCACACCAAAGCCGCCGGCTATTTTGACAGCTGCCATTCGTATGACGTAAAGCCGGCCTAGCCCGGCGGCATGCCGGCGGCTTTGGTGTGTAGATAGCATTAAACAAATGTATCTAAACATAATTCGTTTCCTTTTAACAGAGATCTAGCGAACTTGGAACGCAAATTACAGAAACATGAAGCGTTCGAACGCGAATTACAAGCGAACGAGAAACAACTAAGAAACGTCGAGAGTGTGAGTATATATACATAAATACATATCTGTCACTGACATAGCTCGAAGGATCGCAAACCTTAAGTGGCAGTGGACGGGGCACATTGCTCGTAGAACCGATGGACGATGAGGCAGAAAGGTTCTCGAGTGGCGACCATGCACCGGACGACGCAGTGTGGGAAGGCCTCCAACAAGGTGGACTGACGACTTGGTTAAAGTCGCTGGAAGCCGTTGGATGTGGGCAGCGCAAGACCGGTCGTTGTGGAGATCTTTGAGGGAGGCTTTTGTCCAGCAGTGGACGTCCATAAGCTGACATGATGATGACATATCTGTCTGTCACGGCTGAACTGGATGAAGAACAAGGAAGGAGGCTTTTGCCCAGCAGTGAGACGTGAAGGGCTGGCTGTATCTATCACGTCTCTCTCCCATCGAGGTAGACAGAGACTTCCCTCCACTTGCTACGATACAAACACATCTCTTTCACTTCATACACACTCATCAGTCGCCTCATACAATTCTAAACCCCCCCAGATCGGTCAATCCCTCCTGAAATCCGACCCGGCGCGCGCCGACGAAGTGTCCTCCCGCCTCGAGGACCTGCACTCCGCGTGGGAGGAGCTGCTGGCTGCCTCCAGAGATAAAGGGGGGAAACTGAGACAGGCGGCTGCGCAGCGGAAGCATAGACGGTGAGGATACTATAGCATACATGTACAAGATGAATTTAAATAAAGACCAAAACACACCGGATGCGTATGCGTTGCATATGCGTACCTCTGAGTTGTAATGTATGGAACTGTATGAGACAGGACACACCGCTTGCGTAACGTAGACGTACACGTCGACGTGACGCATAGCCCGGTGTCACATCGGGTGTGTTTCAACCTTTAGTGAACGATAGAAAAGGATATGCATGTACTCGTGATAACAAACAACTTTTACTATGGGATCAAGTTTGAAATCGTTCTAGATTTGGCTGTCCGTCCTTCCGTCTGTCACCAGGCTGTATCTCATGAACCGTTATAGCTAGAGCGTTGAAATTTTCACAAATGATGTATTACCGTTGCCGCTATAACAACAAATACTAAAATAGAATAATAATAATATTTAAGGGGCTCCCTTACAACAAACGTATATTTTTGCTTTTTTTCCTCTATATCATGGCTACCTATAATTTAAAGAAAAGAAAGAAACACCTTACACTCGCATAGTCCGATTTACACTTGGCTACCAACTGCCAAACGGCGTCGCGGCATACCACGGAAAAGGTGGCGGACCGAGCTGGACACCTTAAATACCTGGACGGAGGAAGCTCGAGACAGAAAATCATGGCGGATGAAGAGAGAAGCCTTTTCCCAGCAGTGGGACACGAGTGGCTAGATTAGATTAGAAACAAGATAACGTGAATATAACACTTTATTTCCAGATCAATCGAAGACGCAAAGGCTCGTCTGGTAGAGTTAGAACGAGCATTGACTAGTGTAGAAACCGGCACTGACTTACGTAGCTGCAAGCGGCTACTGACACAGCACCAGGTAGGGTTTTAAACGGGGTTTCGGCTTGGTGGAAGCGGGGTTTGAGCCAATAAATAACTTGTAAATTGTTGTTAAAGGTATTAAGGCGCTAGGTTCTTATTTATTTTGTCTGTATTTTATCTTGTTTTTTGTCAAAAATCTGTGAAACAATGTCATTTAATTCAAATTTCTCTATTTTTGTTTAGTTGAGTACATTTTTGCTAACGGTGAAGGAAAACATCGTGAGGAAACCTGCATACACCAGAGAAGAAATTCGAAGGTGTATGTGAAATCCGCGAACCCGCACTTGTCCAGCGTGGTGGATTACGGCCTAATCACTCTCTGTATGAGAGTAGGTTCGTGCCCCTCGGTGGGGACATATATGGGCTGATAAAGAAGAAGAGTACATTTTATTTCGGCTGTAGGTCGTGGGTTCGATTCCCACAAAAGACAAACATTGTAATGATGTAAAGAGATATTTGTCTTAAGTCTGGTTTTTTTTATGATATAGTAAATTAACCGGCTGTTGCACGATCTATAGAAAAAAATTATCTGACAGATGTTTTATACCTGTCTCTGTCTGAAACGTCATGTTTTATGAAATAGACATAGGTTTATCTGTCAGTTAAATTTTATCTGTAAGTAAAGGTCCAGCGGCGAAATTTAGAAACTGTCTAAGAACGACACTTTGTTTGTTTATTTGTAACTTCAATGTCAGATTGTATTTATTATTTATGTTTTTCCCTGACGTTAATTGTAACGAAAACTGTCAAAGTGTCGTTCTTAAACAGCTTCACAATTTTGACACTAGAGGCGCTAGTTAGAATCTTTGCCTCGCCAATACAACTTCCTCATTCTTTTTCTTTTTCAAAAGTATTTTTCATTACATTCACATTTAAGAGTCAGTGGCTGTTTCAACATCTACGGGTAAAATTAAACTGACAGATAAACCTATATCTATTTCGTAAAACATGACTGTCTTAGACAGTGACAGGTATAAAATATCTGACAGATACATTTTATCTGTAGGCACTTACACTCTTGTCGGTGGAGCAAGCGCCATTTAGGCCTATCCTCTGCCAGTGCTTTGACTTCTTGATACGACATGACGTTAACTTTCTCCTCCTTTACATACCATACTATTTATACCTAACCCCCCCTTCCCCCACAGACTTTAGAACAAGAGCTGACATCCTGGGAGACGCGCGCCCGCAGCCTATCCTCAGCTGGGGCTGACCTGGTCTCCGGAGGACACTTCGATGCTCCAGCCATCGAGAAGGAGTGTCAGATGCTACTGGCTGCTAGTGAGCAATTAAAGCCGATCGTTAAAGCCAGGAGAGATGCCTTGGATACTAGTTTACAGTGAGTTTCTTACATACATACATACATATCTGTCACGTCTCTCCCCCATCGAGGTAGACAGAGACTTCCCTCCACTTGCTACGATACAAACATTCTCGTTACCAAAGTAGATTCGCATACAAAACCTGAAACGCGGTATCGAAGTTTTTCCCGCGCTGAGTAATGAAATGAAATGAAATGAAAATCATTTAATCTTGTAGGTTTTGACAACACTTAAGACAGGTCATTTTTTTAAAGTTAACGCTAGATTCTCAAGAGTGCAGTTTTCCCCAGAGAAGAACCTAGCAAGAAACTCTGTAGGGTTGCTCTTTTTAATTTAAGTTTTACAAATCTCAGGCATACACAGAAACATATAATAAAATTAATATTTCAAAACAGCTATCCATAAATAAATAATAAAAATTTGACCCCGCAATATCCAGGAAAAAGTAAGGTAAGTAAATGGGAAACAGAGAAGTGAAAGGCTAAGTTTGATGGGTTCCGCATGACATGACCGGCCATCACAGCAGCACCTTCACACAGGTCTCAACGCATGTGCCAGCCATCAGCCCAGTATATAAGCAAATTCCAAAATCTAATAATAATTTAAAGTCACCATACTTAAATTAATATATCCCCCTTTCCCCCCCCCCCCCCAGACTCCACAAATTCGCAGCGGAAGTCAGTAGCGAGCTGGACTGGATCAACGAAAGGTCTCCAGCTGCCAGCGCAGACGTGGCCGTAGCTGATCTGCATCAGGCACAGGCGCAGCAGAAGAAGCATCACAAGCTGAAGCAGGAGATAGCCGGTAGACGACCACATGCCGACAAGATTGTGCAGAGAGGAAGGCAGTTGGTGGAAGAAGGGCATCCTCAGAAGAAGAAGGTAAGTACTTCTATTATAAATGTCAGGCTTTAGCTTCCAGTCACTTCCTCATCATCAGTTCGTGGATTTCCATTGTCCCAGTCACTTAAGACATTATTAATAGGCATGATTACTAAAAAAAATTTTTAGTCCATCACATAGATTATTTTTAAATATTCGACACGTATTTTTTCTTTTTTCTCTTAAACTAAAAATGACAAAGATACACTGGGTTACAGTTGCTCGTGACGTCACGCCTCAGTACGATTTTAACCGAGGAGTGACGTCAATACCCCCCACTCCGTAACTTTGATGCTCTGTATCTTTGTATTTATTTATGTATTTGATCAGGTTAAAAATGTGTTTCAAATATTTTTAATAGCCTAAAAGAGTGACGGAGGCCTGACCCAACTGAGGCCTTTGAGTAGGAGATGCCATACCGTCTGGATCTGCGTGCCTTGTCAAAATGGCTACCTTTTTGTATGGAATTTCTTATCGTTTGACAGGTCATCTACCAAGAAAACTATGAAAAACTTGCGCCAACCTTGGCACGCTGTCTTAAACTCATTTGTATATGAAAAAAAAATGGAGCCACTCCTTATATTCCTTCCTCATTGACTGAGGCTATTGTAAATTAATAGACTTGGACCCCTGTACTGATGCAAATAAACTTACTATTAACATTCTTGACAGGCCAGTTAGCGTAGTCGGTAGTGAGTCTGCCTCACACGCACGGGTCGCGGGTTCGATACCCGTCGGTTAACAAACAATTGTGTGATGAGCATAAATGTTTGTTCCGTGTCTGGTTGTTATATATTTATCTATGTATGTTTATCAGTCTCTGATACCTATAGTACAGGATTTGCCTAGTTTGGGGTCAGGTGACCGTGTGTGAAATGTCCCCCAATATTTATTTATTTATTTATATTTATTCTTCCACCAGATCGAAACCCTCTGCAAAGACCTAGAAGCAGCCTACGCCTCCATCTCAGCAGCAGCGGCCGCGCGAGGAGCTCGTCTGGAAGCAACTCTCAAAGCGCAGCAGTTCCTCCACGAGGCTCTGGAGGTGGACTCGTGGTTGGCTGATAAAGCAGCTGCGCTTGCGTCGGCTGATGTCGGCAGAGATCGGCATAGAGCCACGCAGTTGTTGACGAGGCATAAGGTTAGTGGATGTGGTATAGATAAGACTGAAGTTTAAGATCAGGAGGCTTAGCATACGTGCCGCGACAATTATCTCACGTCATGCTGTCCTTATCACATTTAAAACTATAGACAGAGACGTTAGCGTGACAAACGCATGACAACGTTTTGTTACGGAATGTATGCTAAGCTAGATGATTAAAATATGCATAGCCCGGTCAAGGGACGATTTGGTGCTACATTAATTCACAACAGGCTGAAAATCACAGATATTGTTCAAAATGTTCAATTATAATTAATATGTAAAAGTTCCCCATCATTCCGATGTATGGATTTTTTTATTCAAGGTCAGACGTCATAAAAATCAGTTTTTCGCAATTTGCAGCGAAACTGTAAAACGGTAACTGATTATGACGTTTGACCTTGAAAAAATAAAAATTCATACATCGGAATGATGGTGAATTTTTACATATTAATTTTAATTACATTTTGAACAATATCTGTGATTTTCAGCCTGTTGTGAATTAATGTAGCACCAAATTCCTTGACCGGTCTATGTATAATATTCTAATCTGCTAGCTTAGCACACATTCCGTGACAAGACGTTGTCATGGGTTTGTCACGCTTACGTCTCTGTCTAGATTGCAGAGCTAGATTGACTGCTCTAACAAGGTGACTTTTAATTAGCGAACGATAGTAAAGGTTAAGCATGTACTCGTGATAACAAACAACTTTAACTATGGGACCAAGTTCGAAATCTATCAAAAATTTTCGATATCCTTTACTATCGTTTACTGATTAAAAGTCTCCCTGTATAAACTCTTAGGCCGTGGCCCCAGTAGGCAAACTGTAAGCGGCATGTTAGTAGGCAACTGTTAGCATATTTGAAATGGAGTGTCCACAGTCAGCTAGTTTTCGCTCACTGTACGCAGTTTGCAGCGTTACGCGCGCTGACTATCTCAGACAGCGGCCGACTCCCACCAAAACCGGTGATTTCATTGATTTGAGTTTGCAGCTAACTCTTTCAGTTCGCCACAAATTTGCGGCTCACTCAGTCAGCCGCTAACAGAGTTTGCCTACTGGGGCCACGGTCTTAATTCTTTTAAATATTTGTAAATCTACATATTTAAAATGCTCCACAGGCCGTAGAACTAGAACTCGATACGTACGCAGCCATCATCTCAGAAATGGGTCACGTGGCGAACTCCTTGGACGGAGACAATAAGGACGGGGAGCTGGTGAAGAGACACGGCCAGCTCCAGGAGTCGCTGCAGCAGCTACAGCGGCTGGCTGCCAAGAGACAGCAGGCGCTGGTTGAGAGTGTGTGCAGGTCAGTGATGGGTGGAGACAGTAGGGTATCCAGCTGGGTAGGCTGGGACCATACTTTACGTTACCTGACCTCTTCTCACCTCACCTTACCATACCATACCCATTCTCTTTGGTGGGATCTGTCAATCCGAAATCATGGCTCCCCGGTTCGAGTAACCACTTGGTCCGCGAAAAGGCCACAAAACCACAAAGATTTCCGCCGGCAGGAAACGAATTACCGACAAAATACTATACCCTTACCTCACCTCACTGTACTTTACCTTATCATAGTTACCTAGCCTTACCTTATCATACCTTACCATACCACACCTTACCTTACCCTCCCTTACCTTACCATCCCTTACCTCACCTCATCTTACCTTACCAACCCTTACCTTACCTCACTTTAACTTACCCTATCTTATTGCCTTACCTTACCATACCCTACATTTACATTACAGACACGAGTACCTAGCTGAGAGCGCGGAACTAGAGAGTTGGATCCAAGAACAAGACGCAGCAGCTTCGAGCGAAGACTACGGCCAGGATTATGAGCATTTATTGGTAAGTTAAATCTCCAATATTTACTTACTTTTACTTTGTTCTGGATATTGCGGGGTCTAATTTTAATTATTTATTTATGGATAGCTCTTTTGAAATATTAATTTTATTATATGTTTCTGTGTTTATGCCTGAGATTTGTAAAACTTAAATTGAAAAGAGCAACTCTATAGAGTTTCTTGCTAGGTTCTTCTCTGGGGAAAACTGCACTCTTGCGAATCTAGCATTAACTTTAAAGGCCAAAACAAACCGGATGCGTATGCGTAATGTATGGAACTGTCACCGCTTGCGTCTACGTCCACGTTACGCAAGCGGTACTGGATTTAATCACACTTATACGTCCCCCCTCTCCCCCCAGATCCTCCGCTCGAAGTTCGAGGAGCTCCGCCACCGCGTCGAGAGCGGAGCGGAGAGGTTCAACCAATGCGAGGAGCTGGCCAACAAGCTGCTCAACACTGACAGCGTCTACATCGAGGACATCGAGCGAAGGCAGGCGGCGTTGGGGTATGTAGCTTGTATAGGTGGATAATGAAAATGTTTTATTCAAAAATAGGCAAAATTCATTACACTTTTTTGATGTCACTTTTTTAATCTAAAGCTACTGCTGGTTCACTACCTGTATAGCCGAGAGGAAGACAACAGCAAGAAACCTTCGGCACAGGGCCCTACGTTATGTACAATATATCTATATATAATATACGTAGATAGAGAGTGGATAGTGAAGTGGGAACTGTAGGCACAAGTGAGAACGACATGGCGCTTAAATCGCGATTTGCTTGCATCTGACTACGAGCAGTTATATTAGAAGCAGGTTTCTTTTTTCTTGTAAAGAGCATCTAACCTAATTGGTATAGTAAAAAAAATCGGTATCAATTACACTCAACATCCTCTATTCGAGCTAGTATGGAGAAAAAAAAGTTGGCGGCCACTGATGAAACTTACGTCAATCGATAGAGAAAAATATTATAAAACGATAGTATTTTGGACAAATGTCGAAAGTGATATACTTTCGGAGATATAGAACTTTGAAAATGTTCGCATGTAACAATTTTCAAAGTTCTTTCATTTTCAATGTTGTTTTATAATATTTTTCTCTATCGATTGACGTTAGTTTCATCAGTGGCCGCCAAATTTTTTTCTCCATACTAGCTCGAATAGGGGATATTGAGTGTAATTGATACCGAAAATTTTACTATACCAGGCTCCATACAAATATGTTCGATGCCATTTTAGTCTATTTTCGTCCTACGAATTCCGAATCCAATTTTCTTTCTTTCCTCAGCGAATCCTGGCAACACTTAGTAGAACAAATCCGCAATCGCGCCACCAAACTCCACGCAGCCGGTGAGATCCACCGCTTCCACCGCGACGTATCGGACGTCCTCTCCCGCAGTGCTGACAAACGGAGTCAGCTGCAGCCGCCGCCGCCGCCGAGGGATCTAGCCGCTGCCACTGCGCTGCTGAGGAACCAAGACACGATCGATAATGATTTAGTGGCTATTGATGCGCAGATGCAGGTGGGTGGAAGAGTTTGACTGTTAAAATAAATAAAAAAATATAATAAACCAAATAAATAAGACTAAAGGCCGGATCACCTGACAGTGCGCAGCGCAGAGCATTTTTGATTGTCATATTATTATCGACATTGTTCTCATTAGAATAATATTCAAAATCAGTTAACACAACAAATGAGCATCGAAGCGACTACAGTGCTACAAGGATCTTTTGGCGTGCGGCGGAAATCGGAACTAACGATATCATCTTGTAAATTGTCATTATTTTGAGTTATTTATTCACAACCCACGTCCTCCTGACAATGTCACTCAAGTGACAATAAATCCTTGTAGCATTATAGAAGCAAATGTTGAGTCTGATTTTGAATATTATTCTAATGAGAACAACATCGATAATAATATGACAATCAAAAATGCTGAGCTGCGCTCCGTCAGATGTGCGCTGGCTCTTATTCGATTAGTCGGGATTAGCCAATTGATTTACAAAGATCGATGGTCATTCTTCATCGCCCTTGTGTGTCGGCAGAGTGTCAATGTAATTTTTAGACACATTTGATCGCAATCATTGTCTTACACTGATTTTGTTTTGCAGTTTTGATGTTTAGCAGAATACCAAATGTGTCAAATATTATCATTGACACTTCCGATACACAACTTAGGCAATTTTAAATTAGCAGACTTGGGATCCTTGTATCATCATTTCACCAATCCCCTCTTTTCTTCCAGGTGCTCCAAGACGAAGGTACCCGTCTTACAAAGCAGTACCCTGGCGGCAACGTGCAGCAGATCAGGCTGCAGCAGCAGGCCCTGGAGGAAGCCTGGGCGTCGCTGAAGACAGCCGCGGCGGACCGACGGCATCTACTGCATCAGCATTTGCAGCTGCATCAGTTTTTGACGCAGGTATGGGGTAGGAGAGAGAGGGAGATAGAGATTGAGGGAGAAAGAGACAAAATGTGAGGGAGAGAGAGATGAGAGGGAGAGAGAGAGCTTGAGATTGAGGGAGAACGAGACAAAGAAGAGAGATGGAGAGAGGTAGAGGGGGAGAGAGAGGGAGGGAGAGAGAGATAGAGATTGAGGAAGGGAGAGAGGGAGATAGATAGAGATTGAGGGAGAAAGAGAAAGAAGAGAGAGAGAGAAGGAGAGATAGAGATTGAGGGAGAAAGAGCCAAAGAAGAGAGATGGAGAGAGATAGAGAGGTAGAGAGAGAGGGGGGGGGGAGGGAGATAGAGAGGGAAAGAGAGAAGGGATGTAAGTTTTAAGTAAGAACAATGTATGTTTCGTATCTTTTTACCCGACTGCGTTAGAAGGAGGGTTATGTTTGATATTTCGAGAGTATGTATGTATAATTCTTTGACACGCTCTACAGCCTAAACGGCTTGATGGATTTCAGCTTGAGAGATGTCGTTAGATTCGTATTTACAGTGAGAGTGACACTGGGTACATCAATATAAAAAAGTGTTTTTTTAAACGCAGTCGGGTTTTTTTTTTAATGAAAAGGTTAGGTTATTAACATCCTATGTTCGTGGAAGTGCAATAAATATAATTATGATACTGAAATATTATAATTATTTCCTTAGGTCCGCGACTTAACCTCGTGGTCGTCCGCCCTGCGCGCGTCAATGTCCCGCCCACTGCGCGTCCGCGACGCAGTCTCCGCCCAAACTGCGCGCGCTGACCACGACGCTGCGCGCGCTGATATCGACGCTAGAGATGACTCGTTCAGAGCTGCGCTGGACGCTGGGCAGTTGCTTGTTGATGGAGGACATCCTAATGCTAATGTGAGTATGGCCACTAGTGGACAAAGGAGAGTTTATATTAATAAGTTATACAAGGTGACTTTAAATTAGTGAACGATAGAAAAGGATATGCATGTACTCGTGATAACAAACAACTTTTACTATGGGGTCAAATTCGAAATCACAAAAAAAAATTGTTCCCCCATACTAACAGCTGGTGCATTTTGTATGGGGAGTTCAAAACGTTTCGACCTTGATACCATAGTAAAAGTTGTTTGTTATCACGAGTACATGCATATCCTTTTCTATCGTTCACTAATTTAAAGTCACCTTGTATAGACAAAACTTATAATAATTACCATATCCTAATAATATTATAAATGTCAATGTTTGTGCCGATGGATGTATTTAAAGATGTTTGTTACTCTTTCACGCAAAAACTACTGTACAGATTTCGATGAAACTTTACAATACTGTAGTTTATACATCGGAATAACACATAGGCATCATTATAAGCTACATATTGCTTAAATCCATGGCTATAATTGCTTAGAGGCGGGCAGCCTCTAATATCACATTAGACCACTTCTCACTTCACTTCAATTCACTTCACTTCACTTCCATTCACTTCCATTCACTTCACATTCCAGGAGATAGAAGAGAAATGCGAGGCCCTCCTCGAAGAGCGCCAACGTCTCCACGGCTCCTGGGCAGCCCGTCAAGTGGCGTTAGACCAGCTCATCGACCTGCATTGCTTCCTGCGCGACGCGAAACAGCTGCACGCGTTGTGTCACGCACAGGAGGCTGCGTTGAGTAAGTTCAACCTTATCACACGCGTGGGCAAAAGCTTCCCCCATATTTTTCCATGTTTCCCTATCTCCGGCAACTTCTGGCCAGTTTGCCAAGTATGCAAGCAGGATGGGCTCCTGCTTATTAAAATAGCCTCAGTTGTGTGTCGGCAGAGTGTCAATGGCATTTTTTGACACATTTGGTATTCTGCTAAACAATAGCTTACATTGATTGCTACCAAATGTGTCAGAAAATGCAATTGACACTGCCGACACACAACTGAGGCTTTTTGAATTAGCAGTCTTGGGGCCCCTGATGAAAGTCGCAGGAAGCCGTTGGATGTGGACAGCGCAGGACCGGTTGTTGTGGAGATCCTTAGGGGAGGCTTTCGTCCAGCAGTGGACGTCCACAAGCTGACAAGATGAAAATGATATCATATTTAAATAAATAGTACTCTTTCATTTTATTATCATTATACAAGATTCTTACTTCTAATCCCCCCCTTACCTTAGGCACAGAGATCTCCCCCCACAGCAGCGTGGAAGAAGTAGATAACCAGCTGAAGAAGCATGAAGCCTTCGAGAAGCTCCTAGCTACTCAGGAGGAGAAGCTGGCGACCCTCAAGACCCATGGAGACAAGCTATTGCAACAGAACCATGTGGACAGCAAGAGGATTGCTGAAGAGTTGCAGCAGATAACTGATAGGAGGAAGAAGGTGAGGCAAACTGAAAGTTTAAGTTAGGGAGAGTCAAAGTTAAGGCAAAGAAGAGTCAAAGTTAAGAAAAAGTTAGGTCAAAGTTGAGGCAAAGTCTAAGTCGAGTCAAAGTCGGGGAGCGACAAAGTTAAGTCAAAGACAAATCAAGTAGAATGAAGTCAAATTGTCTTAAAAAATGTATGTAACTATGTAAACCTACAGAGCAACCCTACAGAGTTTCTTGCTAGGTTCTTCTCTGGGGAAAACTGCACTCTTGCGAATCTAGCATTAACTTTAAAAAATTACCCGTTCTAAGTGTTGTCAAAACCTACAGGATTAAATGATTTTTAATTTTCATTTTCAAAGTTAATTCAAAGTCGAGGTAAAGTCAAAGTTAGGTAAAATGAAAGTCAAGTCAAAGTCGTTAAAGTCGCGGGAAAGTCAAAGTCTAAGTAGAGTCAAAAGTTAAAGTCAATTAAAAGTCAGGTCGAAGTAGTCTGCCGCGAGCTCTTTTGGCGATTAGATATGTATGTCTGATATAACCCTCTCTCTCTCTCCAGCTATACGGCGAATCGGCCCGGCGTCGCGCGCAGCTGGTGCGTTCCCGTGCACGCGCACAGTTCACCAGAGACGCGGCGGAAGCACGCGCGTGGGTTGCTGACAAACTAGCGAAGTTAAATGCTGATCAGCATCAAGGTAGTATGCTACTTATTTATTTATTTATTCTCATAAAGAAACTAACATCTTGATACTATCAAAGGTCTATCTACCCAGATCCGGGAAGTGTGGGGCCGTGGCCCGTCAGGATGGAAAACAATACGTCGTCATGACAACGTGTGTAAACGAATCCATAGAAAATGTATGGAATAATATTTTTTCCCTGACACGGCCCGGATCTGAGTAGATCTTTGAGTATAGAATATATAAGGAGGTGCCATACCGTCTGGATCTGCGTGTCTGGTCTGGCGCAAAATGGCTACCTTTTTGTATGGAATTTCTTATCGTTTGACAGGACTTTTACCAAGAAAACTATGAAAAACTTGCGCTAACCTTGGCACGCTGTCATAAACTCATTTATATAGGTATAAAAAAAAAAATGGGCCAACTCCTTATATATTCTATACTCAAAGTTCTAAAATTATTACCTAACACAAATCCACTGTCATATTCCATTAAAATAAATAATCTTCTAAAAACAAAACACTACCAAAATAGCGACCAAATCAAAATGGCCGTCAATCCAACATGGCCAACAATCCAACATGGCCGACTTATTAACTCATTTCACAGGCGAAGTGACGAACTTAGAAGACAAGATCAAGAAGCTGCAGAAGCACCAGGCGTTCACAGCTGAATTAGCAGCCAATAGCGCTCGTCTCCAGGAGATTCAAGAGTTGGCAGCCCAGCTCGTGCCTGATGAGGAAGTGGAGAAGCAGCTGAAAGACTTGCATCAGGATTGGGAGAAGTTAGAGCGGGCGACTGAGAAGAGAGGTAAGGACACGTCTTTTTTCATATTGAAGTTTTTGATTGTGTTTATGATTTCTTAGCTCTTAAAGCGGCTAGACCAATTTTGATAGTCAGACCTATTCAGGAAGTAGAGGCAAAATGACGTAGACAGGCAGTAACTTGTAATATCCATTTAAAAAACGCATTTTTTTATTTTGATTTACCCAGTGTCACTCTCACTGTAAATACGAATCTAACGACACCTCTCAAGCTAAAATCCATCAAGCCGTTTAGGCTGTAGAGCGTGACAAAGAATTATACATACATAAATAAATACTCTCGAAAAACATAACCCTCCTTCTGGCGCAAACATTATTATACGTTATTCCCACCAGGTCGAGGATTAGAAGAAGCCCAGGATATCCTGGAATTCAACCAGCATCTGGATAAGATTGAAGCTTGGATCAGGGACAAGGAGATGATGGTGAGTTTCATTGGGTTGTTCCGGCCAGATGCAAAGTTGACATAATAATGGCGAAGCTAGCTTGTAGGTCTTATATTTGGAGTTACATGGTGATATGACTCTAGGCTACTGGACAGTACTGGACCACTGGACAATAGCAATTACTTAGAGCTACACTTATATACTAAGATGCTGGCCGCGCGATGATATGTGCGGACGTGATAGGCTACGTGATTGCTGATGCAGCGGAACCATATCGATGCAGGAATCTTCACGCTCGCTGGCTTGTCTTATCTATCACGTACTCGAGGGTTTTAGGTATTTTAATGTGGTACAGCCTCCAACAAGGTGGACCGACGACCTGGTGAAAGTCGCTGGAAGCTATTGGATGCAGCGCAAGACCTGTCGTTGTGGAGATCTTTTGAGGCTTTTGTCCAGCAGTGAACATCAAAGCGTGTTTTAGTTTTTTAAACTACCAATTATTTTTATCAGCTTTTTGGCGAAGCTTTTGGTGATTGGCGTCACTAAATTATTATTATTTTATTATTGTTTTTATGTGCCTTAACCAACAACTTTCCCTAAGACCCAGAACACACGGTGAAACGGAACTGCAACGCAACGGAAACTGCTAGTTAATTTTGAGTTGCATCTAAGTTTCTGCTATATACAGGGTGTAACAGAAAGGGTATATAAAGCCGAAACACAGCGATAGTCCTCATGAAACTGAACAACTTTCCCCAAGGAAAGTGGGTCGTAACTCGAAAAAAAAATTTCGCCTCCCCATACAAAATGCCCGATCAGCTGATCGAGTAAGTATGGGCGATCCAAAAATTTTGTTTGAGTTACGACCCATGTTCCTTGGGGAAAGTTGTTCAGTTTCATGAGGACTATCGCTGTGTTTCGGCTTTATATACCCTTTCTGTTACACCCTGTATAGACTCTTTTAGAAAACCACACACGACGCAACTGACACGTTTCGTTTCAGTTTGTGTGTGAAGTTTGTGGTTTTCTAGGGAAGTCTATAGCAGAAACTTCGATGCAACTCAGAAGTTTCAGTTGCGTTTCACCGTGTGTTTTGGCGCTTACCCAAACGACATTCCCACAGGTGCAAGCCCACGAACTAGGCCGCGACTACGAGCACTGCAGTGCGTTGCTACGTAAATTAGACGACTTGGATTCCGACATGAAGGTTGACGATAAGCATGTTAAGAACATCTGCGCGCTGGCTGATAAGTTGCTGCAACAGGTGAGTTTTAGGGTTCCGTAGGCGAAATTCTGGAACCTTTTATTAAGACTTAGATAATTGGGTATATAGGAAAAAAAAAGAAATATAACATTTATTAAAAAACTAGAGGTTTCTGCATTTATCGTCATATCTTGGAAAAAACTCATGATATCTCAAAATAATTTAGCCTATGTGTTATTCCGATATATAAGCTACAATATTGCCAAGTTTCATCAAAATCTGTTCAGTAGTTTTTGCTTGAAAGAGTAACAAACATCCATCGGCACAAACATTGACATTTATAATATTAGTCATAGAGTACCCATTAAGAAACAACTTCTTATGCCTTTTTTTATTTGATCTATGTAAAGATATATGATGATAAGTACATATTACTTTTTTAGTGTTCCGTACCCAAAAGGTGAAAACGAAACCCTAACGGTGCGTACAGACCATGTAACATGTTATATAACTTGTGTTATATAACACGTCCACACTATGTAACCTTGTTATTCAACATTGCAACATAAAATAATACTGTACATATTAATAACAACATTGTTATATTTTTATGTTGCAATGTTGAATCACAAGGTCATAGTGTGGACGTGTTATATAACACAAGTTATATAACATGTTATATGGTCTGTACGCATCAAAGTTATATAACATTGTTGTACATATCAATAACATTGTTTTATAACATTCAGTGTCCACATTATGTAAAACATGTTATATAACATGTTATGTTACATGGTCTGTACGCACCTTTATAATAACTGAGACTCGGCTGTCTGTCTGTCACCAGGCTGTATCTCATGAACCGTTATAACTAGAGCGTTGAAATTTTCATAAATGATGTATTACCGTTGCTGCTATAACAACACATACTTTTTTAATCTAAAACACAGGCAGTAGTTTTAGATTAAAAAAGTGACATCAAAAAAGTGTAATGAATTTTGCCTATTTTTGAATAAAACACTTTTCATTCATTCATTTTCATTTTCATACTAAAAATAGAATAATAATTCAGGTTTCCATACAAAAAACGTGATTTTTTGCTTTTTTTGCTCGATATGAATAGTGAATGGTACGGAACCCTTCCTACGCGAGTCCGACTGGCACTTGGCCGTTTGTTTACTTACTTACTGTACCCAGGGCCCAACCCAGCAAGCGGCGGCGGTGTCGTCGCGCCGCGACGCGTTCCTGGCGAAGTGGCGCGCGCTCAGCGGAGCCCTACACAAGTACAGGGACAACCTGGCCGCTGCGTTGGAGATACATGCTTTCAACAGGTACTGTAACGTTGGGGACGTTGGGGTAAATAGAGACGTAAATATGCAAAAAAAATTAAAGAAAATGAAGTATGAAAAAGAAAGTTTGTGTATGTGTGTGTGTGTGTGTGTGTGTTTGTGTACGTGTGTGTGTCTGTATGAGTCTCGCTGTTTCTCCCTACTGACCATGTGCATCGCAGTTATTGTAATCACTAAACATTTTATTTTTATCACAGAATTAAAAAAAAAACGCAAATTAATCAATACTTTAAAAAAAACACTAACCAAACCCCCCCCTTCCCCCCAACAGAGACGTAGAAGACACAGCGGAGCGCATCGCAAAGAAATCAGCGTTATTCAGCAGCAACGAGAAGGGACGCGAGCTGACGGCTGCGCAGGAGTTGCAGAGGAAGCACGCGGCGCGGGTCGCTGAGGCCGGCGCCGTGCATGATAAGATAGTCGCTTTGGAGACTGAGGGGAAGGTGTTGGCGCACAAGTGAGTCATATGTTGATGTTGGTGTTGGCCCACAAGTGAGTCATATGTTGATGTTGGTGTTGGCCCACAAGTGAGTCATATGTTGATGTTGGTGTTGGCCCACAAGTGAGTCATATGTTGATGTTGGTGTTGGCCCACAAGTGAGTCATATGTTGATGTTGGTGTTGGCCCACAAGTGAGTCATATGTTGATGTTGGTGTTGGCCCACAAGTGAGTCATATGTTGATGTTGGTGTTGGCCCACAAGTGAGTCATATGTTGATGTTGGTGTTGGCCCACAAGTGAGTCATATGTTGATGTTGGTGTTGGCCCACAAGTGAGTCATATGTTGATGTTGGTGTTGGCCCACAAGTGAGTCATATGTTGATGTTGGTGTTGGCCCACAAGTGAGTCATATGTTGATGTTGGTGTTGGCCCACAAGTGAGTCATATGTTGATGTTGGTGTTGGCCCACAAGTGAGTCATATGTTGATGTTGGTGTTGGCCCACAAGTGAGTCATATGTTGATGTTGGTGTTGGCCCACAAGTGAGTCATATGTTGATGTTGGTGTTGGCCCACAAGTGAGTCATATGTTGATGTTGGTGTTGGCCCACAAGTGAGTCATATGTTGATGTTGGTGTTGGCCCACAAGTGAGTCATATGTTGATGTTGGTGTTGGCCCACAAGTGAGTCATATGTTGATGTTGGTGTTGGCCCACAAGTGAGTCATATGTTGATGTTGGTGTTGGCCCACAAGTGAGTCATATGTTGATGTTGGTGTTGGCCCACAAGTGAGTCATATGTTGATGTTGGTGTTGGCCCACAAGTGAGTCATATGTTGATGTTGGTGTTGGCCCACAAGTGAGTCATATGTTGATGTTGGTGTTGGCCCACAAGTGAGTCATATGTTGATGTTGGTGTTAATGGATTAGATTTAGGAACCATTTCATCACTAAAGAGCAAATAAAATTAAATTGACAGATATATAAACCTGTCTCTGTCTAAAACGTTATATTTTATGAGATAGACATAGGTTTATCTGTCAGTTAACCTCCCACATCCCACTGACCCATTATAAACCCAGATAAGTAAGTAAGTAGTTTATTTTCTATAAACAATAAATTACACTGTGTGCGAAAATTTTATCAAAATTAAATTATAAAATATAACAATTAAATAAAATACTTAAGTCTAAAGGAGATCATCATAGGTACTTAATAATAACAATAAAAGAACAATTACAAATAATGAGATCAAAACAGTTGCTTAATACTTACAAAACTTTGAATTTGGTTAATAATAATATCTTTAATTTACTCTTAAATATACAATATATTTTCTATTGTTCTTTTTTTCTGGGATGTGGAAGATTTAATTTTATCTTTAGATGGTAATACGGGTCCTTCAAAAATTGTCTGCCAGTTACATAAATCTAAAAATATTGGATAAGTATTATTTCATTTTTCTAAAGGACTAAAGTTCCTCGTGACATCACGTAACACGTTTCAGTACAGTTTTACTGAGAAGTGACGTCACATGTCACGTATTTTTCTCTTGGACTAAAAAAGAGCGATACACTGGGTTAAAGTTTCTCGTGACGTCACACTTCAGTACAATTTTACTGAGAAGTGACGTAACAAGTCACTCCGTAACTTTGATGCTCTGTATCTGTATATTTATTTATGTATTTGAGAAAGCAAAAACTATACAGGGTGTTAGGAAAAGTATCACTTTCCTTTTAACCAGGTATACCTAGTGTTAGTGAGAACACAATCCACGAAAAAATTTTTTTTTTGAACTCATTACCTTACCTTACTCCTTTTCCTTCCTTTACTTTACCTTTTTTCTTTTTTATACCTGGTTAAAACGAATGTGATACTTTTCCTAACACCCTGTACATCCAATATTTTTAAACTAACAGACGGACTATATGCCATTTTTACTGTATTTTAAAATAAACTTATTGCCTTCTCACAGATACCCGGAACGCACGAAAGAGATAGAAACATCACTAGAATCCCTGCGCTCTGATTGGTCGAGACTGCAACAGCTGGCCGCGGCGAGGACGGCCATGTTGGATGACGCTATTGCTGAACATAAGCTTGATGATAACTTAAAGGTAATACATACATACATATATACATATCTAGCCCCCATAGTCTGCTAATTTAAAATAGCCTCAGTTGTGTGCTTTGAGTATAGAATATACAGGGTGTAACAGAAAGGGTATATAAAGCCGAAACACAGCGATAGTCCTCATGAAACTGAACAACTTTCCCTAAGGAACATGGGTCGTAACTCGAAAAAAAAATTTCGCCTCCCCATACAAAATGCCCGATCAGCTGATCGAGTAAGTATGGGCGATCCAAAAAATTTATTCGAGTTACGACCCATGTTCCTTGGGGAAAGTTGTTCAGTTTCATGAGGACTATCGCTGAGTTTCGGCTTTATATACCCTTTCTGTTACACCCTGTATAATGAGTTGCCCCATTTTTTTTTCATGTACAAATGAGTTTATGACAGCGTGCCAAGGTTGCGTCAAGTTTTCTCATAGTTTTCTTGGTAGATGACCTGTCATGTCAAACGATAAGAAATTCCATACAAAAAGGTAGCCATTTTGCGCCAGACCAGGCACGCAGATCCAGACGGTATGGCACCTCCTTATATATTATATACTCTGCCTGCTCTAAATTTTGTAAATTAGCAGACTTGGGCCCCTGGTCACGTCTCTCCCCCATCGAGTTAGACAGAGACTTCCCTCCACTTGCTACGATACAAACACATCTCTTTCACTTCATACACATTCATAAGTCTCCTCATACATACACGTCGGTTTAGAGTGCTAATGACTTGGGCTTTGACTTTCTTCTTACAATAAACTGTTAAACAATGATTTTTTATAGGTATAGATATGTTACCTTAATAGTGATTGGCGTTTTAAATCTGTGCCGAACAATGATTACAATGACATTAATGACAGCACTTCAAATCATACTCCAAATGTCTTCAGACTAACTGAGACTATCTACAAGTTGTCTTAAATAGGTTTATTTACAGTCTTCAAAATGTGCGCGCATATAACATATCTGCACCTATATAATATCATTGCTGTTAAATAAATAAATAAATAAATAAGTCTCCGATTTGATCGAGATACGTTCGTCTTGGCTACCAACTGCCAAACGGCGTCGCGGCAGACCACGGAAAAGGTGGCGAGACGAGCTGGACACCTAAGTAGCTGGGCGGAGGAAGCTCGAGACAGAAAGTCATGGCGGATGAGAAGAGAGGCCTTTGCCCAGCTGTGGGACACGAGTGGCTAAATTAAATTAGATTAGATTAGACGTTCGTCTTAGCCTTCTCTTTCCAACAACTTTTCCCATTTCCTTACCTTACTTTTTCCTGGATATTGCGGGGTCAAATTTTTATTATTTATTTATGGATCTTTTGAAATGTTAATTTTATTGTATGTTTCTGTGTTTATGCCTAAGATTTGTAAAACTTAAATTGAAAAGAGCAACCCAACAGAGTTTCTTGCTAGGTTCTTCTCTGGGGAAAACTGCACTCTTGCGAATCTAGCATTAACTTTAAAAAATGATCCGTCCTAAGTGTTGTCAAAACCTACAGGATTAAAAGATTTTTCATTTCATTTCAACATTTCCTTCCACTTTCTTTTTCTCCTTTAGTAACTTACTTTTTTTTTATGACAACAGGAGCTAGAGCTTTGGGTATCAGAAAGCGTCAAACGAATGACAAGCTCAGAGCCAGCCGAGACAGTCGCCGACGCACAGAGCTTGCTAGAGCTGCACCATGAGAGAAAGGTAAATAACTACTACATATTATAACCTAAACTTTTATTTAAAAAATAACCCGACTGCGTTTATAAAACGCATTTTTTATATTTAGATGTGCCCAGTGTCACTCTCACTGTAAATACGAATCTAACGACACCTCTCAAGCTAAAATCCATCAAGCCGTTTAGGCTGTAGAGCGTGCCAAAGAATTATACATACTATTAGCGATGGCCTTAAATATTTATTAAAAAAAAATCAAAACTCAAGTCAAATTTTTATTATCACAATTTTAATTAAATTAACACAATAAAACAATTAAATAAGTAATTCAAAATAACGAATACGTGAGCAAGGGAGTAGAACTCGTAGCTGTAGCGCTGGACAAAATGGGCTGAACAATGGAGCGCAAAGGTTTATATAGAGGTCCAAGAGTAGGGCGAATGATGACGTGGTGGTGTGGCCAGCCGTGTGGGGGTTTTCCCTTAATAATACATACTCTCGAAATAACGAACATAACCCTCCTTCTAACGCAGTCGGGTAAAAAGACGTTTGCCGTATGCATCCGGATCTATGGGCCAAGATATCTACCAACTGGTTGCTCGACGGCCACAGAGGTTGGCCTAAGAGATGGCGCGACGATCTGGATGCATACTTGGCAAGCTGGCCAGAGGCGGCCGGAGATAGGGAGGCATGGAAGAATGCGGTGGAGGCCTTTGCCCAGCAGTGTGACACACATACATACATATTCGTCACGCCTCTCTCCCATTGGGGTAGGCAGAGACCACTTCAGCAGTGCGATTTAACAGACTGACAAAAAAACGTTTTAAAATCATCCTATCCTTCTCACTCCAATTAAGTTTGCCTAACTCCATCTCACAGGCGGAAATCGACAGCCGTCAGAAGACAATCTCAGAGATCCAGAAGGAGGCTGCGCACACGCCGGAGAAGGTGCAGAAGGTCCAGCAGTTGTCTGCTACGCTGGATAACGCTTGGCATGATAGGAAGGCGCAACTTACGCAGGTACCTACTTAGTTTCCATACAAAAAATTTCATACAAATTTACCATACAGAATTCTATAATTCCATACAAAGTATGTTTATTTCTATACCAATTACAATTATACCTAGAAGTTTTCATTCATACAAAGTGTTTGAAGAAGTTTTCATTGTAATCACCATACAAAATTTCCATACAAAGCTTTTATTTAGTCTTTTTTTATCATACAAAATGTTTATTATTAAGTATGAAACATAAAAACATAGATTTTCCATACAAAATTTACATTATAGTCACCATACAAAACAAAGCTTTATTACCTCACCATACAAAATAATTATCTTTCTATCTCAGGTACACCAATTACAACTGCTGAAAGAGCAAGCGAGACAGATAGAAGACTGGCTAGCGGCGAAGGAGGCCATTTTAAATAATGATGATCTTGGAGAAAATCTTGGAGGTATGTTATACAGAGTAACAGAAAGGGGGTATAAAGCCGAAACACAGCGATAGTCCTCATGAAACTGAACAACTTTCCCCAAGGAACAAGGGTCGTAAATCGAAAAAAAAAAAATTTGGATCGCCCATACTTACTCGATCAGCTGATCGGACATTTTGCATGGGAAAGCGAATTTTTTTTTTTTGAGTTACGGCTCATGTTCCTTGGGGAAAGTTGTTCAGTTTCATGAGGACTATCGCTGTGTTTCGGCTTTATACCCCCTTTCTGTTACATTCTGTATAGGACTTTGAATTAGTGAATGATAGAAAAGGATATGCATGTACTCGTGATAACAAATAACTTTTGCTATGGGACCAAGGTCGACATCATTCAAATTTTCGCACTCCTCATACATACATCAGCTGAATGTTAAATGTATGGGAGAACTTTTTTTTTTAACTAATGCTAGATTCGCAAGGTAGCAGTTTTCCCCAGAGAAGAATCTTAGGCCGTGGCCCCAGTAGGCAAACTGTTAGCGGCTGACTAGTTTGCGGCGTATCGATTTAGTACGCCCTTCCATATATTTGAAATGGAGTGTCCACAGTCAGCTAGTTTTCGCTCACTGTACGCAGTTTGCAGCGTTACGCGCGCTGACTATCTCAGACAGCGGCCGACTCCCACCAAAACCGGTGATTTCATTGATTTCGCCACAAATTTGCGGCTCACTCAGTCGGCCGCTAACAGTTTGCCTACTGGGGCCACGGGCTAACAAGAAACTCTGTTGGGTTACTCTTTTCAAAATAAGGATTTTGTCCTCTTTCAGCCGTGGAAGCCCTCATCCGCAAGCACACAGAGTTCTCCAAACTCCTCGATTCTCAACTGGACAGGGTGGATGAGCTGGAGAAATTCGCCAACTCAGTGCTGGAGCAGGCCAAGGATGACCACGGCATCCAAGCCAGGGTTAACGCTGTACTTGCTCGCAGAGATCGGCTGAAGGTATGTACTTACAGTAAGACCCAGAACACACGGTGAAACGCAACTGCAACGCAACTGAAACTGCTAGTTACTTTTGAGTTGCATTGCAGTTTCTGCTATAGACTCCCTTAAAAAACCACACACGATGCAACTAGTTTGAAACGTTTCATTTCAGTTGCGTCATGTGTGGTTTTCTAAGTTGCGTTTCACCGTGTGTTCTGGGTCTTACGAGCCGTAACCTAAAATTTAAAAAAAACTTGATATTAAATACATTTTTTTATTTAGATGTACCCAGTGTCACTCTCACAGTAAATACGAATCTAACGACACCTCTCAAGCTAAAATCCATCAAGCCGTTTAGGCTGTAGAGCGTGTCAAAGAATGAACATGATAACTAAAAAAATTTTTTAGTCCATCACATAGATTATTTTAAAATATTCGACACGTATTTTTACTTTTTTCTCTTAAACTAAAAATGACAAAGATACACTGGGTTAAAGTTGCTCGTGACGTCACGCCTAAGTAAGATTTTAACCTAGGAGTAACGTCAATACCCCACTCCGTAACTTTGATGCTCTGTATCTTTGTATTTATTTGTGTATTTGATAAGGTAAAAAATGTGCTTCAAATATTGTTCAATAACCTAAAAGACGGACTAATTATTTTTTGAACTTTTGAATATAGTCATCATCCCCATTATACATACATACTCTCGAAAAACATAACCCTCTGGCGAAGTCGGGTGTCGTTAGATTCGTATTTACAGTGAGAGTGACACTGGGTACATTAAAAAAATGCGTTTTCGAAACGCAGTCGGGTTTTTTAAAATTAAAAGGTTAAGTTATTCATATCTACATATGAATTTGCTGCTATTGTAAACCTAGAATGTTACAGAACCCTTCGCGGGCTACTCCAACTCACACTTGGTCGGGTTTTTAACATTTTTAACATGTAAATCATACTTAAACAGGAACTCTGCAAGACCCGCGGTAACATGTTAGCGCAGGCGCGACAACTGCATGAATTTGTGCGTACATTGCTACATGAGAGGCAATGGATAGCTAGACAGCTGCAATACGCTAATGATCAGAATTTTAGGTGAGTATACCGCATTTCATATTTATTTATTTATTTGTAGAACGCTTACCTCGAATTCTGAGGGCGCGAGTTCGAATCCTGGCGCGGGCACGTACCTCTGAGTTTATTTCTCAAGTAAGGATCAATTTATTCGATTACCACTTGCTAACGTCGAAGGAAAACATCGTGAGGAAACCTGCATACACCAGAGAAATTCGAAGGTGTATGTGAAATCCGCCAACCAACTAGCGTGGTGGATTACGACCTAATCACTCTCGTATGAGAGTAGGCTCGTGTGTCTGTAGTGGGGACGTTAAAAGGCTGATAAGGAGGAGGAAGAGCTATTCTGAGTCTTAAGACAAACATCTCTACATAACAGTAATGATTGACTCTAGTGAGAAAAGAATCCACGACCTATTCAGCAAGGTTGGGTTACTACCAACCACGCCAGGGACCCAAGTCTGCTAATTTAAAACAGCCTCAGTTGTGTGTCGGCAGTTTCAATGGTATTTTTTGACGCATTCGGTATTCTGCTAAACAATGGCTTGTTCTTCTTCTTATCTAGCCATTGTTGTCCTACTGCTGGGCAAAGGCCTCTGTCCTCCTTCTCCATGATTCTCTATCCTGAGCCGCCTCTGCTCAGTCGTTCGTGAAGGTGTCCAGTTCATCTCGCCACCTTTTCCGTGGTCTGCCGCGATAACAACGGCTAGATAAGAAGAAGAACGGCTTACACTGATTGCGAACAAATGTGTCAAAAAATGACATTGACACTCTGCCGACACACAACTGAGGCTATTTAAAATTAGCAGACTTGGGTCCCTGGCGTGGTTGGTAGTAACCCAACCTTGCTGAATAGGTCGTGGATTCGACTCCCACTACAGACAAAAATTACTGTTATGTAGAGATGTTTGTCTTAAGTCTCAGAATAGCTCTTCCTCCTCCTTATCAGCCCTTTTAACGTCCCCACTACAGACACACGAGCCTACTCTCATACGAGAGTGATTAGGCCGTAATCTCTGGAATCCCTGGAGCTCAAGACGCTGTGAGCAAAGCATAAACCAATGGCGTGCTTTGCTTTAAGGCCAAAACACACCGGATGCGTATGCGTAGACGTATGCGTACCTCTGAGTTGTAATGTATGGAACTGTCACCGCTTGCGTAACGTGGACGTACACGCAAACGGTGACAATTCCATACATTACAATGCGAAATACAGCCGACATGACTAAATCTCGATTAGAAAATCAATCAAAATAGATACTCAAAATACAATATTTTGACTTATATAATCTGTTTACAGAGAACTATCGAACCTTCAAAGCAAGATACAGAAGCACGCAGCGTTCGAGTCGGAACTAGCCGCTAACAAGGGACGCATTGAAGACGTCGCCAACCAGGGGGAGGAGCTTATTGGTAAATACATACATACATATCTGTCACGTCTCCCCCCCATCGAGGTAGACAGAGACTTCCCTCCACTTGCTACGATACAAACATTCTCGTTACCAAAGTAGATTCGCATACAAAACCTGAAACGCGGTATCGAAGTTTTTCCCGCGCTGAGTATATAAGCAAATTCCAAAATCTTCCCCATCGAGGTAGACAGAGACTTCCCTCCACTTGCTACGATACAAACACATCTCTTTCACTTCAATTCCACAATATTCTTCATTGCAGAAATCCTTAATCCTATTAATATTATAAATGTCAATGTTTGTGCCGATGGAAGGATGTTTGTTACTCTATCACGCAAATACTACTGAACAGATTTTGATGAAACTTGGCAATATTGTAGCTTATATATCAGAATGATACATAGCCTGTATCATTTTACGATATCATGTTTTTTTTTTCTAAGATATAAAGACAAATGCGTACGAAGTCACGGAAAGCCTATAGTACATACATATCTGTCACGCCTCTCCCATCGAGGTAGGCAGAGACCACTTGTATCAATAAAAAAATGAATTTGTTTCAGAAAACAAACACTATGCGGCGAGAGAGATAGCAACATACGTTGAGGAGCTTGAAAACGAGTGGAGAGAACTACAGGTAAGTAATTTTATATTAATTAGGAATAATATAGGAGAAGGGAGAGGAAAGCATCTTATAAAAAATAAAAATATACTTACGTCAATTGACGTCAAAGATAACCCTTTACGCAAGATTTAAAAAGAATATGTACGTCACTTGACGTCGACTACGAAACGAGCACGTGATTGACGTTGAAGGGTTAGGGCGATAAATAAATAACAGATTTTGGTGATTGACAAGGTTTTTTAAATAAAAATGAATTGTAGTTCGTTGGTCTGATTAAAACTCGAGAACGGCTGGGCCGATTGAGCTGATTTTGGTTTTAAAATGTTTGTCGTAGTCCAGGGTAGGTCTAAACGGTGAGAAAAATTCGAATAATTGCCGGTAAAGCCTTAGACAACAAACAGACAACAAGAAAGAATAAAATTGTCCAAAAGAATGTTAGATCGAGAGTAGCTGACAGGTGACTATAGACTATATTATAACCATAGAGAAATGAGCATAAAGTCTGTTCGCACATTACGCGCTATACTGACTTTTGGATTAATTTCCAACAGATGTGACGTCAAATATTTTCCACGAACGTTAATTACTTGCGGATATGTATCAGCATAAAACTAACGAACGTCTCTTGACGTCTAGTACGAAACAGCTACGTCATTTAACGTCAAATATCTTCTATTTGTTTTCCGGTACAGTCAGCCACAAAGCTCCGCCGCGAGCGACTACAAGAGGCGTACCAAGCGCGAGTGTACTTGCGTGGACTGGACGACTTCACCGCATGGCTTGATGATGTTGAGTCGCAGTTACTCAGCGAGGATCATGGTAAATGTCGTTTGAAAGTATTTTAACATCACACTTGCCCAGAGGGGTATATTTATTTATAAAACAATACAAACATAGCATAAAATACATATTTATTAGAAGAATATATCTTCCAACGCGTCTCCACGAGGCAAAGTACCCAACAAGTTGGCAGCATTACCTCTTTGGATAGCAATGCTTAACCTTTGGCTGAGGAAGCTGCCAGCTCTCGGATCACCCGAAGCCTCGCGTAGACGCGTTGAAATTACCGTTAATTCTTTGCTTATACTTTTTTACACGCTTTTATTATTAGCTTCACTTGTAAGTAACTATGTATGTAAACAAATCTTGGAATCTTAATTTGACTTCCCGGTCTTCGAATAGGATGAAAGCACACGCTCTGAGTTCTGATGACAATACAATAATATGGTACTTTCGAACTGATAAATGATGGAACATGTTTAGTGCGAGCTAAAGCGTGTTTTAGTTTTTTAAACTATTTCCCCCTTATTACAAAACGAGGTTTAAAGATAGTCCGACGTTAGTTCGTTTCTTTTGACGTTTCGGCTATGGACTAAATGTCAAACTAAACGAACTAACGTCGGACTATCTTTAAACCTCGTTTTGTAATAAGGGAGCATATGTTTAACGTATTTTTTCTCCCTTCAGGCAAAGACCTATCCTCAGTGACAGCCTTACTGAAACGTCACTCGCGCCTCGAACAGCAGGTGGCCAGTAAATCAGAGACCGCGGCTCAACTTAGTGACACAGCGTCTCAGTTAGCTAACGGGGGACACTTCATGGCTCAGGATATACTGGAGGCTGCTGATAAAGCGGTTAATAGGTCTGTACTTACATATATATAGTGCTACAAGGATCTATTGTCACTTGAGTGACATTGTCAGAAGGACGTGGGTGGTGAATAAATAACTCAAAATAATGACAATTTACAAGATGATATCGTTAGTTCCGATTTCCGTCACGTATCAAAAGATCCTTGTAGTTGTTGATGATGACGGTGATGATAGTGCTGATGATGAATTATTTCAGATACCGTCAGCTTCAAGAACCGATGCAGATCCGCCGCGACAACCTGGAAGACGCGGCGCAGTTGCATCGTTGGGAACGAGACGCCGACGAAGAAATGAGATGGTAAGGGCGCTTGTAAAGTGGCAATACTCAATGCTGCCAACATGTTGGCATAGACACTATTTTTTAAAATGCACTCTTATTCTATTCTTTTATTGGCGATGCAAAGATTCTAACTAGCGCCTCTAGTGTCAAAATTGTGAAGCTGTCTAAGAACGACACTTTGACAGTTTTCGTTACAATTAACGTCAGGGAAAAACCTAAAAGTAATAAATACAAATCAGATTTAAGTGGCATTTTGCTGTTTAAGACAATAATTATGTTGTCAATAGTCGATGTAATTAATGCGTCTGCAGGATACACAAAATATAAAATAATAAATGAAAACTTTTTCCCGTATCTCCGTAAGTACTACATTGAGGAACGCAACAATATTTCGTATTCTGCTTTTATTAGCAACAGGTTTCCGTATATAATCGTGATCCATCTGAATAATCTAACATAACTTCAACAAATAAATAAACAAAGTGTCGTTCTTAGACAGTTTCTAAATTTCGCCGCTAGAGGCGTGCGGATAATCTTTGCATCGCCAATTCTATAAACCTGCCTCCTAATACAAAATTCCCACCAAACCAGGCTCCGCGAGCGTGAAGCAGCCGTTCGAGTAGAAGAGACAGGTAACACTCTACCGGAGGCGCAAGCGCTGCTCAAGAAACATCTCGCTTTGGAGGCTGAGTTTATTGCACGGTGAGTACTATAAGAATCGGCGCGCGTCTGACGGAGCGCAGCGCAGAGCATTTTTGATTTTCATTTTATTATCAATATTGTTCACATTAGAATAATATTCAAAATCAGTTGACACAACAAATATGGAATAGAAGTTGTGTCGTATCAGGTGCTCAAACGGACAGAGAATAGAACAAATTGTAGACTACACCGACAAAAGCGACACTTTTAGCGAGGCAACGCACTATGCGGTCAGCCGGAATGCGCGGTTAATAGGCATGATGACAAAAAAAATGTTTTTAGTCCATCACATAGATTATTTTAAAATATTAGACACGTATTTTTACTTTTTTCTCTCAAACTAAAAATGACGCAGATACACTAGGTTAAAGTTACTCATGACGTCACACCTAAGTACGATTTTTACCTAGGAGTGGCGTCAATACCCGCCACTCCGTAACTTTGATGCTCAGTATCTTTGTATTTATTTATGTATTTGATCAGGTAAAAAACGTGTTTCAAATATTTTTTAATAGCCAAAAAGACGGACTAATTATTTTTTGAATTTTCGAATGTAGTCATCATCCCAATTTCAATCAAAAGTTTGTAAGATAAAGTAGTTTTCATCCGCACTGCGATTTGGTAGCGGCTTAAGATCTATCTACACATTACGTAATACAATAGACAATACGTCGTCATGACAACGTGTGTGAACGAATCTAAAGAAAATGTGTGGATTTATATTTTTTCCTGACACGTCCCGGGCACGTTGTCATGACGACGTATTGTTTTCCCTCCCGACAGGCCACGGCCTGGATCTGTGTAGGTAGACTTTTATACCGTAGTTAACCGGACGGCTGACCGCATAGTGCGAAGGTGCACTTAATCAATCAACTTCTATTTATTTATGTCATGTCTTTGTTAGTTAATATTACCTTAAAAATTAAGTCTCAACATAAAACCCTGTTACGCTGTTATTTGTTTTAGAAAAGTATTTTTTTTTTAATTTCAATACCATAACCCCCCCCCTCTTTCCCACAGCGAACCAACAATAACATCAGTATGCGCCCGAGCAGCAGCTCTGTCCCGTCGCGGTCACTTCGCGGCGTCCTCGTTGGAGACCAAGTCCAAAGACCTGCAGGCCGCGTTACGGACGCTGACGGAGGCTGCTCGCGTCAGGAGCAAGAGGATTCAGGAGCGGTGTGAGCTGCTGCAGGTATGAGGAGGAGTTTTTGAGAGATGGCTCATTGAATTTTATACTATTTATCGTCATATCTTGGAAAAAAATCATGATATCGTTAAATAATATAGTCTATGCTTTATTCTGATGTCCAAGCTAAGTTATTGTAAAATTTCATTAAAATCTGTTCAGTGGTTTTTACACGCTTTATATTAGCTTCACTTGTAACTAACTATGTATGTAAACAAATCTTGGAATCTTAATTTGACTTCCCGGTCTTTGAATAGGATGAAAGCACACGCTCTGAGTTCTGATAACAATACAATAATATGGTACTTTTGAACTGATCTGATGACGGAGCATGTTTAGTGTGAGCTAAAGTGTGTTTTAGTTTTTTAAACTACCTAAGTATTTTCTTTTAAGCTAAAAATGACAATGATACATTGGGTTAAAGTTGCTCGTGACGTCACGCCTCAGTACGATTTTAACCGAGGAGTGACGTCAATACCCCCCACTCCGTAACTTTGATGCTCTGTATCTTTGTATTTATTACGTGATGAAGTAACAAACATCCATCCATCGGCACAAACATTGACATCTTTCTATCTTCTATCTATCTATATAAATAAAAATAAATTGTTGTTCGTTAGTCTGATTAAAACTCGAGAACGGCTGGGCCGATTGAGCTGATTTTGGTTTTAAAATGTTTGTCGTAGTCCAGGGTAGGTCTAAACGGTAAGAAAAATTCGAATAATGGCCGGGAAAGCCCTAAAACAGACCTTTTCTTTTTCCCATACAAATGTTTTCTTACTAAAATGTAGAGTCAATTTGAACTTTATTCCTACACAATAAAGATCATTCTAAGGCGGGACAAAGTTCGCCGGGACAGCTAGTTTATAATATAATCATAATTCCACAGCTACTCTCCGAAATAGCCGAAGCAGAGACCTGGCTATCTGAACGCCGTCCTACCCTTGTGTCATCAGACGTGGGTCGCGACGAGGATAGCGTGCAGGCGCTAGTCAAACGTCTGGAGGCTTTGCAGAGGGAACTGACGGCCTTTGATGCCACTGTTGGGAAGCTGGAGAAGGCAGCGATGGCGCTTGTTGTAAGTAAAATTAAAATAATAATATAAATAATTAATTTAATACAAAATACGTTTATTTGCACTTCGTAGGTTTACATACAGGGTGTAACAGAACGGAGGTATAATGCTGGTACACAGCGATAGTACTCATGAAACTGAACAACTTTCCCCAAGGAACATGGGTTGTGAAAGCACACTGTGAAACGCAACTGCAACGCAACTGAAACTGCTAGTTACTTTTGAGCTGCATCGAAGTTTCTGCTAGAGACTTCCTTAGAAAACGACACACGACGCAAATAGTTTGAAACGTTTCGTTTCAGTTTCAGTTGCGTTGCAGTTGCGTTTCACCGTGTGTTTTGGCGCTTACTGTCTAAAACGTAGTATTTTATGAAATAGACATAAGTTTATCTGTCAGTTTTTTATCTGTAGGTTAATGGTGAATTACTATCCATCTGATTCGTCATTCGTCTTCCAGGAGAAATCTCCAACAGCAGAACAGACGAAGACGAGAGTGGAGCAGCTGAAGGCAGCTTACGAGGAGATGACGCTGCTCTCAGCCAAGAGGCAGCAGCGGCTGCAGCAGAGCTACAAGTACTTGAAGTAAGTAAAGTACAGAGGGGCTCAGCACGGCGTGCCGCGACAATTATCTCACATCATGCTGTCCTTATCACATTTAAAACTATAGACAGAGACGTAAGCGTGACAAACGCATGACAACGTCTTGTCACGGAGTGCCATGCTAGATGGTCTGTCCCACTCGCGCGTGTATCCATTTCACGAAAGAAGTCCCCTAGCCGCGGCGCTGTATTTCATGTCAAAATTGATAATGTTGCCATTTATGAGTACAACATCTACCTATATTATGTATATTTAATTAGTAATTTATTAAAAAATATTATTTCCTGCATATTTCGAGTGTTCTGGTCATTTCATGAGTAGGTTGGTATACATTTTAATAAAAATATCTATTTAGCTATATTTCTATTAAATAAAAAGTATATTTTTACCCACGACGGAACGGAGCCAGGTATATGCATTTAGGGTGAGAGATGTTTGTGTGTTTGTGCAAAGTTAATGTTCCCTCCTATCTTCTTTATTAAGATAAGTAAGGGGTTTTCTACCTAATGTCAGGGAAAAGGTCAGAAAATAGGGAAAACCTGTCAAATTTTGTTCCAAAAATATCCGGGGGACTTCTTTCGTGAAACGCACTCTAGGTATCGAACTGCAAGTAGCAACGGCTGCCTCTCCGGAGAGGCAAATCAGTAGGGGCTCACAAGCGAGCGGTGACGCACGTGCGCTTGAGAGTTGCCCGTCGCTTAAATACGCTACCTTACGTACGCACTGATTCGATCGCTGCTGCGCTGCTACAAAACACTTATTATTCGAAACCTCATTTGTTCACATTTGTCCGAATTTGAACTAAATTGTATAGTAGCATGAGTCGTTATTTCTTTGAACGGGTTTTAGTAGTGAGATTTCTGTACCTACAATGGGGAATGATGACTGCATTCAAAAATTCAAAAAATAATTATTCCGTCTTTTAGGCTATTAAAAAATATTTGAAACACATTTTTTACCTGATCAAATACATAAATAAATACAAAGATACAGAGCATCAAAGTTACGGAGTGGGGGGTATTGACGTCACTCCTAGGTTAAAATCGTACTGAGGCGTGACGTCACGAGCAACTTTAACCCAGTGTATCTTTGTCATTTTTAGTTTAAGAGAAAAGAGAAAAAATACGTTTCGAATATTTTAAAATAATCTATGTGATGGACTCAATTTTTTTTTTCGTCATCATGCGTATTGTCTTCTTCTTCAGATTCGTGCAAGAATGCTCAGAAGTCCAAGAATGGATTGGAGAGCAAATGTCAGTGGCTGCGAGCGAGGAGTACGGGCTGGATGTGGAGCATGTGGAAACCCTGCAGCAGGCCTTTGACAACTTCCTTCAGCAGATACATGGTAATTTGATTTCCTAGTGGTGTTGCAAAGTTTCATCGAAATCTGTTCCGTGGTTTTTGCGTTAAAGAGTAACGAACATCCATCAATCGACACAAACACTGACATTTATTGTATTAGTAGCAGTAGCATTTTCGTTTTACATTTTATTTGAATAATAACTTTGTTTTTAACTTTAAATTTACTTCACTCCACTTCCATTCACTTCACATCACTTCTATCCACTTCCAACCACTTCCCATCACTTCACTAATGTAAATCTGCTCTATCTTCCACCAGCTAACGAAGGTCGTATAGAAGGTATATGCGAAGCCGGCAACGTTCTTCTAGAAGAGAACACCCCTGAAGCAGACAGAGTGAAACAGAGAATTGATGACATTAGAGGACTTTGGGATGACTTGAAGGAGCTGGCTTTGGCTAGGCAAGAGGTAGGTTGAATTTATACATACAATACATATCTGGCACAATGATAATATTATGTTTTACACATTCATCAGTCACCTCATAGTAGATGCACGGTTCCTTAGGGTAGGTACTACTAATTTTTTTTAAATTAAGGAAGGCCAAGCCTGGCGAAAACGTGTATTTATGCGATTTCGAACTTCCCATAGTAAAAGTTGTTTGTTATCACGAGTACATGCATATCCTTTTCTATCGTTCACTAATTTAAAGTCACCTTACATACAGGGTGTAACGAAAGGTAGTATAATGCCGAAACACAGCGATAGACCTCATGAAACTGAACAACTTTCCCCAAGGAACATGGGTCGTAACTCGAAAAAAAAATTAGATCGCCCATAATTACTCAATCAGCTAATCGGAGATTTTATAAGGGGAGGTGAATTTTTTTTTTTTTTTCGAGTTACGTCCCATGTTATGGGGAAAGTTGTTCAGTTTCATGAGGACTGTCGCTGTGTTTCGGCTTTATACCCCCTTTCTGTTACACTCTGATTATTCTATACTCAAAGGAGATTATATTACCGTTAACAGTTAACCAATGGGGATGATGACTACATTCGAAAATTCAAAAAATAATTAGTCCGTCTTTTAGGCTATAAAAAAATATTTGAAACACATTTTTTACCTGATCAAATACATAAATAAATACAAAGATACAGAGCATCAAAGTTACGGAGTGGGGGGTATTGACGTCACTCCTACGTAAAAATCGTACTAAGGTGTGACGTCATGAGCAACTTTAACCCAGCGTATCTGTGTCATTTTTAGTTTAAGAGAAAAAAGAAAAAATACGTGTCGAATATTTTAAAATCATCTATGTGATGGACTTAAAAACATTTTTTAGTCATCATATGCCTATTGTCACATTATCATGACATTTATCCCCCCCAGGCCCTAGCGGGAGCCCGCCAAGTGCACTCCTTCGACCGACTCTCAGATGAGACTGTCTCCTGGGTAGCCGATAAAGCGGCCGCGCTCGGTGAGCCGGCGTTATCCGAGCTACACGCGGACAGGCTGCGCATGCGCGCGTTGCAAGCTGATTTGGACGCTATACGGGATCAGCATGCGAAGTTACAGTTGGAGGCTGATAGGTAAGTTATGGAGTGGAAGGTGTCAGAGTTAGGCCCAGAACACGCGGTGAAACGCAACTGCAACGCAACTGAAACGAAACGTTTCAAACTAGTTTCACCGTGTGTGGTTTTCCAAAGAAGTCTATAGTAGAAACTGCGATGCAACTCAAAAGTAACTAGCAGTTTCAGTTGCATTGCAGTTGCGTTTCACCGTGTGATCTGGGTCTAAGTTGAATTGAAAGCTATTGCAGGAAAGTCCATTAAAATTCATCGTTCATTAAAATTAATGATCCAAATAAATGATTTCGTCATCCAGCCTAACTTTTGTTACTATACAACTATACTAGGACTTTGTTAATTTATGACTAATAATTGTTACTTGTTGACTAGGAATTGTTACTCTTGAACTAAGACATGGTTACTTTAAAATTAATAAATATGTTACTCCATAACTAAGACATGTTACTCTTACACATTGTTACTACCCAAAACATGTTACTACCGTCAACTAACTACATCCCACCCTTCAGACTAGGCTCAGCGTTCCCGGACGCGAAGGAGCACGTGGTGGCCAAGCTGGAGGACGTCACCGAAGCCCTAGAGGCCCTCACGGCGCGCGCTGAGCAGAGTCTTCAGCAGATTGAGTTAGCTGGACAGCTTCAGGCCTACTTCGATAAATACCAGGAGTTACTGTAAGTAGAAAGGCATGTATGAGACGACTGATGAATGTGTATGAAGTGAAAGAAGTGGAAGAAGTGAAAACCCCCTAAAAATAAATGTATGAGGCGTCTGATGAATGTGTATGAAGTGGAAGAAGTGAAAATCCCCTAAAAAGAAATGTATGAGGTGACTGATGAATGTTGAAGTAAAAGAAGTGAAAACCCCCCTAAAAATTAATGTATGAGGTGACTGATGAATGTGTGTGAAGTGAATGAAGTGAAACCCCCTAAAAATAAATGTATGAGGAGTCTGATGAATGTGTATGATGTGAAAGAAGTGAAAACCCACTCAAAATAAATAAATGAGGTGACTGACGAATGTGTATGAAGTGAAAGAGATGTGTTTGTTTCGTAGCAAGTGGAGGGAAGTCTCTGTCTACTCGATGGGAGAGAGGTGTGACAGTCAACGATGTAAAAGGATATGCATGTACTCGTGATAACAAACAACTTTTACTATGGGACCAAGTTTGAAATCATTAAAAAAAATCGATCTCCCCATTTCATAAATAGTGTTAAATGTATGAGAGAACTATTTTTTAATTTATAGATTTTGAACATAGTAATAATCCCATAGTAAAAGTAGTTTGTTATCACGAGTACATGCATATCCTTTTCTATCGTTCACTAATTTAAAGTCACCTTGTATCGTAGCAAGTGGAGTGCCGTTGTCTCTGTCTACCTCGATGGGATAGAGACGTGATAGATATATATGTATATATTTGTCCCCAGAGCATGGACAAACGAGACTCTAGCGCGAGTAACAGCCCCGGAGCTGGCTGGAGACGTCGCCGGTGCTGAACGTCTTGTAGCCAGACATACTGATATAAGAGCAGAGATCAGGGCTAAGGATGATGCGTTTAATGTCCTGTATGCTGATGGTGAGTATCTAATGATTTTTTACCCACGACGGAACGGAGCAGGTATATGCGTTTGGGGTGAGAGATGTCCCCACCTATCTTCTAAACTAATGATCCGATTTTGATGCGGTTTTCAGTAACGGGTTTGTGTTTGATAGGTGCATGTTCTTAAATAGGTGTCGTGGCTGTGGCTCACTAGGGGGCGCCACAATATTAGTGCAAAACAATGTTGCAATATAATCAAAACGAAATGTCCGATTACAATTCTGTTTTCAGCAATATATTAATTTAACCTATTTGCGTCTCTAGAAAAACTTTAGCTGGTTTAAAGGCAGCCCCGACGGATAGTCCTCGTTCGAGGCTTTTGAGTTATTTTACTCTTTTTCGATTAGATTTTTAGCGTAGTGGGTTTAAAAAATATATATTTTGCTTATTATTTTGTACATCAAAGATGCTCTGCGCTGCACTCCGTCACATAAATTTATAAGTTTACTAACAAAATATAAAATAAAATTATTGTTATTATCATTACCCCCTCCCACAGGCGAAAAACTAATAAAAGAAGGCCACTTCATGTCCGGCGAGATAGAAGAGCGCATGTCAGTGCTGCGCGCGCGCAGGGAAGCGTTGGATCTAGCGTGGTCTAAACGCGACACTATCTACAAACAACATCTCGACGCGCTCGTGTTTAAACGAGACGCTGATGCTTTGGACACTTGGATTCAGACTAGGTTAGTAATTACTACACAAATCAATACAATACAATACAAATATTCTTTGCACACAAAGATATAAGGTACAGACACAAACAAGAATATAAGAAGCAACACGGCCTTATTGCTAAGTAGCAATATCTTCCAGGCAACCTTATACTCGTAAAAGCGAAATAAAAGCGCTGTATTTAAATTATTTTCTTATGTGATTGTTAAATTTAAAGTGTTAAATAAGTTTTCATTATTACTTTTTTTAATTATTATGTTACCTTATTTGCGTTTAAGCTGTACATATCCGTATATAAATAAATTGAAAGCGATGAAGAGCATCACGATTTAGGATTTTGACATAAGTATTGTTTTTTTTAATCGTCACACCTAAACTTCTTCCTTATCAGCCCATAAATGTCCCCACCGAGGGACACGAGCCTACTCTCATACAGAGAGTGATTAGGCCGTAATCCACCACGCTGGACAAGTGCGGGTTGGCGGATTTCACATACACCTTCGAATTTATTTTCTGGTGTATGCAGGTTTCCTCACGATGTGATGATCACACCTAAACTAACTATTAAAAAAAAATCTTCTTACAGACTACCCTTAGTCCGCGACGGCAAAGTCGGGGAGAGTGTTGCGCAAGTTGAAGAACTGATTAGAAGACATCGCGACTTAGAAGATACGATACAAGCTCAGCAGGATCGGTTCGCAGCTTTGAAGAGAATCACGCTTGTGGAGCAGGCGTTTAAGGAGCAACAGGTGGGGGGTTCATTCATTCATTCGTTCATACAGTCATTCATTCGGTCGTATTTCGTTCATTTGATTTGGAACAGGGGTAGCAGGTGAGGTGTCATTCATTCATTCATTTGTCCATTCATTCATTCAGTCAGTCGTATTCCATTCATTTGAATGGCACACAATCAGAACAGGCGTTTACCCCTCCTAGCCCATTTATATACTTCTAACTGCAGCATCGTGAGCAGCAGCCTGGAGCAGCAGATGGGTTATTCTCATTCATTCATTCATTTATTCATTCATCATTATCGTTTTAACACAACTCTTTCCCCAGGACGTAGAAGCCCAAGCTCGCCGCGAGAGTGCGGAACGCGCCGAGGCGGAGCGAGCGGCGCAACTCAGACGCAGGGAGGTACAGAGGATCGCGGAGGAACGGAGGAAGGAGGACGACCACCGGCCTGGGTTGGATAGGCAGGTATGTCTAGGGGGCTGTATCGTAGCAAGTGGAGGGAAGTCTCTGTCTACCTCGATGGGGAAGATTTTGGAATTAGCTTATATACTCAGCGCGGGAAAAACTTCGATACCGCGTTTCAGGTTTTGTATGCGAATCTACTTTGGTAACGAGAATGTTTGTATCGTAGCAAGTGGAGGGAAGTCTCTGTCTACCTCGATGGGGAAGATTTTGGAATTTGCTTATATACTCAGCGCGGGAAAAACATCGATACCGCGTTTCAGGTTTTGTATGCGAATCTACTTTGGTAACGAGAATGTTTGTATCGTAGCAAGTGGAAGGAAAGCTTGTCTCTATCTACACCTATTAGGAAAGAAACGTAACAGATATATATGTATGTATATATGTATTCCTACAGTTATCCCGTGAATCCGAGCGTACAACAGGCGCCACCAACGCATCTGAAGAGGAGACCCTATCACCAGCGCCGCAGTTCGATAGGTTACCCAAGAACGACAGCCATGTCAAACGGGCGGAGAGTATGAGTGTGAGTTATTTATTCTTTATTTTAATTTAAAATATAATAAGGAGGTTTTATGCAAAATTATTTAAAAAAAATTGTTCGTATGAGCGTTGCTGCTTCCCACCAAACTTCCCTGATTGAGCTTACGTCGTCATGCCATCGTTTCTTCGGCCTTCCTCGGCGACGTTGGCCGTCATCTGACAGGAATCTATGGAGAAGCATGGGAGAGGCTTTTGCCCAGCAGTGGGACAAAACAGGCTAATAAAAAAATGAGCGTTTATAAAGTTCTACAGACAGGCCAAAAAGAGTTGTGGCAACTCTGTAGCGTCGTCCCTTTCAAATCTATCTAAGAAAAACGAGACGACACTCTACATCGTTGCCACTTTTTAATTCTTACTCTTTTTGGCCAGTCTGTAACAACACAATTATATTTAATTGAAAATATGAATAAGCGTTTATAAAGTAAGGTCTAAAAAATGTTTTTTTTATTATTATTCTAAAATTTGCATTTATGAAGTACACTCTATAAATAAAAACAAAACTTATTTTTTCGTTTTTATAGTACATTTCAAAAATAAAATAAAAAATATTTTTATAGATGAGCATTTACAAAGCACGCTCAAGAAAATTATCTTATATGTAAATAAAATGTTATATTCATATTGTACCAGGTGGTAAAGACTCCGAAACGCACCCCCTCGTTCACGACCAGACGCCGCACGCAGAGCTTCCGCAGACATCGACGGGGAGACCAGGACTTGCCTCCTGTGGAGATAGCTGGTAGGTAAACTGGTATACTGTGCTAGGGGAGTTAATAGATGTAAAGAACTTGCCTAAAGGAACTTAAATTAGGTCGATAGAAAGATGGATTTATAGATAGTTTGATGGATAGATAGATTGATTGATAGATTGATTGATAGATTGATAGGTAGATTAATAGATTGATAGATAGATAGACTAATTGATTGATAGATTGATTGATAGATAGATAGATAGATTGATAGATTGATAGATTGATAGATTGATAGATTGATAGATAGATTGATGGATTGATAGATAGATAGATAGATAGATTGATTGATAGATAGATAGATAGATAGATAGATAGATAGATAGATAGATTGATTGATAGATTGATAGATAGATTGATGGATTGATTGATAGATTGATTGATTGATAGATAGATAGATTGATAGATAGATAGATTGATAGATAGATAGATTGATAGATAGATTGATTGATAGATCTCGTAAGAAACATAAGTGAGAATGAAGGAAATGTGTTTGCATCGTAGCAAGTGTAGAGAAACTGTCTCTGTCTTCCTTGATAGGAAAGAAGCGTGATAGAAATTTATGTAGGTAACTGTGCGGACCTCGAGTACTTGATAGATAAGACAAGTCAGCGAGCTTGAAGATATTCCTGCATTGATACAGTTCCGCTGCATCAGCAATCACGTAGCCTATCACGTCCGCACATATCATCGCGCGGCCAGCATCTTAGTATATAGTGTGACTTTAAATTAGTGAACGATAGAAAAGGATATGCAGGTACTCGCGATAACAAACAACTTTTACTATGGGACCAAGTTCGAAATCACAAAAAAAAATTCCCCCATATATCAGCTGGTGCATTTTGTATGGGGAGTTCAAAAATTTTTGAACGATTTCGATCTTGGTCCCATAGTAAAAGTTGCTTGTTATCACTAGTACATGCATACCCTTTTCTATCGTTCACTAATTTAAAGTCACCCTGTATAAGCGCCGCGACAATTATCTCACATATGCTGTCCTTATCACATTTCAAACTATAGACAGAGACTTAAGCGTGACAAACGCATGACAACGTCTTGTCACGGAGTGCCATGCTAAGCTAGCAGTACTGTCCAGTCATCCAGTCAGTACAGTTACTAAATCATCATGTAACTCCAAATATAAGACCTACAACTACGCTGCGCCGTATCATTGTCACCTGTTACGCGGATCGCCACAGTAACTAAACCCCCTATTTCCCCCCCAGGCTACCTAGAACGCAAACAAGAATGCGGAGTGGGAGGCAAACGAGCAACCGTCAGGTCCTGGCGAGGATACCACTGCGTGCTGTGCGGCCAGCTGCTCTGCTTCTTCAGGGATGAGGCTGACTTCCACGCGGCGAAGGCAGCAGCGCCGCCGCAGTCTATACTTAATGTATGTGTGACATACAGCTTCATACAATTTTCCATACAAATCAAAATGCACCATACAAGCGGTGTACTGCTCTATAGAATAAGAGATTTATGCTACTTATCATACAACATTCCATACAATATTCCATACAATTCACAATGCACCATACAAAGAAAAGTGGCATACAACTCTATACAATATTCCATACAGTCACTTTAATAACTATACAAAGAGATCCATGCTACGGTACAAGCTGTACTCAATATACGTACCATACAACTTACAACGTTACCATACAACCATATAAAATATTATATTGTATGGAATACCATACAATGTTCCATACAAATGACAAAGTGTCTTAAAACACCATACAATATTCGCTACAACTCCATACAATTATCCTTACAACTAAAAATACATCATCAATATCCGTTGTATGATTATACAGTTTACTGTTTGTAAAACTTTAATTGAAAAGAGCAACCCTACAGAGTTTCTTGCTAGGTTCTTCTCTGGGGAAAACTGCACTCTTGCGAATCTAGCATTAACTTTAAAAAATGATCCGTCCTAAGTGTTGTCAAAACCTACAGGATTAAATGATTTTTCATTTCTTCACTATGTACCATACAACTCCATAAAAATTGCCATTCAACTGATACAAGCCATAATACATGATATTTTACAAAATATGACTACTTTATATAACGACAATGCATAATGGAATTCCATACAATATTCCATACAACTTACAAGCGAGGTGTCGTTAGATTCGTATTTACAGTGAGTGTGTGCTCAGTACATCAAAATAAAAAATATGTATTTTTTAAACGCAACCAAGCCCCCAAGTCTACTCATATAAAACAGCCTCAGTTGTACGTCGGCAGTGTCAATGGCATTTTTGACACATTTGGTATTCTGCTAAACAATAGCTTACACTGATTGCGATCAAATTTGTCAAAAAATTACATTGACACTGCCGAAACACAACTGAGGCTTTTGTAAATTAGCAGACTTGGGGCCAATGTCTTTTTCTTTGAGTATAGAATATATAAGGAGATGCCATACCGTCTGGATCTGAGTGCCTGGTCTGGCGGAAAATGGCTACCTTTTTGTATGGAATTTCTTGGTAGATACCAAGAAAACTATGAAAAACTTGCTCCAACCTTGGCATGCTGTCATAAACTCATTTGTATATGAAAAAAAAATATGGCACCTCCTTATATATTCTATACTCAAAGGCCTTTTTAAATAAAAAAGCTAAGTTATTCAATTCTTATTCTCTCCTCCAGGCGAAATGTTCCCCAGCAGGCGACTACACGAAACGCGCGAACGTGTTCCGCCTATCCTGCGCTGATGGGGCGGAGTACCTGTTTGTGTGTCCGTCGCCGGCGCTGATGGCGGAGTGGGTGGCCAAGCTGGCGTTCCACGCGCAGCTGCCGCCGGAGCTCCAGCTCACGCCATACTCTCAGGGGGCGGAGTCGCCCACGGCAGAGTTGAGGAGGCGGTTGCATGAGTGAGTTACTTTAAACAAGAAAACAAAAAAAAAGCAACAACAACACAACTTCACAACTTTCTAATATTCTAAACATAATACATAATACCAACTAAAACGAATTCTTTATTGATTTAAATAAATATACTAAAAATAAATATACTATTATGTATAGGGTTCCGTACCTAAAGGTTGAAAACGGGACCTATTACTCTATCTGTCCGTCCGTCTGTCTCCAGGCTTTATCTTATAAACCATTATAGCTAGAACGTTGACATTTTCATAAATTATATATACATATATTACCGTTGCCGCTACAACAACAAATAGTAAAAATATAATAGTAATATTAAGGGAGGCTTTCATACAACAAACTTGATTTTTGTCTTTGTTTGCTCGATAATAACAATCGCCACTGGTAGACATTATTTTGTTAATCAAGTGAATGGTACGGAACCCTTCCCACGCGAGTCCGACTCGCACTTGGCCAGTTTTCTTTTTTCTATTGAACTAAAAATGACAACGACACACTGGGTTAAAGACGTCAAAGTTACCCGTGAAGTGACGTCACGCCTTAGTACAATTTTTACTTAGAAGGGTATACGAACTTTTATAACATCCCCCCTCCCCTCCAGAAACGCGTCATCATCAACATCGCCATCATCGAGCCCGGAGCCGAGCCGCAAGCCGCGGTCTCAAGCTGAGATCCTGCACGAAGCTAGGAACAGTCAGCGCGCCTCTGTCACGCCGCAGAGGAATATCGGTAAGTGAGGTTTATAAGACGAAGGCTCGCCACAAACGAGCCACCGACCACAGCCACCGGCTATGAGTATAGAATATATAAGGAGGTGCCATACCGTCTGGATCTGCGTGCCTGGTCTGGCGCAAAATGGCTGACCTTTTTGTATTGTATTTCTTATTGTTTGACATGACAGGTCATCTACAAAGAAAACTATGAAAAACTCGCGCCAACCTTGGCACGCTGTCATAAACTCATTTGTATATGAAAAAAAAATGTGGCACCTCCTCTTACACTGATTGCGACCAAATGTGTCAAAAATACAATTGACACTCTGCCGACACACAACAGAGGCTATTTTAAATTAGCAGACTTGGTCCCCAGTCTTCCGTCAATCAAATGAACTGCTCGAGTGGTCGGTAGTGACTACTTGAGCAGTCAAAAATTGACCGCTTGAGTAGTCCATGTACAGCTGCTTTCAGAGTTCTTAATCTTTCACATCCCAGAAGAAAAAGAACAATAGTAAATCTATTGTGCCTGGGTTTATAATGGGTCAGTGGGATGTGAGAGGTTAATTGAAATAATTACAATTGAATTCTCTCCCCCCCCAGAATCATCAGTCCTCCCGTCCCTCCCACCACGCCCCCTCCCCTCGGAAGAGGAGGCGGTGGAGCTGCGCGCGCACACTGACACCACGGCGGGGTGGGGACGATCTAGATTCTCTAACGGAAGAGATCTAAATACTGAGTTCATTAGGAGTCAGAAAGAAGGTAAGTGAATAGATGATTATATTATTTATAACTTTTAATTTAATTTGTGAACGTTTCTTGATGATTCTCGGATAATTTGATGATAATTATCTGATAATAATTATCATTTCGAACCCTGATAAAGGGTGACTTTTAATTTGTGAACTTTTCTTGATAATTATCGAATAATTATGATGAGATAATTATCATCATAGTTATCAGAAAATTATCTGATAATAATTTTAATCCTTTCGAACCCTGATATAGGGTGATTTTATAATAAGTGAACGATAGAAAAAGATAAGCATGTACTCGTCATAACAAACAACTTTTACTATGGGACCAAGTTAGTAATCATAAAAAAGTTCTCCCATACATTTAACTCTATCAGCTGATGCATATTATATGGGAAGTTCGAAAATTGAATGATTTCAACCTTGGTCCCATAGTAAAAGTTGTTTGTTATCACGAGTACATGCATATTCTTTTCTGTCGTTCACCAATTTAAAGTCACCCTATTTATTATTCAAAAATACTACAGCAAAAGGCGATAAAGAACGCACATCGGCAATCATCGTATTTCCGAATACAAACGAATGCTTATTTCCATATACATCAATTTATTAGATTAATCGTTCATCAGAATTTGAATTTAGAATTGACTTTATTGTAGCACTCTCTCGCATTTGAACCGCGACTGACAAAACAAACGTCATGGTGTGTGCGACACAGATATCGATATACGAAGTCGGAATTAGACGATTGCTTTACAAAGATCGATGTGCATTCTTTATCGCCCTTTACTGTTCATACTTATAAATCATGTTATTGTTTAACATTTTGTGATCGTCAAAAAAAATGCTTAAGTATGTGTCCTGTGATGTCCCAAATTTCCAAAAACAGCAGCTATAGCCCCGCCGCTACCCACATCGGGCCCACCGGAACGGCCGAGCGCGAACGAACGCGCGCCGGTCTTGCCCGAACGCGGGCCGAACTTACCCGAACGAGCGCCGAACGTCCCCGAAAGGGGTGACAGAAGCGAGAAACAATCAGTGACGTCATTAGTCAATAATTACCAGAGGATGACGAGGGATGTCAACAGGAATCCTTCGTGGGGACAGAATAACAATTGGAGCAATGTGGAGACATCACATTTTTATTCGGCTAGCGAACTTGGTCAGTGTACGAAGAGTTTCAAACGTATTTTTAGTAGAAAGTAGTTTTTTTTTTTTTAAATGAGGTTGACTGATTTTTTTTCCTTAAATATACATTACACATGATATCTTGAATCAAAGATCTGTTAAGTCCCTTAGAAAAAAAACATATTATGTAACTTCATGATTTTTCGTTTTTTTTCTCAAACAAAATGGCGCCGCTAGGCAACCATTTTGAATATTTCCTGTTAAATAAAATGTCCGATCAGCTGATCGAGTAAGTATAGGCGATTCAATTTTTTTTTTTTTCGAATTACCCATGTTCCTTGTGTGAAGTTGTTCAGTTTCATGAAGACTATCGCTGTGTTTCGGCATTATACCCCCTTTCTGTTACACCCAGTATAACTAACTACATGATTTTTCGTTTTTGATTTTAACAAAATGGCGTCGCTCGGCAGCCATTTTGAATATTTTCTGTTAAAGTTTGATATCTTACATTTTTGAGAGTTATTTCAAATATTTATGTAGGTATATGTTCTTCTCTGCCTTTCTTTATCCAGAATTTAATCACACAGCCATATTTTAAAATAAAACAATATCTTTTAATTGCGTTAAAAATAACCAAAATAATAAAAAAAAACATCAGTCAACTTCTAAACACGCTGTAGTTAGTTTTTATTCATAATTTAAATTGTAATTCAAACTTTTTTTTTCAATCTTTTTTATTTATTCTTTTTTTTCTGTTGTTCTGCACGTAGTTAAAGCACTAGCACACACGACGCAACTAGTTTGAAACGTTTCAAACTAGTTGCGTCGTGTGTGGCTTTCTAAAGGAGTCTATAGCAGAAACTTAGATGCAACTTAAAAGTAACTAGCAGTTGCAGTTGCGTTGCAGTTGCGTCTTATCGTGTTCTGGGCTTAGATGTAACTTTGCTGCCTAGGAAAAAGTATGAACAAATGAGTTTCTTATATGGCAACACAAGACAAGTGACACCAAATTGTTAAAAAAAAATGTTATAAAATTACTTAGGGCATTTTTAGACCTAGCGTTTTATACGCGCGCATACGCCGGTGGTGTCATCGGTTAGTATGTGTCAGTATCAGTTGATATAGGACTTTGAGTATAGAATATATAAGGAGGTGCCATACCGTCTGGATCTGCGTGCCTGGTCTGCCGCAAAATGGCTACCTTTTTGTACAGAATTTCTTATCGTTTGACATGACAGGTCATCTACCAAGAAAACTATGAGAAAACTTGACGCAACCTTGGCACGATGTCATAAACTCATTTGTATATGAAAAAAAATTGGGGCACCTCCTTTATATTCCTTCCTCGTTGGTATCAACATGGACTATATGAGCTATAACCGCGTCAACGCTCGTACAAGTAAAAGATGCTTGTGTACGCGTGCACGAACTTCAAAAAACGAGCGTATAAAACGCCCTTAGAAACGTTATCCATACTTTTTCATAGATTAGTATATAAGCTTTTTTTATGTTTTCTTTCTGTTTAACTCAATGATATTATATATATACTAGGTGCAGATATGTTATATGCGCGCACATTTTGAAGACTGTAAATAGACCTATTTAAGACAACTTGTGGCTAGTCTCAGTTAGTCTGAAGACATTTGGAGTATGATTTGAAATTAATGTCATTGTAATCATTGTTCGGCACAGATTTAAAACGCCAATCACTATAAAGGTAACATATCTGTACCTATACAAAATTATTGGTTTAACTTATTTCTTTGTATTTTCTTTTTCACACTTAATCTCTTCCCTTTGATAACTATTCTAGCACATTTTTATAAGAAATTGTCTTTTTCTAATATGTTTCAAAAAAGTTTTTATGTTATGTATTTAAATTAAAAAACGAACTGTCAAAATTTACGCGCGCTTTTTGTATTTCTTTTTTTCTTTTAAGGCAAAGTATATATTCTATACAGCCATAAAAATAAAATCGACTTTTTTATTTTTTAATGATGACTTATACAAAAGGCGCGTTCATATAACTACTTGTATCTAAACTAGCTCTGTTCTGCGGCCTGCCTCAGGATCAAGTCATCTTCTATACGTTCTTCATCGGGTTAAATGTACGTTGCTTAAAAACGTAGATCATCTTGTTAAATACATACATACATACATATACAGAGTGTAACAAAAGGGGGTATAAAGCCGAAACACAGCGATAGTCCTCATGAAACTGAACAACTTTCCCCAAGGATCATGGGTCGTAACTCGAATACATTTTTTGAATCGCCCATACTTGATCAGCTGATCGGACATTTTGTATGGGGAGGCGAATTTTTTTTCGAGTTAAGACCCATGTTAATTGGGGAAAATTGTTCAGTTTTAATGAGGACTATTGCTGTGTTTCGGCATTATACCCCCTTTCTGTTACACCCAGTATACATACGCTGCCAAAACATTAGTTACACACCCTTCCTTCTTAGTTTCACCGCAATCGGTTAAAAAACTTAATAACATAAACTTAAAAAAAAACCGACTGCGTTTAAAAAATGCAATTTTTGTTGTTTTAATGTACCAAGTGTCACTGTCACTGTAAATACGAATCTAACGACACCTCTCAAGCTAAAATCCATCAAGCCGTTTAAGCTGTAGAGCGTGACAAAGAATTATACATACATACATACATACTCTTGAAAAACATAACCCTCCTTCTTGCGCAGTCGGGTAAAAAGATGATCTTCGTTATATTCTTCTTAGTGTGTTTCCTTCCCGCTCTTTCTTGATAGCTTTGCTTAAAGTATTGACTTTAAATTAGTGAACGATAGAAAAGGATATGCATGTACTCGTGATAACAAACAACTTTTATTATGGTACCAAAGTCGAAATCTATATCTATCTATATATATAAAAATGAAACCCGTTTTCCGTTGTCACGGCATCACGCCTGAACGGCTGGACCGATTTCGCTAATTCTTTTTTTTAAATGTTCATTGAAGTCCAAGGATGGTTCTTACGGTGAGAAGAATTCGAATAATTGCCGGGAAAGCCCTAAAACAGACCTTTTCTTTTTCCCATACAAATGTTTTCTTACTAAAATGTAGAGTCAATTTGAACTTTATTCCTACACAATAAAGTTCATTCTAAGGCGGGACGAAGTTCGCCGGGACAGCTAGTCATTCAATAAATTTTGAACTCCCCATACGAAATGCATCAGCTGATAGTATGGGGGAAACAATATTTTTTTATGATTTCGAACTTGGTCCCAAAGTAAAAGTTATTTGTTATCACCAGTACAGGCATATCCTTTTTCTATCGTTCACTAATTTAAAGTCACCCTATTATATGAAATTTTTGGTATACTTATATTATAGCTTTTTTTAAATATTGAATTTCGCTTGTAAAACCTTCTATGATGGTTTCCAACTAATCTATGATCAATTATTTAAAACTGTTTTATTTTTTCTATTTATACGCATTTCGTCAAATTCGCGAAAAATTTGATCGCATTTCGTCAAATTCGCGAAAAATTTGATCGCATTTCGTCAAATTCGCGAAAAGTTTAGATCGCATTTCGCCAAATTCGCGAAATGTTAAAATCGCAGTTCGTTAAATTCGCAATTGGTCCGTGTAAAAGTTATTTGTATTTTGATGTCACTTTTAATTAATTTACGAAAGTCCGTTGAAATATTATTTTGTATTTTGATCCATATTAGATATTTTTCTTTTGGTTACGAATTTTAATATCGTCATTGATCATAAAATATTAATTGGGTATCATTACTAAAATTATGATTTTCGTTTCAGCTACATTATTGTTATTAAAATAATGTTTATTATTGGCATAAACTAGCATAATCATTACAAACGGATTTGTATGACATCCGAAATTTTATGTGGTAAAAATATTCTTATAGTTTCCTTACATTTTGATATCTCTTTTTTCCTATGTCCCCCTTTTAGGGCAAAGAGCAGATACAACATATATATCGTGATATACCTACTTATTATATTTTTCAAAACATACGGATATTGTTATCACCAAAAATTGTCATTTTTCAAAATTTTGTATTTTTTATATAACTTTTCATAATTGCTACTTCTTTTTCAGATTTTTTCAATATTTTAATAGATTATTTTCCTCTTTTTTCTGTATTTTAATCTATTATGTGTGTATTGCTTCTTGTATTCATAGCGGTTTTGGTTTTTGGGTATTTTTTTGTGCTTTTAATGTATTTTAGAGTTTTTTTTGTGTGGGTTTTGATTAGTTCTATGAGAGATATTAAAATTCTGTAAATTCTTTTTTTTTAAGTTTAAATAATAACTAGTATATTAAACTAAATAAGAGTGACAGACAGCTGTTAGAAAGTACGCGCGATGTCCTTAAGAGGCGTGCGTATCGCTGCGTTTCGTTTATGTTCATATTTCAACATCTTTAATGAATAAGCTGCATGGTTTTCTATCTTTGCCTGCTATGAACGAACCAAAAACAGTAACATAGCTAAAGTTAAGTCTACATAATACATACATACATACATACATATCTGTCACGTCTCTCTTCCATCGAAGTAGACAAACACCACTACCCTTCACTTGCTTCTTACTTTTACCTCTTTTTGTAAGGGTTCCGTAACCAAATAGTGACAACGGAACCCTATTACTGATTTACAATATTTTAGTTAAAAAAATATGTCTCTCAAAGAACTCAAGTTTTTTTCACCGTAAATAACAACAGCATACAATCTTTTTTTAAATAAATATTTATTTATTTTTCTATTTAATTATAGCTTACGGTGGTAATAGCTCCGCCCCTCGTCCGGCGTCTGTAGCAGGGAGCGGGGGGTCGCCTGCTTTAGATCAACGACCTGCGTCTAGGTATGTGGATTTACTTGAGAAGAAGAAGTCTACTAATTTAAAATAGCCTCAGTTGTGTGTCGGCAGAGAGTCAATGGCATTTTTTGACACATTTGGTATTCTGCTAACTAAAGTGTAGTTAGTTTAGTTAGAGTAAAAGTTAAAGTTTAGTTAGTTAATTAGTTAGACTAAAGTTTAGTTAGTTGGAGTTTAGTTAGTTTTGTTAAGCAGCTAAACAATGGCTTACACTGATTGCGACTAAATGTGTCAAAAATGCCATTGACACTCTGCCGACACACAACTGGTAAATTAGCAGACTTGGGCCCCTGGAACCTGAGTCATTAATTCAGTCTTTTTTTTTTTGCTTTATTAGTAGGATTTACTTACATTTTACTTTTTTTGTTTTTTTTTATGTGGTGTTATTTAGTACTTACTTTTTTTTGCGATAATACATTTTAAACATAGTCTAACATACTCCTTCGTCATCATCTCAGGTCATCAGGCGAATCCGAGCTATCAGTGAGTGGAGTCAGCAAGAAGGATAAGAAAGGAGTCTTCGGAGGCCTATTTAGTAGGAAGAAGAGACCGCAAAGTCATATGTAGGGAGACAGAAGAGGGTATGTTGATGGTTGACAATTATAAATTTTTTTAGGGGCTAAGCACGACGTGCTGCGACAATTATCTCACGTGATGCTGTTCTTATCACATTTAAAACTATAGACAGAGACGTAAGCGTGACTAACGCATGACAACGTCTTGTCACGGAGTGTATGCTAAGCTAGCTGATCTACCAAGTTATCTGTGAACCGGCCGTTATTGTAACTACGGCCACTAATACGGAAATGTCAAATTACAGAACTGCTACGATTGGTAGAATACAATTTTGTATTACTACTAGCGCCGCCGTTCAGTTTACAGATAACTTGGTCTGTCTGTAGATGTCAATAGTTTTTGTTTTGTCAATAAATCATAAAGCAGATGAATATAAAATTAATTTTTCTTTTTGATCAAATCATCAGCATACCGTAAAAGTCAATTATTGACGAGAAATCCAATCAATGCAAATGAATGCAATTTTCGATATTTTATAACAGTCTTCCTTGTCGCCATCTTTATTTTTGTTTCTTTTTTTTCAAGGCTCGGTATCTCGAATATTGAGCCTGTTTTTCTTCCTGATTTTTTTTTTCAATTTATTATGTATTTAGAGTAGTTTTTTCGATTTGTTGTTATAAAAAAGTGCCTTAATATTGAAATGTAGATTTTTGCCTTTCTTGCTTTCAAAATATCATGTAAATCTGCAAAAAAAGTAATTGTAACTGTCATCTTATTTATATTCAACTATTTTAAACCTTTTTTTTATTAGTATGTATAATAAATAATGTGTAAATTGTATCATTTTCAGTATAGCAATTTCATGAATTGCTGAATGAGTTTTTTTAACGTTTTTATGTTACCTAGTGTATTAAAGTATACAAGGTGACTTTAAATTAGTGAACGATAGAAAAGGATATGCATGTACTCCACATAACAAACAACTTTTACTATGGCACCAAGATTGAAATCACAAAAAAAAATTGTTCCCCCATACTATCAGCTGGTGCATTTTGTATGGGGAGTTCAAAAATTTTTGAACAATTTCGATCGTCCCATAGTAAAAGTTGTTTGTTATCACGAGTACATGCATATCCTTTTCTATCGTTCACTAATTATTTAAAGTCTAACCTATATAGAAATCATGTTAAAGTTCATCTATGTCATTTTTAAATAAACTTTCGTAATAAGAACGTTGTTACAGCGTTTTTACACGACAAGAAAACCTTGTCTGTGGCAGACAAGACAAATTCTTTGACACGACAAGAATTTTGTCTGTAAACGAAAAACGCTCCTAAACGTGCGCCGCGTCGCGTCTTGCGCAGACAAGATTTTTTTGTGCACCGCTGCGGGCAGTGTACACTATTTCTAGTTACGACAAGAATTCTTACGTAGGCCCGTATTTTCTTGTCGTGTACAAGCGCCTTTATACAAAATTGTATGATTAAAATAGGTAGTTTAAAAAACTAAAACACGCTTTAGCTCGCACCAAACATGCTCCATCATCAGATCAGTTCGAAAGTACCATATTATTGTATTGTCATCAGAACTCAGAGCGTGTGCTTTCATCCTATTCGAAGACCGGGAAGTCAAATTAAGATTCCAAGATTTGTTTACATACATAGTTACTTACAAGTGAAGCTAATATAAAGCGTGTAAAAAAACGATATTTTTATACAATTTTGACATTCCCTTACTGAGATTAAAAAAAAAACCAATCGGGACCAATTTTGCATTTTAAAACGGACCAATTTTATTGTATGGTAGAAATTTTGTATGATGATAAAAAAAATGCAAAAAAAAATCTGACAAGTTGTTTTTGTAGTGTTTCGTATAAGTTTAGTATTTGGATATTATTAATCGTTTTTTTTCGTCGTTTTTCCATACAATATTTTAATATTAATGTTTTCAAGCAAAAAAAGATGTTTCTTTGTGAAAGATTTTTCTTTGTGCGATTTTTTTTTTAAATCATCAAAAATGAAAATAAAAAATATTGAAATATTGTAAAAAAAAATGGCGCCCATAATATTGTTAAAAAATAATTATTAAGTTGAAATGCATAATGTAAGTTACAATGTTTTTGTCATTATTTTACAAATATATAATAAACATCACTATTTCCGTAAAATGTATTTTTATTAATTTTAAGAATACATACAATACATACATACATATCCGTCACGACTCTCTCCCATCGAGGAAGACAGAGACTTCCCTCCACTTGCTACGATACAAACATTCTCGTTACCAAAGTAGATTCGCATACAAAACCTGAAACGCGGTATCGAAGTTTTTCCCGCGCTGAGTATATAAGCAAATTCCAAAATCTTCCCCATCGAGGTAGACAGAGACTTCCCTCCACTTGCTACGATACAAACATATCTCTTTCATTTCATACACATTCATCAGTCGCCTCATACATGCCCGTCGGTTTAGGATACTCTTGACTTGGCCTTTCTTGAGCAAGTCCCAATTTGATCGAGGTACGTTCGATCAAAAAAAAATGGTTTGGGCGAAAGGAGAAAGGGCGAAAGGCGAAAGAATGAGCGAAAGGAGATTAACAAAAGAGATATACAAGGCAAAAGTGGATGGAAATGCTGGGAGGGGAAGGCCAAGACGAACGTACGTAGATTTTAAGAATACAAGAAATAAATATATAACCAAAGAGTAACCATGAACACGCGAGGCGTGTCATAGGACACGTTTATTATTCACATGTCTGGTCTTTGGTTTTATAAATAATATCAAAAAGAAACAAATTTCATTTTATTATAGATTCTATATTTTATTGAGATGCATAAATGTATTTTTGGCTTGACCCGCGAGGCGTGTCTTGCTAAAAATCTGTTAAAAAAAAACTAAAAGCAATTAAATATCAAATAAAACTCCTCATTACTTACATCTCGTAAAATAAATCTGTAAATCTGTTAAAATAAAACCAACAGCACTTAAACATAAAATGAGAAGACTCACTACTTATATTTCGTAAATTTTTTGCATGACCCGCCAGGCGTGTCAAAGTCATAACCACTTAAATATCAACAAAAAAGCTTCTAAATGTACCAAAACCTAACGGGAAAGGTATGGCAGGGTTGAAATTAGCGCCATATCTTCTGACGACTTCTATATTTGGGTATTGGAATATAGCTTCAAGACCTGCTCTTACTTCAGCTGCTTGTACCAAATTATTCCTATATTGTACTCCTTCCTTATTTTTGACATAGTAACTTATATCTTGTCTAGGATCTTGGGATACAGATGGCAGCACTTTTCTTTGCCGTGAATACGACCGTTTCTGCCTACGCAACCTTTTTTCTAACTTTTTAATTAATTTTTTAGCGTCAGACCGGTTAGAATGACGAATTTTGTTCAAATATTCTTTGATTTTTGCTTCTTTCGCGTCGTCTTTTATATAATTGTGATTTTTGGCGTTCCATTTTGCGTATTTCGAAATGTCTTTAGGCCAGGCTTTTTCCTCGATGGCGCGCTTTTTTATTAGTTTGACAGGTGACAGTTCGTGCGGCTCGTTGACATTGACAGCTGTCAAATGATTGGAAACGTCAAAATCTGTAGATTCAGCCTCTTGGTTAGAGCCGGTCCATGCTTTATGCTTAACGTAGTATTTCATTATGTTCAACATTGGATTGATATTTTCATTAGATTCTTTGTCATTATCATTTGTTTTTAAATTATCAGGCTCTGTATTGCCGAGAAGTCTGTCGATAGATCTGATTTGACGTTTCAGTACTGTCAACCTGTCGCCGGGGCGTGTTTGACGTTTGACAGCTGTCAAAAGTTCCCGCTTCTTTCGCGAGAGTGGGCCTTGCGTAGTTTGGGCTGATTCAGGGTCATCTGAAATTCATTAAAGGTTTAGTTTGTACAAAATGTAAATAATCAATTGCACAATACGCAAAACGACAAAATACACGAAAAAAATAAAATACGCAGAATGTCCCAATGCGCGAAATGTCCAAATACGTAAAATATCCAAATACATAAAATGTCCAAATACGCAGAATGTCTAAATACGGAAAAATGTCCCAATACGCAAAATGTCCTAATGCGCAAAATGTCCCAATACGCAAAATGTTCAAATTCCCAAAATGTCCAAATACCCAGAATACCTATCCTAATACGCGGAATGTCCAAATACGCAAAATGTCCCAATGCGCAAAATGTCTTAACACGCAAAATGTCCAAATAAGCAAAATGCCAACATCCCACACCTGTCATGTTAAACATCTGCCTCAAGAAATCCGGGTGCTGCAGCGGGTACTTGCAGCGTTCCGTCGCCGGTTCGGTGCCCGGCGTGTTCAAACAGTTCATCATCGCGAGTTTCACGTCGTCGGGGACCTCGCCCATCGCTGAGAACGGGGTCGGTTGGGGAGGTGGTGGGCCTGAGGGCAAGAAATTAAAATTCTTGTTTATTCTGTCTGAATTTATTTGTAAAGTTCTGAACTAGCATTTGCATTAATCGCCTTTAAGGTTAGTATTTTAGGGAATGGATAGTGACCATAATCTATTTTGTCTCTTTCTAACAAGGGGGGATGTGAAAGAGGCAAAATTTAGAGTTTTCTCGCTACGTTTTACCGTGAAAGACTGAGAAACACACACATACGCACTATCAAACATTAATAGAAACAAACTGTACGGTACTAATGTGTATGAAGTGAAAGAAGTGTGTTTGTATCGTAGCAAGTGGAGGGAAGTCTCTGTCTACCTCGATGGGGAAGATTTTGGAATTTGCTTATATACTCAGCGCGAGAAAAACTTCGATACCGCGTTTCAGGTTTTGTATGCGAATCTACTTTGGTAACGAGAATGTTTGTATCGTAGCAAGTGGAGGGAAGTCTCTGTCTACCTCGATGGGGAAGATTTTGGAATTTGCTTATATACTCAGCGCGAGAAAAACTTCGATACCGCGTTTCAGGTTTTGTATGCGAATCTACTTTGGTAACGAGAATGTTTGTATCGTAGCAAGTGGAGGGAAGTCTCTGTCTACTTCGATGGGGAAGAGACGTGACAGATATGTATGTATACTTACGCGTAGGCCGCTGCGTGATATAATCCTTAGGTTCAGGCACGAATCCGGTAAAGTAAGCTAGGCGGTCGAGGAAGAACGCTAACCGGAGGAGCAGTTCAAGTTCCTCTTCCTCTTCATCAGTTGATGGCTGTTTGGGGAATGATTATTTATTTAACAAGCTAATCATTTTAAAAAATGTCCCTTGAAAACCATACGGATTTCTGAGGCTAAAAAAACAGTTAAAGTTCTATGATTTAAGTCACTAGGTAATAATCTTGTCATATGCAACGTCGGATAGCACACTTATCATACGCAACGTGGGACACGTACCAAGACACACGTTACATGGGGCAACACATTTGTCACACGTCACGTGTGACAGCACACGTGCCACACACAACTAGGCAGAACCCACGTGCCACACACAACTAGGCAGAACACGCGTGTCACACGCAACGTGGGACAGCACACGTGTCACACACAACTAGGGACAACACACGTGTCATACGCAACGTGGGAAAACACACTCTTGTCACACATGTGTGACATATGTGACGAATGCAACGTCAGTCACGCGCAACGTGAGATAGCACACTTATCACACGCAACGTGGGACATCACACTCTTGTCACACGCAATATAACATACTTGTCTGATGTGTGCTTCTAATCTTTTTTTACTATGGAGCACGTTTCATAATGCTTTGCGTACCTTGTGTAAGTGGAAATCAGTTCGTTTCTATTTTTAATTATGCATAAAATACGTAACACTATTTACCTTTTCATATTTCTCGGCATAAGCTCTGTCTTGCAGCTCTCTGGTCGCCCAAAGAGCTAACTCAGCAAGTCTCCTAATATGCTCACTAGCTCTTGTTGCTCTCTCACAAGTTTCCGCGGTCAAACTACCATTGTTCTGATTGAAAAACCCACTGGGCATCGGCAAAACACCCGGTATGGTACCATTTGACCCCGTACCTGATGTACCAAATGGGGAACTGGTATTATTTGACCCCGTACCTGATGTACCAGATTGGGAACTGGTCGTATTTGACCCCGTACCTGATGTACCAAATTGGGAACTAGTATTTGACCCAGTACTTGATGTACCAGATTGGGTACCACTAGATTCAGTACTATCTGAATTAGTGCTTGAAGCAAAAGGATTACGGTTGATGTTAAATTTGACTGGGTTAGTGGATGGGTCGATTTGACCAAATTGGTCGTTATTTGGGTCGAATGGGTTGGGATCAGATGGGGCGATATTGGTATTTTGAGGATTGGATCGTGAGTTTGATGGGGATTGTTGCTCATTTTGTGGCAGCCATGTGTTGTTTGAATTTCGGTTCTGTAAAGGAAAGAGGTAGTTGTAGATTGTTGAAGAAAGTGGGCTCTGAGGTCAATCTGCTAATTTAAAATACCTAGTCTCAGTTGTGTGTCAGCAGAGTGTCAATGGCATTTTTTAACACATTTGGTCGCAGTGTAAGCCATTGTTTAGCAGAATACCAAATGTGTCAAAAATACCATTGACACTGCCGACACACAACTGAGGCTGTTTTAAATTAATAGACTTGGGCCCCTAGGTACACCAATGCTTATAATTGTCCCTACTATCACTCCGTACAATTACATACATACATATAAATCCGTCACGCCTCTCTCCCATCGTGGTAGGCAGAGATCACTTCCTTCCACTTGCTACGATCCAAACACACCTTTTTCAGTTGTTGTTGTTAGCCCATATTATGTCCCCACCGAGGGGCACGAGCCTACTCTCATACAGAGAGTGATTAGGGTTGGCGGATTTCACATACACCTTCGAATTTCTTCTCTGATGTATGCAGGTTTCCTCACGATGTTTTCCTTCACCGTTAGTAAGTGGTATCTCTTTCAGTACAATGAATAAATCGATAATCACCTGCGTAGTGAAGTTCCCTCGACTACAGCTCTGCAGCAGTCTACCGTAGTCTTCGAGAGCAGCGCGTAGACCCTCCAGGTACACGCTGCCGTTGTGGACTATACCGTGGACCTGGAGAAGGGGGGTAAAGTCAAATAAATCTTAATAAAGATTTTATTTAGTCTATCGCTGCGTTTCGGCATTTCCTTTCTGTTACATCCTGTATACAAGAGATGAAAATTCTAATGGTAAGCCGGCAGCTTTGGTGTGTAGGCGTACGAAATTCGCCAACCATTGGGCCAGCATAGTGGATTACTGTCAAATCACTCTCGTATGAGAATAGGCTCGTGTGTCTATAGTGGGGACGTTATGAGCCGAAGATGATAATGAAAGGGCGATAAAGAATGCACATTGATCTTTGTAAAGCAATCGTCTAATAGGCTATTTGACAACATTTGGAAAATAAATTTTAAATTAATGTTTATATGATAATAATTACCCTACATTGATATTTCCGAAATATTTAATGTTTTAATGATGAAAAATCAATGTTGAAATTCAAATTTAATAAAACCCGCGAATAACACTGTTTCTGTAATGGCGCTGGTCACGCGTGACGTCACACGCGAGTAAACAAACACGAAAAACACTAACGAAGCGCACTATTATGACAGCTGTTTACTAGCGTGTGACGTCACCAGAATGACATAAGACATAAGACATAAGACATTTATTTTCAAAAACAGTACAAATAAACACTGTGTGCGAAAAAAATGCTAGTAACAGCTAACTTACAAACTAATAATTAAGTAGGAACTTTTTTTGAGATCATTTACAGGGATGTCAACAAATAACAGGCCGTTCGTGTTCCAGATAAAAATTTTAAAAAAATTACAATTTGTTTATTTTATTTTGTTAAAAATAAACATGTTTTACATCAAAATAAAGTGAAATATATTTCTTTATAATATAATCTTTTAGGATGGCCACATTTTGTTGTTTATTTTGAATATAGTCCCCTATTCCCTAAATACCCTATTCCGACTTCGTATATCGATATCTGTGTCGCACACACCATGACGTTTGTTTTGTCAGTCGCGGTTCAAATGCGAGAGAGTGCTACAATAAAGTAAATTCTAAATTCAAATTCTGATGAACGATTAATCTAATAATTAATGTACATGGAAATTAGCATTCGTTTGTATTCGGAAATACGATGATTGCCGATGTGCGTTCTTTATCGGCCTTTTGTATCTCAAACACAGCGCTACAAGGATCTATTGTCACTTGAGTGACATTATCAGGAGGGCGTGGGTGGTGAATAAATAACTCAAAATAATGACAATAGGCATGACGACAAATTTTTTTTTAGTCCATCACTTAAGTAGATTATTTTAAAATATTTGACACGCATTTTTTCTTTTTTCTCTTAAACTAAAAATGACACAGATACACTGGGTTGATGTTGCTCGTGACGTCACGCCTAAGATTTTTACGTAGGAGTGACGACAATACCTCCCACTCCGTAACTTTGATGCTCTGTATCTTTGTATTTATTTATGTATTTGATTAGGTAAAAAATGTGTTTCAGATATTATTTAATAGCTCAAAAGACGGACTAATTAGTTTTTGAATTATAGTTATCATCCCTATTTACATGATGATATCGTTAGTTCCGATTTCCGCCACGCGCCAAAAGATCCTTGTAGCACTACAAAGAGAAACCACGACAAAGTTCGCTGCCCCGCGGTGGCATTGACCAACATTTCATTAATTCATTCATTTCTGAATACGTAATTCAAACACGCGATAGATTAAAACGATAAGGCACTAATATGGCTATTTTAAAGCTATAAAAAGTTTGTGATGTTCAGTTGGTATACTAGTGAATGCACGCGACTTTTTGCGCGTTTGGCGTTATCTAGTCTGTCTTCATAGACCTCTACGGGCCGTCTCGTGGCATACTTTCAGCCAAATACCCTATGACAAAGACTTAATTCCATCTAGTCTGCCTGTCACGGAAAACCACAGTCGCTACCTATAGCGCCGTAAAACACCCGGGCCCCCAGCTAAGCTCACGGGTAAACCATAGGGAATGAGATTTAGGACAGCTCTCTTACCCTCTGTACTGTTTCACTGAGTAGAAACGGACTCCCCATTATGTTATTTTGGAAATGTTGTAATAAAATAATTGTTAACCTGATATAAGTAAGTAGGTATGTTTAATAGGTAGAATCCCTAGAGGGAGTAGCCATTTAAAAAACCGGCAAAGTGCGAGTCGGACTCGTGCAGGAAGGGTTCCGTGCCTTTCACTATTGATATCGAGCAAAAAAAACATGTTTGTTACATAGGAACCTCCCGTAATTATTATTATTATTTAATCTGTTTTTAGTATTTGTTACCTCTATTTATTATAACAATGGTAATACATTATCTGTGAAAATTTCAACGCTCTAGCTATAACGGTTTATGAGATACAGCCAGACAGACAACGGACAGACGAGGCTCAGTAATAGGGTCCCGTTTTCACCCTTTGGGTACGAAATCCTAAAAAAAAGACCTTCTTATACGTCACGTCGTGTAGGTAATAGGTAGGTAGGTATACCTACTTTAAAATCTATACAATTTTGCATGTTTAAGTTCTATTAAGCACCTATTATTAGTTTTGCATAATGTTACGGGTCAGTGAGCATCTATTAAGTCACGAATACATTTTAACCTTTATAATTAAGTATCTAGCCAATTAAAAACTCTTTGTCATGATATGCCGTTTATGGTCCTACTGACGAGGTAGCGATGCCTAACAAATATCTGCTGGGTGTAACAGAAAGGGGGTATAATGCCGAAACAGCGATAGTCCTCATGAAACTGAACAACTTTCCCCAAGGAACATGGGTCGTAACTCGAAAAAAAAATTTCGCCTCCCCATACAAAATGTCCGATCAGCTGATCGAGTAAGTATAGGCGATCCAAATTTTTTTTTTTAATTACGACCCATGTTCCTTTCCGATGGATGGATATGTGTTACTTCATCACGTAAGAACCACTGAACAGATTTTAATGAAACTTTACAATAAATTAGCTTGGACATCAGAATAACACATAGGCTATATTATTTTACGATATCATGTTTTTTTTCCAAGATATGACGATAAAATACGCACGAAGTCGCGGGCAGCCACTAGTGTTACATAAGTATTAAAGAATATAAGTAGATATACGATTGAATAGGGATGATGACTACATTCAAAAATTCAAAAAATAATTAGTCCGTCTTTTAGGCTATTAAAAAATATTTGAAACACAATTTTTACCTGATTAAATACATAAATAAATACAAAGATACAGAGCATCAAAGTTATGGAGTGGGGGGTTTTGACGTCACTCCTACGTAAAAATCGTACGTAAGCGTGACGTCACGAGCAACTTTAACCCAGTATATCTTTGTAATTTTTAGTTTAAGAGAAAAAAGAAAAAATACGTGTCGAATATTTAAAAATAAACTATGTGATGGGCCTAAAACATTTTTTTTGTCGTCATGCCTATTGAGAAATCTCCTTTTTTGAAGTCGTTTAAAAAGTTTTTACTTACATAAAACTTAGATCACAGAATGAAGTTACAACATTTATGCGTGTACCTATGTGACTTAGACCAAACTTAGACGCAATTTCATATATACCTTCTTTCTTTTTCAATATTTTCACCTTTTATGAATATTGCCAATGTAAAGTTTTAAAAGCTTAGCTTATTAACGCAACTCGGCCCAAACTAATTTATATAGTCTCAGTTGTGTGTCAGCAGTGTCAAATGGCATTTTTTGACACATTTGGTCGCAATCAGTGTAATAGGATATTTTTGACTATGTTCAAAATATACAACAAAATGTGGCCATCCTAAAAGATTATATTATAAAGAAATATATTTCACTTTATTTTGATGTAAAACATGTTTATTTTTAACAAAATAAAATAAACAAATTGTATTTTTTTTTTAAATTTTTATCTGGAACACGAACGGCCTGTTATTTGTTGACATTCTGGTGACGTCACACGCATGTTACATACGCTACTACCGTATGAACTGCTGACTAGACCTGGCCTACTTCTTCCGACTTACACGTGCATCCATCACGCCACGGAAGTGCGGTCACGCGGCGCACGAGGCGCTGACGAAGCTTTTACCTTTTTAACATTAATTTTATTTTATTATATCGAGTCACTTTTGGTTCTAACATCGGCCATTAGCCACCTCTGTACTTTTAATTTCCTTTTAATTAAATCTAAGTTGAAACAATTTTGGTTTTTTTTGCATCCTCCGGCTGTCGGCTTCGTAATTGGCGCAGTCGGTAGGATACTCGACGGGTCGGTTTCGCGTTCTTCGAGGAAGATTTCCGTTCGCAAAAGCGCAACAGCCGCCCGCGTGGCTTTTAAGTCGCTATCATCGAGTATCCTGAATCTACGAGCAGCCACGTGCCGGAGGCGTATCCAGACATTGATACAGCAGAAGCCAGAATGTTCATGATTCCTTTGATGCTTCTTCTTCAAATGGCGAGGGCGGAAGACATAACACTTGAAGGACTAAATGACGGCCCAGGAATACTTCCTTTTAAATTAGGTCAAACTCGTTTAATATCCCACTATCATTCATTCTTGCAATACATAAATCTCAAAGATATCCGCTTCAATATAAAATTAGTTCAAACCCAGTTACACGAATTTAGACCCGAATTAAATAACAAAACCCTATCCTTATTTGAACCACACGTATCCTATTTAGAAAATAAATTAGATAGGTTGTCTGAACAGCTATTATCTTTTGAACCCAATAGAGTCAAAAGAGGTCTCATAGATGGTCTCGGTTCCGTTATTAAAAGTATTTCCGGTAATCTAGACTATACGGACGCTATTAAATACGACAACGCCTTAAAAGTCCTGCAGGATAACGAATTAAAAGAAGAAACAGAATTTAATAGTCATATTAGCTTAACTAAAGATTGGATGTCTCGTCATACTAAAATCTTAGATAATATCGTAACAAATCAAAATCAGATAGCCAGAGCTTTAAAATCAGTAATGAATAAAGATAATGCAAAGGAAGCAGATTTAATTAAGTTTGCTCATCTGGCACAACATTTGTTAATACTAGGAGACAATATAGAAAGTTTATCAGACGAACTCTTTAAATTAGAAACTACCCTAAGTTTTATTAGTATGTCTAAATTTTCCCATTCTATGCTAAATATCAAGACTCTTAAAAGTATAGTTAACAAAATTAGTGAGTTATATCCTAAATCAGAAATAATAAATATTGAATTAAGAGACTTTTATGAAATTATACAATTAGGATCATATTATGTAGATAACCAAATAGTTATAGTTTATAAAGTACCAATTGCCATCCCTGAAACCTATGACCTTTACAAGCTCTCTATTGTTCCCAATGCAAAAAATCAAGCCCTTATTCCTTTCTCACCCTATGTAGCAATTCATAGAAACGATTTTAAGTACATGGAGACAGAATGTCCGAAGGTAAATTCCTGGTATATCTGCTCTGTAAAGCCCAACTATGGGACGCGGGAACAACCAAACTGCATACAGCATCTCATCAGCACGCAGCAACTCAGCTCTTCCTGCAAGTTCACATCAGTTATACTAACTAGTGAAGCTGTAGAACAACTCGATGACCAACACTATACTATCAGCCTGCCGAAACCGACCAAAGTACAATTATCCTGCGGTCAAGATCAATTCAAAGTACTACAAGGAAGCTATTTAGCAATAATACCATACAAATGCTATCTGAAGACACCCGAAATAACCATCATAAATTCATACGACCACGTCAAAGGACATGCAATGCGAACAACCCCTAATATCAAGACCAAATCAAGATATTGAATCCACTGTCAAACTAACCTCCATTGACCTTAAAAACCTGCATCGTAGCGACGACAGAATATCTATGCAACCACCAATGAAGCTAAATCAAATCGATACAAGCATTTATCATACTACAATTCCAGTCTACGTCTTGCTATTCAGTGCAATTGTACTCGCTATTGTATTATTCCATAAGCGAATCGCTGAAACACTTAAAAAGCGCCAGAAGATTGAAAATGAAATCCCGCAACCAGTCTATGCTGAAATCCAAGAAAAGGACAGACGCAACCCCGGAGAGAAGAATTTTGATATGAATCGTATCTCAGCAGTATTTTTGGCAAAACCTTCAAATAGCTGCTGATCTTAGGGGGGAGGTGTTACATACGCTACTACCGTATGAACTGCTGACTAGACCTGGCCTACTTCTTCCGACTTACACGTGCATCCATCACGCCACGGAAGTGCGGTCACGCGGCGCACGAGGCGCTGACGAAGCTTTTACCTTTTTAACATTAATTTTATTTTATTATATCGAGTCACTTTTGGTTCTAACATCGGCCATTAGCCACCTCTGTACTTTTAATTTCCTTTTAATTAAATCTAAGTTGAAACAATTTTGGTTTTTTTTGCATCCTCCGGCTGTCGGCTTCGTAATTCGCAAGTAAACAGCTGTCATAATAGTGCGCTTCGTTAGTGTTTTTCGTGTTTGTTTACTCGCATGTGACGTCACGCGTGTAATGTGACCAGCGCCATTACAGAAACAGTGTTATTCGCGGGTTTTATTAAATTTGAATTTCAACATTGATTTTTCATCATTAAAACATTAAATATTTCGGAAATATTAATGTAGGGTAATTATTATCATATAAACATTAATTTAAAATTATTTTCCAAATGTTGTCAAATAGCCTATTCATTGTCAAGCAGAATACCAAATGTGTCAAAAAATGCCATTGACACTGCCTACACACAACTGAGGCTATTTTAAATTAACAGACTTGGGCCCTGCGCGCCTTAGCGCATACATCACACTAAAATATCTGGGAAGAAAGGAAGAACGTCAAAAGTTGTCTTACCTTTTTCTCCATATAAGACATATACTCGTATTCATCAGCGTAACGACCTCCGTAGACATCATTTTCATCATCATGAAGCAGTTCATCGTGTAATTCTTCCTTATTATGAGGACTATCAGGTTCAATATTATCAAACAACTTCTTTCCTTCATTAAAATCTTTCAAATGTTCATTTTTATTATTAAAACTCTTTGTTTTCTCAGCATCTTCGAAATGGTGCTTCCTCGCGTCCGGTAAATCGATCGTCCACGAAGCTACCTCCGAAAACGCGAGCGAAATAAAAAATAAAAACGTCACTTTTTTGACAGACATTTTCGCGGGAAAACTTTTTTCTTTTTTGAAAAGTTTTTTTTTAAACTAACCTCACAGAACCGAAAAAGTTTACAACCAAAACATTTTTTATTTTGATCAAAAATGAATTTTGTAATATTGCTTGTTTAAAAACGTATATTAACCTAAAACCGTTGTTAAGGACTAACAGACAATTGCTAAACAATCGGATGTATGTTTTTTTGCGCAATACATTAGTTCCCGCGCAGGAAGGTTAAGTAAAGTACACGCTTTCCGTTTTCCGACAGACAATCTTATAAATACAAAATGTACAGTCAAATATTTGTTTTAAAACTCGATTTTCCTTTGCCGTTACTATTTGTTTTGCTTTATGTTGGTTGTTTCAAAATAAATATCTCAGTATTTAAGATTTCTTCTTAATAATGTACTTAGTGTAATTCTTTTTTTCCGCTAGCTTACTTACGTAATTCGGGTCTCGTGTTACTGAAGACTAGGCTGCATGGTCTCAGATCTTTGCCTGTCCTGATTGGACGAATTAAAAAAAGGGTGAATGAATAATGACGTAATTATTTAGGTAGGTACTTACCTAGTGAACTTGTGTGCTGTGCATCCATTCGGAAACTACAATTAACTTATTACTAGAGATGTGCCGAATATTCGTTTAGTACCTATTCGGCGGTATTCGGCATATTCGGCACCTCAACCGAATATTCGGTTATTTTGTTTAGTAATAATTTGCTTGTTAAAACAAGATATTAACCTCATATTCAATTATTTTAAACCAAAGATCAGTCAATCTTATATCCTCATTATCACATCTAGATATTACTTGAGTTAATAGGAGACGATAAAATAAAGATATTAAGCTATTATGTGACACTTTTAAGAAACCTAGACATTCTGCTCTATCTAGTAACAGTCACAGTAACAGTAAACAGTGTTATACGACTTGCTGTGACACAACAACCAATTAGTTCGGCAAATTCAATTAGTTGTTTTTCAATTAGTTTGTTCGGGTATTCGGTATTCGTTATTTGGCAAAACACATATTCGGCGCATCACTACTTATTACTGATAGCCTAAATTAAGTTAACTGTTTGTGTTTTAAAAGCGTTTTCAGTTGATTTTATAAAATATTGACACCGTGTACCTAGGTACTTATGTAAGTACTCGGTTGACTAAATGAGAGACAGACATGTAGGTATTTATATCGTGTTTACTCGCCATACTTTGACAAAGACACTCTGCTCTAATAACTAACCTCAGCGTTTCTTGCTAGATTCATTTCTGGGGAAAACTGCTAGATTTAAAAATAACATTGACATTGAAATGAAATGAAATGAAAATTATTTAATCTTGTAGGACGAGTTTGACATCACATATGACGGGTAATTTTTTAAAGTTAATCATTTTTAAAGCTAACGCTAGCGTTCAAGTACTATAGTAAATAAAACGTTAAGTATTTGTGTTTGAGTCTAGTCTAGTGTAAAAAAGGGTTAGATATGTCTAAGGTATTGTTAAAGAAGTGCATTTTTAAATAGATATAAATGGTCATGATGACTAAAAAAATTTTTTTGGTCCATTTAAAATATTCGACACGTATTTTTTCTTTTTTCTCATAAACTAAAAATGACACAGATACACTGGGTTAAAGTTGCTCATGACGTCACGCCTTAGTAAGATTTTTACCTAGGAGTGACGTCAATACCCCCCACTCCGTAACTTTGACGCTCTGTATCTTTGTATTTATTTATGTAATTGATTAGGTAAAAAATGTGTTTCAAATATTATTTAATAGCATAAAAGACGGACTAATTATTTTTTGAATTTTGGAATGTAGTCATCATCCCCATTGTAAACGAATTAAAATTGATATGAACTGTACCGCGCTAACGTATTCGATACCAATTAATGTTTTTCTAGTTGTTATTATACTTACCTATTTCGTTATTAATCGATCGCTTTGCAAAAAGGGCACGCGAAGTTTTCGCTAATTTTAGAACGTAGGTAGGTACGGTATTTTATTGCTATTGAAGAACATAATAAGAATAAAATGAAAATTTATTTAATCTTGTAGGACGAGTTTGACATCACATAAGACGGGTCATTTTTTAAAGTTAATGCTAGATTCGCAAGAGTGCAGTTTTCCCCAGAGAACAACCTAGCAAGAAACTCTGTGGGGTTGCTCTTTTGCAAAATGTACATAACCTATTAACCTAAATCAAATTGTACATAACCTAAATTAGAGCCAGCACAGATCTAACAGAGCGCAGCGCAGAGCATTTTTGATTGTCATATTATTATCGACATTGGATAACATTCAAAATCAGTTAACACAGCAAATGAGCATTGGAGCATCGAAGCGACTACATGCGAATATTGTCTCAACTGATTTTGAATATTATTCTTGAGAAACATAGGTACATACATATCCGTCACGCCTCTCTCCCATTGGGGTAGGCAGAGACCACTTCCTATAATTTCTAGATAATAATATGATATGACAATCAAAAATGCTCTGCGCTACGCTCCGTCACATAGAAAACTAAATACCTAGGTATTATCGTATATCATGCTTTACAAAGATCGATGTGCATTCTTTAATGCCCTTTACTGTGGAAAGACACGATAATCTAACATTTTGATATAAAAAAACATACCCAGTGTCACTCTCACAGTAAATACGAATCTAACGACACCTCTCAAGCTAAAATCCATCAAGCCGTTTAGGCTGTAGAACGCGCCAAAGAATTATACATACCAACAAACATACTCTCGAAAAACATAATCCTTCTTCTGGCGTCATCATCATTATGTCAACTTATGGACGTCCACTGCTGGACAAAAGCCTCCCCCAAGGATCTCCACAACGACCGGTCTTGCGCTGCCCACATCCAACGGTTTCCAGCGACTTTAACCAAGTCGTCAGTCCACCTTGTTGGCGTAGTTGGGTAAAAATAAAATACATAAAATCTTTTAGTATATCGTTTATTACAATATCTAAAATAACTTAAACTAAACATTTTGTGAAGCATTTATTAGTTGTTATAATAAAATACAACGGGCTTTGCAATTTTCAACCCTAATACTTAAAACAAAAGCTTTATTATTCATTTTACGTGCTTTATGCCGTGGCCCCAGTAGGCAAACTGTTAGCGGCTGACTAGTTTGCGGCGTATCGATTTAGTACGCCCTTCCATATATTTGAAATGGAGTGTCCACAGTCAGCTAGTTTTCGCTCACTGTACGCAGTTTGCAGCGTTACGCGCGCTGACTATCTCAGACAGCGGCCGACTCCCACCAAAACCGGTGATTTCATTGATTTGAGTTTGCAGCTAACTCTTTCAGTTCGCCACAAATTCGCGGCTCACTCAGTCGGCCGCTAACAGTTTGCCTACTGGGGCCACGGCCTAAGATTCAATGCGCAAACGCATCTCAACTAGCGTTAAACAGAACAATTGTCCAGAAATGCATTATTATTTTAAAATAATAATATAAGGTAACTTTAAATTAGTGAACGATAGAAAAGGATATGCATTTACTCGTGATAACAAACAACTTTTACTATGGGACCAAGGTTGAAATCATTGGCGTTGGCGGATCTCACATACACCTTCGAATTTCTTCTCTAGTGTATGCAGGTTTCTTCATGTTTTCCTTCACTGTTAGCGAGTAGTAATCGAATATTCAATCCGTACATGAGAAGTCTCAGAGGTACAGGTAAGATCGAAACCGCGTCTCCAAGATTAGAGGCGGGCGTTCTACCAACTAAGTTACCTCCTTTTCTATCGTTCTCTAATTAAAAGTCACCTATATCAGGGTTCGAAATGATAATTATGATAATTATCACGCTAACTATCAGCACAGATTAGAAAACACTACTATCAGATAATTATCATACCAATTATTAGATAAGTATCAATACAATTATCAGATAATTATCCTAATTATTATCCTAATTATTATTAGATAATTATCATGATATTTATTGGATAACTATCATAATTATTATCAGACAATTATCTCATACTAATTATCATGCTAAAGACAATTTCGAACCCTGCCCCTATGTGGTGTTTGACTCCATATCTAAGATCTATCTATCTATTTATTTAAGGCATCTACCCCATCATAGGCCGTCCCATACCGCGTCCCATCTGCGGCTGCGCGTCACCCGACTTCGCATTCTTGATCGTTTCGTCCACTGAGAGGATCTGTAACAAGTATCAAGATTAGAAATCAATATTTTTTTTTATATTAGCACTTAAGCCGCGACAATTATCTCACGTCATGCTGTCCTTATCACATTTAAAACTATAGACAGAGACGTAAGCGTGACAAACGCATGACAACGTCTTGTCACGGAGTGCATGCTAAGCTAGGAGGTCTTTTACATTTCATCATTATTATTATTCATAATTTTAGCTTACAGCTGCCCACTGCTGAGCATAGGCCTCGACCAGGGGCCCAAGTCTGCTAATTTAAAGTAGCCTCAGTTGTATGTCGGCAGAGTGTCGATAACATTTTTCGACGCATTTGATATTTTGTTAAACAATGGCTTACACTCATTGCGACCAAATGTGTCTAAAAACCCGCCAAGTCCGATTCCTTACCATTCATTATTAATATTGGGCAAAAAAGCCAAAAAGATCATGTTTGTTGTACAGGATTAATTATTATTATTATTCTATTTTTAGTATTTGTTGTTATAGCGGCAACGGTAATACATCACTTGTGAAAATTTCAACGCTCTAGCTATAACGGTTCATGACATACAGTCTGGTGACAGACAGACAGACAAGTCTCAGTAATAGGGTTTCGTATTCACCCTTTGGATACGGAACCCTAAAAAATGCCATTGATGCCGACACAAAGCTGAGGCTATTTTAAATTAGCAGACTTAGGAGCCTGGCGTGCGGCAGACGTGGCCGGCCCAATCCCTATCATCATCATGACAGCTTGCGGACGTCTACTGCTGGACAAAAGCCTCCCAAGGAACTCCACAACGACCGGTCTTGCGCTGCCCATATCCAACCTCTTCCCGCGATTTCCACCAGGCCATCGGCCCACCTCGTTCAACGCCTATATTAATACCCGATCGTCGTTATCAGCCCATATATGTCCCCACCGAGGGGCACGAGCCTACTCTCATACAGAAAGTGATTAGGACGTAATCCACCACGCTGGCCAAGTTCGGGTTGGCGGATTTCACATACATCTTCGAATTTCTTCTCTGGTGTATGCAGGTTTCCTCACGATGTTTTCCTTCACCGTTAGCAAGTGGTAATCGAATAAATTGATCCATACATGAGAAATAAACTCAGAGGTACGTGCCCGCGCCAGGTTTCGAACCCGCGCCCTTGGAATTCGATGCAAGCGTTCTACCAACTGGGCTACCACCGCTTAAATACCCAATTATAACTACAAAATTACCTGTGCAGCCGCCTCACAGGCCGCTGTAATAGCATTTATCTTCACAACAGCTGGCTCCCATACGCACGCGTTAAAGTTGTCAGCTATGTCCTCCTTCATTATGTCGATGCCGTACCATTTATCGCCTGAGGACAAGGGTTTATTTCAGTATTTTTGTAAAATAATAGGCTCAGCGCAGCGCAGAGCACTTTTAAAATGAAAAAGAAAAGTGTTTTATTCAAAAATAGGCAAAATTACACACACGCACACACACACGCACACACACACGCACACACACACGCACACGCACACACACACACACACACACACACACACACTCTGCTATACGCTCCTATAGAAAACCACAAAAGTAGAAAAGTAGAAGGACAAGTACAACGTAAAAATTCGAACCAAGCCTCATTAATATTAATATCATAATCCACATAAATTCAGTAATTGGATCCGATGTTAAATCATTGGCAAGTTATGTGAAAAGCTGAAAACTTATTTTCGGAACGCTCTGCATTCGTTTTAATGTGTGCTGTGCTGTGTTTTCAATATGTGCTGGTGTGTGTGCTATTGTGTGTTACTGTGTGTTATTGTGTGTTACTGTGTGTTATTGTGTGTTACTGTGTGTTATTGTGTGTTACTGTGTGTTATTGCGTGTTACTGTGTGATACTGTGTGTTACTGTGTGTTATTGTGTGTTATTGTGTTTTATTGTGTGTTACTGTGTGTTATTGTGGGTTACTGTGTGTTATTGCGTGTAGATATCTCATCTCACCCTGATGATGCTTCTGCCGCAGCTTGTTGAGCAGCGTGGTGGCGTCCAAGCCGGCGTTGTCAGCGAGCTGCCTGGGCACCGCCTCGAGAGCGCGCGCGGCCGCCGCCAGCAGCAGCTGCTCTTTGCCGGCCACCTCTTTGGAGTATTCTCGCAGGTGCTTGGATAGTTCCATGTCTATTGCTCCGCCACCTGGGTAGGGAAAGTCGGGTGGTTATGAAGAAAATACGCTAAATAATCCAATTTAAGTATACTGGGTGTAACAGAAAGGGGGTATAAAGCCGAAACACAGCAATAATCCTCATGAAACAACTTTTCCCAAGGAACATGGGTCGTAACTCGAACAAAATTTTTGGATCGCCCATACTTAATCGTTCATCGGACATTTTGTATGGAGAGGCAAAATTTTTTTTTCGAGTTACGACCCATGTTCCTCGGGAAAAGTTGTTCAGTTTCATGAGGACTGCTGTGTTTCGTCTTTGTACCCCCTTTCTGTTACCCTCAGTATGAAGTGACTTTTAATTAGAGTATAAGAGCCGTTAGGCCACAAAAACTAATATTATAAATTTTAATGTTTGTGCCGATGGATGGATGGATGTTTTTTACTGTTTCACGCAAAAACTACTGAACAGATTTTGATGATATTTGACAATATTGTAGCTTATACATCTGAATAACACTTAGGCTATATATTATTATTTTGAGATATCATGTTTTTTTTTATATGACGAACGAACGAAGTCACGGACAGCCTCTCGTGTTAGCATAAGTGCTGTTTTGTATCATTTTTGTTTTATTTTACTTATTTTAAACTGAGAATTAATTATTATTTTAAATATACGTACCAGCAACCACAGCGTCATTCTTAATAGTCCTCCTGACGATCATGATAGCATCATGAAGCGATCGCTCCGTCTCTTCAAGGAACTGCTCAGCTCCACCTCGGAGGATCATCGTGCAGGTCTTAGCTGCTGGGCATCCTGAAGACGGGGAGGTATTACAGTAAAGGTCGATAGAGAATCCACATAAAATAACAACAAGAGTATACTGGGTGTAACAGAAAGGGGGTATAAAGCCGAAACACAGCGATAGTCCTCATGAAACTGAATAACTTTCCCCAAGGAACATGGGTCGTAATCTAACATATTCAATCAATGACACCCTGTACAGGGTGACTTTAAATTAGTGAACGATAGATAAGGATGCATGTACTCATGATAACAAACAACTTTTACTATGGTACTAAGTTTGAAATTACACAAAACATATACTCAGTTAACTAATGTGTAGTGTATGACAATCTTTTTATAACAATCTCACCATTAGGAGCGTCTCCTTTTTCATATCCTAAACAGAAATTAAGGAATTAGGATAGGAGTTGGATAGGATTTGCCTACCATTACTTTATCAAGGTGCGTACGGATAGCACGAATATGCTACAAGGATCTATTGTCACTTGAGTGACATTGTCAGGAGGGCGTGGGTGGTGAATAAATAACTCAAAATAATGACAATTTACAAGATGATATCGTTAGTTCCGATTTCCGCCACGTGACTAAAGATCCTTGTAGCACTGTGTCCACTCGTACATTAGATACCTACATAGATAGACACATACTGACTACAATGCTACAAGGATCTTTTGTCACGCGGCGGAAATCGGAACTAACGATATCATCTTGTAAATTGTCATTATTTTGAGTTATTTATTCACCACCCACGCCCTCCTGACAATGTCACTCAAGTGACAATAGATCCTTGTAGCGCTGTACACAATCTCCGTACCCACTTTGTCGTAGAACTAGGACACCATATTAATGCCTCATTAATATCATAATCCACAAAAACATTCAGTAATTGGATCCGATGTATAATCATTGGCATTTTATGGGTCTATTTTATGTATTTTATGTATTTTATGGTCTTAATTTCAAAAGAGCGACCCAACAGAGTTTCTTGCTAGATTCTTCTCTGGGGAAAACTGCTACCTTGCGAATCTAGCATTAACTTTAAATTATTTGAATGAAGTAAATTTTCTGGTTAATGCAAATTATTTTCAGAAGTAGACACTGTTTTTCAAATAGTAGGGTATTGATTATTACGGGCGAGGAAATGTATTTAATCGGTAGGGTAGTTTTTGGACAGAGGGTAGTTTGAAAATACTAGGGGGAAGGTTTTAAAGAGTGGGGACTAGGTTTTAAACGAGTGGGGACTGCGATTCTCAGAGTGGAGGATAGGTTTTTAGAGTGGGGAAAGGGTCTAAAGTTTAGGACAAGGTTTTCAAAAAGTGAGGACCTTGATACTCAGAGTGGGGACTTCAATCCTCAAAGTGGGGACTTCAATTCTCGGAGTGGGGACTTCAATTCTCAGAGTGGGGACTTCAATTCTCAGGGTGGGGATTTCAATTCTCAGAGTGGGGACTTCAATTCTCAGAGTGAGGACTTCAATTCTCTGAGTGAGGACTTCAATTCTCTGAGTGAGGACTTCAATTCTCAAAAACTCACCAGTAAATATATTATACCGCTCCCCACCGATCTGTTTCTCGGTGAAATACTTGCAGGAGCCGAGCGCGTCGGGTGTCATATCTCGCACGGAGGTGAGCACCGCGCCGCCGCAAGCTTTCTGAGTGCGTTTTAGGTCCTCGTCAGGTACGCGACCCGCGCAGAACATGTCGCTGTTGGTAGGAGAAAGATTTCGTTACTAGAGTTGCGAAATCATTCTCTTTTTTACGTAGAGAATATTTTATTTGGCGTCATATCTTGGAAAATATAAAAAGATCTGATTGCCCAATGTACATCATTAGCAAGAAACACTACTTTGCTTCAACCAAAATCATATATTAAGGAAAGGAGGAATGGTCATTAAAATATTTGGGTGGGGTATAGTGTAATTACAGTGGGGCAGTGTGTTATTACAGTGGGGACGTGTGTATTACCGTGGGGCAGTGTGTTATTACAGTGGGGAAGTGTATTATTACAGTGGGGACGTGTGTTATTACAGTGGGGACGTGTGTTATTACAGTGGGGACGTGTGTTATTACAGTGGGGACGTGTGTTATTACAGTGGGGACGTGTGTTTTTACAGTGGGGACGTGTGTTTTTACAGTGGGGACGTGTGTTATTACAGTGGGGACGTGTGTTATTACAGTGTAGACGTGTGTTATTACAGTGGGGACGTGTGTTATTACAGTGTAGACGTGTGTTATTACAGTGGGGACGTGTGTTATTACAGTGGGGACGCGTGTTTCACTAACCGGTCAGCGAAGTACTGCGTAGCGACGTCCCCGATAGGCAGCTTGCTGAGCACGACGTTAGCGCCGCTGGCGTGCAGCGCTTGAAGCTTCTCGTACAGGATCTGCCATTCGGCGTCCACTATTTTCTGGTATTCTTTCACGTTGTCCACGCGGATCTGGGAACAAAGGTGTGAAGATTTACGTCAAATTTTGTAGGTATTGGGCGAATAACAATTAAAAACGGAAACGAATAAAAGAAATGGTTCAGCGAAACACAAACCGTAGTAGGCGAGGCTTAAAATATGAACCGAGAGCGTGCCAATGGGCCGCAACGACGTGTTATCGAGTCGTTGAGGGATGGGCATAATAATAATAACTTAAAAAACTTGTGTGTGTGAGTGTGTGGGTGTGTTTGTGTGTTATTGTGTGTTTGTGTGTTATTGTGTGTGTGTGTTTATAGGTGTAGGTGTGTTTGTGTGTTCTTGTGTGTGTGTGTGTGTGTTAGTGTGAATGTGTAATTGTGTATGTTTGTGTTATTATTAGTGTTAGTGTGTGTTATTGTGTGTATATTATCGTGTGTGTGTTATTGTGTTATTGCGTGTTATTGTGTGTGTTATTGTCTGTGTGTTAGTGTGTTACTTACCTCGGCGTTGTCCCTCTCCGCCTTCAACTCCAGCTCTATATTGAGTAACGCAATCTTGCAGTTGTCGTAGCTCTTCGGTTGCATCTCGAAGCCGGCGTACGAGAACGTCTTCTTGAAAGCCACCCCTTCGACTAGGAGGGAGTCTTCTAGAGCGCCGCCTGATACTTTCTTTATACCTGAAAGGAAAATTACGTCATCAATCATTATCATCGTCATTGTCATCATCGTTATCACCATCGTCATCATCGTCGTCGTCATCTTTCATTATCGACATCATTGTCATTATCATTATATCGATGAAGCTAAAGAGGCGTTTTTATATTGGAGGAAAATGGTCTCTTTCTACTTATTTAGATATGTATGCAACTTTGTGTGTAGTAAAAAACTGGCCAAGTGCGAGTCGGACTCGCGCAAGGTTTCCATACCATTCACTATTGATGTCGAGCAAAAATGGCCAAAAAATTAAGTTTGTTGTATGGGAGCCCCCCTTAATTATTATTATTATTCTGTTTTTAGTATTTGTTGTTATAGCGGCAACGGTAATACATCATTTGTGAAAATTTCAACGTTCTAGTTATAACGGTTCATGAGATACAGCCTGGTGTCAGACGGACAGACAGACAGACATACTCAGTCTCTGTAATAGGATCCCGTGTTTTTTTAACGTTTTCAAGAAAACCCATATCATCATCATGTCAGCCTATGGACGTCCACTGCTGGACAAAAGCCTCCCCGAAGGATCTCCACAACGACCGGTCTTGCGCTGCCCACATCCAATGGCTTCCAGCGACTTTAACCAAGTCGTCAGTCCACCTTGTTGGAGGCCTTCCCACACTGACCCATGTATGTAATTAGTAAATCAACACTAACCAATCATATCCAAGGGCAGAAGTGGAGCGTCCAGCGCCAGCACGGCATCCACCACCATTTTGGAGAAGTAATCCTTCTGCTGATGGATCAGTTTAGAAGACATCGCTGTGGCGGCGCATTTCTGGAGTAGGTCTCTGTGAAATACAACATTATATACATAAATACGGACAAACGACGTGCATGTATGAGATGACTGATGAGCGTGTATGAAGTGAAAGAAGTGTGTTTGTATCGTAGCAAGTGGAGGGAAGTCTCTGTCTACCTCGATGGGGAAGATTTTGGAATTTGCTTATATACTCAGCGCAGGAAAAACTTCGATACCGCGTTTCAGGTTTTGTATGCGAATCTACTTTGGTAACGAGAATGTTTGTATCGTAGCAAGTGGAGGGAAGTCTCTGTCTACCTCGATGGGAGAGAGGTGTATACTCGTCACACCTCTCTTTCATCTAGGTAGGCAGAGACCACTTCCCTCTACATGCTACGATACGATACATAAAATAAAATAGCTCTAAGATTTTGAATGATTTAAGACAAGTGGAACGAAGTGGTCTCTGCCTACCCTGATGGGAGAGGCGTGACGGATATGTATGTATGTCTGTACATATTTATTTATGTGTGGATGGTAGGTATGTATGTAAGTTATGATAAGCTTGACTCATACGGCAAAGAATGGCAAATCCTGGCACACAGCAAAACTGGATGGAAAGCAATGAGACCCTTGCCCAACAGTGGGATGTGACAAGCTAGCTTTGTAATATAACTGTATGAAAATTAAAAATGAAAATGAAAAATCATTTAATCCTGTAGGTTTTGACAACACTTAGGACGGGTTATTTTTTAAAGTTAACACTAGATTCGCAAGAGTGCAGTTTTCCCCAGAGAAGAACCTAGCAAGAAACTCTGTAGGGTTGCTCTTTTCAATTTAAGTTTTACAAATCTCAGGCATAAACACAGAAACATACAATAAAATTAATATTTCAAAAGAGCTATCCATAAATAAATAATAAAAATTTGACCCCGCAATATCCAGGAAAAAGTAAGGTAATAAATGGGAAACAGAGAAGTGAAAGGCTTAGTTTGATAGGATCCGCATGACATGACCGGCCATCACAGCAGCACCTTCACACAGGTCTTAATGCATGTGCCAGCCATCAACCCCTTCCACATATTTATGTATATCTGTGTGTGTGTGTTATAAAAGCCTCATTTCATTCTAACAAGATCCTCACATACATTCAGAAATTGGATCCGTTTCTTATAATCATTGGCTTTTTTTTACATTACTGATAAATAAATATAAGAATTAAAGACATTGTCGTAGTCGATATGCAATAATCGATAACCGATAATCGATTTTCAATAATCGATAACTGATATTCAATAACCGATAATTGACATCCAATAACCGCTATCCAACAATCGACAACCTATATTCAAAAATCGATAATCGGTATTCAATATTCGATAACGGTCACCCAAGAATCGATAATCGACACTCAATAATCGATAACCGATACTCAAAAGTCAATAACCGATGAAAAAAATCGATAATCGATATTAAAGATCGATAATACTTGCTATATGATACTCAATGTAAACAAACATGTACCTCTGTTCCTGCGGCGACTTGTTATCAATCTTCACAGCTAACTCCTTTACTTTATCTACGGCCAGACGCGACGCTGTACGGATCGCACGTACTATTATGCGGGGGTGGACGCCTGAAACGGAAATATTACATATTTCAATTCAATTCAATAAAGATTTATTCATAGGTAACCCAAAATTGCCCATCGATCTGGATGCATTCTACAAACATGACCGGCCCAACTCCATTTTAATCTGGCAGCTTTGTTGCCCACGTCAGTGATCCCCGTCAAGAAGCGCAATGTAGTGTTGCGTATTCGGTCACAACTGAATGGGCGCCACTAGATGGTCACAGACGCCGAGGTAGACCTCGAAAAAGATGGAGAGACAATCTAGATGCATTTTCACGAGAATGCCGGGTCGCTACCGGAGACCGTGTTAAATGGAAAGTCGCAGGGGAGGCCTTTGCCCAGCAGTGGTATCTTAATGGCTAACAAAAAAAAACCAAAATTACAATAGAATGCGTCAGAAATATAAAACAAAAAATAAAAACAAAAATATAACAAGTTAATAAAAGTAAAAGCAAATTAACTGACTGAAGCTACGCTGACTTCGGGAGGCAGATTCCCCAGAGAAGAAGCCAGCAAGAAACTCTAAGAGGCTTATCATGGAAATTGAATATTCTACGAATAAATTTTCACAAATGATGTATTACCGTTGCCGCTATAAAAACAAATACTAAAAAGTTCGAGTTACGACCCATGTTCCTTGTGGAAAGTTGTTCAGTTTCATGAGGACTATCGCTGTGTTTCGGCTTTATATACCCTTTCTGTTACACCCTGTATATAGATTAAGCCCCCTTAATACAACAAACGTGATTTTTTTGCCCGATATCAATAGTGAATGGTATGGAGCCCTTCCTGCGCGAGTCCGACTCGCACTTGACCGGTTTTTCCCAAGATATGACGATAAATGCGTACGAAATAGCGGGCAGCCTCTAGTATGTATATTTGCCTCTTACCTTCTTCAATAAAAGGTTTCATTCTCTTCAATAACTCTCCAGCTAATATCACAACAGAAGTAGTGCCGTCTCCCACCTGTATAAGAGTTATAGTGTTATAAAGGTTCTATAACAGTTATATGACACTGATATAAGAGTTTAAGCATCATAATGGTGTTTGTCCTTCAATGAGTTAGGAAATTGGATCCGTTGTTTTAATCATTTTAGTTCCTTAATTTACCTAGTAAAAAAATTTTTTTTTTTTGCCTGTTTCGTCCCAATGCTGGGCAAAAGCCTCTCTCGTGCCTCTCCCATACTGTGTAAAAACTTTACTTCTCAATCAGTTTATTATTATTTATTTATTTCTATATCTCAATTTAAGTCAGCAGTGTCAATGGCATTTTTTGACACATCTGGTATTCTGCTAAACAATGGCTTACAGTGATTGCGACTAAGGGTCGGCGCGCAGAGCATTTTTGATTGTCATATTATTATCGACATTGTTCTCATTAGATTAATATTCAAATATTCATGCTAAGCTAGCTGCTTTGCGTTCCGTCTGGTATTCGCCGACCCTTATAATCTTCTAATAGAACTCACCTCAGCATCTTGTGACTTCGCGATGTCAACCAAAGTTTTAGCGGCAGGGTGTACAATATCCAGCAACTGAAATGAAACAATCAAATATTATCATAAAACCTTAATACAGCCTTAAATCTTATAAAAGTGTTATAATGCCTCATGTCTACTATCAAAAATCAACATTTTTGTTTTCAGAAATTGGATCCGTGGTTTTTAATCATTGGCAAAATTTATACATACAGTGCTACCAAGTTATCTGTGAACCGGCCGTTATTGTAACTACGGCCACTAATACGGAAATGTCAAATTCCAGAACTGCTGCGATTGGTAGAAATACAATTTTGTATTACTACTAGCGCCGCCGTTTAGTTCACAGATAACTTGGTCTGCCTGTACATACATATCTGTCACGTCTCTCTCCCATTGAGGTAGACAGAGACTTCCCTCCAGAAGTCTCTGTGTACAATGGGAGGGAGACGTTAAAGTTAAGTATGTATGTACAGTGCTACAAGGATCTTTTGCACGTGGCGGAAATTGGAACTAACGATATCATCTTGTAAATTGTCATTATTTTGAGTTATTTATTCACCACCCACGTCCTGTTAACAATGTCACTCAAGTGCCAATAGATCCTTGTAGCACTTTATGTAATTATTAATGAATAAATACCTTCATTATGGTAGCTCCATCATTAGAGATGACAGCTTTCCCGTTGTGGTCTACTATCAGTTTGTCCATGCCACGAGGGCCCAGTGTAGTGCGGACCTGAAACACAAATTAATGTTAGTTTAATAAATATGTCGTTATTCGTTATCAGCCCATATATGTCCCCACCGAGGGGCACGAGCCTACTCTCATACAGAGAGTGATTTGGCCGTAATCCACCACGCTGGGGAGGCGGGTTGACGGATTTCACAAACATCTTCGAATTTCTTCTCTAGTGTATGCAGGTTTCCTCACGATGTTTTCCTTCACCGTTAGCGAGTGGTAATCGAATAAATTGATCCATACATGAGAAAACTCAGAGGTACGTGCCCGCGCCAGGATTGGAACTCGCGCTGTTGGAGTTCGAGGCAAGCGTTCTACTAACTGGGCTACCACCGCTCACATTTTTATCATGCTTACTAAAATGCATGACTTACAATTGTAAAAAAAAAATCTATATTTTCTCTGTTACAAATACAGGTAAATTCTTTATGAAATAAGTGTCTTTGAACCTATATTAGGTAAGTAATATTTTTGTTAATATATCTCTACTTTCCAGATTATTTATTTTTAGATTTTAGGGGTATTTTTTTTCTTTTAGTTCATAAAAAAATATTAGAAACACATTTTTTACTTGATCAAATACATAAATAAATACAAAGATACAGAGCATCACAGTTACGGAGTGGGGGCTATTAACGTCACTCCTAGGTAAAAATCTTACTTAGGCGTGACGTCACGAGCAACTTTAACCCAGTGTATCTTAAGTCATTTTTAGTTAATGAGAAAAATTATGTGTCGAATATTTTAAAATTATCTATGTGATGGACGAAAAAAATTCTTTTAGTCATCATGCCTATTCCCCAATGGGAGAGAGGCGTGACAGATATGTTTGTATGTATGCCTATTGAAAGACACTTTTATAAATCAGTACATAAAAAATCACTCACAGCATCTACAACAAGCTGGCACGCATTGATGTTGGAGACCACCTGCGGCTTCCCTTGGGACTGGTCCGTCCCCTCACGCAGCACTAAGATCTGAGGTTGCTGGAGTAAGGTGGAAGATCAGGGTTAGTTGGTATTTTAAGGTAAAACTTTTTTTGTGATAAATAAATACTTAATACTAGTTATGAGTTTGGGTAAATTATTTGTTTTTAAGGACTCAATGTTAGGCCCAGAACACACAATGAAACTAGCAGTTTCAGATGCATTGCAGTTGCATTTCACCGTGTGTTCTGGGTCTTAGTCTATTAGATAATTAGATAGGTACTGATTTTAGATAGAATTTTCTTCAATTTGTAATATTATAAAAAAGTTACATTTTTTTTGACAGTTTTTTTACTTTTACTCACAAAAAAATCCTTCTAATATTATAAATGTTAATGTTTGTGCCGATGGATGGATTGATGTTTGTTACTTCATCACGTAAAAACCACTGAACAGATTTTGACGAAACTTTACAATATTGTAGCTTGCACATCAGAATAACACATAGGCTATATTATTCTAAGATATTGTGTAATGTTTGCCAAGATATGACCGTAAATGCGAACGAAGTCGCTGGAAGCTTCTAGTATTATTTTTTTTAAACTTATAATAATGCCTCATGTCTACTATCATGATCCACACATTTTCTTTCAGAAATTGGATCCGTGATTTTTAATCATTGGCATTATTGTATTGTTATAATAGAAATTACTAGACAAATCTTAATCCGAGTTAGGAATTTTTTTTAGGCAAATAACAATTTTCTTTTAATATTTCCAATACAGACTAGCACAAAACTGAACTGGCTGTAAAACACGAAGCGGGGAGCCTTTGCCCAACAGTGGGACGAATCTATATTAAAAAAGATCAAATAATAAGAATTTGTAGCCAGTTTGTTAAGTTAATTAAACTTTTCATAGTCAATATAAGAAATCTATAATATTTTTCTCTAGTAAGGTTATTTATTTGTTTATAATGATAGTTTTGGATGTTCAAGTGAAAATTAAAGCATTTTTCATTCAATTATCGGATATCACATGAGCAGTTGGTTTCGAGTGTTGAACTGAGTCATAGACAAAATTTGATACCGAATTTATCAATACGAAATTTATTGTTATTTCTTTAAAAAATACTCTTAAATAACAGCAGACGGAATATATTGTTGATAACCATACCCATACCGATGAAATTCCTTTCAAATTCCAAGTAAAAACACTTATGAACAGAGATTTCCGAAAACCTTAACCTAGAGAATAATTTCACTATTTTCGAAATAAATACACCAGTTTTCAAAGAAATATCACTCGAGTATAGTAATTTGGGCATCCCGGCTCATGGCGAGATAAAAAGAATAGAGAAATGGTGTAGGATTATACGGGAAAAGTTGAATTTTATTACCATTTTGGAATATTCCGGACAATTTTCACAAAAACAATAAAGAACGAACGGTACGGTATTCAACTGACAAACTGACAATGACAGTGACAGTATTTTTTTATGCGTGACAATAAAAAAAGTTTATTGAGTTTAGAATTTCAGAGAGGTTTCATTTCATTCAAATAATCTTAATATTGCAAAAATGCTAGGATTTTGGCACGATTAAGGCTGTTTTCTAAATAAAAATCTTGATAGTTGTATCATAGTCACAATATTGACATTCTTGTATAAAAACAAGTGCTAATCGAAAGTACAATTCAGTCGATCGACTACAATAATAATTGGTTAAACATGGTTGAACAACACTAAAGAAAAAAAATAGTCTCTTTGTGTGGCCAGCTTGATATGTTGCAGCCAGTTCAGATAATTTTAATTTTTATTTATTTTATTCAAAAAACTTTAAATCTTATCGAAAGTAAGTGTTGAATATAACTATCACCTAGTATATATATAATATCATTGACTATCACTCATTATTATTTATTATTAATCACTATTTCCCAAGCTGAAATAAGCAAAATAATTTTATTTCAATGTTAATGATTCTTCAGTGACTGTAGTTTTAAACCTAAGCGAGAAACACTACTGGCAACATTATGGCATTTTGGTTGGTTGCAAACCGTGCGAGGCACGTCGTGTTTTATTTTCAGTTTTTTCTTTGATTTATTCTGTAAAAACCTTCTAATTGTGGATGAAATCGCAGGAAAATTAAAAATGAGTCGCCAAGTGGACGTGAAAGCGTTAATTTCGCACATAGTGCGTGGAGACGGGGCCGATAAATGCCGGATTTGTATGGGCGATACGTCCGAAGGGCAAGTGTACCTCGGCGATACAGTTATGATGGACGGAGACAAGCCTGTGAGCCTTTCTGAACTGCTGGAAACCATAACAGGAGTCGAGGTAAGCTTAATTTTTCGTAAATACAAAGTCTCAGTATCAATCAGTGTTGATAAACGTTAATTTCTTGTGAGAAACGGAACGGCGTCATTCCCGCCTTGGCGGACAAAATGGCCGCGATTCGTTTTACGAAATAAAATTCGATTTACATAAAATAATTTTATTTGCTAATTTCGTTGTAAACATTGATTGATAATGATACTTAAATTATAAATTAGCATTAATTATATTAGAAATTATACGTTTAGGCATATAAAGCTTAATTCTATCACGTTTACGAAGATAGCTATAGGTGACGCAACAATATTATGCCCTTAACAACAATAACCTTCAAATCGCCTCAATTTTAATTAAAATTAATACTTAAGCATAGCTCAAGTGTTAACATTTCGCAAATTAAACGGAATTTCTGTTGTTTTTTTGTAACTGTCTTTATAAACTTCACCCTTACACAAATTGTACAAATATTGTTAAGTACTTATTAGAAAAATACAGTTATTAATGAAACAAACTGGATATAGCAAACTTCACCTAATAAAATGTAGATAGAAAAGCCCAGACCACAGAACGACTGCAATTCGGTGGCCGATTGACTAGTGCCCTGGTTGCAGGTCCACCTGGATGGAGTACGACCTTCAGGGCTTTGCACCGTCTGCCTCCACGCAACCCTTAACGCTGCAGCCTTCAGAAAACTCTGCTGGACAGCGACTGATAAATGGCAGAATGCTGTAGAGCTCTTAGGAACACTTCCAGACTTAGACATTGAAGAGAAACACTCCATTCATGCAGTTCTGGAAGAGCATCAAATGATGATCATTTATGATCAAATTGATATTAAAAAAGAAGAAAAATCTGATTCGGAGACTTCAGAAGAAGACACAACAAAAAACTCTTGTAAAACAAAACCAGTAAAATCATTAGAAAGATTTTGCAGCTGTCCTCATTGCGGGAAAACATTCATCTATGCACTAGCTTTATATGAACATTTAATGGAGTCAACAGATGATAAAAGAGTCTGCTACATATGCACTAAAGTGTTAACCCGTGATACTTTGGGGAAACATTTAAAAACTATTCATAAAAAGGATGTATTCAGTTGTAAGAAGTGTTCAACAGTGCTGCCAACATTAAGACAGTTAAAAAGACATGTTTCTAAAGTCCACGCTCCTGGACCTTATTCTTGCACTGAGTGTGGTCATAGTTTTACCTCAATGCCGGCTTTAAACGGTCACTCGACTATACATTTAGCTAAAGACTGCCCGAATTGCGGCAAAATGTTCCGAAACCGAAGATGTTACACCCATCACGTGAAAATATGCTGTAATTTAAAGAAAAATAGAGATAATAAACAAAATTGTGTTATAGAAGTTTCAGATAACAAGAAAATTAAAATAGGTCCCAAGGGCAGTGCTAACAAAGAATGCTTATGCGATTATTGCGGCAAAACCTTCGCTGGGAAGAAGTTTGTACGCGCTCATATACAAATTGTACACATGAGGAACACGCATACGTCTTGTCCTTACTGCGGGAAGTCTTACGCGGCTGCCCACATGACGGAACATATAAAAAAACACCAACAAACTTTATCTTTTACTTGCGAACATTGCGGCATGACTTTAAAGTCCAGGTTAGGGTATATCCAGCATTTGCGTCTTCACACAGGAGAAAAACCTTATAAATGTAAACATTGTTCGGAGACTTTCTCAGCGTCGTCTAGAAGGTCGGAACATATTAGGAAATCTCATAGAAAACCTGAAGAATTAATTTTGAAGCATGCTTGCGAGTTCTGTCCAGCTCGATTCCGTTTACCTTACAAACTAAAACAGCATGTTTCTACAGTTCATGAAAGCAAAGACAGTACCGCTAAAAGGCACAAATGCCCAACGTGCCACATTTCCTTCGGAAGCGTTCGGGGTTTAGTGAATCATAGCAAAACACATCAGACTATCAATTTAAAAGATATCATGAAAGTCGAAAAGGCTAAAGCTGAAAATGTAAAAGCTTTTACATGCAATAAATGCCAGATTACATTTAAAAGTATGGAGGATCTAGCAAGCCATGCTAAAACGCATCAAATACTAAAAGATGTTCAAACTAAAGAGTCTCAAACACAAAATTCAAGATTAAATAAGTGTGAGACTTGTCAAATGATATTTGGTAGTTATAGAAGACTCTTAATACATAGTAAAACACATGGAGCTGCGAATTTAAATTCGAAACTGGCTAGTGTGGAAAGAAAAAAGTTATTTAAAAAGGAAGTGTCCGAAAATGACGTTAAAACTGAATTAAATAATTAATAGAAGATACAGAGCTGGGGTCCAAGTCTGCTTATTTAAAATAGCCTCAGTTGTGTGCCGGCAGTGTCAATGGCATTTTTAGACATATTTGGTTGTTCTGCTAAACAATGGCTTAAGGTCTACCTATCTACACGGATCCGGGCCGTGCCCGGGACGTATCCGGGCCGTGGCCCGTCAGGAGGGAAAACAATACGTCGTTATGACAACGTGTCCGGCACGTGTCAGGGAAAAAATATCATTCCATACGCTTTTTATGGATTCGTTCACACACGTTGTCATGACGACGTAGTGTTTTCCCTCCTGACGGGCTACGGCCCGGATCTGTGTAGATAGACCTTAACACTGATTGCAAACAAATGTGTCAATTACTCATTGACACTTTGCCAACACATAACTGAGAGTCTGAGTCTATAGAAAATTAGCAGACTTGGGCCCCAGTTATCTGTACAGAATTAATATTTCTATAAGCATTTTTGTAAACATATCACCTTTTTGAAGAAATGTTACATATTTATATCATACTAGAGGCTGCCCGCTACTTCGTTCGCATTAGTCGTCATGGGGCTTAGCATGGCGAGCCGCGACAATTATCTCACGTATGCTGTCCTTATCACATTTAATACTATAGACAGAGACGTAAGCGTGACAAACGCACGACAACGTCTTGTCACAGAGTGCCATGCTAAGCTAGCATATCTTGGAAAAAATCATGATATCATAAAATAATATAGCCTATGTGTTATTCTGATGTATAAGCTATAATATTGACAAGTTTCATCAAAATCTGGTCAGTAGTTTTTGTGTGAAAAAGTATCTATCCATCGATCGGCACAAACTTTGACATTTATAATATTAGATCTTACTAATATTATAATGCCAATATTGATGGATGTTTGTTACTCTTTTACGCAAAAAATACTTAACATATTTTGATGAAACTTAGCTATCTTGTAGCTTACACATCAGAATAATCTAATCTAGCCACCCGTGTCCTAATGCTGGGCAAAGGCCTCTCCTCATCGGCCATGACTTTCTGTCTTGAGCTTCCTCCGCCCAAGTACTCAAGTAGGTGTCCAGCTCGTCCCGTCACCTTTTCCTATAGACAAAATTATTTTGACATAATATTGTGTACGTTTTCCTAGATATGTTAAATGCGTTCGAAGTTAGTGTCTGCCTCTAGTCCTAATAATCCTAATAATATTATAAATGTCAATGTTTGTGCCGATGGATGGATGGATGTATGTTACTTCATCACGTGAAAACCACTGAACAGATTTTAATGAAATCTTACAATAACATGGCTTGGACATCACAATAACACATAGGCTATATTATTTTAGGATATTTCGTGTATTTTCAAAGATGTTACGTTAAATGAGTACGAAGTCACTGTCTGCGTAGTAAAATAACAAAGTACATGAATACTTACATTGTCAATTCAAGCGCATTTTCTGTAGTTTTGATTTAAAGTAGTATTTTTCAAACTGTGGGTCGCGAAGCCCTACTCGGGGGGTCGCCAGCAAAGAGAAAATGTCAAAATTCACAACTAAGTACAATCAAAACATAATTTTTGTGATTAACCAACTGTCCTCGTACTTACTATCAAAACTCTCGCGGTATTTTGCAGAATTAAGGTCGTAATCTGGACAAATAGTGTATGTAAGTACCAATAAAAGGGGGTCGCCAAAATTTTTCAACCCGAAAGGGGTCATCATTTAATTTAAGAGTTAGACTCTTGTCGGTGGAGCGTTCGCCATCTAGGCCTATCCTCTGCCAGTGCTTTAACTTCTTGATACGATATGACGTTATCTTTCTCTTTCACTTGAGTGATGTAAGTACGTCGCGGTCTTCCTCTGCCTCTCTTCCCCTCAACCTTTCCTTCAATAAAGGGGTCGTGATACCAAAAAGTTTGAAATCCACTGGTTTAAATAATCTGTTTTCTAGTTTTAATTTATTTAAGTTACAGTTATACGTAATGTCTAGATTATTTTAATTATGAGATTGAATAAACCGATATGAAAACATAATATTGAAAGATTTTTTTTTTCTATTCTAAATAAGTTTGGGGAAAATAATCCTTTTTTAAAACACTTTTATTAGATTGTCGTCTATATGACTATGTAATCAAATATTGTGAAATCAATTTGACCATCTTCCCATTATTATAAATAAAGATAAAGACCACTCCCTACTCGATGTGGTCAAAATTCAAAACAAGTTTATTTCAAAGGCACATGTACATGCATTTGAAAACCTGATACCTATACTTAATTAGTACCTACCTATATTTTTTTAAGCTAACGTTAGATTCGCAAGATCCAATACCCTTTTCACTTCATCCACATTTAGCAAAAATATACTTAAGTCAGACAAGCAAAGAAAATCGTCTCAAAAAAGAAGATAAAAAAACTGCGTGTGCGCATGTCAGAGAAATTGATAGAGAAATCTTGTTTTAGGTGGAGTGCCTGCCAACTCAGCCCCACACTATTTGCAAACTATGCATGGCTGACTTCTTAGCCGCACTCCCTCTCATCCAACTAGCGAGAGATTCAACGAGAAAATGGGACCAAATTATTAATTTTCTTTCAAACTATGAAGTCCCAGATAAAACTAAGAATGTTTACGTGATTGTAGAAGATAACAATGTGGAGGCAATAACGGATACAGTGAAAAGCGTGGCGCCAAAAGCGACTAACAAAACGCAAGCGTTTAAGAATTTCAAAATGAGATTGCGTCGGAAAAAAGCACAGACTATGCGAATGTGGAAAAGTTACGAACCTGAAAATATCGAAAGCGATTGCTATCAATGCCCTGAATGTTCAATCATGTTCACGAAATCCACATTCTACAACCGACATATCAAAATATTGGGTTTAAAATGCTGCTTTCTATGCAAAAAAGTTGTCAGAATTGCTAAATTCGACGAACATCTACGCCGGCATGGGAAACAAGCTTTTAAATGCAAGATTTGTTTTGACGCTTTCACTAAAAGAAGCGCTTTGGATACGCATTTTCAGAAAAATCACAAAAAGGAGTGGGAGTTCTGCTCGTATTGTCGAAAATCTTTCGTACATTTAAGTTCGCACGGTTTTATACACGAACCGCAAGTTTGCAGAGGTTGCAACAAAAAGTTCTCAAACAAGACTTGTTTTCGATTGCATTTATGTCCAAATCGGGCTCCTATGTTCTCTCACTACATCTGCGATTACTGCTCAGAGAAATTCACAAAAAAACAAATGTTAAGAGTACATATTCGAATCAAACATGTAAACAAACGCGAATTCCAATGTGACGTTTGCGGTAAAAACTTCATAAACCGACAAGGTTTGGAAGAACACGACAATATACATAATAAAATCCTAGACAGATACGTCTGTCCACTATGTGGCCTTAAATACAGTACACGAAGGGGCTACGAAAAGCATATGCATAGACACAACGGAAAAACTTACACTAATAATCGGAAAAAATACGAATGCCCGATTTGCGGGGTGCAGTTGTCGGCTAAATTCAGATTGGCGCCGCATATGAAAAGTAAACATAATATTGTAGCAAGTGAAGTTGGTGACCATTTAGTGCCTTAGGGTTTGATCTAGTGTTGTTGCAACAGCGATAGTTTCGCTATCGATAGTTGACCTTGAAAATAAGTCGATAGCGTGAATAATCCTATCGAAAGTATCGAAATGCTACAATACTATTATACTATCGATAGTGAAAAATAGGCGATACTATTGTATTTTGTCGAAACTATCGATAGTACCGTAAGGATCGATATTTTCGGTAGCCCTATCGATAGTATGACTGAATATCAAGGTCACGATAATATTGCAATATCATATATAATCGATAGACTATCGATATCGCAACAACTCTAGTTTGATCATGCGAAATCGCATTTTGACATAATCCTAGTGCGATAAGGTAGAAGGAATAAAGCGCGCGGTTGTTTTATGCGTTTCTCGGAGAGTCAGAAGCATGCGGTCAGGGGGCTTAGCACGGCGTGCCGCGACAATTATCTCACGCATGCTGTCCTTATCACATTTAAAACTATAGACAGAGACGTAAGCGTGACAAACACATGACAACGTCTTGTCACGGAGTATATGCTAAGCTAACTGGTTACTTGCAGCGTATATAACAACCGCGCGTTTCAAAGCGGTTACGCACTACATCTGATTCGTGATATTTAGTATAGATCCGAGAACTATTTCTATACTAAAAGAGAATGCTTATAAAGTATGGAACAAATACCCAGGCGCAAACGAAATGTATCTCAGTTTATTAGTTTAAATGAGTAATAAAATGCCACATAGGGGCCATCGTCAAAATCGGTGGCTAAATGTCGAAAATTGCTATTGGTACTTTCATAGGGGTTAATTTTGAAGATTATTTTCCTAAAAAAAACCTAGTAATATCTCATTATTTGAGATTGACATACTATCGAAGCATTAGAGCAATTAAGTTAGGTGAGGTTTCAGGAAAGGTTATCAGCCTGGGTATTTTTTGAGCATTCTCTTTTCTCGGATCGTATGAGAATCGGATGCAATACGTAACCGCTCGTCATAAGATTATTTCAAAAAAAAAAAATACAGTACAAGATCAGCATTGTGTGCAATAATAAGCTAGTAGTTTAGTTACAGATAGGTAGAAACTTTTTGAAATCTTTACAGGTGTAAAATATACATCTTAAATATTAACAATCAACTTTAAAATATAGCAATAATATAATTATTCTTACTTGGGGACTTCCCTTATAACTTTATTACGCCATCATTTTTAGGGTTCCGTACCCATAGGGTGAAAACGGGACCCCATTACTGAGACTTGGCTGTCCGTCCGTCTGTCACCATCACCAGGCTGTATCTCATGAACCGTTATAGCTAGAGCGTTGAAATTTTCACAAATGATGTATTACCGTTGGCGCTATAACAAATATTACTAAAAATAGAATAATAATAATAATTAAGGGGGGCTCCCATACAACAAACATGATTTTTTTTGCTATTTTTGCTTGATATCAAATATCAATAATGAACGGTACGGAACCCTTCCTGCGCGAGTCTGACTCGCACTTGGCCGGTTTTTCTCGGATCAATTATATGATCTTAAATTGGATCTAAAATAATTGAATATGAGAAAATGAATCATAGTCCTATATGACATTATCCAATTGACTTCATAGATCGAAGAACCAAAAAAAGATAGTATAATTGTTCGCGACAAACCTTCTAAAATCCACCACTAGCAGCGTAAAAAGGCATCCTCATATCTATAGCACATACCACTTTCCATAACATACATTAAAATCCACATAAATACAGAAATAGAATATTTTAGAATAATATTTCGGCAAAAGAAAGTTCTACAAAACACGCGAATATTGAAAATGTCAAAACAAACAAATGTCAAACGCGAGACGTCCAGAAACTTCGCACGTCATCGAACACATTCTGCCAATTCCAGAATCACAAGTACATATGAAAAACAGAGACAGAAATAGTCATTAGAAAGAGAAGTCCGAAGAATGTTATCGAAACTTCTGAACGCAACCAAAGTAAAACAGGCTACAGTCCCGCACAATAATAATATATTCCTTAATAAGTTACTTAATGTGACAGTACTGTACTGAGTTTTTACAATACCAGACGCCCTAGTCTACTAATTTACAATATCCTCAGTTGTGTGTCGGCAGAGTGTCAATGGCATTGTTTGACACATTTGGTCGCAAGTGTAAGCTATTGTTTAGCAGAATACCAAATGTGTCAAAATATGCTATTGACACTGCCGACACACAACTGTGGCTATTTTAAATTAGCAGGCTTGGATCACAGATGTTTTACAGTTCTGTAGTGTCTTTAACATAAGCAATATCTTTGTACATTTATATTGTAAACATGTTTGCCAATTAGATTTAAAATTAAATCATTAAAACTTAAAATTAATGTGTATTTAATTTGAAATTAGTAGTTTTAAATACAAAACAACATTCAAAAAGTGTATACGAAAATGTATGTCACCAAATCCCGCCTCATTCCACTTGCGTACACGCAACGATCTCGATTATTTATTACTGATTTCATTCATACATACATACATACATATCCGTCACGCCTCTCTCCCATTGGGGTAGGCAGAGACCACTTCCTTCTACTTGCTACGATACAAACACACCTCTTTCGCTTCATCCACATTCATCAGTCGCCTCATACATGCACTTCAGTTTAGGGTACCTACCTACTCTTGATTTGGCCTTCCTTGTACAAGTCCCCGATTTGATCGAGATACGTTCGTCTTGGCCTTCCCCTCCCAACGTTTCCATCCACTATTTCAATTATAAAAAAATAGGTACTTACCTATGTAAATTTGAATTTAGCTATTCGATATCGTTTAGAAAACAATACTTAACGACGTATCAAAGATACCCAAGAAGCCAACCTAAAATATGATCATTTTAAACAGATATACAATTGATATAAAAGGAAATCATGTTAGTTACACTATAACTCAAGAATTCCTTAACCGACTTGGCTAAAAATTGATAGGGAGGTAGCTAAAAACCAGGAGAAGGATATATGATACTTTCTATCCTAATTAAAAAATAAAATTTTGTTTATTTATTGCGTCTAAGGTGGAACAAAGCTCGCTTGGTCACCTCATCATTAAGAGCATCGCTCTTGTCGGTGTAGTCTACGCCACTCTGCTCTACTCTCTCCGTTTGAGCACCTGATACGACACAACTTCTATTCCCTCTTTAATTCGGAGCCAGCTAGCTTAAGATAAAAAGAAAACGGAAGAACGGACTGATTTCAGGTGCCTGGATGGTTTCAGGTTGCAGAGGACGAAGAGATGCCTACGGGAGTGTGCGGCGTATGCGCACGCGACGCCCTCAACGCGTACCGATTCAAGAACCTCTGCGCGCAAGCACACAACTCCTGGATCACCGCTGTCAATGCTCTAAGCGTGATAGATGATCCAAGTACCGATGACAAGACTTACTATATCTTCTACGACAATGGTATCGAAACTGTAATTAGAGATCAAGTCACCAAAGTGATTAACCCAGCTGAAGCGTTAGACAGATTGAACTGCAAAATAGAGCCGGAAGAACCTAAACCAAAAGTACCACGGGTGCTAAAACACTGTAAATGCCCAGATTGTAAGAAACCGTTTAAAATGCCGCATTTTTTAAACCAACATCTGAAAATGACGAATAAAAGGGCTTGTACGATATGCGCTGAAGTTTTAGATAAAAAATTAATAGCGGTACATTTGTATCATGTTCATGATATTATAATGTCCTACTGCCAGTTTTGCTCCAAAGTGTTCCAAGACAAAAAGCTTTTACAAGTACACATGATCAAGCATAAATACGAAACGAATAGCTGTGATGTTTGCAAAGCTGTATACCCTAATCCGAGAGGTTTAAGAGCTCATATGGCGTCACACGGCATCTTCCAATGCAACGGATGCGGACACGATTTCGAAAATCGAAAATGTTTGACATACCACCAGAAGAACTGCAAAAAGTACAGCGCGAAGTCTCAAAAAATTAGTAATTTATTTATTTGCGATCACTGCGGAGCGAAATACGATAAAAAACCGTCCTTAAAAATGCATATAGCACAGAAACATATGAATGTCTTACCTTTCGTCTGTCAAACTTGCGGGAAGCGAGCGTCGACTCTTGCGCACCTAAGATCTCACGAAACAGTGCACAGTGAAAATCGACAGGTATTCAAATGCCATTGCGGAGCTGAAATGCGGACGTTTCTAGGCTATCAATTGCATCAGAGAATCCATAGCGGGGAGAAACCTTACCAGTGTGATGAATGTGGCGAGTGCTTCCTCTCGGCTTCTAGAAGACTAGATCATATAAAAAGACGGCATAGATCCACTCAAGAAATGCCTCATGTCTGTGACCAGTGCGAGGCGCGGTTCATCAGGCCTTTTGAGTTGAAGAAGCATTGCCTTTCAGTCCATTATGGGCAAGATGTTAAACCTTTAAAGAAAAGAGTTAAGAGGGCTATTTGAAGGTTATTTTGTTTTAATTTTAATAATGTTGCGTTGCGTGTGCCTATTATTTCGTGATAGTTTAACTTTTATCGTTACATACATACATATCTGTCACGTCTCTTTTTCCTAATACCGGGAGAACAGTGGGCAGCACAGTACTGCTACGATTTAATGATTTTTTAAAGGTATAGATATGTTACCTTTATAGTGATTGGCGTTTTAAATTTGTGCCGAACAATGATTACAATGACATTAATGACAGCACGTCAAATCATACTCCAAATGTCTTCAGACTAACTGAGACTAGCTACAAGTTGTCTTAAATAGGTCTATTTACAGTCTTCAAAATGTGCGCGCATATAACATATCTGCACTTAGTATATATATAATATCATTGACTGCTACTGTTTAAACGCACAGAATAGTACTGTCTTCAACTACCTTGACAAATTCTGTGCGTTTAAACAGTACTGTGCTGCCCACTGTTCTGCCTCACTGTTCTGCCCTCGTGTGAAACCGGCATAAGGACCGGCGCAACGCAGAGCATTTTCGATTGTCAACAGATTTTGAATATTATTCTTATGAGAGTCGATAATAATATGACAATCAAAAATGCTCTGCGCTTCGTTAAGTCTGCGCCAGACCTAAGTTATTTCGTAGTAGTCTTACCTACATATCTGTCACGTCTCTCTCCCATCGAGGTAGACAGAGACCATTTTCCACTTGCTACGATACAAACACACTTTTTTATTATGTTTGGTGATAGGTATAGGCTGATTTATGCTGAATTTAAATAGGTAATTGAGCTAATACTAAGAGACTCAAAAATAAAAAATCTTATTAGGTAATTAGTAGTATTTACATTCTTTAGATAGAAAAAACCATTCTAAATCATAAAATTATATTTTAAAGACAATACTCTCTATACAGAGTTTTAAGTATCACTTTCCTTTTACTCGCCGAGAGTTGAATGACCTTTGCGTTAGAGCGCGCTATTAATAATGAAATTCTTAATTAAAAAAGAGTTAATTTTTTTTTTTTTCATGGAATATGTTCTATACGTACATTACTAACACTATACCAGGGGGCTTAGCACTTCGTGCCGCGACAATTATCTCACGCATGCTGTCCTTATTACATTTAAAACTATAGACAGAGACTTAAGCGTGACAAACGCATGACGTCTTGTCACGGAGTGCCATGCTAAGCTAGCTGGTTAAAAGGAAAGTGATACTTTTCTTTAAATTAGTGAACGATAGAAAAGGATATGTATGTATATTCGTGATAACAAACAACTTTTACTATGTGACCAAGTACGAAATCTTTAAAAAAAATCCTCAATAGTACCTACTATCTGCTGATGTATTTTGTATGGGGGGTTCCAAATTTTTTGAACGATTTCAACCTTGGTCCCATAGTAAAAGTTGTTTGTTATCACGAGTACATGCATATCCTTTTCTATCGTTCACTAATTTAAAGTGACCCTATATTTTACGCTTATACATTTATATTTAGTATCCATATATCTATAATTATATTTTCTCTTCATTTCAGTTAGTAGAAGAGGCCCTATGTCCTTCAGGAGCTTGCCTAACCTGCACAAGTGCTGTCGTCGCAGCCCACGAGTTCCGAATAATGGTTCGCCATTCGCATTCCATCTGGGAGAAAGCCGTAGAGACTCTATGCTCACTCCCAAGTCACGCACAGTCTTCGTCTACTAAATCTATGTACGCGTTTTTCAAGGATGACCTGTCAGTTCGGATTGTTAATACTTTTACTAGCAGCGAACCTAAAGCTATAATTCAAAGACTGACAATCAAATCGCCGGAGAAACGAAAGAGTGAAAGGAAACCAAGATTAGCACGATCAGGTTTGCCATGTGATTGCCCTGATTGCGGCCAACATTTCCCAAGTCCTTATTATCTAAATCAGCATCTAAAAAACAGTGGCCAGAAAGACGCTTGTCTTATCTGCGGAACTGTGACACTAAGAGGGAAAGATATGAAAGAACATTTGTCTCTAGTCCACCAACATAATGTCCATTTGTGCAAAAACTGTCCAGCGTGGTTTAGCCAAGAAGCAGAGTTGAAGACTCATATGAAAATCGCGCATAAACAAGGAGCGTTGACTTGTGGTGATTGTGGTAGGACGTTCCCTAGAACTGGCGCGTTTGAGGCACATTCACAAATGCATGCGGTTAGGACTTGTAGGAATTGCGGCTTCCAGTTCACAAATAGGGGTTGTTATAGGAAACATAGATCAAAATGCGAGCCTTCCGCGAAACCTGACATCCAAAATCTACCAAGAAACAAACGATCAAACATTAGAGACCCAGCTACATTCACTTGTGATTATTGCGGCAAAACATACCGTTCACGGCCTCAATTGAAAAACCACATAATTTGGATACACATGAACGTCCGACCGTATCAATGTCAATGGTGCGAAAAAAGATTTTATACCCCCGCGAGGCTGAATGAGCATTCAGTGGTGCACACCAGAGAAAGAAACTTCGAATGTGACATTTGTGGCGCGAAATTAGTTTCCAAAATGGCCGCGGTGTACCACAAAAGGCGGCATACAGGTGAAAAGCCGTATTCCTGTGAAGATTGTGGGGAGAAATTCATATCAGCGTCTAGAAGATCGGAACATGCTAAAAGAAGACATAATAAAGGAGTTCGGTTTTCTTGCTCCCACTGCGCGGCTTCTTTCGTAAGAAGCCACGAGTTGAGAAAGCATGTGGAAAAAGCGCATAAAACACCAGAATTAATTGTGAAATCTGAAGTGACTTTGGGTAATAAATACGTTTTGAATTTAAATATTTGATGAGCGTTTTTAGGTATCTACTCGATCGTAGTACGTACCTACCTACAGAGAGGAAATTGGTAGTATTAACCTGCGTAACGTACCGCGCGGAACGTTCAGCGGCTGGAGTAAATGTATGCGACGTAATTTCAGCTGATGTGTCATAGGTGACTTGAAACACATTGCGAGCGTATTGAACCGAACGTTCAGCGGCTGGAGTAAATGTATGCGATGTAATTTCAGCTCATGTGTCATAGGTGACTTGAAACACGTTGCGAGTGTATTGAACCGAACGTTCAGCGGCTGGAGTAAATGTATGCGATGTAATTTCAGCTGATGTGTCATAGGTGACTTGAAACACATTGCGAGCGTATGGAACCGAACGTTCCGCGCGGTACATTACGTAGATGTGACCTGACTGACCGCATACCTACTGAAATCAAGTCTTTGGATTAGGTTTACTTAGCGGACCAAAAATGGACTTTAAGCAGAAGCCACACATCTGCCAGACCGTTTTAAGTTCGGTTTCATACTTCAGCAAAATCACAAGTGTAATAATAGGTAGATAGTTTAAAAAACTAAAACACGCTTTAGCTCGCACTAAACATGCTCCATCATCAGATCAGTTCGAAAGTACCATATTATTGTATTGTTATCAGAACTCGGAACGTGTGCAAAATTTCATCCTATTCGAAGACCGGGAAGTGGGTCAAATTAGGATTCCATGATTTGTTTACATACATAGTTATTTACAAGTAAAGCTAATATAAAGCGTGTAAAAATACCTCTCACTGATGTAATGAGTTAGACTTTTACAGATTGTTAATCATAGAATTGTTTAAATTTTAATGTATCAATGATTTTTAATCCAGAAAATTAAATTTTTAATGTAAATAATTTAAGATTTGTTTTAGTTTTTAATAAAAGACAAATCATAATTCGGCTTTATCATTTTTGTTATTCCTTTAGAAATGCCCACAGAAAATACCATTTTCACACTAGTCTACAACATTTCATAGTCTAGTAGCTTAGAGTATATTATTTATTAGGCCGTGGCCCCAGTAGGCAAACTGTTAGCGGCCGACTGAGTGAGCCGCAAAGTGGCGAACTGAAAGAGTTAGCTGCAAACTCAAATCAATGAAATCACCGGTTTTGGTGGGAGTCGGCCGCTGTCTGAGATAGTCAGCGCGCGTAACGCTGCAAACTGCGTACAGTGAGCGAAAACTAGCTGACTGTGGACACTCCATTTCAAATATATGGAAGGGCGTACTAAATCGATACGCCGCAAACTAGTCAGCCGCTAACAGTTTGCCTACTGGGGCCACGGTCTTAATCTTGTAGGCTACGCTTGTAGGTACCTATTAGGTTTTGAGAGCATATCTTCACTGCAAAGTTTACATTGGTATAGAATGGCCTAACCTACATAACACGAAAGAAGTATCCCACCCACGCAACAGTTGATGAGTAGGTAGAATGGAATAACAAGGTTTACAATAAAAACTTAAAGCCTCATCGAGGTTTATTTCAAAGATCATTAGCGTGTCAATAGCACTTAAATAATTTTATTTAAATCGATCGATTATTATCACATTCATCACAACACTATGCTCTCAACCCAAACTGTCAATTTGACATTTAATTCATGGTGGAACAGTGGACGACCAAAATTAAATTATAGAAAATCGAGGAAATATAACTAAAAACCATGTCGTTTAAAGCAGATTTGCGGCAATTATTAAAGCCTTATTATTGGTTCAATATTATTTTAAGTATTTCCTATGTTTTCTGCAAGAGAACGCCATTAATTTGCAACTTTTTGTTTCCCTCTGCCGACTGCGAGCTAGATTCTAGGGAGACTGAAATCCTATTTTTCTTGATTATTGTTGTAATGTTGAGGACTAGGAAGGCCGGGAGCGTGACTATGGTGAACTACCTCTCATCTTCTTTCGTTTATACGAAGATTGCGAACTTAATTCTCTGGTTTTATGCTGATATTCGGTGAGTAATAAACATGTATTTAAATCGCCTGTAACTCTTTAACCTTGAGCCCAATTCTTTAATCTTGCTCGACCGGACAATCCTAAGTGCTAAAAAGTCGCCCACTATCATTAGTCCTATAAGCTACATCCTTATGCACTTATCATTTTTAACCAACTTCAAAAAAATTAAGTTTTTTCAATTTGACTGTATATTTTTTTTATTCTTAAATTTTATTGCTTCTATTGACAACTTCACTGTTAATAAAATTATAGACTTTAGTATATATTTTATGATATAATAAAAATGTTATTTAGCTAAAGAAATATTATAAAGGAAGTAACTCATTAACAATGTTTTAGTGACTTAAATTGAAGATAATTGACAATAATTTGTGTCTTCGTCTTCACATACCCCTTGTTTATAATTGAAAAAAAAAATAAACAAAATTAAAAACACATACATACATACATATCCATCACACCTCTCTTCCATTATGGTAGGCTGAGACCACTTCCTTCCACTTGCTACGATACAAACACACTTCTTTCACTTCATCCACATTCATTGCCTCATAAATGCACGTCGGTTTAGGGTACTCTTGACTTGGCCTTTCTGTAACAAATCCCAGATTTGATAGAGATACATAATTTTAAAAAATTCTTATAATTAAATAAACTCTCAGATACGGTCTCCCCTACGGTGCAATACTGGTACTGACTGCGTTGCTGCTGCCGGAGCCGACGTACTCCGGTCCTGAGCTGGTGACTTACTTCCGAGGCCATCAGACCTTGGAGGACGAGATTAAGAGAAATAAACATGTTACTTGGGTAAGCTTATTCAATTCATAATGGAGATTGAAAAAATATATCCAACTTATATTAATAAATGTCAATGTTTGTGCCGATGGATGGATGTTTGTTACTTCATCACGTAATAAATACTGAACAGATTTTGATGAAACTTAGCAATATTGTAGCTTGCACATCAGAAAATGAAATGAAAATGAAAAGTGTTTTATTCAAAAATAGGCAAAATTCATTACACTTTTTTGATGTCACTTTTTTTATCTAAAACTACTGCCGGTTCACTACCTGTACATAGCCGAGAGGAAGAAGACGGCAAGAAACCTTGGGCACAGGGCCCTACGTTATGTGCAATATATCTTTTTTTTTAAATCGAGAATCTTATATACAATTACATGTTGACTTAACTTGTTATAGAATAACACATAGGCTAAAGCGGGTCTAATAAAGATGGCCACCTCTGGTGAAGAGGCTGCCCGCGACTACGTACGCATTTATAGTCATATCTTTGAAAAAACACGAAATATCTACAAATTATATAGCCTAATTGTTATTCTGATGTCCAAGCTAAGTTATTGTAAAATTTCATTAAAATCTGTTCAGTGGTTTTAGGTGATGAAGTAACAAACATCCATCCATCCTTCGGCACAAACATTGACATTTATAAAATACATATTGATAGGATTAATAAAAGAGATATACAAGGCTAGAGTGGATGGAAATGTTGGGATTCCCCTCCCGGCCAAGACGAACGATCATCGATCAAATCGGGGACTTGCTCAAGAAAGGCCAAATCAAGAGTACCCTAAACCGACGGGCATGTATGAGGCGACTGATGAATGGAATGTGTATGAAGTGAAAGAGGTGTGTTTGTATCGTAGCAAGTGGAAGGAAGTGGTCTCTGCCTACCCCAATGGGAGAGAAGCCTGACGGATATGTATGTATGTATGTATTAATATAGGATTTATTCCCTCCAGCTGATCTGCCTATACGCAGCATGGCACCCAGCCTGCGTGAACTTCGCCCCTGTGTTCGCGGATCTATCAGCTGGATACAGCCTCGACAATCTTAAGTTTGGCAAGATTGATGTTGGCAGGTAAGGGAGAAAAAAGATAGAGAAAAGACCATCTTCTTTTAAATGTGATTTTTTTCATAAGAATAGGCATGATGACAAAAAAAAATTTCTTAGTCCCTCACATAGATTATTTTAAAATATTCCACACTTATTTTTTCTTTTTTCTCATAAACTAAAAATGACAAAGATACACTGGGTTAAAGTTGCTCGTGACGTCACGCCTAAGTAAGATTTTTACGTAGGAGTGACGTCAATACCCCCCACTCTGTAACTTTGATGCTCTGTATCTTTGTATTTATTTATGTATTTGATCAGGTAAAAAATGTGTTTCAAATATTTTTTTATAGCCAAAAAAAAGACGGACTTATTATTTTTTGAATTTTTGAATGTAGTCATCATCCTTATTGTAAAACTCAATTTGAAAAGATTAAATACATAGACCCGAAAGGCTTAGGTACATAGATTTGGTCCCCCCCGGTGGGTTCTCGCCTTGTAGTGGCGGGGGGGCTCAGTACTGGCGGACTGGTCATCTGCTGGGAAGCAAAGAGGAACCCGAGGAGGACTGCTCCCCGATGCCTTCCGGTCGGGCTTGGGTTGAGCGGTACTTTGTAGGTGGCGAACCTTTTGGGTGGCGCTACTGAGGCGGACAGCCTGTGTTGTATGGGCGGCACAGGCTGTTGAGATGGTGCGTAGGCTGCGGGCCTTATGGGGGGTTCCGCAGCTGAGGCGGGTGGCTGGGCTGTATGGGCAGTCCAGCTGCTAAGAGGTGGAGGCCGCGGTGGGAGAGGACTGCCGGTATCACGGTGCGCCGCTTTCCCTACCTCCCGCGGCCTAAACGGGGTCGCCACCGTTTTTTGATGGCGGACGCGGTGGGGTCGCAGGGGAAGAGGAGTGTCGGTATTCCGGAGGCCGCTCTCCCTATCCTCTGCGACCGTGTGGCATGTAGCGGGGCCACAAATCTGGCTCGCTGCGGGGAGACCGTGAGTGGCGGAATCGGAGAGTCCGTCACTCACCACTGGTTGGTCTTCGAGGAGGTGCGGCTGACGTGTTTGGTGTTTCGACACGTTAGCCGCGGAGAGAGGGTGGGCATTTGCCCGAGAGGGGTCTGCTTTGGCGGACACCGCCGACGGGGTTCGCGGATGTGTGCGGAAGCGTTCCCGTGTCCCCGTCACTTGGCGGCGAGAAGAAACACCGTGGGGTTTTAGCCGGTAGGAGTCCGGCATAACCCTTCGTCTTTCTCCGCGACGAAGGGTATCCACGATGGATTTCCCCACGTAAAAGGTACATAGATTTGGTCAGGCTATGCCGATCCTATGAAACCAAGCCTTTCACTTTTTAGCTTCCCATTTACTTACCTTTACTTTGTTCTGGATATTGCAGGGTCAAATTTTTATTATTTATTTATGGATAGCTCTTTTGAAATACTAATTTTATTGTATGTTTCTGTGTTTATGCCTGAGATTTGTAAAACTTAAATTGAAAAGAGCAACCCTACAGAGTTTCTTGCTAGGTTCTTCTCTGGGGGAAACTGCACTCTTGCGAATCTAGCATTAACTTCAAAAAATGACCCGTCCTAAGTGTTGTCAAAACCTACAGGATTAAATGATTGTTCATTTTCATTTTTCTAGGATACCACTCACTCGATAAACATTATACCTATGAAATAAATTCCACAGATATCCAGAAGCAGCCTCAAAGTACAGGATCCAAGATGGACCGACCAGCAGACAGTTACCAACAGTGCTGCTCATCAACGACGGTACGGAGACCATGAGGAGACCCATGGCTGATCACTCCAATAAGTTGATCAAGTAAGTTCAGATTTACATCATCAAATGATCAAATCTATAGTTAATCATCCTACTAGATGCCGCCCGCGACTTCGTACACATTTAGGCCGTGGCCCCAGTAGGCAAACTGTTAGCCGCTGACTGAGAGAGCCGCAAAGTGGCGAACTGAAAGAGTTAGCTGCAAACTCAAATCAATGAAATCACCGGTTTTGGCGGGAGTCGGCCGCTGTCTGACATAGTCAGCGCGCGTAACGCTGCAAACTGCGTACAGTGAGCGAAAACTAGCTGACTGTGGACACTCCATTTCAAATATATGGAAGGGCGTACTAAATCGATACGCCGCCGCCAACTAGTCAACCGCTAACAGTTTGCCTACTGGGGCCACGGCCTTATCAAAATCATGATATCTTATGTATTATTCTGATTAGAAAAAAATTATGATATCTCAAAATAATATAGCCTTGTGTTATTCTGATATATAAGCTACAATATTGCCAAGTTTCATCAAGATCTGTTCAGTAGTTTTCGCGTGAAAGAGTAACAAACATCCATCCATCCTTCTAATATTATAAATAGAAGAATATTATAACGCCAAAGTAAAAAGTCACTACCCATGTTCCTTGGGGAAAGTTGTTCAGTTTCATGAGGACTATCGCTGTGTTTCGGCTTTATACCCCCTTTCTGTTACATCCTGAATTTTAACTAATATTAATGAAGATATTTGTTCTGTGAATACATAATCCTATTAATATTATAAATGTCAATGTTTACGCCGATAGATGGATGGATGTTTGTTACTCTTTCACGCAAAAACTCCTGAATTAATAACTAATTTAAAATATTCCCAGTTGTATGTTGGCAGTGTCAATGGCATTTTTTGACACATTTGGTCGCAATCAGTGTAAGCCATTGTTTAGCAGAATACCAAATGTGTCAAAAAATACCATTGACACTCTGCTAACATACAACTGAGGCTATTAGCAGACTTGGATCTCTGCTTTTGATGGGTTGAATTTGGGTACTTGAGGGGGGGGGGGGGCATGCTACTGGGAGTTGACATAGATTGCTTCAAAAACTCTCATTTTCTAATCACTCTGAATTCCCACCATATTTATACCTAAAATTATTACACAAGTTTAGGTAGGACATTATATTCAAAAATTCAAAATCCTATGCTATATATAATATGATTCCTATGCAATATACTTTTTTTTCACAGGTTCCTGTTCTCCAAGGACAATGTGAAGGCGGCGTTTGATTTGGACGGCCTATACCAACAGTGTAAGGAGAAATTAGCAACCAAAGCCATTAAGAAGACTGAAAAGACCGAGTAGACCGCAGAAGACCGTGGAAAGACCAGAGTGAAATATACAGGGTGTAACAGAAAGGGGGTATAGTGCCGAAACACAGCGATAGTCCTCATGAAACTGAACAACTTCAAGGAACATAGGTCGTAACTCGAAAAAAGAAATTGCCTCCCCATACAAAATGCCCGATTAACTGATCGAGTAAATATGAGCGATCGATTTTTTTTTTTAGAGTTTCGTTCGACCCATGTTCCTTGGGGAAAGTTGTTCAGTTTTATGAGGACTATAGCTGTGTTTCGGCATTATACCCCCTTTCTGTTACACCTAGTATAAGTCTAAAGAACACTTAGCTACGTAGCTGGAGAATCTCGCGTATTTATACCAAACATCACGCTTTTTTACTTACTTTTTTTATTGGATTGTTACCTATTTTTTTTAGCAAAAATGTTGTACCTATCTATTTTTACACGCTTTATATTACAGCTTCACTTGTAAGTAACTATGTATGTAAACAAATCTTAATTTGACTTCCCGGTCTTCGAATAGGATGAAAGCACACGCTCTGAGTTCTGATGACAATACAATAATATGGTACTTTCGAACTGATCTGATGACGGAGCATGTTTAGTGCGAGCTAAAGCGTGATTTAGTTTTTTAAACTAATGATTTTTTATGAAGGATACACTCTGCTCGCGGAGCCGAGTCGGGACGGAATCTTGCCCATACTAATTTTGTATTTTACCTTACTAAACTGAATTAGAATAGATGAGTCTATACCTAGTTAAACTTAGTATGGACTAGGGATGTTATGGATATGAAATTTCGGATACGGATTGGATACGGATTTAGGAATGATTATTATACCGGATACGGTTACGGATACGAATAATAAATTATTTCGGATTATCCGTTAGTTTCGGTTACGGATATTAATTTTTTAAGGAATATCAAAAGTAAAATACAAATAACGTGTCTCAATTAGGCTCCGCCCCTATCCGGTACTATGCGAAACTTTTATTTCGGATTCGGTTACGGTTACGGATAATTTTTTATATCGGATATCCGATAGTTTCGGTTACGGTTACGGAGCTCCCTAACATCCCTAGTATGGACGTATTCCCATTCTACAGGGAGTAACAGAAAGGGGGTATAAAGCCGAAACACAGCGATAGTCCTCATGAAACTGAACAACTTTCCCCAAGGAACATGGGTCGTAAATCGAAAAAAAATTTTGGATCGCCCCCATACTTACTCGATCAGCTGATCTGACGTTTTTTATGGGGAGGCGAATGTTTTTTCCAAGTTCCTTTGGGAAAGTTGTTCGGTTTCATAAGGACTATCGCTGTGTTTGGACATTATACCCCCTATCTGTTACACCCTGTATATTAATTTGAACTGAATCAGTATGGGCAATTACCTACGTGTATTCTTCCTTTAGTCAAAAATCATAAAAATAGCATTTAATTATGTTTTTAATTAAAATTTAAGTATTAATTGTATTGCTTTATATTTTCGATTAGTTGTAAATAAAATTAATTTATTTGTATTTTTGACGTTTTATTTAAAGGTAAGAAAGTTGCCTGGAAGATATTGCTGCCTAGCAATAAGGCCGCCTGTTGCTTCTTATATTCTTGTTTGTGTCTGTACCTTATATCTTTGTGTGCAATAAAGAATATTTGTATTGTATTGTCATTTACACTGTTCTAAAATGTAACTTTTTTTTTGCAATAAATGAATACCAAATGCGCAAATGGAAACTATTAGGACCGGTGCACACCTGACGGAGCGCAGCGCAGAGCATTTTTGATTGTCATATTATTATCAACATTGTTCTTATTAGAATAAAATTCAAAATCAGATAACACAACATTCGCATGTAGTCGCTTCGATGCTCATTTGTTGTGTCAACTGATTTTGAATATTATTCCAATGAGAACAATGTCGATAATAATATGACAATCAAAAATGCTCTGCGCTGCGCACTGTCAGCTGTGGGCCGGCTCTGAAAGTATTATTTTGACAGTAAAATAAAACAAAAATTACAAAAGAATGACTAGAACAATATCTTTTATTAATTACTTACATTCATACCCAAATACATACTTACGTACATACAAATATAATTAAATAAAATCACACAGTTTATAATGGACACGATGACAAAAAAAAAATTATTAGTCCATCACATAGATTATTTTAAAATATTCGACACGTATTTTTTCTTTTTTCTCTTAAACTAAAAATGACAAAGATACACTGGGTTAAAGTTGCTCATGCATGACGTCACACCTTAGTACGATTTTTACGTAGGAGTGACGTCAATACCCCCCACTCCGTAACTTTGATGCTCTGTATCTTTGTATTTATTTATGTATTTGATTAGGTAAAAATGTGTTTCAAATATTTTTTAATAGCCTAAAAGACGGACTAATTATTTTTTGAATTTTTGAATGTAGTCATCATCCCCATTAAATGAAATCTCGGTTTACAATTTAGTCTGGAAGACTTTAAAGATACATTTTTTACTTCACATGACAGGCAGAATCCACAATAGGACTCGTAGTTACTCTTTAAAAATAACCAAACCTTTTTAGTACAAAAAACCCCGACTGCTTATAAAAAAACGTTTTTTTTTTAATTTTGATATACCCAGTGTCACTCTCACTGTAAATACGAATCTAACGACACCTCTCAAGCTAAAATCCATCAAGTCGTTTAGGTTGTAGAGCGTGTCAAAGAATTATACATACATACATACTCTCGTAAAACATAACCCTGCTTTTGGCGCAGTCGGATAATTTTTTACAGTGCGACAAGGATCTATTGTCAATTGAGTGACATTGTCAGGAGGGCGTGGGTGGTGAATAAATAACTCAAAATAATGATAATTTACAAGATGATATCGTTAGTTCCGATTTCCGCCACTTGCCAAAAGATCCCTGTAGCACTGTAGGTACTTATTAGTCTGAAATATAGAATATAAGGAGGAGCCATACCGTCTGGATCTGCGTGCCTGGTCTGACGCAAAATGGCTACCTTTTTGTATGGAATTTCTTATCGTTTGACAGGTCATCTACCAAGAAAACTATGAAAAACTTGGCGTAACCTTGGCACGCTGTCATCAACTCATTTGTATATGAAAAATAATGTGGCACCTCCTTATATATTCTATACTCAAAGGTAGGTACATAGTCTGACTGAATATGACATTTTCACAAACGTCAAATTTGAAAGTCGCCATTTTTCAGACTTTTTTTTTTTATTTATGAGTAGGTAGACTCTATACAGCCAGTCTCTATTTCCTTAAATCTTAAAGAATAAACATTTCGAATATCATATCTAGGATATTTAAAAGTTTTAGGAAAAACTTTGGTCTTTCTTCTTCAGTCTTACGTGAAGACTTCTCTCTTCTCATGTTTTCTGTATCTGAAAGGAAAGGACAGACTGTTATGTGTTTTATCTTAATAATATTATAATAGGTACTTTAAAAAAAAACTAAAACACGCTTTAGCTCGCACTAAACATGCTCCATCATTTATCAGTTCGAAAGTACCATATTATTGTATTGTCATCAGAACTCAGAGCGTGTGCTTTCATCCTATTCGAAGACCGGGAAGTCAAATTAAGATTCGAAGATTTGTTTACATACATAGTTACTTACAAGTGAAGCTAATATAAAGCGAGTAATAAATGTCAATGTTTGTGCCGATGGATGGATGTTTGTTACTTCATCACGTAAAAACCACTGAACAGATTTTAATGAAATTTGGCAATATTGTAGCTTATACATCAGAATAACACATAGGCTATATTATTTTGAGATATCTATTTATTTATTTATTACAGCCAAAAAACACCACCATTACGGGAGACTATCCCAAATCGATGGTATTACTTATATTGCTAGATATACTTTTACACAAAAAAAATATAATGAAAAAAACACTTAAAATTAACTTAATACCTAATTGAGATCATAAAAAAAGAACAATATTTTATAACAAAAATAAAAATCAAACATTTACAATAGTAACAATCATAGGTATGTAACCCAAAATACTAACTTAAAAATACTATAGCTCGCATAAAGAAGACAAAGTGGTTTTAGTGAATTGTGTCAAGGTGCAATGGAACAAATCTATTTCTTTGGAAACTGCATAGCTGATGGGACTGGCGCATGTTTAAGGAGGTTGGTTCTGTGTGTCTGTGGGACCAACGCGTTGTCCCGCGGCTCTCTTCTTAATCTAGTGTTTGGCACTGCTATCCCAATCGTACTCAGAATATATTGGTTATCTGTTTTCCCACGAATCAACTTAAACAGATATGTTGCTAGGGCTAGGTTCCTTCTAACTTCTAGCTTAAATAATCCAACCATGCCTATAACAAAAAGAGTTGGATATTGCAATGGGAAGAACGGATACACACCATACTGCCTTTTTATAAATAACGACCGAACTTATTTTGTATTCTCTCTATCATCTGTACGTATTTTGCTTCATGGGGACGCCAAATAATGTTACACGATTCCAACCGACTTCTAACGAGTGCATTATAAAGTGAAATTATAGTTGTTATATTATTGAAATCCTTCGTCTGTCGAATCACAAACCCTAGGTTTCTGTAGGCTTTTTTACAGATATCCGCTATGTGGTCATTGAACTTAACGTTTTTACGACCTCTAACATTCTGGTAGTAAATAGTTACATTAAATTTGTACATCTTTGTTTTCCTGTCTTTGACGAAAAAACACTTCTTCCGTCTGTGTTTGAATATTTCTAGAATCATGCTGTATCTTTTCCTTATTATAGCTGAGTTTATTTTTATAATCGATCAGTATTATATCCATGACCAGACCTCGACATGTATTTTCTTTATTTATTCTATTGTTTTTATAGTAATGAAGTTCGGTGTAATATAGGTTTGTGGTATTAGAACTAACAAGTCTCACTAATTCGGTTAATTTATACTCATTCAAATAAATATTTTTGTGGATGCTTCCCATCATAATATTAGTATTGGTCAGGAGATTAATGCAGTAATATAGAGCCGCTTGTAGTTTCGAGACATTTTTATCATGATTTTCCAAGATATGACGATAAAAGCGTACGAAGTCGCGGGCAGCCACTAGTCTTGCTATATTTCATTCTGATTTATGTTTCAATCACATAAAAATTCGTTTTTAAATCAAATGGAACTTATTTCAGACGGTCAGAGTCAAGTGTAGGAGACTGATGAATGTGTATGAAGTGAAAGAGGTGTGTTTGTATCGTAGCAAGTGGAGGGAAGTCTCTGTCTACCTCGATGGGAGACAGAGACTTCCCTCCACTGAGACGTGACAGATATGTATGTATTTACTTTTAATATAACTTTTTCGATTAACATTCGCATACAAAACCTGAAACGCGGTATCGAAGTTTTTCCCGCGCTGAGTATATAAACAAATTCCAAAATCTTCCCCATCGAGGTAGACAGAGACTTCCCTCCACTTGCTACGATACAAACACACCTCTTTCACTACAAGTTGATTTAACTTAAAAAAATCTAAAAATAAGCATACCTCCGCTACCCATCTCCTCATGCGAAGACCTATCGTAATCATCAAAGCTGCCTCCACCTTCGGACTTGTCCAGGAACACCTGGATGGAGTACTCTGACTCCGAATGAGACCAGTGACCGAACACTCCAATACCTGGAATAACGTAGAAAGAGCATTCATTTCTACTATAAGCGATCCCCTCCCTTCCCCCAAGCTGCTCAGCCTATAATTTTTATTATTTTAGGTATAAATCAATTTTAGGTATAAATCATTTAACTTCTAGTATCAATCTCCAATACAATATGTGCCATTTAATAACACCAAAACACAGTTTTTCATGTTCCAATACTGGCGCCACTAGTCTATCTTTGACAGCCTATATCTCGGAAACGTGACGCTTTATCTATTTTTTTTTCATCTATACTTTCGATTTGTATTGAACTGAACTATTGATTTGTGAAGGTGTCATTGACTGCCGCCACTTTTGGAAAATTAAAAAAAAAAGTTGTAGGACACTCTCCATATTTAAAATCTTCAAACCCCTTTGACAATAACTTAGCTAGGACATCAGAATAGCCCGTAGGCTACATTATTTTTGGATATCATGTTTTTTTTTTTCAAAGATATGATATTTCAAAGATATTTCAAAGATAATGCGTACGAAGTCGCGGGCAACTGGTATAATAATAAAGTTTTCTGTAAGCTACCATCAGGCATACATATGTCAAACATACCCCTGATGCAAAAATAGGGTTGTTATATGTTTTATCTGTCTGTCTGTCTATCTATACAGGGTGTTAGGAAAAGTATCACTTTCCTTTTAATCAGGTATAGTGTTAGTGATGTAAAACACATTCCATGAAAAAAAATTTTTTTTCAACTCATTTTTAATCAATATTTTAATTATTAATAGCGCGCTTTAACGCAAAGGTCGCATCGTCGGTCATCATCGGTCGAATCGCGCGATTAATAATGAAATTCTTAATTAAAAATGAGATCAAAATTTTTTTTTTATGGAAAGTGTTCTACATCACTAACACTATACCTGGTTAAAAGGAAGGTGATACTTTTCCTAACACCCTGTACAACTTGTAGGAGACTTGCAATATTCCCGGGGTCCAAGTCTGCTGATTTAAAATAGCCTCAGTTGTGTGTCGGCAGAGTGTCAATAGCATTTTTTGGCACATTTGATCGCAATCAGTGTACAGACAGACCAAGTTATCTGTGAACTGAACGGCGGCGCTGGTAGTAATACAAAATTGTATTTCTACCAATCGCCATGTCACATACAGGACATCGTCACTTACCTAAAGGCCGTGGGAACTCCGGGGGTATGTTCACCATATCCGTGCCACATGTTGCTGAACTAAAGTTGTTCTTATCTATCTCGTAACTTGGTCTGAAATAAAACAATGTTTACATTCAGTTTTATTCACATGTAGTAAAGAATTTCTGCTAAGACTGGGTCATGGTGGATGAGAAGAGAGGCCTTTGTTCAGAATTAGGACACAAATGGCCTGCCATGCCTCCTGCCTTCATGCTACCACTTCTCTCTCTGTGGGGTCTGCAGGAAGAAATTTCTTTTAGAAATATGCTGTACCTTTTGTATCGTTATCAGCTCATATATGTCCCCACCAAGGGGCACGAGCCTACTCTCATACAGAGAGTGATTAGGCCGTAATCCACCACGCTGGCCAAGTGCCGGTTGGCGGATTTCACATACACCTTCGAATTTCTTCTTTGGTGTATGCAGGTTTCCTCACGATGTTTTTCTTCACCGTTAGCAAGTGGTAATCGAATAAATTGATCCGTACATGAGAAATAAACTCAGAGGTACGTGCCCGCGTGTACCTTTTGTATAACTTCTCTTTTTTTTCTGTCTCTATGTACTATCATCTTACAATAAACTGTTAAATAAATGGCTAGATTAGGTTAGAAGACATATCCTGTAAGACCCATGGTCCTACTAACCCAATCTAACTAATATAATAAATATAAGTCAGTGTTGTAATAATGAATGGATGTAAAGATGTTTGTTACTCCTTGACACAATAACTACAATACAATACAATACAAATATTCTCTATTGCACACAAAGATATAAGGTACAGACACAAACAAGAATATAAGAAGCAACAGGCGGCCTTATTGCTAGCTAGCAATATCTTCCAGGCAACCTTAGAGTAAGAAATAGAGAGAAATAGGTAATAATGGTTGCGGGTTGTGCAAATAATACAGAATACATACATAACTACATATAAATACCAAAACACCTAATACCTATAATAAAAATAAACTAATAGATATCCAATAGATAATATAAATATTAAACACATAACTACTAAACAGATTTTGATGAAACTTGGCAATATTGTAGATTATAATCAGAATAACACATAGACTTTATTATTGTAAGATATCATAATATTTTTCCTAGATATGACAGTTGCGTACGAAATAGCCGCAGTCTCTAATTCAGTTATAGTTTAAGAGTAAAGGAAGGCTTATAAATAAATATTTGGGACATTTCACACACGGTCACCTGACCCCAAACTAGGCAAATCCTGTACTATGGGTATCAGGGACTGATAAACATACATAGATAAATATATAACACCCAGACACGGAACAAACATTTATGCTCATCACAAATGTTTGTTAACGGGCGGGGATCGAACCCGCAACCCGTGCGTATGAGGCAGACTTACTACCGACTACGCTAACTGGCCTGTCAAATAACTAGGTACTGTTACAATTTCGCACACAGTAAGTAATCATTGTTTATAAAATAAATGAATAGAATAAGCGGTGGTAGCACAGTTGGTAGAACGCTTGCCTCGTATTTCGAGGGCGCGGGTTCGATTCCTGGGGCGTGCACATACCTCTGAGTTTATTTCTCATGTACGGATCAATTTATTCGATTACCACTTGCTAACGGTGAAGGAAAACATCGTGAGGAAACCTGCATATACCAGTGAAGAAATTCTAAGGTGTATGTGAAATTCGCCAAAACTCACTTGGCCAGCGTGGTGGATTATGGCCTAATCACTCTCTGTACGAGAGTAGGCTCGAGCCTATAATATAATGTATATGGACTGATAACGACGACGACGACAGTGCGCATGTGAACGAGTTGTCAAAGCCTTACCGAATATTCTCCGACACATATAGATCAGCGTCTCCAGATAGAGATGTTAATTCTATCAGTAGTAGCCCATTATGACCCAATTGCCAATAAGAGAAGTTACCCGCACCGACAACACCAACGACTGTGTCCAAAAGAACTTTTTCACTCTCGACTTGAACAAAACTCGACATAAAAGACGATAGAAAAGACGTACATATGATTCCTAATAGCACTAATATTAATTCTTTACGCATTGTAAAGCAGTAGCGATGGATATTATACAAAGATAAAACAACGCAAACGAATTGGCAGAATAAATCCAAGTAAATATTCATTTTTCTGCCGTATTTTGGATTGATAGATTTTTTTTTCGAATCGACCGACAGATGTCATTTGAAATTAATTGGCGCGAAAAAAGCGCAAAGTGATATATGAGAAAGATAATTTTTGTATTGTGGTGTCTCTTTTGCACAAAGTATATGCAGCATTAGTTGTGATTGTAAAACGCATTTAAGTAAGCAAGCGCGATCCAAGGTTCGATTTTTTTGGTTCCGTATAGTTTATAAAGTTTATTTTTTAGTCATAGTTACCTTATTCAGTTTTATAGTAATTTTATGAAGTGTCTATAATTCAGATTTTTTACTTACGAATGAGAAACAGAAAAATACAAGGCAAAACATAAGAATTTAATTGAAAATTGAAAGCATCACTGAAAATATAGTAGGTAAGTAATATAACTTCTCTTAATAGGTAATCAAGAGAAGATAAATTACCTGCCTATTTCTTTTATTAATTTCTTGGTAGCAAAAAATGCATGCCTAGGTAGGTAGTCACCTAAATACCAACTAAGCAAAAACGCTACTTATTTTTTCCTTCATATTAGTTACTCATTGATTTTGCAATTAGAGTGCAATGCACTATATGTAGGCGTGTTATTGTTTGTGAAATCAATAATAATGAATATATTGTCGAATTACTAAGTATTAAGTAGGTACTTACCTACTTTATGGGCATGCGTCAAGAAAACGCATTATTTATTAAAATCTAACTCATATTTCTAGGTCTTCCCTCTACCTGCATATTTTCCTAAAGGATCCCCACAAAAACAAAACATTTTTACTTTTTATAGGTCCACAAAAAAAGATATAATTATAACCCCAAGGGAACATCATCCCATCCCCCCGTGCATCTTCCTCGGACCTCTCTTTCGCACAATCTATGTAAGAGAGAGATAGAAATAAAACATATGTCTAGAAAAAAAAGGTAAGCAAGGAATGCATCAGCTGTTCAGCCAACGGAAAGGTTTTTTTTTTTTGTTAAACTTCGAAGCAGGTTTTATTTATATTGAAAACAGCTGTGGTTTTTTCGTCGAAATTCTTATTTTATAGTTTCTCATTGGGTTCTCACAGAAGCCATACCTATTAAAAAGTTTCATATTTTTGGGTCATACGAACTCAGATTCTAATAAAATAATGTCTTTAAGTAGGTACCTAGTTAAATACTTTTTTAAAAATCTGCAATACTCTATGAAGAGCAAGGAGGTTGGCCTTTGCTCAACAGTGTGAGTGGGCAGGCTGTCCGTCTGTTCTGTATCTAATCCTATTCTACTAATGTTTGTGTCGATGGATGTGAGAATGTTTGTTAGGTACCTACTCTAACAAAAACCTTTGAACGGATTTTAATTAAAATTTTCAATATTGCTTACAAACACCTTATGAAAATTAAAATGAAAAGTGTTTATTCAAAAATAGGCAAAATTCATTACACTTTTTTGATCTAAAACTACAGCCGGTTCACTACCTGTATAGCCGAGAGGAAGAAAACAGCAAGAAACCTTCGGCACAGGGCCCTACGTTATGTCCAATATATCTGTTTTTTTAAATCGCGACACTTATATACAATTACATGTTGGTACTTAACTTTAAGTACATAACTTACAAAACAGAGTAAATACTAAGAGTAAAGAATTAAAGCTATACTTACATATAATTTCAAGATATTAGTTTTCTAAGATGTGACGATAAATGATTATTTTCATAGGTATTTAGACGTCTAGACAGATACCTAGATATAAACTATACATACTTTAGTAGGTACCTACTAAGTTCATACATGCCTACGTGCTAAAATGCGCGTTTCATCGTTTTAAATCATAATGAATCAAAAATTTAATTACTTACCTACCTATTGCGATATGCTTAGTAAGTTTTTATCATTTATTTACAGTTTAAAAGATTAATTAAGGAAAATATTATATAAAAACTGTATTAGGTACCTACTTAATGAAAATTCATTAAATCCTGTACGTTAGGTTAGGTTTGACAACACTTAGGACGACGACGGGTCATTTTTAAAGTTAACGCTAGATTCGCAAGAGTGCAGTTTCCTCAGAGAAGAACCTAGCAAGAAACTCTGTAGGGTTGCTCTTTTCAATTTAAGTTTTACATACCTAGGTACTTACTACGTGTTTTTTTCATGTTTTGTCCTATGACTGAACAATTGGATATAGGTACCTACCTACATAGGTAGGTAGTTATATCTTCAATAATTCATCCTTTGATAAAATATAAAACTGAAATTGAAAAGAGCAACCCTCCAGAGTTTCTTGCTAGGTTCTTCTCTGGGGAAAACTGCACTCTTGCGAATCTAGCATTAACTTAAAAAAATTACCCGTCCTAAGTGTTGTCAAAACCTACAGGAATAAATGATGTTTCATTTTCATTTTGTAACTTGAATACCATTTCGGTTGAAACGGAAATGCTACCACAATTTAGGCAGGCGCTTGATTCTGTAGCATGAATATAATACTACTATAGCTTGAGGCACCTTGCAGATGGATTATATTTAATTGTGTATCTTTAATTCTGAATATTTAATGATAATGGACTGCCCCGAGCTTGGCAGGAAACGGATGAAAGCATTTTGCGTACCTAATACCTAACTGTAAGCTAAAATGCCCACTTTTAACAAAGAATGCGAAGAGAAAACATATTTTTTAACTTGCAGAACGAAATCCACTTATTATTTAAGCTGTAAAGAGATGTTATATTAGGCATTTTGTGGGCATTACCTTTTTCTTAGTGAATCCGACCAAATTAAAACACTTATTTTTACCCATACAATATCCATATTGAAAAAGATGCTATTTTATTTGGTCGGATTCATTAGGTTTTTTATTTTGTAAATAGATCTAATATAACAAGAATAATGTCAAAACAGCATAAATGCAATTAGATATTGTATATCGCTTTCTATTACAAACAAAACAAGCTCATATTTCTATATCAAAGCGATAACATTAATTAAACGCAATTAAATTACGTACAGTAGTAGGCCATTTTGAATTATACTACCAAGTTAAGTAGCCCTAGTAACTGAGCTGAAACTTTTGTTTCCGTGACCTTCTTTATTTGGTCGTATAGCTCGAGACCTCCTTGTTTTCGTTTTTCAAGTAGGTATAGCAGAATAAAGCGATCTATGCACTACTCATAACAACTTAATACTATATACATTTTAAAGATTGTTTTGTATGATTGTTTGTATATTGCAAAAAATCACTTCAAATGTATAGAATAAAATCTTAATTCATTTTCTTATAAGCTTTCGTTTGATTATTGAGGGATAAAAAAATATTTTACCGAAAAAGGCACCCTTTCAGATTTAGTTTATAAGAATTATAAATAGTTAATATTCTTTTGTATATTTTATGGTGATTTTAAGATAAATAAAGAAAAATTAATATTTCGTTTTTTTATTACTATTATACCTAAGTACTTCTAGACAAATCTCTTGCAAATATGTTAGATGCATATTTTTACATTAAAAAAAAAATATCATAATGGTTGATTTTGTAAGTATATGAAAAGCACGACAGAAAGCTACAAAATACAAAATGCTTACAAAATGGTATTTTCTTAAGTCTGCATTCAAAACAGCTACAGTATTTGGAAAAATATGGTGTTTAAAGAACCCTATTGTCTAATACATTCGATTATTAATGTTCATTACATTGTTTAATCGCTTTTTATAATCATCCATTAGTGTCGTGGTATTTAGTAAGCATGGTGTTTAATTAAAGTTGTATGGTATTTTAATATCACCATGCTCTCATGAAAATACGAGAATTATTTCTCATGTAGAGATTGGATATTCGATTATCACTCGCTAACAGTGAAGGAAAAGAAAGAAAGAGGCGAAATTGGGCCAGCGAGGTAGATTTCGGCCTAATCGCTCTCGTATGAGAGTAGGTTCCATGCCCCTGTAGTGGGGACATTAAAAAGGGCTCTTAAGGATATTGTATTTTAAGAATAAAAATTAATACAAAATTATGTTTGGCGTTTGAAAAGATAAAAACTAGTTTTTTTTTGTTCTTTTAGGTTTTGTAAGGGTCATGTGTGTAATTTGTTTTGAGATAGATTACTTTTAATTATTACAATATTCTAAAAAAGGTAAATATGTAAGTTACAATTAAATAAATAAACACAAAAAGGCGGTTATATTACATTATTTTTATAAAAGTTGTAGTTTTATATAGTTACGTGTGTTTTGTTCCTATAAGATAAAACCATTTATTTTTATTAGTTCTGTCTGATAATGGTAATTTGCTTATGTAAAAAATAAAATATTCAAGAAAAAAAATGTCGTGAATAGGACCATTATATCCCCACTGCGCAGCGTGTTTAGCGCAGCCGCCATTACGGTATAAATACCAAGAGCGCCGCCCTCGTGACGTAGTAGAAATCGAGAGGTGAAGGTGTGAATGATGGAGATGTGGCGTCCAAGTTTTGTGTTAAAAATCGAATATCACCGGAGCTAGCAGCGAGATTGCCGACTTTTAGTCGTGAAAGTGCATCGAAGTGTTTGTTGACGTGTGATCCGCGTGGTCGACAACAGTTTTAGGCCGATCGCGTCGGAGCGAGTATTATACCGTGCGCCCACCATTTTGTGACACGCTCGGCTCCGCAGGCGCCCCACCACAGCTAAAGTGATAAGTGAACTGTCGTCCGTAGTTTTTATCGTTTTTAACCGAAGCAAGTAAGTCTGCCGGGCGATGAACAGTCCGGCGCAGCAAACGCGGCGGCGGCGCGGCGCGAGGACCCCGCAGCTGTCGCGGCGGCCCGAGCGCCTGGAGCGCCTGGAGCGCCTGGACCGGGCGGAGCGCCTGGACCGGTTGGACCGGCTGGAGCGCTACGCCAACAGCAAGTGGGGCGCAGCGCCGGCGGCCGAAGCCCTGCCGCCGCCGCCGACGCACTGGCGGCGCGACGGCCGCTGCCGACCCGAGCCGGACCGCGCTCTGCCGCTGAAGCTGCTCCTCAACGTAAGCGCGACCGCATAGTCGCTCCACTAGGGTTAGTGCCGCGCGGAGCCCGCCGGCGACCTGCGCCGACTCGCCGGAGCGCCCTGCGCCTCTCTCGTGCTAAGTTTTTTATTTTGTAACGCGAAGCGCGTCCGCCTCGGCCGCGACGCTGCGCCCTGGAGCGCCCCTCGAGGGCGCAGCGCCGCGCGCCGCCTAAATTCCGGCGTTAGGTATTATTTTGTGAAAATTGTAGGTGTTAAGTGCAGCCCGGCGCTCGACGCCGCCGCGACGCGTGACCGAGCCTTAAAAAAGAGAAAAACACAAAAAAATAAGCGGTGAGGCACGCGGTGCGGCGGCGGAGGGCTAGGGCGCCGGCGCGGGATTCCCGGGTGAGTGGCGGAGCCCTATGGTGCTGCGGGTTTCGTTCCCGTCGCTTTGACTTAGCCGTAGGATCCGCCGCTTGTCCCGAGCGCCGCAACGTTAGAATGTAGCGCCTTGGAGTGCGCGGCGTGGGGTCCCGCGCCGGCCGGAGCCTCCGCTCCGCTAGTCGTATCGTTTTATTTATCTCGAGACCAATGTATTTTTATTTGTAAACGGCCGGCCCGCTCGGTGAGAGCACCTCCCTCGCACTGTCACAGCGAACCACCTCACCGCATCAGAGCTTTAAAGAAACATTTAGTAGCGGCGACCGGTCGTTCTTAATTCTAGTTGTAGATTTTAAAATTTAACGATACGGTAACGTGTAAACCGACTGTTAACGATTGGAAGATATATATGTTTGTACAGAGAATAGTATATTGATCTCAAGCTGCGAAGCCTAGCCTAGAACTATACTTAGAATTTACTATACGAGCACGGATGTAGTTGGATCCTTAATAACAGGTTGTAGTGATGTTTTAAAACGACTCTCTTATTTTTTTGGTCGGTTTGAAATCATCTGTGGCCGTTACTAAGGTTTGCAATTAAGGAAGACATGCTGAGTTGCCAGGCGTGAAATTTTTTACATTTTTTAAATAGATTTTTGTAACATCTGCCGGCCAGTGTCTTTCGAAACTTAACTGTTAAGTTGCATTTACTCGTCTAAGTTTTTTAAGATCTGAAATCTTTGATTTACCCAATCTAAATGCATATCACTAAACTCTACTTCATTTATGTTTCTATGAAGCACCAAAGTTTATCCAAGTTTTTTTTAAAATAAAATCTGCTGACTGACAGTTTTTTGGTATATTTTGGGCAGAGAAATTGAAAAATTTTGGTAGAATTTTGGTGTCTGTTACTTTTCATTTTCTTATTGTTTTATTTTACTTTCCATCCAGTGCGTTTGTTTGAAAAAAGTCGCAATTTGACAGATAGGGCATATTTAAGTTTATCATGAAGAAAAACACTTATTATTTAAAACAATCAAATCATAAAATGGATTATTAGAGTACAAATAAATAAAATTTAATTACCTTTGCAATATTTGATTAAATATGTCAGATATATAGTTTTAAAAAGTTAACTTTTGGCCTCACATCAATGTGTATTCAGTAACATCTACTTATAACTTGCCAATAATAAAATATGTGATATACTTCTAAAAAAACAAAAAAAAAAAAAGATTTAGTACTTCAATTATTAGGGATATTTTTTTAAAAAAGCCACGTTCCAATAGATTGTCAATAAAAATTCTTGATATTCTGTCAATACTTTTAGGTGAAGTTATTCTTTTTGGGTATTGATGTGATATTGATGGTAAATTTATAGATTTTTATACCTAAGGAGACTGTTGGTCTGGTTTAAAAAAATATTTGAAGTACTAAATCTTTTTGAATTTGTAAAAATTGGATGTAAAATAGAATTTTTATACATTTTTGACATGTTTTTTATATAGCTAAGTACTCTTCATTGAACTATGATTGGAATTTGTTAAATGAAATGTGGAATTAGATGGAAAGACGCTAAATGCGAAAAAACTAATGCTTAAAATATATCTGATTGCATATGAGCGATTTTTCCAGTCTATTTTCACTTTTAAAGATCATAGATTAAAGAAACCGTTTTTTTTTTCCGTAATCATTAGTCATTTTGAGAAAATCCGAAAAGTGACTGCCTCAATTTTAATTTTGACTATTTTTGTAAATACTTCGAAACTCTGTCCAGCTTTTTTGACAATAATTCTCTGTTTTAAAGTCTTAAATCGTATGATTTCTCGATCTTTGCTTTAAAAAAAAACCGTTGTACGAATTTTTTAGTGTAGTTGCGAAAATAACTTTCGGAAACTATTAATCGGTCATTTTTGGTTTTTTCTTTGTTTAAATCAATTTTTATAATTTCAAGATGTAAGTTAACAATCATACTTAATTCTGATACAATTTTCTCCAGACCTTTTTTTGACATTTTTGTATGAAGATGAACTAAATTATTTAGCGCAATATCATACAAAAACTAAAAAAAAAGATTTCTTAATTAGAGATTCAGTATTAAAATTATTCAGTATGATTTTTAGTTATCTTGCGTTTACAGAAAATTTTGCAATAGTATAAAAAATATATTTTAAGTTTTACATGTTTAAAAAAACAATTTTGGCTGATTAATAGTAAATTCATTATTGATAATAAATTTAACAGCTCTATATAGATATTACGAAAAGATTCTGTAGTGTCAAGATTTCTTACTGTCAATAGTGAAGTAATTATACCTATGTTCCGAAAGTAGTATTATAAGTCAAAATAAGCGCCAAAACACACTGTGAAACGCAACTGCAACGCAACTGAAAGTTTTGAGTTGCATCGAAGTTTCTGCTATAGACTTCCTTCGAAAACCACACACGACGCAACTGAAACGAAACGTTTCAAACTAGTTGCGTCGTGTGTGGTTTTCTAAAGTCTATAGCTGAAACTTGGATGCAACTCAAGTAACTAGCAGTTTCAGTTGCGTTGCAGTTGCATTTCATCGTGTGTTCTGGGTCTAACTGTTCTATTGTAGAAAAATCTCATTTATATAATTTTTATGTAACCAAGTTACTTAAAAAAAAAAACGACATAGTTACATGTCATTATGAAAATGAGATTAATAAGATTAAATATTTAGCCATTTAATTAATTTGACTTTCAAAAAAGTTGTTATTACTGAAAGACGAAGATTTCGAAAAAAAAAACACCCAGTCTTTTGTACGAAAAAAAAATTGTTCTGGTAATAACAGCTCTGTATATATCTTTTTTGAGGTTAAGTTGAAAAATGGACGAATATGATATCTATTGGATGTGATGTAAGGCTAGTTTTTAATAAACAACGACTTTTCCTAAGGAACGGAAGGAGAAACACTTTTACCTTCCCATAGAGAATGGTTAAAATCGTTTTTTATAGGAAGATGACTGATTTTCATTTTTTTTTATTATTATTGTCCTAAGGAAAAGTCGTTGGTTTTTGGAGCTAGCTCACTGCAAGCTGGATAAGGAAAGAAAGATATTATAATGTGAGCATTTCTTTGAAAATTTTTTAATTCGTCTGGCTTCATATAAAATCTTTTTTTTTCTATCTAGCGTGACTTTTAAAAATAACTTGGCACAATTATTTTGAAACATACCCCTTTATTACAAAACGAGTGTTATTTACAGTTCTAGAACTAAGATAAACGACGTTTCGGCTTTAAAAAAAAACGTCAAAAATTTGAATTTAGTCTTAGGGGCCTGTATCACAGATAAAATTTGTTTAACAGATGTTTTATACCTGTCTCTGTTTACGTAATGTTTTATGAAATAGGCTTATCTGGCAGTTCAATTTTATCTGACGATAGTGAAATGAGAAATTAGAACTATAGTGTATGGTGTTCTCAAATTACATGTTATAAGATCTTTATAAACATTCTCTAACAATTTTTTTGTATACAAAATGTTTTGTTATAAAACTGAACGATAGAAAAGGATATGCATGTACTCGTGATAACAAACAACTTTTACTATGGGACCAAAGTCGAAATCATTCAAAAAACTGAACTCCCCATACAAAACGCATCAGCTGATTGTATGGCGGAACTTTTTTTTTTATGATTTCGAACTTGGTTCCTTAGTAAAAGTTGTTTGTTATCACGAGTACATGCATATTTAACAACACATTTTTGTTTACTGAAAAGTTGTTAGAAAATGTTTACTAAACAATTTATAACAAGCTATATGGGAGCATAAGACCCAAAACACACGATGAAACGCAACTGCAACGCAACTGAAACTGCTAGTTACTTTTGAGTTGCATCTAAGTTTCTGCTAGAGACTTTAGAAAACACACACGACGCAACTAGTTAAGCGTTTCGTATCAGTTTATAGCAGAAGTTTTTTAACTTCGATGCAACTCAAAAGTAACTAGCAGTTGCAGTTGCGTTTCACCGTGTGTTAGGTCTAACGGCCCGTGTCATCTACATAAAAAATTTATCTGTCAGATATTTTATACCTGTCTCTGTCTAAGACGTAATGTTTTATGAAATAGGTATGTGAGTCATACACAGAATTAGGTTCAAAATTGTCTTTCCTGTTCTTGATGATTAAGGATACTGGAGCAGTCAATCCTCAAAATGTTTATACAGGCCAAAACTACATCGGGCACAGATTATGCGGATATGCATTAAGTTGAGAAATTAGCACCCAGTGTCCTTAACTTTCGGGAACAGGAGAGACATTTTTTGTTTTTTGTCTGTATGGACCCATATGTCAGTTGCATTTTATCTGAAGATGTTGACACGGGTATTAAAACTCGTTTTGTAATAATTTAAGTGTTTTTTATAGTAAATTCTATTATAGAAGAAAACTGTGATGTACAAAATACTTTATGGGATTTACAATTTTTACTTTTAGCTGTAAAAAGTATATTTAATAAGAGCAATGTGGCGCCTACAGCTAGGATTCGCAGCGTTATCCTTAACCTAGTCCTTTTTCCCATCCTTGTCCTTTTCCTATTCCTGGGTCCTCGGACCCACCCCAAATGGTTCTGAAGTTTCTGGTTAAATCGTTCGATATGGTTTAAAATGGTTGAAAAGGGTTTAAAAGGTCGTCCTCTTCATGAGGGAGCTTTTTAAAGGGTTTTGGGTGGAATGAAGTTGGAAGAAAGAAAGAAAATTAAGATTTTTTTGGTGGAAAGCTCGTCCTCTTCATGAGGGAGCTTAAAAGCCGGCGCGCACCTGACGGAGCGCAGCGCAGAGCAGTTTTGATTGTCATATTATTTATCGACATTGTACTCATTAGAATAATATTAAAAATCTGTTAACATAGAGCGACTACAAGCTAATGTTGTGTTAACTGATTTTGAATATTATTCTAATGAGAACAATGTCGATAATAATATGACAATCAAAAATGCTCTGCGCTGCGCTCCGTCAAGTGTCTGTTGGCCCTAAGAATAAAGAAGAACAGAAGAATTATGAATAAAGGTTTTTTTTGGTAAGCTTGTCCTCTTCACGAGGGAGCTTAAAGTTCTGATGAGCTTTTTTTTAATGAAAGAAGACGAAGCTTCAAGAAAAATGAAGAAAGAGATGGATATTCAAGACATGAAGTTTTCATTCTTCTATAAATTAAACATTTCTAAAGTTTCAACTATATGTCGATATGTGTTTTGGTGATTAGTTTCTTTGGTAAGTTATTTTAACTTAAGTTTTATTACTAGTTCTTAGTAGTCAGTAGCGTACACGAAGGTTTCTTAAAGTTGGACATTTTGCGAATTGACCTTTGATCAAATTTGACATTTTGCGAATTGACCATTGATCAAATCTGACATTTTGCGAATTGACCATTGTTCAAATTTGACCTTATGCGGTAAGAAAGCGCCACATTGGGGATCAGCGGTTCAGATCCCGAACCTGATACTTAATCTAATATTGTATTTTTCCTTAATTTGGTACTTACTTTACTTACTTTGGTAACGAGAATGTTTGTATCGTAGCAAGTGGAGGGAAGTCTGTCTACCTCGATGGGGAAGATTTTGGAATTTGCTTATATACTCAGCGCGGGAAAAACTTCGATACCGCGTTTCAGGTGTTGTATGCGAATCTACTTTGGTAACGAGAATGTTTGTATCGTAGCAAGTGGAGGGAAGTCTCTGTCTACCTCGATGGGGAAGAGACGTGAGCGTAACAAATATGTAAGCATGTAGGTACCTATGTACATTTTTTCATTTAATTTTATTAGCAGATCCGTTTTAGTTTCAAGTAATTGAAAACATGCATTTAAAGAAGGATTTTCCTGTTTTAATTATAGAAGTACATGCGAACTTATCTAACCAATACGTTATTTTTCAAGGTCTCAATCTAACCTAACAATTCTTGACACCTCAGCAAAAACAGATTCTATACTTCTAGAGTGTCTAGTTAATTTGATCGCGCTATATGAACTTTTTGCACAATCATAATTGTCATGATTTCATTTCTTATTTTATTAGTCATTTGTTAACGTTTCAACATATGAATCATTTTATCGTCTGTTTTGTCATAGGTTATCTTTTAGATAAGAGGGCAATCTCTAACGCGATTATTTAGCCGACTGCGTCAGACGGAGGATTATATTTTTCGAGAGTATGTACCTATGTATAATTCTTTGGCACGCTCTACAGCCTAAACGTCTTGATGGATTTCAGCTTGAGAGGTGTCGTTAGATTCGTATTTACAGTGAGAGTGACACTGGGTACATTAAATTAAACCTAATTTTAACCGCAGTCGGTTATTTTTTAATAAAAAGTTTAGGTTATTTTTTTCTTTTGTTTAGTAATGATAGTTTATCTTGTAGATACTGAGGGCAATCTATGACGTGTGTATTTATCTAATAAATAACTTTAATTGCGTGTTTTTAATTTGTAAGACCTTCTAATCATCATATTAGTTTCTTTCTACGTCCACTGCTGGACAAAAGCCTTCCCTAAGGATCTCCACAACGACCGGTCATGCGTTGCCCGCTTCCAAAGGCTTGGGACATTCTCCGGATGAGAATAATGAGAAAATGGGCATGATGACTAAAAAAAATTTTTAGTCCATCACATAGATTATGTTAAAATATTCGAAACGTTTTTTTTATTTTTTCTCTTAAACTAAAAATGACAAAGATAACACTGGGTTAAAGTTGCTCGTGACGTCACGCCTCAGTACGATTTTATCCGTGACGTCAATACCCCCCACTTAACTTTGATGCTCTGTATCTTTGTATTTATTTATGTAAGTATTTGATCAGATAAAAAATGTGTTTCAAATATTTTTAATAGCCTAAAATACGGACTAATTATTTTTGAATGTATTCATTCATCATCCTCGTTATTCTCATCTTCATTATGCTTTTAGAAAAACTTGTCATCTTGTTATTCGCACACGCGTTTTTTGAAAAATTATTTTATTTATTGTAGACGTGCACAGAATCGCCATATACCTACCTATCTTCGTGAATTAAAGAACTAAATACATTGTCAAAGGATTTAAAACTAAAAAAGCAAATGACGTTAAACGGCTGTCATTCTTTCTTGGCAGTTTCTGTAGATGACCCTCTTCGGTTAAAATTATAAGATGTAGCGTAATGTCAATTTCGCAAAATGTCTTACATTCTTTGTGCTACTGACATAATGCATTTGGTCTAAATGTTTCTCGAGGAAAGTAGTTGACTTTGATAAGTTAACCTAGGTACTCATGTTGTTTGATTTTCGTCAACAGGAAGTAGGTAGATAATATAAGACCAAGATAAAACCCTGTAAAAAGCTAACTACTAAACACTTACCTATAAAACCGACCAAGTGCGAGTCGGACTAGCGTACGTAGGGTTCCGTACCATTCACTAGATCTAGACAATAGTCAAATAATAAATGTCTAAAAGTAGTCTTTATTGATATCGAGCAAAAAAGGCAAAAAATCACGTTTGTTGTAAGGGAGCCTCCCATAATTATTATTATTATTCTATTTTTAGTATTTGTTGTTATAGCGGCAATTCATCTGTGAAAGAACGCTCTAGCTATAACGGTTCATGAGATACAGCCTGGTGACGGACGGTCGGACGGTCGGACAGACGGACAGCCAAGTCTCAGTAATAGGGCCCCATTTTCACCCTTTGGGTACGGAACCATAAAAAGCAGAACTGATAGTGCAATTTCTGTATCATTCTGTAGGTACTTATGTAAGTAACCTAATTATTTTATCTCAACAACCTTGTTTTTTGACCCATCGCTTATCTTCTTCCAAATATTGTTTTGCATGGAAAAAAACCTCAAGAATTTTTGAGGTTATATTCTTAAATAAAGCCTAATTTTGATGCTGATTTGTGTCAATATTTGAGGATTTGCGACTATTATACTGGGTGTAACAGAAAGGGGGTATAATGCCGAAACACAGCGATAGTCCTCATGAAACTGAACAACTTTCACCAAGGAACATCGGTCGTAACTCGAAAAAAATGTTAGGTCGCCCTTAATTACTTAGTCGATCAGCTGATCGGACATTTTGTATAGGGAGGCGAATTTTTTTTTTCGAGTTACGACCCATGTTCCTCGGGGAAAGTTGTTCAGTTTCATGAGGACTATCGCTGTGTTTCGGCATTATACCTCCTTTTTGTTACACCCAGTATACATAATAGGTATTCCGAATGCTGTTACTAATCACGTACTTAGTTACAACACTAACGTTGTGAAATATTACCTGTTACTTACGCGTTTAAGTATTGCACCAATGTGTCCACATTTCTTTACTAGTGGCAGCTCGCGGCTTCGTACGCATTTTATCGTCATATCTTGGACAAAATAACATGAAATCTTGAAATAATATATCTAGCCTGTTTGTTAATCTGATGTGTAAGCTACAATATTGCTTTTCACTAGCCTTATATTAGCTTCACTTGTAACTAAGTATGTATGTAAACAAATCTTGGAATCTTAATTTGACTTCCCGGTCTTCGAATAGGATGAAAGCACACGCTCTGAGTTCTGATGACAATACAATAATATGGTACTTTCGAACTGATAAATGATGGAGCATGTTTAGTGCGAGCTAAAGCGTGTTTTAGTTTTTTATTTCATTAAAATCTTTTCTGTAGTTTTTGCGTGGAAGAGTAACAAACATCTTCACATACATTCATTGGCACAAACATTGACATTTTTAATATTAGTAGGATTATCTGTTAGGTACCCACTTTAAAAAAAAAACCTACACCTATGCTATCTGACTTAGAAAACACTTAGGGGCTGTTTTACAATCTACAGAAATTTATCTGACAGATATTTTATAGCTGTCTCTGTCTTAAACGTCATGTTTTATGACATGGACATAGGTTTATCTGTTAGTTAAATTTTATCTGTCGATTGGGAAACAGGCACTTAGAAAGGAAGAAAGCTATAAAATAAGTAACGAAAATCTTAAAAACTTAAGTTTATTCCTTAATTTTAATTTATAATTAGGTACAACTTCAGCATTTTCAGTAACAGTGTAGATACTTATGTATCTGTTACTATATTAGTTACTATTTCGTAATTGATCACGTTACCCACATCACTATTCCCGCCAGTTTCAGCTGAACTGTCAATGTCACTTTTCGAACTTTTTTCTTTTTCGTCGACTTTTAATTTCTCCATCATAATTTCGTTTACTATTTTCATTTGTAGTTTCGTACAAGTTGCTTTTGGAACTGTTCTTAACAAACAAACGATGTAAGCTCCGAATTTGTCCAACTCGTCATTTGAATCGATTTCTTGTGACTTCATCTCGATCTTTTCATTTCGATGTTCATTTGTGTTAATTGTGTTTATTTTCCGTTTTTTATTAGCACTTGGTACAATTTTTATCTCGTGTTTCGGTATTTCATCTTCTAAGTAAATAATTTCTGTGTATAAATTGTCTTTTCTCTCTTGTTCGGTGTTTGTTTCTTCAGCCTGGAGAAAAAATAATATTTTTAGTACCTACTAGCTAACTAAACATACTTTTTTACGAAAGGGGTTTCATTAGGGAATGAATAGAGTGTGTTTTATGAAATAGTTCTTATGCCGCTTTTCGCTCGGAGATAGAAAATTGTTACATGCGAACATTTTTAGTCCTATATCTCCGAAAGTTTATCACTTTCGACAATTATCCAAAATACTATCGTTTTATAATATTTTTCTCTATCGATTGACGTAAGTTTCATCAGTGGCCGCCAACTTTTTTTTCTCCATACTAGCTCGATTTTGGGATGTTGAGTGTAATTAATACCGTTTTTTTACTAGGTATATCAGGCGCCATACAAATTCGATGCCATTTTATCTGTACCTAGATGCTGAAATGGGTCTTAATTTCGTATTGTTACCTGAAACACTTCACTACGCTCCGTCATCTGCACCTGCTGGTCATCATCAGAATTTCCATCATCGTTGTCATCACCTGCCAAGTTAAGTTTAATTTAATCATGCTATAACGTTGAAGGAAAACATCGTGAGGAAACCTGCATACACTAGAGAAGAAATTCGAAGATGTATAAGGGTGACTTTAAATAGGCATGATGACTAAAAGATTTTTTTTTAGTCCATCACATAGATGATTTTAAAATATTCGACACGTATTTTTTCTTTTTTCTCTTAAACTAAAAATGACAAAGATACACTGGGTTAAAGTTGCTCATGACGTCTCGCCTAAGTAAGATTTTTACCTAGGAGTGACGTCAATACCACCCACTCCGTAACTTTGATGCTCTGTATCTTTGTATTTATTTATGTATTTGATCAGGTAAAAAATGTGTTTCAAATATTTTTTAATAGCCTAAAAGACGGACTAATTATTTTTTTAAATTTTCGAATGTGGTCATCATCCCCATTAGTGAACGATAGAAAAGGATATGCATGTACTCGTGATAACAAACAACTTTTACTACGGGACCAGTCGCAATCATAAAAAAAAATTGTTCCCCCATACTATCAGCTGGTGCATATTGTATGGGGTGTTCAAAAATTTTTGGACGATTTCGACCTTGGTTCCATAGTAAAAGTTGTTTGTTATCACGAGTACATGCATATCCTTTGCTATCGTTCACTAATTTAAAGTCACACTGTATGAAATCCGCCAACCAACCAACGTGGTGGATTACGTACAGCCTAATCACTCTCGTATGAGAGTAGGCTCGTGTGTCTGTAGTGGGAACGTTAAAAGGGCTGATAATGAAAGCTTGCTTTAAAATCATACTTAGATTTAAAGGATCTTCTCCCATTACGATACTTCGAGGCGAGATACAGAGCATCAAAGTTACGGAGTGGGGGGGTATTGACGTCACTCCTAGATAAAAATCTTACTTAGGCGTGACGTCACGAGTTCCCGAGCAAGTTTAACCCAGTGTATCTTTGTCATTTTTAGTTTAAGAGAAAAAAGAAAAAATACGTGTCGAATATTTTCAAAATAATCTATGTGATGGACTAAAAAAATTTTTTTAGTCATCATGCCTTTTTTTTCGATCTACCGAACATCCAAAAAGATACCAACTAACCTAACCTAACAGGAAATTAAAACTCAAAAAAACGTTTTAAAAATGTCATTTATTTAACTAAATCATCAGTTACAAAGTCTGTAACGCCACTCGCTTTTTCCGCGTCCAGAATTTGCTTGACAAAACTAGCTTGAAGTTGCGACGATGTTTCTTTCGGCAATTTCCTCAATATAGACGCTAAATATTTGCCAAAATGGTCAAAAGAATCGCTCTGTTTCTTTTTGTATCTATTCATGAATGTTATTTCTTCTTCAGAACTGCTAGTGCTTGTTTTTCGTGCGTGTTTTCGCTTGTTATTCTGTTTAAAGTTTTTTAAAGGTTGGTCGTCTTCTAGTGCGTCGAAATCGTCTAAGTAGACTGTATCCATTTCTAGTGTGTCGTTCTGTAACAATTTTAATTAATTTTATTGATGTCATTGGGAAAGACTTATCACAACAAAGGCTAATAAGTTGGAAAAAAAAACTTAACATTGGGGAACAAAGACTTCTCATTTGGGAACACATACCTACTTTAAATTTGGGAACAAATACTTGTCATTTGGAAACAAATACTTATAATTTGGGAACAAATACTTGTCATTTGGGAACAAATACTTGTCATTTGGGAACAAATACTTATCATTTGGGAACAAATACTTATAATTTGGTAACAAACACCTAAAACTCAGGGAAAACACTTAATCCTTATTATAATCCTATAAATAACACCATAATCGTATATCTATTGTATTTACCTGCTGATCTTCATTGTCCGAGTCGAGCTCCAACTTGGTACCAGCGTCTACCTCATATAACTCCCCTCCAGATGATAATAGGATGCGCTTGCGCTGAAAACGTCGCAGTTATTAGAATTGAACTTTCAACAATCGAGGAAAGGGATCCAAATAACAGATCATGTGAGAGTCGGACTCGCTTGCCAATCAGTTGGCACGCGGATCCCGTATCAAAAAAAGGGGAAAACATCACGTTTGTTGTATTGAAGCCCCCTTAATTATTATTATTATTCTATTTTTAGCATTTGTTGTTATAGCGGCAACGGTAATACGTCATTTGTGAAAATTTCAACGCTCTAGCTATAACGGTTCATGAGATACAGCCTGATGATAGACGGACAGCCAAGTCTCGGAAATAAGGTCCCGTTTTCACCCTTTGGGTAAGGAACAGAACCCTACCTATGTCTATTTCATAAAAAGTTTTAGACAGTGACAGTTATAAAATATCTGGCAGATACATTTTATCTCTAGCTGAAACCTTTGAGTATAGAATATATGAGGAGTTGCCTCATTTTTTTCATAAACAAATGAGTTTACGACGGCGTGCCAAGGTTGGCGCAAGTTTTTCATAGTTTTCTTGATAGATGACCTGTCAAACGATAAGAAATTCCATACAAAAAGGTAGCCATTTTGCGCCAGACCAGGCACGCAGATCCAGACGGTATGGCACCTCTTTATACTGGGTGTAACAGAAAGGGGGTATAAAGCCGAAACACAGCGATAGTCCTCATGAAACTGAACAACTTTCCCCAAGGAACATGACTCGTGACTCGAAAAAAAATAATTCGCCTCCCCATACAAAATGTCCGATCAGCTGATCGAGTAAGAAAGGGCGATCCAAAAAAATTTTTTCGGATTACAACCCATGTTCCTTAGGGAAAGTTTATTTATTTATTTATTTAACAGTTTATTGTAAGATGATAGTACATAGATACAGAAAAAAGAGAAGTTATACAAAAGGTACAGCATATTTCTAAAAGAAATTTCTTCCTGCAGACCCCACAGAGAGAGAAGTTATAGCATGAAGGCAGGATAGTAACTACAATAAACAATAAATATATAAGTATAAACCTACACATATGTACTCGATAAATACACATACATAAATATTATAATTTCATAAAGTTGTTCAGTTTCATGAGGACTATCGCTGTGTTTCGGCATTATACTTCCTTTATGTTACACCCAGTATATTCTATACTCAAAGGCTGAAACAAGGCCTATCAACTTACCCCATCTTCCCTAGCAGGTATTTTCACATTAGGATGTTTCCTAGCCAAGTGTTTCTTTAAGTTAGTCAGTGTAGTGCTATGCGATAGCATCTTCTTGCATATCAAACATTGCGACAACTTAGTGTTTGGATCCACGCATTTAAAGTACAGCCATACTATGGAGCGTTGCGATCGAGACATGCTGGTGGAGAAGGTACTGCAACAATGTGGTTTATGGTTACCCTGTTTGGATGTAAAATTCAAAAATAATTTTCGAAATTTGTACGCATTAATTTTAAATTTATGGTGACATTATTTCAATGTAACGTGACGTAGTCATCCTACTAGCACAATTCAACTATTGTCATATTGTCACCCTACTAGCCCAACCTGATATTGTCACCCTACTATCCAATTTATCTGACATTGTTACCCTACAATCCCATCCTGATATTGTCACCCTACTAACTATCCCATTTATCTGTCATCCTAAGAGCCCAATTTAACTAACATTGACACCCTACTAACTAACAGGACAGTCTAACCCAAAGTAACTTAGTTTGTCATTGTCACCCTACTACCCCAACCTAATTGACATTATCCCACGGTCACCTCAAATGAACTTAACTAGCCCAATTTAAGAGATATTGTCAAATTGTCACCCTACTAGCCAAAAAACATGGTCATCCTACTAGCCAAATTTATAAAACATTGTCACCCTACTAGTCAAAAACCATGGTCAGTCTACTCATTCAGTCAGTCTAAAACATAGTCACCCTACTACCTCCATAGTAGGGTGACCATGAAGTTTGGGTAGTTCATCACCTACCTATCATCTAACTGCATATCTTCAACCCCCTCATCATCGCTCCGTCTCACTCCATGCTTCCTTCGTACATGCTTCATCAGGTTAGACACAGACGTCCTGTAAGAGCACAGAGCCCCGCACATCTTGCACATGCCTACTTTGCGCTGTTCGTCTTTCACTTCGAAGTATTCCCATGCTACGCTCGACTTCAAACGGCGGGAGTCCTGGTTCCTGGGGGAAAAAGAGGGGGGTTATGCTACCAGTCCATTTGATGTAGGGATGACTACATTAGGGAGTCCTGGTTCCTGTGGGAAAGGGAGAGTTATTAGGGGGGACGTTCTGCGAAACTTGTCATCTTGTTATGCAAACGCGTTTTTAGAAAACAACCGGCAAAATTCGAGTCGGACTCACGCAGGAAGGGTTCCGTACCATGCACTATTGATATCGAGCAAAATACCGACCAAGTGCGAGTCGGACTCACGCAGGAAGGGTTCCGTACCATTCACTATTGATATCGAGCAAAAAAAGCAAAAAATGAGTCGGACTCGCGCAGGAAGGGTTCCGTACCATTCACTAGGTTAATAATTGAATAATAAATGTGTAAAAGTTGCTTTTATTGATATCAAGCAAAAAAGGCAAAAAAATCATGTTTGTTGTATGGTAGCCCACCTTAATTATTATTATTCTATTTTTAGTATTTGTTGTTATAGCAGCAACGGTAATACATCATTTGTGAAAATTTCAACACTCTAGCTATAACAGTTCATGAGATACAGCCTGGTGACAGACGGACAGCCAAGTCTCAGTAATAGGGTTCCGTTTTCACCCTTTGCATACAGAACCACTTACAAATAAATTTTAATTGATAGATAAACCCTTTGAGTATAGAATATATAAGGAGGTGCCACATTTTTTCTCATAAACAAATGAGTTTATGACAGCGTGCCAAGGTTGGCGCAAGTTTTTCTTAGTTTTCTTAGTAGATGACCTGTCAAACGATAAGAAATTCCATACAAAAAAGTAGCCATTTTGCGCCAGACCAGGCACGCAGATCCAGACGGTATGGCACCTCCTTATATATTCTATACTCGAAGGATAAACCTATGTCTATGTCATAAAACATGACACGACATGAAAATGAAAAGTGTTTTATTCAAAAATAGGCAAAATTCATTACACCTTTTCGATGTCACTTTTTTGATGTAAAACTACTGCCGGTTCACTACCTGTATAGCCGAGAGGAAGAAAACAGCAAGAAACCTTCGGCACAGGGCCCTACGTTATGTCCAATACATGTTTTTAAACGGTTTTTTTCTTGGGTCAAATTTAGTAATTCAAATTTCACCCTCTTCCTGTCAACCGATTAATCTGAAATTTTGTATACACTTTGGATTTTGGTGACAATACAATTATGTTTATTCATTATCATTATAAATCCAAGATGGCGGCCGCTACAAAATGGCGGATAACGTAGGTTTTATCAATCCCATCAATATGGGTATAAAATGAAAGTGCTCAACCAGTAGAATACAATGTACTATATAAAATTAAAATCCAAGATGGCGGCCGCTACAAAATGGCGGATAACGTAGGTTTTATCAATCCCATCAATAGGGGTATCAAATGAAAGTGCTCAACCAGTAGAATACAATGTACTATATAAAATTAAAATCCAAGATGGCGGCCGCTACAAAATGGCGGATAACTTAGGTTTTATCAATCCCATCAATATGGGTATCAAATGAAAGGTCTCAACAAGTAGAATACAATTTACTATGCAAAATTGAAATCTAAGATGGCCGCCGCTACCAAATGGCTGATAACAATTTTTTATCAATCCCACCAATATGGGTATCAAATAAAAGGGCTTGCCAAGAAGAATTCAGTGCACTATACAACCTCAATATTTTAGATGGGCGCAGCCACTAAATGGCGTATAATAATAAGATTTAAATTTAGAAATTGAATCTGTAATTTAGGTATCTGATTAATCCAGCCTGAATCCACCACCCAAGTCAAGATTTATGCAGGGCAGCACTGTGGATCACGCAATCGTATACTTAGGTGCGAAACTGTTTGAAGAAGGTCAAGCCTACGTGGCTCTTTGTAGAGTAAGAGCTTTGCAGGGACTACGTATAGAGGAGTTGGACTGCAATAAACTAACGGGCAAGAAACCTTGCAATAATGAAGCACTAAATGAATTAAACAGAATGCGAAATAAAAACTAAAAACTAGAAAATAAAAATAGGTAAAAAAACTTTTTAAGTTAAACGGTTTTATGTTAAACATATCTACATTGCAATGTTTAAGATAAATGTACTAAAAACCAAAAAATAATAAAATAGACACAGTCGTGGGAATTATAAACATATGCATAGACTAGACTAAAATAAAACCGTGGGGCACGTCAATTGTCTACAATCGTTGATTAAAATGTTTGTTTTGTAAAGTTACACTATAATAAGGCAGTTGTTCAACCGACAACGATGGACGTGTGATAAGTAGGGCTAGAATGTGGAAACAAGCTAGCAAGCTCGATTATAAGCGAGTTTTAGGGTTACATAGTGTTGAGCGAGTAGTACTTTTATCATATGTTTTGTCGATTAAAGACAAACTACGAGCAGTGAAACGATTCTTCGCCAGCCAGCAGTGTGAATATCCAACGATAAACTAGTTGAAACATCTCTTTTATTTACATGGAGTGTATAACTATTGGAATTTCCATGAGCAAGAAAATAGTACATAAGTAATTTCCTCACCGTCTGCGGGCCAACTGCCTAACGACGAATTAAACGATTCTTCTATCGCACATTAAGTCGATAATTTGTAGACAATTGACGTGCCCCACGGTTTTATTTTAGTCTAGTCTATGCATATGTTTATAATTCCCACGACTGTGTCTATTTTATTATTTTTTGGTTTTTAGTACATTTATCTTAAACATTGCAATGTAGATATGTTTAACATAAAACCGTTTAACTTAAAAAGTTTTTTTACCTATTTTTTTTAAATCTTTAAATAGACAAGGACAATACTCACCCACTTTTATCCTCATCATCGTCTTCATCATCATCCAAGACATCTTTATTAAAATCATCAGCTTTATTACATTCTATCGTGTGTTTGTCTTTCAGGTGATCATAGAGTGACTGCAAAGTTTCCTCATAGGATAATGACTCTAGGCATAACGTGCATGATGCCAGTTTATTCTCTACATCTTTCACTTCATAGTATTCCCAGACTTCATTCTTGAGTTTTTGTTTTGGCTGTCTCATTGTGTCTCTACAAAAAAGTATTTGGTGAAAACTAGACGCTGCCCGCGACTGCGTACGCATTTACCGTCATTTCTTTGAGAAAACATGAAATATCTACAAATGATATAATTATATACAGGGTGTAACAGAAAGGGTATATAAAGCCGAAACACAGCGATAGTCCTCATGAAACTGAACAACTTTCCTCAAGGAACATGGGTCGTAACTCGAAAAAAAAAATTCGCCTCGCTATACAAAATGCCCGATCAGCTGATCGAGTAAGTATGGGCGATCCAAAAATTTTTTTCGAGTTACGACCCATGTTCCTTGGGGAAAGTTGTTCAGTTTCATGAGGACTATCGCTGTGTTTCGGCTTTATATACCCTTTCTGTTACACCCTGTATAGAAAAGAATAGAAAAAGCTTTATTCGGTATCACTCAAGGTACAATATCTTACTTAACACTAGGCAAATTACATAGATACTGAAAAGGTTATCCAGCTCAGCATACTGCTGTAACTCAAGGTCAGCAACAACTGATTTTCAGCTGGACCCTAAAAACATACTACTAATTATGCAAAAAAAAAAAAAACTATAATAATTAATATCTAGTTACTATATTCATTTCAATTTTTGTTTTCTAAAAGTATGTTTTGATGGCAACCATAAATAAATGTTATTCTGATGTCCAAGCTAAGTTATTGTTAAGTGTCATTAAAATCTGTTCAGTGGTTTTTATGTGATGAAGTAACAAACATCCATCCATTGGCACAAACATTGAAATTTATAATATTAATAGGATTATACAGGTGATAAAAAACAACTTTTACTATGGAACCAAATTTGAAATCTTATGTAACCAGTTCTTAGAGGGACAATGATGGTAAAGGCCACTCTCCTCCTTCGCTATCCTCAAATAAATATCATCATATCTTGGAAGAAAAACATGATATCTCAAATTAATATATCCTATGGTTTTGTCTATGTATTTATTTATTTAACTGTTTATTGTAAGATGATAGTACATAGATAGAGACAGAAAAAAAGATAAGTTATACAAAAGGTACAACATATTATGTACCTAATTATGGCTGAATAAATAAGTAAATGTGGGCAGCGTAAGACCGGTTGATGTGGAGATCCTTAGAGGAGGCTTTTGTCCAGCAGTGGACGTCCACAAGCTGACACATAATTATTCAAAAAGTAATGTAAACAAATTTATAGGTTATGTTTTTCAACTTACGTTTTATCCTCATTTTCACAATCAGTCTCATCTTCAGCGGTTTCCTCGTCGCCTTTTACAGCAATAAAGCTATGTTTAACTTTTAAATGCTTCATTAAATTGCTTATTGAAGTGCGATAGGAAAATTGTTGATGACAATAGTTACAAGTCGCCACACCCCGTTCTTTGTCTTTTATCTCAAAATGCTCCCAAGCGACACTCGTCCGGGCTCTCCCTTCGCTAAAAAACACATATTTCTATCACAATTTTGTAAAATAATTCACGAAAAAACAATAACGATGCAAAATGGCGCGAATTTGCAACAAATATTGACAAGTTGCTAAAGTAGCAAGTATTTTACGCGTTAGTTTTAATAGTGTAACAAAATACGTACCGATACGAAGACGCCATGTTTGACGCGGACGCGTTCCGTTCCGCGCTCGTAGCAGTGAACTAGTTACGAGTTGCGCGGCACTTGTGCTTGCTGTTTCACTCGCACGTATTCTATTTTGCTTAAGCGCGAAAAAGACAGCGAGTCTCGAGTGATTATGCGAATATTTACGAATGTGTAGTAAAAAAATAATAGTTCTTTTTCAAAGTTTTCAAATTTTAAATAGAATTTAGTCACAAATTACTAAATTATAATGTCGCTCGCATACAAAAGCGAAAATACGCTTTAATAGTCTACAAACAAAATATTAAATAATTTATGCCTGCTGTTCACAGCAAATTTAATAAAACCCGCGAATAACACTGTTTCTGTAATGGCGCTGGTCACATGTCACGCGTGACGTCACATGCGAGTAAACATGTTGTTTTGATTAGTGCAGTTGGAGTGTATTTTGATTATTAATTGAGATTTATGCCCTAAAATGGTATATAAATGGTGTGTAGTGCCACAGTGTACAAGTACGAATATAAAGAATGCTCAAAAATTGTTTGTTTCCGTACCAACAAATCCCAAGAGACGAAGAATATGGTTACAATTAGCTCGGAGAGACCCAAACAGCATTCTATCTCATACAAATGTTTTTATGTGTGAAGATCACTTTGATGTAAGTAATAATTAACTTTGAATAATTTGAAGTGTAAATTGAAATAAATAATATGTGATAATTTAATGATATAACTTCGATTTGTTTTGGTTTATGTGTTTGTGTCATCATTACATAACCTCATAAACTGAAATATTATTAACAATAGCTGTCCCGGCGAACTTTGTCCCGCCTTAGAATGAACTTTATTGTGTAGGAATAAAGTTCAAATTGACTCTACATTTTAGTAAGAAAACATTTGTATGGGAAAAAGAAAAGGTCTGTTTTAGGGCTTTCCCGGCAATTATTCGAATTTTTCTCACCGTTTAGACCTACCCTGGACTACGACAAACATTTTAAAACCAAAATCAGCTTTTTAAACCTATTAATTATATTTATGTACTTAGATTTTCCAAGTTCTCTTTTCGTTTTCAAAGAAAAAAATACTGAATAGCATTATTATCACATGTTAATAATCATTTTGCATTACAGATGGAAAAGGACACAATCAACTACATGAAGTACAAAATGGGCTATAGTCAGAAGATACTTTTAGCAGATGAGGCCGTGCCATCTAAATTTCATTGTCAAGAGGATCGCAAAAGAAGGCTGCCTGATCCTAAGTGTTCTCGAGAACTCTTTGACAAGAGGCAAGGATCGAATATTATTACAGAATGTGTGAAAAGTCAAAATGCTGAAACCTATTCTGAAAGCTTACAAAAAGATGATAATAAAACACAACCAATTATTGAACCAGAAGGTAAGTATGTTTGTTACTTGAGCATTTTTCTTTTTTTTTGACCACTAATTTCTAAACTTGTCAAAAATTTAAAAGTTGTTAAATGTAAACATTTTATTACTGAATTTAATGAAATAGACTTTAAATAATCTGTTTTTGTCTAAGAAACTCCTTTAATTTAAGTATTACAATTAAAATTTGAGAATTTCTAAGTAAGGGTACAAAATGGATTCCATTTTTGTTACTTTTTAAATTAACAATATAACAATAAATTGAAATATATCCAGTATTTTAAGGATATTTTAATAAACTGCATGGACTTAATATTTTATGGAAATAAGAAATTTTAGGTAAATATGAAGTTTTCTTTTTTAATTCGAAGAGAATATTATATTTTATTTTGTTACTTTAGTAAAATTTTATTCAAACTTTAGTTTTAATTAAAAACTAGCAGAAACTGAATACGCTTTCATATTTTGTCAGAATAAGTAATAAAAGATGAATTTTATTTTGGAACATTTTTCTGGGACATCACTAAAATTAAATTTTGAAACCCAAATAACCGATAATACTATTTATTCGGTATAAAAAATCAATCTTTATACTACAACAGAAAAGTTATTTAAAAAAAAAGTAATGTTTCATACGACTTTTTTACAATAAAGAAGTTTGAAGTAACAAAATTTGTTATGGGACAAGTCGTTTCATACATTGGGTATTTGGACGTTTAGAATTTTATTGAATATATTCTTTTAAACCAATCATTTTAAACAACTCTTGGTAGTTTTACTTTAAGAAAAGATCAAAGAATATTTTACATAAACCGCTTCCTCCTTGAAGTGCTTAAAATTTAAGATTTTTTTATGCAAAGTTGTGGGACACTGTAAAACATACTGGTGGTCAAAAAAAAAGAGAAATGCTCATTTATGACAAACAATAATTATTCATGATGTTATTTGCATTTAATGAAATTTTTAATTAATTGTTGATTTTTCTCATAAGCTATAATAGTCATGTTTAGTCCATAGCCCGTGAATGTGATCAAGTGACAATACAGGCAAAATGGAGAGTCCTGCAGCTCACAAGTCAAGTACGTCATCGTACAATACTGTAGGGTTCTCGCGCAATATCTACCTTATTTTTTTTTTATTAATAACTAGCTGTCCCGGCGAACTTTGTCCCGCCTTAGAATGAACTTTATTGTGTAGGAATAAAGTTCAAATTGACTCTACATTTTAGTAAGAAAACATTTGTATGGGAAAAAGAAAAGGTCTGTTTTAGGGCTTTCCCGGCAATTATTCGAATTTTTCTCACCGTAAGAACCATCCTTGGACTTCAATTAACATTTTAAAAAAAGAATTAGCGAAATCGGTCCAGCCGTTCAGGCGTGATGCCGTGACAACGGAAAACGGGTTTCATTTTTATATATATAGATAGATAGATATTAGATATAAAACAAAATGTTGCGAAATATCAATATTTATTTAAATTACTTTGTAAATTAGCAGACTTGAGCTTTAGTTATGCTGTCAATTACTGTCTACACACAAAAGCCGTCGGGCTAGGCCGGCGGCGTTTTCGACCATTAGCTAGTTAGCTAGCTTACCGCGTTAAAACGTACCGCGCCGAGCGTTCAAGCAGACGAACGTCGATCTTTCTTCTGTCGTTCATTTGTATATCGGGGATACAAATAGTGTCCTTTTCACGAAAGAAGTCCCCTAGCCGCGGCGCTGTATTTCATGTCAAAATTGATAATGTTGCCATTTATGAGTACAACATCTACCTATATTATGTTTATTTCATTTGTAATTTATTAAATCATATTACTTCCTGCATATTTCGACTGTTCTGATCATTCAATGAGTAGGTTGGTATATATTTTGATAAAATTGTCTACTTAGCTATATTTCTGTTATGTAAAAAGTGTATTTTTATTAAGATAAGTAAGGGGTTTTCTACCTACTATCAGGGAAAAGGTCAGAAAATAGGGAAAATAGACCGTCAAATTTAGTCCTAAAAATATCCGGGGGACTTCTTTCGTCAAAAGCACTCTACAATTTATATTATACAATGCTCGCGACGACGGATGTGTTTGTGAAGTTAGGTACAAACGATTTCGCATGAATATTCAATCCGCAGCCAACTTCACATTGTAGAAATATGACGTGTGGCCTTGAGTGATGTAGCCCTGCTAGTGATGGGCAGTAAGTACTTTCGAAAATACGATGTAAGTAATACCTAATAACCGGATAATAGAATCACCTTCAATATTCTAGAAGTCGAATGAAGTTGATTAAAAATATTAATAAACGAAGCGAATTTTTTTTCACATAAGTATTTTACAACGAGGAAGGAATATAAGGAGTGGCCCCATTTTTTTTCATATACAAATGAGTTTATGACAGCTTGCCAAGGATGCACCAAGTTTTCTCGTAGTTTTCTTGGTAGATGACCTGTCAAACGTTAAGTAGTACCATACAAAAAGTAGCCATTTTGCGGCAGACCAGGCACGCAGATTCAGACGGTATGGCTCCTTATATATGTATGTATAAGGTCAAGGTGACTTTAAATTAGTGAACGATAGAAAAGGATATGCATGTACTCGTGTTAACAAACAACTTTTACTACGGGATGGGACCAAGGTCGAAATCACAAAAAAAAATCCCCCATACTATATCAGCTGATGGATTTTGTATGGGGAGCTCAATTTTTTTTAATGATTTCGAGCTTGGTCCCGTTGTAAAAGTTGTTTGTTATCGCGAGTGCATACATATCCTTTTCTATCGTTCACTAATTTAAAGTCATCCTATATATTCTATACTCAAAGATAATAAGCATAATAACCACGTGTGTGGAAGGAAGTGGCGCGAATTGATCACATAATCAAATAGTTACGAACTCGCGTGTCTACGGTAACTAGACGAAACAATAACGTAACATTAAAAAAAAACCCGACTGCGTATAATGGTAGAGTGCATTTCACGAAAGAAGTCCCCCGGATATTTTTAGAACTAAAGACAAGTCTATTTTCCCTATTTTCTGACCTTTTCCCTGAAACTAGGTAGAAAACTCCTTAGTTATCTTAATAAAAATACGCTTTTTACATAACAGAAATATAGCTAAGTAGATATTTTTATCAAAATGTATACCAACCTACTCATGGAACGACCAGAACAGTCGAAATGTGCAGGAAATAATATTATTTAATAAATTACAAATGAAATAAACATAATAAAGGTAGATGTTGTACTCATAAATGGCAACATTATCAATTTTGACATGAAATACAGCGCCGCGGCTAGGGGAGTTCTATCGTGAAATGGACTCTATCTACACTCCAAAGCCGCCGGCTTTTTTGACAACTGCCATTCGTATGACGTAAAGCCGCCGGCCTAGCCCGGCGGCATGCCGGCGGCTTTGGTGTGTAGATAGCATTAAAATTAAAATTATTTTGATGTACCTACCCAGTGTCACTCTCACTGTAAATACGAATCTAACGACACCTCTCAAGCTAAAACCCATCAAGTTTAGGCTGTAGAGTGTGCCTAAGAGTTATACACGCATACATACTCTCGAAAAACATAACCCTCCATCTAGCGCAGTCGGTTAAAAAAACTAAATAATAAATTGTGTTCAACCGTTAACTTATTATGTCATTTACTCAACACTTCTATAAAATTTGAATTTTAATCGAACATAGGGAAGTCCGTTACCCGTTACGTAAGCTTCACTTCAAATTTAAAATTCGAATTTCAATCGAACACAGCTTAGGGAAGTCTGTTGCGTGACGTAAAGGTACTCGTATGACGCATAGTTACGTAGGTATGTGATACGTCAGAATATTAATTGTAGTGTGACGGATTTGCGCGTGCACGGCATGCCGCGACAATTATCTCACGTATGCTGTCCTTATCACATTTCAAACTATAGACAGAGACGTAAGCGTGACAAACGCATAACAACGTCTTGACACGGAGTGCCATGCTAAGCTAGCTAGTCACGAAAGAAGTCCCCTAGTCGCGGCGCTGTTGATCATGTCAAAATTGATAATGTTGCCATTTATGAGTACAAAACCTCTATTATGTATATTTCATTTGTAATTTATCAATTAATACTATTTCCTGCATACTTGGAGTGTCTTGGTCACTCCATGAGTAGGTTGTTATACATTTTGATAAAAATATCTATTTACCTATATTTCTGTTAAGTGAGAAGTACATTTTTATTAAGATAATTAACTAATCTACCTACTATCAGAGAAAGATCAGAAAATAGGGAAAGAAGGACCTGTTAAATGTAGTTCCAAAAATATCCGGGGGACTTCTTTCGTGAAAAGCACTCTATGACGCATAGTTACGTATGATAAACGTCAGAACAGAATATTTGTAGTGTGACGAATTAGCGCGTAGCGTATTTTATTTTGAGATCCGATGACTTGGTTTTTTGCAAGTCTAGATCGTTCTTGTTACTAAATATGGGGATTTTTAAATATATTTTGTAAAGCATTTGACGAAATGATCGATGAATGTGGATGAAGTGAAAGAAGCTTGTTAAAAACTTACAATCCCTATTAATATATTTAGAATGTTATTATAAGAGCAACCCTACAGAGTTTCTTGCTAGGTTCTTCTCTGGGGAAAACTGCACTCTTGCGAACCTAGCGCTAGCTTTAAAAAAATTACCTATATAATAATGTAACGGTTTCAAGAGCATTTTTTGTGCCTATGAAATAAATATATTTTTATTCTTACAATACAATACAAATATTCTTTATTACACAAAAGATATATTAGGGTATTTGGGACTTTGACTTTATATTCAAAAGCACGCACTTGCATGGCATACCAATACGCTCTCGGCCAATTAGATCGTAGCAAAGAGTTCCTATTTAAATCGGTATTTTCAAAGGCCTTCATTTAGTCCAGCCTAGTTTGAATTAATAAACCTTGAAGAGAAACATTTTGGCAACAAAGCGACCTTTACGATAGCTACGTATTTTGTAAAGCAAGCCACAATATTGTAAAATTTCATTAAAATCTGTTCAGTGGTTTTTGCGTGAAAGAACAACAAACATTATCCATCGGCACAAACATTGACATTTATAATACTTATAGAATTATTGTAAATTTTTAGTTCATTCCATGAAAAAAATGCTGGGAGCCAAAACATTTTTAGGTAAATTTTGTTTAAGTAAGTAAATATAGATGTTTGAAAATGTGGATAAATGTATATTGTTATTTATTATTATTATTTCAAAAAAAAAACATATTTTTCGGAACCGAGTGGTCGGCACACACCCCCATCACTCGTGCTACCATACCACTCGGATCCGAGCGCTAGGGATGTCATCGGTTTAGTTAACTAATTTTATAGATATTTGTTTCGTAATCGCATTTATGTGTACACTAATATGTCACAAGATTTTTACAAACCCATGTTGTAACACTACGCATTAGTCTTAAACCCATAAACCCTCCTAAACTCATAAAGCTAAAAGCCTTTTGCTAACAATGACGTGTTGATTGACGAATGTCAACTCAGTTGTTTTACGTGTCTTGTTGGTTTTCTTCTATGATTTGTTTCATTTATTTTAATTATTAATGTTTAAAGTTCGTTTGTGTTCGCCTAGCTTTACAATGTTTTTTTTATAAATTTCGAAATCTTGATCAAAATCTTCTAAGAAAACGAAACAAAACCAGTTTTTCCTTATTTTTTTTTGGTTCTTGAGCAAAGTCTTGTAACATATGACACATACACAAACATATAAATACACACACAAACACACAGGATAAATACCTACACATATTTATGCATACATACATTAGGTAGGTACATACAGTTCAGACCTACCATCATCATGTGAAACGTATATTTATTTAACAGTTTATTGTAAGATGATAGTACATAGAGACAGAAAAAAAGAGAAGTTATACAAAAGGTACAGCAAGAAATTTCTTCCTGCAGACCCCACAGATCTTTAAAAAACGTAAATAAAAGATATGAATTTGTAGAATTATTTATTTAGAAAGAAAAGAATAACACATGACACACACACACACACACACACACACACACACACACACACACACACACACACACACACAGGACACATACACACATAACATTTAGTTTAGACCTACAATCGTCATGTGAGACTTTACTGAGAGAGTATTTTCTTATCTTTAAAAAGAATATAAATAAAAGAAATGACTTTGTAGAATTATTTATTTAGAAAGACATTAATAAAATATGAGCAAAGTAGCGATACAATCATTAGTACCAAAAAAATCAAAACAGAACTGTCCAAAGTATCAAAAAACACCAAAATTATAAGTTTAATAAAAAATTTGTCACTGAATGACAGATTTATTAAAGAAAATTACAAATAATGAATTGAAACAAAATCCAAATAAAAAAAAAAATGTTTCTAGCAAAAACGAGTGATCTCTGAAATCCAAAAAATAAAATATAAAAAATGCAATTTTCAAAAAACTTAGGAATGTGCTACGCAGAAACATGTTGTGCAAAAACCTGGAGATCCTTCACATTGCTTACATTCAAAAATTGTTTGCACCCTCTTTTTCTGTGCTTTGCAGCCTTTGCATTCTTTTCGGGCCACTTCGGTAGATTCTTTTATGACACCTCCTACTTTTTTTAGTCTCGGTCGGGTTTTTTCTATTTTAGTGAGCGCGTGCTTCACTTTTAAAACATTGCGTCGTTTGGTTTCATTAGGATTAGGTAGAAGCGCTTCCAATAACTTCATACGGAAATCATATAGATTTATTTCATCAAACGCGGAATATCTGTTGTATAAGTAAAACGCATTACTGAGGCTCATTTGCAACATATGCACGAACAATTTTTTATACCAGCGCAGCGTCTTTCTTTGGACTGGATAATAAGCCAGCATCTGATCTTGAAGATCCACGCCCGACATAAAGTTATTATAATGGACAATTGCCATTGGTTTCACCACTACAGATCCTCTTTTTGAAGTAGTTTCCATCATCTCGCCACCGTGTTCGGTAGAAATGTATAGTACGTACCGTTTATCCCTCCATTTTCCAATGTGAACACCATCCAAGTATAAGGATTTGTTTTCTCCTTTTTTCAGTGTGACAGTAGCAAGATCGACAGGATTACCTTTGCGGTTTTTTCCCAATGTTCCTGTGCAGTACGTCTGTCGATCTAGCAATTTCACAGCCAAACCATAGGAGTTGTAGTAATTGTCCATGTAAACATGGTGGCCAGAATCTAGTCTCTCTTCTAGAAGTTTGAAGACGATCTCACTAGCATGTCCTTGACCTGATGTCTCATCATTTGCACCTCCGTAAACTTGGTATTTTAAAACGGTACCATTTGGCTCAGCAAGGACATAAAGCTTAATACCATATTTATGCCTTTTATTCTTAATGTACTGTCTGAACAGCAATCGACCGCGCCACAAAACCATGGACTCATCCAATGACAGCTCTTTACCCGGACAATAAATAGTGTTCATTTTATTGTTGAAATGATCCATAAATGGACGAATTTTTTTTAGACGGTCTTCCTCGCTTGTTTCAGACGTAAAATGCAGGCATCCTAGTATCAATAAAAAACGGTTTCGGGACATGAATTGTGCAAAGCATGGAATATTAAATAAATAGTGTCGTTTCCAATAGTCGCTAATACGGTTTAGTCGAATTGTTCCAGTGTGAAGAAGGAGTCCTAGAAATGTCAGCAGTTCTTCCCTAGTTAAATCTTTCCAATTTTTTATTCTTGACTTTCGCTTCACATTCTCTGCAGTACCCACTCTCCTTGCGTTTGCATTCGTCTCTCGAACAATAAGATCCAATAGGTCGTCGTCAATCAATAAACGGAATGCTTCGTAAGGATCTGTTGGAGGTGGCACTTTAAGTTCCTGTTCCTTAGTAAAGTCAAGGATTTTCATTGAAATTGGATTACTGCTCCAGGTGCTAGTGGCTCCGTCACGAGAAGGTGAGTTATTGGGTGAATTTACAGGTACTGGGTCCTCATCAGGTAACAGAACATCATCGGGCAACGGGACATCGTCGGGCAACGGGACATCGTCGCTATCACTACCATTTCCGTCTAATTCCAGTTGGTGAGGCGCTGGCTTTGATGCTGAGCGACGAATAGCTGAATCTGGTAAGTTTGAAGATCGAGCAGATGTATCACGTCGTGCACTTGGTGTATTCACTCTCCTAGGGCCATGTCTTAACATAGATTTCAATCGCTTACATGGAATTTTGGATTGGATTGACTCACTTACACCTCGCTTTAATGCTGATGACCTTGAAGGTTGAGCTGGTGTATCATCAGCAAGTGGTCTTGGACTGGTGGTCTTCGCTTTCAGTCTTACATCAAAAAATCTTAAATCTCTGTCGCTTCCAGATCCTTCTGAACTTGAAAACTCCTCATGAGCTCCTTGCGAATATACATCTTCGTCACTATATTCTTCAGAACTTTCCGAGTCATAATCATCACTTTGACGACGCTTTTTTTTAGAACGAGATGTTAAAATATTAGGTTTAATTTGACTTTTGGATGGCCCAGCCTTACTGTTCATTTTGGCGCGAAAACACTTCCGTACGATCGTGTGCACAAATCACTACAACACTATTAGAATGACGCCAATACTTGTTTTCGTAAGTTGACTATATTGCCAGAGTGGCCGCACAAAGCAACGTGGATTCGCCTCAAACGCCGGCTGTTTACTGACTACTACAAAATGAACGGAACGCTCGCTCGGTTCCGAGTAGGCGGCGCCGCTACTTTAGCCCCGCCCCACTCGGTACCGAGTGGGGAGCACAGAATGTGTAAAGTACTTACGAAATGTATAAAGCGCATTACAGAACATTATATTTTCATCATCATTTATTTAAGAGCCAGGCTCTTGTCGGTGGAGTAAACGCCATCTTTGCCTTTCCTCTGCCAGTAATTTCACTTCCTGATACGACACGACGCCAATCCTCTCTTTCACTTGAGTGAAGTAAGTACGTCTTGGTCTTCCTCTTCCTCTCTTACCCTCAATCTTTCCTTCAATGATGTTCTTTAAAATTTTATTATATTTTAATTTATAAAAAATAGGTTATATTACAATAGGTAGAGTGCGTTTCACGAAAGAAGTCCCCGGATATTTTTGGAACTAAATTTGACAGATCTATTTCCCTATTTTCTGATCTTTTCCCTGATAGAAGGTAGAAAACCCCTTACTTATCTTAATAAAAATAAACATTTTACATAAGTACTGAAGTTTAGGTAAATAGATATTTTTATCAAAATTTATACCAAACTACTCATGGAATGACTAGGACACTCGAAGTATGCAATAATTAGTATTATTTGATAAATTACAAATGAAATATAAATAATTAAGGTAAAATTTGTAGTCATAAATGGCAACATTGTCAATTTTGACATGCTATACAGCACCGCGGCTAGGGGACTTCTTTCGTGAAATGGACTCTACCTACTTAATTTTGAATAAAATCTTTTTAAATGAAAACTTTTTGAATCTTGAATTTTGATCAAGTCTTCGCCTTGAGTACCATGATAGCAACAAAGAAGACCTTTATTTGAATCTAATCCAGTATTGGCCGTGAAATCAATTATTTACGAGACGTAGAAGGCAATAATACTGATTTGTATCAATTGGGGGCTAATTTTTGCATTTATTTAGTAATTAATTTGTAAATTGATATTGTTCTTTAATTATTTCGTTTATTTTTAAGCTATTTAATATTTAATAGTTTGTTGCAAGAAGATATGTAGGGTAACTTTTAATTAGTGAACGATAGAAAAGGATTATGCAAAAAATAAAAAAAATATGAAAAGGATATACTATGGGACCAAGTTCGAAAACATAAAAAGAAATTGTTCCCCCATACTATCAGCTGATGCATTTTGTATGGGGAGTTCAAAATTTTTTGAACGATTTCGACCTTGGTTCCATAGCAAAAGTTGTTTGTTATCACGAGTACATGCATATCCTTTTCTATCGTTCACTTATTTAAAGTCACTGTTTAATAACTCGTAGCAGGCAAAACGCGCGGTTGCCTCGTGTCTGACACAGAACGGCAACGTCGCAAACACGCATCGACGCGCGTCGATGCCACACCGGCCGTTCATATAGCTTGCAAAACGCAATCCGTCGTTCCTTTCTCTCTTGCTGCAGTGCCGCGCGTGACCCACGCACGTAAGACACGCAGTGCGACGCTTTTCCGCCATTATTTTCAACGTTATAATTAGTAAATATTTACTTAAATACAAGAGTAACAATGGACGCAGCTTTCAAACGTAATCTAATAGAATTAGTCCGTCTAAACGATTGCGTTTACAATCCAAAGAATAAACACTATAAAAATATGGCGCATAAATTGTTAATTTGGGAGGAAATCGGGAGGACACTCGGCGTTGAAGGTAATATGTTTTTTTTTACCCGACTTTAGCAGAAGGAGGGTTAGGTATGTTTTTTTTTATTACCTGACTGCGTAAAAGTAGGGTTATGTTTTTACCCGACTACACTCAGAAAGAGGGTTATGTATTTATTACCCGACTGCACCTAAAAGGAGGGTTATGTTTTTACCCGACTGTAGCAGCAGGAGAGTTATGTTTTTATTACCCGACTGCACCCAGAAAGAGGGTTATGTTTTTACCCGACTGCGTAAAAGGAGGGTTATGTTTTTAACCGACTACACCCAAAAGGAGGGTTATGTATTTACCCGACTGCGTCAGAAGGCGGGTTATGTTTTTTTACCCGACTGCGTCAAAAGGAGGGTTATGTTTTTTGAGAGTATGTATGTAAGTTGTATAATACTTTGGCACGCTCTACAGCCTAAACGGCTTGATGGATTTCAGCTTGAGAGGTGTCGTTAGATTCGTATTTACTGTGAGAGTGACACTGATTTCATGAAAATTAAAAAAAATGCGTTTTAGAAACGCAGTCGGTTTCTTAAAAAATAAAAAGGTTAGGTTAGTAATTTTTAAAAAGTGATATCAAAAATTGCCATTGACACTCTGCCGACACACAACTGAGGCTATTTAAAATTAGCAGATTTTGGCCGTCACTTAACTAGATGCGCAGATATTCCCACAGGTTGAAATAGTTATTCAATAGATAGATATGTCGGCCATTGTCGGCGTGTTGGCGTCTCTTTGGTCATAACATCAACCAAACTTCTTAAATATTGTCTGTGAAACGTCAAGTGATGATAGTTGCCACTGTCATTGCTTGGGAGTGGTCTATGCTTCATGTAATGGTGGATTTGCGAACAATGTGAGCTGGGTGATCGAATGAACGTGGAGTGTAGAACTCTCCGCGTTTCACAAAGCGTAAATCTAGTTAGGCTATAATTCGGATACTTTTTTTTTTTTTTGATGGAAGTCTGATGGCGGATAGAGAATCCTTGCTCTTCGCATGACATCCCGCTCGCCCATCCGTCAGATATTTATTATTACTTTAATTTCAGGTGCAAAAGCGAAAGAGGCATGGCGGTCTCTTCGGGACGGGTACGTCCGGTACACAAACCCTAAAGGCTTAAAGCGAAAATATTCAAGATACGCTTGGAGCGAGGAACTGAAGTTTCTGGACGAATGTATAGAATGGAGACAAGCAAATAGGGATGTTATTATGACATCATCGAACCAAGATAGAGACTCCCCAGACACAGACAGTAACAGCCAAGTTTTTCATCAAGCGAAACCTTTCTCGCCGTCTCAGTCGCCGAATCCTAACGAAACCGTTTGGATACAGACGTCCCTCACTGATAATTCTTCACGTTTCACTTCAGAGCCTGTGTATACTGAAATACCTATCATAAAACCGTCTTGTACCAAAACCCTAGAGTCCATGCCGGAAAAAAAACTAACGCAAACAGAAAAAAAAGAAAAATTTACAGACATAACCAAAAATAATCGTCCTCTCGAAGGCGTTGATAAAGTTCTAGATTATTTGAAAACGAAGAACAAAAAACGGCGCGAAATGGATGACGTCGATCATTTGTTTGCTAGCTACGCGAAGTCTTTTAAAAAGTTACCGCTGAGGTCCCAAGTTGACATGAAATTGCGATTGGCTCAACTTTTCGCTGACGCGGAGATGATTGCACTCGAGAAACGTCAAAATGATGACGAAATTCAATCAGAAAAGTATTTTTCATCAACAGATTCTGAAGTAGAACAGATTAATGAATTAAAAACTGCCACAGAGTCAACGCAGTTGGAAACCACAAATGTACAAATTAAAACTGAAATTCAAGACTTAGAAATGACAGAGAATAATCAAAATTGCGACGGTTTTGAAAATAATGTTGGCAACATTAAAATTGAGATAGAAACTGATTATCAGCCTGCAGATACGGAATAATAAAACATCATAGAAGAATATCATGGGCGAGAATAGCCACAGAATACCTACGCATGATGACAAAAAAAAAAATTTTAGTCCATCACTTAGATTATTTTAAAATATTCGACACGTATTTTTTCTTTTTTCTCTGAAACTAAAAATGACAAAGATAAACTGGGTTAAAGTTGCTCGTGACGTCACGCCTCAGTACGATTTTAACCGAGTAGTGACGTCAATACCCCCCACTCCGTAACTTTGATGCTCTGTATCTTTGTATTTATTTATGTATTTGATCTGGTAAAAAATGTGTTTCAAATATTTTTTAATAGCCTAAAAGACGGACTAATTATTTTTTGAATTTTTGTATGTAGTCATCATCGCCATTGGTGCCAGATGACGGCCAACGTCACCGAGGTAGGCCCAAAAAACGATGGAGTGACGACCTACGCTCATTCAGGGAAGATTGGTGGGAAGCAGCCAAGAGTCTTTGGAGAGGCATGGGAGAGGCTATTGCCCAGCATTGGGACGAAATATAAAAAAAAACGGAAGGAAAAGTAGAAGGAAAACGGAAGAGAGGGAGTTTAAGGACTTACATAGGTCAAATGAAAAAGGGAATAGAAGTTGTGTCGTATCAGGTACTCAAACGGACGGAGTATAGAGCAGAGTGGTGTAGACTCCACCGACAAGAGCGACGCTATTAAATATAATGATGAGTTGATTATTTTGAGTTATTTATTCACCACCCACGCCCTCCTGACAATGTCACTCAAATGACAATAGATCCTTGTAGCACTTATCCTATTAAATGTCAATGTTTGTGCCGACGGATGGATGTTTGTTACTTCATCACGTAAAAACCACTGGACAGATTTTAATGATATTTGGCATTATTGTAGCTTATAAATCAGAATAACACATAGGCTATACTATTTTAAGATATTTCGTGTTTTTTCAAAGATATGACGACTAATGTGTACGAAGTCGCGGGCAGCCTCTAGTAATTAATAATTACTTAAACCCTCTTTCGAAACTTTTCTGGATATTGCGGAGTCAAATTTTTATTATTTATTTATGGATAGCTCTTTTGAAATATTAATTTTATTATACAGGGTGTAACAGAAAGGGTATATAAAACCGAAACACAGCGATAGTCCTCATGAAACTGAACAACTTTCCCTAAGGAACATGGGTCGTATCGTAACTCGAAAAAAAAATTTCGCCTCCCCATACAAAATACCCGATCAGCTGATCAAGTAAGTATGGGCGATCCAAAAATTTTTTTCGAGTTACGACCCATGTTCCTTGGGGAAAGTTGTTTAGTTTCATGAGGACTATCGCTGTGTTTCGGCTTTATATACCCTTTCTGTTACACCCTGTATATATGTTTCTGTGTTTATGCCTGAGATTTGTAACACTTAAATTGAAAAGAGCAACCCTACAGTCTTTTGCTAGGTTCTTCTCTGGGGAAAACTGCACTCTTGCGAATCTAGCATTAACTTTAAAAAATGACCCGTCCTAAGTGTTGTCAAAACCTACAGGATTAAATGATTTTTCATTTCATTTCATTTCAAATTAGTTGGAATATATCTAAAAATGTGCTAAACTTATCCCCCGCGATGCTAAATTTAGTAATACCTCTCACGGATTGCTAATTTCATCTTTGGCTATACACTTGTTCACGGAATGTTATACTATGACGTTTATGAAATTCACAAGATGGCTGGCAATGGCAACTCTGCTATTATGCCAAGAATAGATACTTTTTAAAGAGATTTTCCGAAAGTAGACGTTTTTTTTCATAAAAATTAAAAAAAAAAAAAAACTTATTCTATAATGGTAGGTACACATGTATGTACCTACGCTTTGTTTCTATGAAAGTACGGTATGTATACGCAGAGCAAGCCGCAGCGCTGTATTTCGTGTCAAAACTGATAATGTTGCCATTTATGAGTACAACATCTAACCTATAATAAGTTTATTTCATTTGTAATTAATTAAAAAATATTATTTCCTGCATATTTGGATTGTTCTGGTCATTCCATGAGTAGGTTGGTATATATTTTGATAAAATTGTCTACTTAGCTATATTTCTGTTATGTAAAAAGTATATTTTTATTAAGATAAGTAAGGGGTTTTCTACCTACTTTCAGGGAAAAGGTCAGAAAATAGGGAAAATAGATCTGTCAAATTTAGATACAAAAATATCCGAGGGCCTTCTTTCGTGAGAAGCACTCTACCTATTATATATCTCTACTTCTTTAATTACATACTCACTTGCATTCAAAGATTGGCTGGATGCCACACGTGATTAAAAAAAAAGACAAAATTATTTTAAAACTCCATTTTTAAAAGTTGTTTACTTCATAAACTGCGCAGTTTGGGATGATAGTGTTGTGAAAGTATCGATAGATAAGTATCGATAAATACCGGTTTTAATTTAAATACGATTTTTTTTAAAACCGGTTTTCTTTTTTTTTTCTTTTGATTTTTTAATTATTTTTTGAAACTACTTACCTACTTTTCTATTCTTATTCGAGATGATTGGAATTGGAAAGGTTTTCAATTACAGCCAATCTTCGCTCAAAGAGAACAAAAATAAAATAGCATTATTCTTTCAAAATATTGTTGTTTATAAAGATACATTATTTATTTAATAATAATAATATAATAATGATAATAATAATAAGCTATCTTCAGTGTTAAATTAATAGAGAACCATATTTATTTCGGTTATATGCATTAATGTCTATCAACATAGATCCGGGACGTATCCGGGCCGTGGCCCGTCTGGAGGGAAAACAATACGTCGTCATGACATCGTGAGGTACGAATGCATAGAAAATTTATGGAATGATATTTTTTCCCTGACACGTCTCGGACACGTTGTCATGACGACGTATTGTTTTCCCTTCTGACGGGCCACGGCCCGGATCTGTATAGATAGACTTTTAAAAAGATCGATATTATTGCAGTTTCATATCATCATTCGCCTCGAAGGAAACCAGTTGACGTCACGCTGGTCTAAGTTGGCGCTTATCCATTCAGATGGGTTCGAGCAATAGCTCGACCAAAACTCCTATGTGAGAAAGTAATACAAGTTGAAGCTAATAAATGGATATAACGGAAGAACTACAACACTACTCAAACATGTTTTTTTACATCCACGCTTTAAAGTAGGTATAAAGTATAAACCGTAATACATAATCTTATCATAAAATTCGAGACATTACTAGAATAATACTGTTTTTATAAAATTGAATGAAATAACAACGATAACGTTTTATAATATTGTTGCATTGTATAGTTTTATCTTGGCCTATAAATAGAATAGGTATTTATTAGTCCTTTTCGATGTCCTGTCAAACGATAAGTAGTACCTACCTACCATACAAAAAGTAGCCATTTTGCGGCAGACCAGGCACGCAGATCCAGACGGTATGCCACCTCCTTATACAGGTGACTTTAAATTAGTGAACGATAGAAAAAGATATGCATATACTCGTGATAACAAACAACTTTTACTATGAAACCAAGTTCGAAATCATAAAAAGAAATTGTTCCCCCATACTATCAGCTGATGCATTTTGTATGGGGAGTTCAAAATTTTTTGAATTATTTCAACCTTGGTCCCATAGTAAAAGTTGTTTGTTATCACAAGTATATGCATATCCTTTTCTATCGTTCATTAATTTAAAGTCACAGTCATACTTACTTACATAGGAAGCAGACAGACCAATGAGGAAGACAATACTTCCGTGACGGTCCAGCAAGATACTGCATGTTATATGCGCCTGCGCATAAAATAGGAAATCAATTTCATATTTTAAAGTTGATGGCGCGACGAGATTGACTTTTTTAGTAGAGACTGGTGAATGACGAATAACTTTTAGGTTGGTGTTTGCCCACTAGTGGGACTTGTTTGGACATGATCTTTTTGCATATTATACCAAATGCTGCCCGCGACTTACACATTTGTCTTTGAAAAAATGTTTACATTTTAATATAATGTTTTATTCCGATGTATGAGCTACAATATTGCCAAGTTTCATCAAAATCTGTTCAGTAGTTTTTGCGCGATGAAGTAACAAACATCCATCCATCGGCACAAACATTGACATTAATAATATTAGAAGGATTTTAAACTTAAATACCTACCTAAATTAATCTACCACTAATTTCGATATCAATGAATCTTTACATAACCATCAACCACGCCTAATTTAACATAACATAAATAGCTAGAGTCCATTTCACGAAAGAAGTTTAAGAAGTCCCCTAGCCGCGGCGCTGTATTGCATTGTTAGCATGTCAAGATTGACAATGTTGTCATTTATGAGTACAAAATGTACCTATATTATGTTTATTTCATTTGTAATTTATTAAATAAACGTGTTTTTCCTGAAAATAAAACACATATTAAATACTTACCTTATTTGAAGCTTACTAGTTTGAGAGAGCCCCTTCTTGTTTTCCGCTTACTTAGTCCGTCTCTTTCACCCTTTCGCAACCTTCCCTCTCTAACGCACATCCCCACTACCCCCACCAGGCAGCCCGAACCGGTCTCGGGCCGAGTTCGGGTGCTTACTTCATTGAGTCGAAAAACACCAGGCAGAAATTAAATTGTAAGCTTCAAATAAGGTAAGTATTTAATATGTGTTTTATTTTCAGGAAAAACACGTTTATTAAATCCTTGACCGTTATTTGAAGCTTACTAGTTTGAGACGTGTTTGTTATCGCCTGGTGGTGGGGGACGCCAATGTGATAGTTTACTGAATAAGTTTGCAATAAGAAAGCAAACTAAAACGTATAATACTGGCATGGTGGATGTGCATAGAGTCATTAATTAAATATAGGTACATTAATGGCCACTCCAAAGAAAGATAAAGACAAGAGAGGAAGGTAGGTACACTATGTGTGGTTGTAAAATAAATAAATACAATAAATTTTACACAATAACCATAATTATTAAAATATATATATGTATTAAACACAAGTATAATAATTTAATCATCCAAGATGATTCATAAAAACATAGTTACGTAACTCAAAAATAACATCCTTAATTATCAATGATTTTAATTTAAGGCAAAATCAACAAGAACTATAGATAGTTTTAATCTACAGGATTAAACATGCGAGTTATATTATGAACTGCAGGGGTCTGCATAATTTCTTTTCTATAAAAACCGAGCGAAAGTATTGCTAGACCGCCAATTGCCTCTAGATAAAATGTCATCTAAGGGTAAATTGCTTGACCAATTCTTTGAGGCAACCGCGGAACGCAAGCTACCTGGAGTGGAAAATATGCCTGCATCTGACAGTAAGGTTTTGATCCAACTAGCTATAACAGTCCTAGATGCACTTTTAGGCTGACCTCTGATCGATACAAATAGATTTGAACATTTAGCTGCTTTACGTCTGTCTTCTAAAAGACGCACCATCAGGTTGATCCAAAACACAGGGTCCAAGTTTTTGTTACCAACATTTTTTAAACAACTTCCAACCAGATTGTCTATAATTTGCGTTATCTGTTTTGGAGCCAAAAATTGGCCACAAAATTATATTATCAGAGCATTGAATTAAATGATCTAGCTCTACCGCTAGTAATGTTAAGTCATGGACTCTTCTGCCTGAACAAAGCAACAGTAAGGTAGCGGTATATCTAGAGACAGAAAATGTGTTCGTTTCGTCTGGAGGATTATTATTCATAAAGGTCGTCAACACCTCAATGTCCCAAATCGCAGGTTTTCGGCACACTGGTTTATTAAGGGCAATTGATTTCAGTATATGCTTTACCAAAACATGGGAACTTAAACATCCAGAGATCTCTGTATCACATAACGTAGAGACAACAGACTTGTGCAGCAAAACTGAATTATATGACAACCCATTAATGAGATGCAAGTCTGCAAGAAACTGAGCCAAAATTGCACCTGTCGGAGCGAATGGATCAACAGATGATTTCTCTGCCCAATCCACCCATCTCTTCCATGCCACTTGGTAGGTTTTGCGAGTGGATTTTCGCCACGAAGATTGCAGCAAATCCTTTTGAGCTGCATTCCAATTTAATAGGTTCCTTGACCACCCCCACACTTCCAGACTTCTAGAGTCATTAGGTGAACTTTCGGAGGTGGAAGTCCTGTTACCGTGTCTATTAGAGTACGTTCGAGATTCCGAATTATGAACGGTGCTGCTAGAGCTCTCGATTTCAGGTCTGCGCGCCAAAAAACACGTTCCCACCGGGGGACTACTGTCAGATAAACGCCGACGGCCGAGTTGAGGTGACACAATACCTTCGGTATTAGATATGGTGGCGGGAAAATCCAAGCAAGATTGTAACTCCACTGGCGAGAGAATGCGTTGTGGAATATCGCCCGAGTGTCGTTCAGATCTAGAGATACGTAATTTTCTAACACGTGGGCTTGCTCTGACGCAAACAAGTCCAGTACTGGAGTCCCAAACTTCCGGAAGATTACTTGTGTCGCCTGCGGTAGGAGATGCCACTCCGGTAGAGCACGATGTCGAGATAAGTGATCGGCATGGCCATTGTAAATTCCGGGTATGTGTTGCGCTATTAGATGTATCTGAAATTCGTCCAACACTTGAAAGACTCTCACTGTTAGGTCTAATAATGGCAGAGACTTTGTACCGCCTTCGTTTCTGAGGTGCGATACCACTGTTCGATTGTCGCACTGGACCAGTACTGAGGATCGGGTCAGGATATGACCGTGCGTTTCCAAAACTTTTAGAACTGCCAACATCTCTTTCATGTTGCAATGAAGGTGTTTCTCTTGATCCATCCACATCCCTGATAGAGGGAGAGAGTCTAATTGTGCTCCCCAGGCCAAATCTGACGCGTCTGTCGTTAGAAAATGGCTTGGAGGTGGGAAATGTAACGCCGAGTAATGGTGCGAGTTGTGAAGCCACCATTCCAACACTTTCAGAGCGTCTAGTGGCAGAGTCAAAGCTTTTGTTTGAGGTAGTGACAATAGGTAGTTTTGAAACCTCAAAAGGGCCCGATGATGCAACCTGCCCCTTGGAACAACAAAATTTAGTAAGCCTACCAGGCTCTGCAATACCTTCAAGCAGACTCTGTTGTCTTTTAATATTGACGCAATTTTCTGAGCAATGTGCGTGACCTTGTCTTCTGGAAGATATTTTTGGTTGTTCCATGGGTCCCAAACTACTCCTAAGAATACAAGGCTTTTCTGTGGAACCAATAAAGACTTGTCGAAATTTATTTGCCAGCCCAGGTACTGAAGATGGTCTACCAGAATTTGCACATGACTTTGCAATGTTTGCTTGTCCTGATGGGCAATCAAGAAATCGTCCAGATAAACAAGAATGCGCAGCCCACGATCCCTTAGGCTTCGGGCAATCCAGTTTGTTATAGACGCAAACACCTTTGGGGCTGTACATAGACCGAAGGGGAGACAGGTCATCTGCAGCAGCTCGCTTTGATAGACAAGCCTTAAGAAGCGGCGATGAGCCTGAGCAATCGGCAGGTGAAAATACGCCTGGGAAAGATCTACTTTGCATAGCCAATCCTGTGGTTGAATAAAATCTGGGACTCGAAATATGTTTACTAGTCTGAATCGCTCTGTGAGAACAAAATTGTTTAAGGCTTTCAAGTTGAAAATAGGACGGGCTGTGCCGTCGCTCTTGGGCACAAGGAACATTGTCGAAATGAAGCTTGGAGAGCACTGAACTGCTTCTAGTACACCCTGGTCTTTCATTTGTTGTACTATCGTGGACATTTCCTCTGATTCTATGGTACAATGAGACCCTCTTTTCAGGTTCGGAATTACCAGGGGAGGCTTTTGGTAAAAGGGTATACGATAGCCTTTTATTATCTGTAGCAAGAAATCTGGAGCTCCCATTTCTTTCCAGTGCCTTTGAAAAAGTTGCAGACGGCCTGCCTTGAAAGTCCTCGAGTCAGAATTTACGCTTCTTATTTGAGATATATGTGTCTGCTGGCGCGCCGGTGCGTTTACGATTACCTTTGGATTGGTGGTATTGAGGATTGTTCGAATTTCGGCCTCCTCGCTGCGAGCGAAACGAGCCTCTTGTACTCTGTCCCGTGAGACGGTCAGAATTATAATTTTTGCCTTGACCCTGCGAGGGACGGCTATTACAACAGCCAACCACAGGGGGTGATTATGCTGATATTGAGAGTGAGATGATGACACACAGCATGCATGACTAGGTCCCTGCGAGGGTCCATGATGGTAGGTGACCCCTGCGGGGGGTGACGGGTGGTTTTAGAGGTTCCTGCTTGCGAAGCAGTGCCGTTGCCTTTATTGACGGGTAAGAAGGCTTTCTTAACCCTTTTCAAGCCTTTTCAAGAGCAGTAACAAAAGATTCTGCATTAAAAATATTCTGAATGGAAGGAGGTACCTTACGTAAAGATGATTTTATCAAAGGATCACGAACATGATTAATAATTCCATCTCTGCGCATTTGTATAACTTCTGCTCTGTGGCCACAAACTAATTGCAATAAATCTGAAGAGACTTTAGCGTGATCCCCTTTTGAGAACAGTTCATTAATTTTTTGGTGCAAACCATCAACCCCAAGGTTATTTTCTTGACGAGCCCAGGCTAAAAGTTCGTTGAGACTAGCCTGAAGAGCCTCCCTTTGCTTTAAGACGCAAAGAGTAAGAGCAGCATAAGCTTTATCAGCGTATGATAGATGTTTCAACTGATCATAAGCATGGACTTCCTCGTTTACCTCTAAATCAGTAAAACCAGGGGTTTGGTTGTATAATTTTTGAACCTCCGCGTAACGAACCTCATTCCATTCACTTTTATCAAAGTATTGAATACTCTGATTGTCTTTTGCTGTATTTTGTTCATCGACAAGCTCAACGTCATCATCATATAGAATTCTACTGACATTGTCATCAATTACTGACTCGTTATCATTATTGATGTATCCGTCGATATCAAAAGAAGAGGGAACAACAGAACCGACAGTATGGCCAGTAGCAAGCTGTTTGTGAATCTCCTTAATTGCACGTGTTAGTTTATCTAACTTACGCTTATCTCTACGACTATTTTTGCCCCCCCCCCCTCTTTTTATGGCTATAGCGTTTATGACGGCAGTGTCGCCGTTTAGAATTTTTAATGCTCTCATCAGAAGAAGAGTCAGAACTTGAGCTTGAAGACGAACTACTAGAAGATTCTGAACGACTCACCGATTTCGAGCGTTGTGCAGGTTGGGAAGCAGACTCCGTGGGAGCATCTGGGGCATGTGATGGCCCAGCAACCGCACCGTCGTTATCCACTTGTTCCACAATAGGATCCATAATAAAAAGCACCTAAAATAGACAGTTATTTAACACTAACTTCCATAGAGGTATGCTAACCCCAACATAATATTTGTACTAAAATAATAGTGTTACACTTGTAGTAATATTTTAAAAGGGCAAAAGAGTAATATCTTTACTAATTCAATCAAATAGTAAAATAAAAAACCGAACGGTAACACCGTTAAAACAAAATAAAAAACATTCAAACCGAATCAACAACCGATATTACGTTTAACGTAGGTACATATAAAAAGACTCCCTTTGAGGTTGAGCAGTGCCTCAGGTAACCAATACAAAGAACTGTAGAAACTACCTACATACGTCAAAAAACTATAAATATTAAAAGGTATTTCCATTTAATTACATATAGGTAATTTTAAAGTAAAGACTTACTTACGTGAATCCGTACGTTAGCACATAAACCACTTACGAAAACACAGCACAAAATATGTAAATTACACGCCGAAAGAACGAGCGATTACACTTAATAATTGATTCTAATTAGGTATCTACACAATATGTGTATAACATATAAACGGACTGTAACGGTTCTCAGCAGACAACCGTTGCGGCGGAAAACTAAGACGCCAATGAAGTAAGCACCCGAACTCGGCCCGAGACCGGTTCGGGCTGCCTGGTGGGGGTAGTGGGGATGTGCGTTAGAGAGGGAAGGTTGCGAAAGGGTGAAAGAGACGGACTAAGTAAGCGGAAAACAAGAAGGGGCTCTCTCAAACTAGTAAGCTTCAAATAACGGTCAAGGATTTAATCATATAATTTCCTGCATATTTCGACTGTTCTGGTCATTCCATGAGTAGGTTGGTATATATTTTGATAAAAATGTCTACTTAGCTATATTTCTGTTATGTAAACAATATATTTTTATTAAGATAAGTAAAGGGGTTTCTACCTACTATCAGGGAAAAGGTCAGAAAATAGATCTGTCAAAACTTCCAAAAATATCCTGGGGACTTCTTTCGTGAAAAGCACTTAGAGTTCATTTCGCATATAGCTAAGTGGATAATTTTATCAAAATATATACCTACCTACTCATGGAATGACAGGAACGAAATATGCAGGAAATAATATTATTTATTAAATTAAAAATGAAATAAACATAATATAGGTAGATGTTGTACTCATAAATGGCAACATTACCAATTTTGACATGAAATACAGCGCCGCGGCTAGAGGACTTCTTTCGTGAAGTGGCGTCTACGTGCCCATATTTCAGCCATTATTGGATTTTGTAAACAGCCAAGCTGTGCCTAAGAGAAAGGCGACGTTGCCAGCTCGTGCATCAAAACAAGTGACGCAAGCGAGTTGACGGCTGGTCAAATAGGACGTACCTATATCAATATTCTATGAATGCGTCTTATATAACCTAAAATATGTTGTTTTTGTGTTTACATAGGCCTATTTTAATAAATAGGTTAATCTTTTATTATTAATGTAAATGTATGTTGTATGTTATTTATTTATGTTTGTGCCAATGGACTTAAAAAACAGATTTTAATGAAATTTTACAATATTGTAGCTTTCAAATCAGAATAACACACAGGCTCAATTACATACATATCCGTCACGCCTCTCTCCCATTGGGGTAGACAGAGATCACTTCCTTCCACTTGCTTCGATCCAAACACACCTCTTTCGCTTCATCCACACTCATCAGTCGCCTCACAGGCTACATTGCTTTAAGATATTGCATAAATTGCAAGATATGGCGATAAATGAGTACAGAGCCACGGATGGCCTCTGGGGGCTTAGCATGGCGTGCCGCGACAATTATCTCACGCAGAGACGTAAGCGTGACAAACGCATGACAACGTCTTCTTACGGAGTGCCATGCTAAGCTAGCTGGTTTATAAAAGCATCACCTAGTTATTTGTTGAAATACCTACTTATCTACCTACCTACTTCATCAAAAATCCAAAGAATAATACCACATTGCTGTTCAGTAAAGTATCTCCTAAACAGTTTTTAAACGAGTTCAAAAAAAAGAAACAGTTTCTCAATTCGAGATATATTTTTTATGTAAGTAAGTATGTCCACGGAAAACTTCGTCGTTTATGAACAGATTTTGATGATTCTTTTTTTGTTAGAAAGAGGGTATCCCGAGGGTGGTCCCATGGTAAGGAATCCAGGATCTGATGGTGAAATCCTGGAGAAATCGAGGGAAACTCTCGAATAAATTATATTTGCGACCAGTCTGTTCCTTATGTTTCAACGAAGTTATTCACATAACTTCGTTGTTCATGAACCGATTTTGATGGTCCTGTTTTTTAAATTAAAAATATTTAACTAAAGGATCAAGTGCTAAATGTTATAAAGCAAGAGATAAATTTAAAAAATTCGAAAGGCAAAAATCTTGTTCCGAATTTTTTAAGATCAGTGGCGCTTAACCTAGATGCGACGCGACTTAAAAGGTTGCTGAGAAATTAAATCCATAGAATTAAATAAATGTATGAGGCGACTGATGAGTGTGGATGAAGCGAAAGAGGTGTGTTTGGATCGAAGCATGTGTAAGGAAGTGGTCTCTGCCTACCCCCAATGGGATAGGCTTGACGGATATGTATGTATGTATGTTTAATAAATTAATCAGCCAGGGGCCCAAGTCTGCTAATTTAAAATAGCCTCAATTGTGTGTCGACAGAGAGTCAATGCCATTTTTGACACATTTGGTCGCATTTGTAAGCCATTGTTTAGCAGAATACAGAATGTGTCAAAAAATGACATTGACACTCTGCCGACACACAACTGAGGCTAGTTTTATTTTTCTAGCTTGTTTTAAAAATCGAAAGCTTATAAGTCTTTTAGTTATCTAACTCAGCATTTCACCCCAAAAAAGAAACTAATAATGCATCAAATATAATTTAGACACCTCATCTCTATCGACGCGCTTACTGTTTAGACTTCAAGTTAAATATTCTAAAGACGTGTTTCGTAAGTTTGGTGTCGATGTGGCCACCATACCGGTTTTGAGCGCTATGTTCTCAATATTAATGTAGCTTGTAGCTTTCCATTTACTACAGGGGTTCTCAAATTATTCTGCCTACTGCCCACTTTGAGAATCAACTACTCAATTTATTTAATAGTTTATTGTAGGAAGATAGTACCTACACGGAGACAGAAAAAAAGGGTAGTAAATAGTCTTTTAGCGTCCTCATTTTTTCACCAACTTACAACAATTAAGTGACTATCCTGCCTTCTTGCTTTCACTTCTCTCTGTGGGGTCTGCAGGAAGAATTTCTTTTATAAATATCCTGTACCTATTGTAAAACCTTCTCTATTTATCTGTCTGTGTAAACTTTTATCTTACAATAAACGTAAATAAATTGCAAAGCATCTAGGGGGAGGCGGGGCACATTGATACAGTACCTGTTTTGAAATACTGAAAAACGATACGCACACGGACACATCATTAGAACGCTCAAGGACATCCACAAGGATGATAGTTGTGACGATGCTCGCCGCCTATTCGCCGTTTTGCTTTTACAGACACAAACGTGTTTTTGGGACCGAGAACTAAAATTTTAAGAGCAATGTGTTTGTGTCTCAGCTCCATATTATTAGTTGTTTTCATTGTTTTATTTTACCAAAAGTACGTTTATACTTTAATAAATGTTATTTAATATGTTTATTTAATACAATATTGATTTAAAAAATAATAAATTCCTTTTTCGTGAATATAGTCCCTTGGGGCACTATGATACAGTAAAGCGCGGGGCAGAATAATACGTATCAATCTGCCCCGTTAGTGTATTAAAGTGCCCCTTTAGTGCATTAAAGTGCCCCGTTAGTATTTTAAAGTAGTCTTGAAAATCTCATTTATTATAGAAAATGGTCCGGACGTTTAAAGTTAAGCAGAGAAATGTGAAAAAATCGTTTAGGATTTCAGTTTTGTGATGTTTTTGATTATGAGTTTTAAGAAAAAGTTCCTATAATTTTGATAGAGGATTTTATTTTGTTATTTCTATATTTCACTATGTAGTACTTTTAGGCTGATTACTGAGTAATTATGTTTAATTACATGTTTAAGATCTTGATAAATTCTAGATTTTTGATGACAATTTTATTTCCTAGCTCATTTCATTATTAGGCTGATTGTGATTATCGTTAATACGAATAATAACGAATAAATAACGTGATTTTTTCAGATACCAAGCATTATTTGCTTTTTATTTGGTCAATTTAAGTAATATAACGATTTATTTTGAAAAAATATTATAATATTTACGGAAATAAAATACGCATCAAGCTGCCCCACTCTCTGTATCAAGGTGCCCCACCGGTGGGGCAGAATGATACAAAATCGATTTTTTATAAAAGTCGCCATAACTTTTTCCCTATTCGTTTCTATCAGCTTTTTTTAAACTTAATTATAAGTTAACATATCAGGCCATGCACCCGGCAAAGAAAATGATCAAATATGTTGACATTTGTGTATTAAAACGGAGTTTGAATTTTTGTGTATCAATGTGCCCCACTTCCCCCTATAGGTACTGGGTGTAACAGAAAGGGTGTATAACGCCGAAACACAGCGATAGTGCTCATGAAACTGAACAACTTTCCCCAAGGAACATGGGTCGTACGTAACTCGAAAAAAATACCCCATTTCTCTCACAATCACTATAATGCCCCCCTTTTTTCTTGGTCTCTTACCGCCCCCCTAGGCATACAGCGCCCACTTTGGGAAGCTACGATTTACTACAAGACAGTCTTCAAATGAACGTATCAATCTGCCTATGCCCTACATTACTATGTTTTAGATACCTATAAGAAGTTTTTCAAGATATGGCTCTCGTGTTTTATGGAAGTAAAGGCTCTTGTTGTAGGTTGATAATAAGTATATTTATTCGGAAACCATTACAGCTTATTAGCAGCTAGCGTTAGACACATGACAGACAGTTATAAAACCAAAGACACTCTCTGCAAAGTATTTATGCTTGCTATTTTTAACAATGGCAATAAATCTTAAACCTAATAATATTTTAAATGTCAATGTTTTTACCGAAAGATGGATAGTTTGTTACTTCATCCCGTAAAAACCACAGAACAGATTTTAATGAAACTTAACAATGTTGTAGCTTGCACATCAGAATAACACATAGGCTATATTATTTTAAGATATTGCGTAATTTTTTTAAGATATGACGATAAATGCGTACGAAGACTCAGGCAGCCTAAGGGCTAAAAGCAAGTAAAAATTACGGACAAAACCAAGTAGGTAATACGTGGGTAATACTATAAGCAATGATTTTTTATAGGTATAGATATGTTATATGCGCGCACATTTTGAAGACTGTAAATAGACCTATTTAAGACAACTTGTAGCTAGTCTCTGTTAGTCTGAAGACATTTGCAGTATGATTTGAAGTGCTGTCATTAATGTCATTGTAATCATTGTTCGGCACAGATTTAAAACGCCAATCACTATAAAGGTAACATATCTATAGGGTGACTTTAAATTAGTGAACGATAGAAAAGGATATGCATGTACCCGTGATAACAAACAACTTTTACTATGGGGTCAAGGTCGAAATCACAAAAAAAAATTTTTCCCCCATACTAACAGCTGCCTTGCTGGTGCATTTTGTATGGAGAGTTCAAAATTTTTTGAATGATTTCGACCTTGGTCCCATAGTAAAAGTTGTTTGTTATCACGAGTACATGCATATCCTTTTCTATCATTCACTATTTTAAAGTCACCCTGTATATTTCAAGAACAACTTAGAGACCCAGAGTAATAATAATTCTCTTATTACTACACAAGGGTATGCGGGCTAAGCCCTTATTGAGGGGAGCATTATAATTGTTACCTTATGTGACTAAAAAGGTACCCTTTCTGTTAGGCCCAGAACACACGGGGAAACGCAACTGCAACTGCTAGTTACTTTTGAGCTGCATCTAAGTTGCTATAGACTCCTTTAGAAAACCACACACGATGCAACCAATCTGAAACGTTTCAAACTAGTTGCGTCGTGTGTGGTTTTCTAAAGTGTATATAGGAACTTAGATACAACTCAAAAGTAACTAGCAGTTGCAGTTGCGTTTCGCCGTGTGTTCTGGGTCTAAAAGGGTACCCTTACCCTGTACTCTGTTAAAGTTGCGTTGGAAAATAGCTGGACCATTCTAAATGAGTTCGCAAGTTGAGTTGTTGAGAAATATTTCGTGTTTATGGCTTCTTTTCCACGGGAAGTGAGCACAATTCTGTTGGTGAGTAGTAAGTAGGGAGTACTTATTTTTATAGTTATTCTAGCCCAACTAACATGCCTTGAAAATATGAGCTTTTCCTTCATTTTGCCCATACGCATCCGGTGTGTTTTGATCTTTAGACTCTACCCTATATCTACCAAATGAGTCATACACAGAATTAGGTTCAAAATTGTCTTTCCTGTTCCTGATGATTATATTGGAGTATCTAATCCTCAAAATGTTTATACAGGTCAAAACTACATCGGGCACAGATTATGCGGATATGCATTAAGTTTAGAAATTAGCTTCCAGTGTCCTTAACTTTCGGGAACAGGAGAGACATTTTTCGTTCTATCTATGTCTGTATGACAAAAATAGGTTAACGACCGGAAATCGACAAGCTATTTTATCAAAGTAAATACAGCTTAAAACTGACGTCAAATCCTTTGTTTTGCATTTCAGTATTGTTTTGAATAAATTTATCGTACCTATCTGACAATTTATCATTTTATATCTCAAAAACCGGCCAAGTGCGAATCGGACTCGGGCGCAAAATGTTCCGTACCACTAGGTTAACAATAACAGCAAATACATGTCATAATTAAAGGCCAAAACACACCAGATGCGTATGCGTAGACGTATGCGTACCTCTGAGTTGTAATGTATGGGACTGTCACCGCTTGCGTAACGTAGACGTAGACGCATACGTCTACGGATACGCATCCGGTGTGTTTTGGCCTTTAAGGTAGACATGCTATCGAGCAAAAAAAGGCAAAAAAACACGTTTGATGTATGGGAGCCCTCTAAATTATTATAATTTTATTTTATTTTTAGTATTAGTTATTATAGCGGCAACGGTAATACATCATTTGTGAAAATTTCAACGCTCTAGCTATAACGGTTCATGAGATACAGCCTGGTGACAGACGGACGGACGGACGAGTCTCAGTAATAGGGTCCCGTTTTCCCCTTTTGCGTACGGAACCCTATAAACGTACGATAAAAGCATACGTCATAGGAAAACATTGACTCAGGTGTTTTTGTCAATAATATTTGGGTTTTCATGAGCGGACGTGACGACAGATACGTCGTTTCTTTTTCTTTTGTTGGGGGAGGCCTTTGCCTAGCGGTGGAATCTTAATGACTAATAAAAAAAAAAGTGTTTGTTGCTAACCCATTCTTAACCTAATTCTTGCTACGATACAAACACACCTCTTTCACTTCATACACATTCATCAGTCTCCTCTCCTCATACATGCACGTCGGTTGTAGTCTTGATTTTATTTCACATTCATCGACATTTTTCCAAAAAAATAGGATGGAATAGATAAGGCCGTAATTATTACGTACTAATAATAGTAAAACGTTTAAAAAAAGGTTTTATACCTGGGCCCGTATTCTCTTAATTACCAAATGAAAAATGGTGTCTCTCTAGAATGTGAATTGTATGAAATGACACATTTTGGTATTCTCTTAACAGATAACTTGACAGTGGACAGCGATCGGCCGTACATTTTATTACTTTACGCTTTATTTGGTATTCTACTCCGCAATGTCACATGAGTGGCAGTTCCAAACGGTATTCTCTTCGCTATTTGACAGTTGTTCTCTAATGGCATTTCGTTCGGTCGTCCGTCGTTCAGTCGTTCAGTCGTTCGGTCACCCAAACACTATTTCGGTGTTTTTTCGAAAATTAACGTGCAATTTATGCAAAAAATGCATGTAAATCTTATAGAAATAAATATTCTGTATTTTAAAGTATGTCTAAGCTTATTCTAGGTCGAAAAAAATCTATCAATCGGTTGATCAATTTCTTCGAACAATAATTTTATTAAATATTGGCAACATCGACAACTAAATCATTCGCAAAGACAAATGAATGACAAAGCCCTCTAGAGACTACTAATCGACTATTTCGTGGCACATAAGAGAATACCAAATTTGTGACCTATTGCTGTAGAATATTTATCTGTTGGTTATAGTATGGTCGCTTAACTTAATTTAAGAGAATTGGTACCCTGGTTTTAGCTACAAGTCCAAAAAAAAAGAAGTCCCCTAGCCGCGGCGCTGTATATCATGTCAAAATTGATAATGTTGCCATTTATGAGTACAACATCTAACTATATTATGTTTATTTCATTTGTCATTTATTAAATAATATTATTTCCTGCATATTTCGACTGTTCTGGTCGTTCCATGAGTAGGTTGGTATATATTTTGATAAAAATGTCTACTTAGCTATATTTCTGTTATGTAAAAAGTGTATTTTTATTAAAATAACTAAAGAGTTTTCTACCTACTATCAGAGAAAAGATCTGAAAATAGATCTGTCAAAAGTTCCAAAAATATCCGGGGGACTTCTTTCGTGAAACGCACTCTAGTGCTAAAGCGTGTTTTAGTTTTTTAAACTACCTATTTTTTTTTTTCAATAATAGTATAACAAAAAGGTTTTATTCCTGGTTTTAGCTAAGAAGTCCAAAAACTAAGCAAAAACTCCGATCCAGGCATCCCATTCTGCCATTTATAGACTGAATCAATATAAACAACGCGAAGCGACGTTGCCGTTCTTACATCGAAAACAGCTCTCTAAAGCATCACATATTTTTATACTTATATCCTTGTGGAAACACATACTAAAACCTACTTTAAAGTCATAGTCATAAGGTTGAAAAAACAACAACAGATTTCGTCGTTTAAGTCTTATTGGAGTTGCGTTGTAAATAAACCGGCCTACCGCGATTGTGAAATGTTTTAGCATGACGTAAATGCGTTTTCGTTTCACGCGGATATAAACCTTGTTTTAAGTACCTAAGATTGATTTTCTGTTGAATATTTTTGACGTTTAAACCCTTCTAGAATTTACTAGAGATGTAAACACAGGTTTTTGATATAGGAATTTAAAGCTTGTCGCATAAGGAAGAAGAATGATAATAGCTTGAATCGTATGGCGCGATTGCGTCTCGTGAAGGGTATCACGTAGACAGGAATAATAATATTTAGGCCTTTAACGCAAAGGCGTTGGCTATTTAAAAAAAAAAAACATCACCTGCATGATTTCCTTTGTGTGAAACCTGTTTTTTTTAAATAGGCTGAATGTGGAATTGGATCAATATCATGTTTTGAATTAAGAAAATAAATTTAAAAACTTGATGTTCTGTGATTGTTTTTTTTTTATTCTAATCCAGTTTTGCTTGGTGCGACTATAGAGAGAGAAATATAAGGTCAACCTAACAGATTTTCTTGCTAGATTCTTCTCTGGGGAAAACAGCTACCTTGCGAAACTAGCGTTAACTTTAAAAAATAGGTAGTTTAAAAAACTAAAACACGCTTTAGCGCGCACTAAACATGCTCCATCAGTTCGAAAGTACCAAATTATTGTATTGTCATCAGAACTCAGAGCGTGTGCTTTCATCCTATTCGAAGACCGGGAAGTCAAATTAAGATTCCAAGATTTGTTTACATACTTAGTTAGTTACAAGTGAAGCTAATATAAAGCGTGTAATAAATATGTAGGTACCTACCTAAGTAAGTTGAAAAAATATAGGATTTGTCTATGAAATAAATATATTCTGACTTTCAGGCTCTCCCATTACGATACTTCGAGGCGATTCAAGTATCCTGCAAGTCTCGAAGACTAGTCACCGCGAAGTTAGTGTTGCCGCTCGATAGGCAAATATCGATAGCCTATCGATAGGTCGAAAAACATGTACCTACCCTATCGATAGCACAATCGATACTATCGATAGTATCGATAGCTCTTTCGCTGCAATAGTATCGGTTAACAGCAATACTATCGATAGTATCGATAGTTTCGATCGCTGCCGATCAATGAACTATCGATAGTATCGATACTATCGATAGTATTGCTCTCCAATATTGAATATACTATCGATAGTATCGATAGTTTTGCACAATCGATAGTGATAATTTTTTTCGATAGTATTGCATTCAGTAAGCAGGCATAATGGGTGGTAGAATATAATATGACATGATCACATATAATGGGTGGTAGAATGTATGACGGACGAATATAAAGTAAGTATGGTCAGTCAGTTGGCCAGCAATTTCGAATCTATACAATCGAATAGAATATACAATCGATAGTATCGATTGTATATTCAATATTAGAGAGCAATACTATCGATAGTATCGAACTATCGATAGTTCACTGATCGGCAGCGTCGAAACTATCGATAGTATTGCTGTTAACCGATACTATTGCAGCGAAAGAGCTATCGATACTATCGATAGTAGTATCGATAGTGCTATCGATAGGGTACATGTTTTTGTCGTTTAACAATCGATAGTAAAACTATCGATTTTTCGGCAACACTACGCGAAGTATCTCACATACATTTGAATGCATCGCACACAACGATACCGGTGTAATGTATGTGAGATACTTCGCGGTGAAGTCTTCGAGACTTGTAGGATACTTGAATCGCCTCGAAGTATCGTAATGGAAGAAGGGGCTTATTTTAGCACAATTTTAATGTATGGAAGTTACTTAGTACCACATAGTACTGAAGGACGATAAATAAATAAATATGTGGGACATTTGACACACGGTCGCCTGACCCTAAACTAGGCAAATCCTGTACTATGGGTATCAGGGACTGATAAACATACATAGATAAATATATAACACCCAGACACGGAACAAACTTATGCTCATCACATCACAATGTTTGTAACCGGCGGGGATCGAACCCGCGACCCGTGCGTATGAGGCAGACTCACTACCGACTACGCTAACTGGCCTGTCACAAGTGTAAATCCATGCTTAATATTTTATTGTTATGTTATGTACTATAATAGAAGAAAAACAAACAAACAAACAATCGCGCTTTTCACAATATGAACGTATAAAATTGGCAATTAAAAAAATACGTAAAGCCCACACATAGGGCCAATGTGTAGAGGGCTACTTGACGCTTTGTTAGTAGCGACGTTCTTTTGGCGCCAACATCGGCGAATGTTGTCGGTTTTTCGTCCACACACAAAATGGTGTCGACAATAAAACGGTTTAATCGATATCGATAACATGCGCAGTTGCGCATCACTATTACAAAAATTTTAACCGCGAAACAGAATCACAGTATTATTGATATTATCCCATTTCCATCCAGAGTCCCAAAATTCCTCTCCGTTTATCCTTTTAATCTTTGTAATCGTTTCCCTAACTTTATTATGGCAAATACACAAACCGCGTGACGCCAATTAGAAAAAAAAAGAAACAGTAAAAATATCAGTTAAAATAACAGTTACAAAAAATACTCACCATTATCGCGTACTTTATCACCGTCAACTGATGCTACTGGGGAACCAACCAACTCTTTGTAAACATTTTTGTGCATTGTCTTCAAATGGCCCCTCAAGTTAGCAATCGTAGATTTATACGAAAAGATCTTATTACAATAATTGCAACACGCTAACCGATCGCCTTCGACTTTTTTAAAATATTTGAATAAAATCTCTTTCGTATGCTTTTTCATGGTTTTTCCTATACGACGTACTTCTACCGCGTTTGGATGCATCGTTTTTAAATGCTCTCTAAGATTTCTTGGCGCGTTTAAACATGAAATTAGTTTAGAACATAGCTGACATATAGCTTTGTGGTCTTTTGGATTGCCAGTTCTTTCAAAGAATTCCCAAACCGACTTTCTAGGCATTATGAAATTCGATTGTAACGGTTTATAACGATAATCTAGGCAATGTAGCTTAGTTTTTGTTAAATAACCAACGAACTTGAAAATAACCGAGCGCAAATAACTAGACAGTCTCTAGACACGTTATTGAGGTTATATTAACGCGAAACCGTTTTGACGGATGAAAAGAAAATGGCTGTCACCTGTCAGTCGTTGCGTTTCTATTCACGCAATTTTTTTGGAAACAACGTTTCGTTACAGTTAGGTATGGTTTTTATTTTATTTCTTAATTTTTAAATACGTACCTTAACGTAAATATGCAATCCTTATTTTTTAATAGCTCTCGTAAACAGAGATAAATAGGCCGTGTAGGAATTCATAGTTTGTTTTTGTTGTAAAAAAAAGAAATAAGGAGGTAAATAGCTTGAAAACTTTTTTTGTTGTATTTCGTATGGCGCGATTGCGTTTCGTGAAGGGTATCACGTAGACAGGATTAATAATATTAGTCATTTGCTTTGGCTATTTAAAAAAAAACCATCATTTGCATGAGAAATGCATGTGAAAACCTGTTCTTTTTAAATTGTTTTGAATCAACAAAGTGTATTAAACATTTGATGTTCGGTGATTGTTTTTTTTTAAACTTAAGCCTATTTTGCGAGTTGCGTCTATGAAGAGAGCAAGCAACCCAACAGAGTAGGTATCTTGATAGATTCTTAACCAAAACAGAATGAAGTAAAGAACAAAAATAATAGCTAAAATAACAGTTACAAAAATACTCACCGTCGCATACTTCGTATTCTTCCACAGTTTCCACCAATTCATTGTAAATATCACGGTGCACATTCCTCAAATGATTATTTAAGTTAGCAATCGTAGATTTATAAGAAAAGATTTTATTACAAAAGTTGCAACACGCCAACTTATCCCCTTCGACTTTCGCAAAATACTTAAATACGAACTCTTTCGTGGGTAAATTCTCGATTCTTTTTAAAGAAACACGTTTCCTTGGAGGCCGGCGTTTTAAATCGGATCCTACATCTACGACGTCGCTGTGCATGCTTTTCAAATGCATTTTTAAATTAAAAGATGTCGAACATGAAAATGTATTATCACAAAGTTTGCATAGAGCTCTACGCTCTTTTGGATTTTCAGATCTTACGAAATAGTCCCAAACGGTACCTTCAGTCATTATTTCAACGGTTAGTAACTTTCTAGCTTTTATTTGATGAAGATAACAAGCGAAACCAAACTAGCGAGCTTCTAGCGAGAACGAGAAACGTTTTTGAGGTTATAGCTCGAAACGAAACCGTTTTGACTGATGAAAAGAAAATGTCTGTCAGCTGTCAGTGTTTGCGTTTCTTTTGACGCTGTACCTATGTATTTTGGCAACAAAAACATTTTGTTATGTTTATTTTAGATTGGAATTTGCAAGAGAATCAAAATAGTTAATGTTTTCTTCATTTTTAAATACGTATAATTAAAAATTCTTTATTTTTAAATAACTATCATAAATAAAAATAAATAGGCCATAACATAACCTTCAATATAATACAAAATCTTCAATTTACACTGAAACATCGAAGTTCAATAACCATCTGAAAGAAAAATAGCAACTGATAAAGTAATACGTAATCGTAAAAGCAAAGATAAATCAATTTCATGAATGAAATATACGAAAATAACATGCTATAAATTAAATTCAAGGCCAACACAAACTTACAGAAATTGAGTGTAGTAGCGACATCTGTGTTTAGATTATGGTACTATAAATATTTTAAGCTTTGCGATTTTTGTAGAAAATTTTCATTTTTAGGGTTTCTTAGGGCGAAAACGGGGCCCTATCACTGAGACTTGGCTGTCCGTCCTTCCGTCCGTCTGTCACCAGGCTGTATCTCATAAACCGTTAAAGCTAGAGCGTTGAAATTTTCACAAATAATGTATTACCGTTACAGCTTATCTTATCTAGCCGTTGTTGTCCCACTGCTGGGCAAAGGCCTCTCTCCCCTTGCTCCATGATTCTCTATCCTGAGCCGCCTCTGCCCAGTCGTTCGTGAAAGTGTCCAGTTCGTCTCGCCACCATTTTCCGTGGTCTGCCGCGAGGTCTTTTGGCGGTTGGTTGCCATTGGGTTGTGATTGCCCAAAGACCGTTACAGCTACAACCACAAATAGGTACCTACTAAAAATTTAATAATAATTATAATTAAGGAGGGATTTAAGTGCCATGCTAGGAATTTCGCTGATGGACCGCGTACCAAACATTGAAATTCGCCGGAAAACTAAAGTCGAAGATGTCGGTTCGCGGATCTTGTCACTAAAATGGCAACGGGCAGGACACCTAGCTAGGAGAAAAGACGGTCGATGGACGAAAGCAGTCACAGAGTGGTGGCCGAGACAGGGACGTCGATCAGTGGGCCGACCACCCGCTCGCTGGGCAGATGACATCGTCAGATCCACAGGGGTGCTATGGGTTAGATTGGCACAGGACCGTAGTGAATGGCGCGAAAAAAGGGAGGCCTATACCCAGCAGTGGGGAGAAACGGGCTGATTTGATTGATTGAGGGATTTAATGAAACTACAATATTGTAGCTTAGGTACATATACATCAGAATAACACATATTGAATCATATTATAATTATGTAAGACTAGAGGCTGCCCGCGATAGATCCAAAAATCCGCGATATAAATTAAATTCTACACATTTAACGTCATATCTTGGAAAAAAAGCATGATATCGTAAAATTATATAGCCTATGTGTTATTCTGATGTCCAAGCTAAGTTATTGTAAAGTTTCATTAAAATCTGCTCAGTGGTTTTTACGTGATGAAGTAACAAACATCCATCCATCCATCCGTCGGCACAAACATTGACATTTATAATATTAATAGGACATCGTGTTTGTTTCCAAGATCACTCAAGTTATGACGATAATTGCGTTCGAAGTTGCAAACATGCTTTAGTGAAAAATAAACTGTAGGTACCTAGCATTAAAATATATAATAAAAGTCTAATTCTTTACAAAATATTTATTTACAATCAATAAAATTGAGAATAGTTACATAATTTCATCAGATCACTTATATTGAGTGTAACGGAAAGGGGGTATAAAGCCGAAAGACAGCGATAGTCCTCATGAAACTGAACAACTTTCCCCAAGGAACATGACTCGTAACTCGAAAAAAAAAAAAAATCGCCTCCCCATACAAAATGTCCGATCAGCTGATCGAGTAAGTATGGGCGATGCAAAATTTTTTTCAATTTACGACCCATGTTCCTTGGGGAAAGTTTCATGAGGACTATCGCTGTGTTTCGGCTTTATACCCCCTTTCTGTTACACCCAGTATTGTAAGTATAAAAAATAATTATCAATATGATAATTACATACATTTTGTTCCATTACTTATATTACAAAAGTACAAAAGAAAAAGTGCATGTATGAGGAGACTGATGAATGTGTATGAAATGAAAGAAGTGTGTTTGTATCGTAGCAAGTGGAGGGAAGTCTCTGTCTACCTCGATGGGGAAGATTTTGGAATTTGCTTATATACTCAGCGCGGGAAAAACTTCGATACCGCGTTTTAGGTTTTGTATGCGAATCTACTTTGGTAACGAGAATGTTTATATCGTAGCAAGTGGAGGGAAGTCTCTGTCTACCTCGATGGGGAAGATTTTGGAATTTGCTTATATACTCAGCGCGGGAAAAACTTCGATACCGCGTTTCAGGTTTTGTATGCGAATCTACTTTGGTAACGAGAATGTTTATATTATCGTAGCAAGTGGAGGGAAGTCTCTGTCTACCTCGATGGGGAAGATTTTGGAATTTGCTTATATACTCAGCGCGGGAAAAACTTCGATACCGCGTTTTAGGTTTTGTATGCGAATCTACTTTGGTAACGAGAATGTTTGTATCGTAGCAAGTGGAGGGAAGTCTCTGTCTACCTCGATGGGGGAGATTTTGGAATTTGCTTATATACTCAGCGCGGGAAAAACTTCGATACCGCGTTTCAGGTTTTGTATGCGAATCTACTTTGGTAACGAGAATGTTTATATCGTAGCAAGTGGAGGGAAGTCTCTGTCTACCTCGATGGGGAAGATTTTGGAATTTGCTTATATACTCAGCGCGGGAAAAACTTCGATACCGCGTTTCAGGTTTTGTATGCGAATCTACTTTGGTAACGAGAATGTTTGTATCGTAGCAAGTGGAGGGAAGTCTCTGTCTACCTCGATGGGAGAGAGGTGTGACCACGGACGTGACAGATATGTAGCAAAGAGCGATAAAGAACGCACATCGGCAATCATCGTATTTCCGAATACAAACGAATGCTAATTTCCATGTACATCAATTTATTAGATTAATCGTTCATCAGAATTTGAATTTACTTTATTGTAGCACTCTCTCGCATTTGAACCGCGACTGACAAAACAAACGTCATGGTGTGTGCGACACAGATATCGATATACGAAGTCGGAATTAGACGATTGCTTTACAAAGATCGATGTGTATTCTTTATCGCCCTTTCTTCATCAGCTCATAATGTCCCCACCGAGGGGCACGAGCCTACTCTCATACGAGAGTGATTAGGCCGTGCGTGATCCACCACGCTAGCTTACGGGTTGGCGGATATCACATACACCTTCGAATTTCTTCTCTAGTGTATGCAGATACTATTATAACAAATCATTGTCGTATACAACGGAAATCTTCAATCGATACTTCGGCCATGAGAAAGAGAGGGGTATCTTCGGCGGTGTTTTGTCCTGCTCGCTCTCGCTGTCGGTTTCGGAGTCTGTTTCTGATAATTTTGACAGTTTTGACACTTTTTTCGACATGTCTTCAGCGAGGGTTTTTGGGATTAAAATCTGTGGGAAATGAAAGAAATTATTAAATAGGGATGATGATTGAATATTGTAGGTATGAGAATATTTTTAAGGCTCGGTTTTTTCCCGACTGCGCCAGAAGGAGGGTTATGTTTTTCGAGAGTATGTATGTATAATTCTTTGTAACACTCTACAGCCTAAACGGCTTAATGGATTTTAGCTTGAGAGGTGTCGTTAGATTCGTATTTACAGTGAGAGTGACACTGGGTACATCAATCAAAATAAATAAAAAATGCGTTTTTTAAACAGTCGGGTTTTTTTTTTAATAAAAAGGTATTTTTTATTTCGTTCCTAAGTTGTCCATTAGTAATTTAATAAAAAATGTCGTCATTCAATGAACGCGCTAGTTATCCATTCAACACTCACAATCAGTGTAAGCCATTGTTTAGCAGAATACCAAATGTGTCAAAAAATGCCATTGACACTGCCGACGTACAACTGAGGCTATTTTAAATTAGCAGCCTTTATCCCCTGTTGGTACATGTACATACCTGCAGCCACCCCCCCTGTACGCCATAGGGCGTGAGTGGAGTGACGCGTGCGCCGGCCACGGACGGTGACACTACAGTGACGGCGCGCACACCGCCGCGCCACGTGAAGTGACGCCCGTGAGACACGCGGCCGCTGATAAAATAAGTAATTTATTTGAAACTATTAATTTGGCCTATCTTGAGCAAGTCCCCGATTTGATCGAAGTACCTAAAGAGTACCCTAAACCGACGTGCATGTATGAGGCGACTGATGAGTGTGTATGAAGTGAAAGAGATGTGTTTGTATTGTAGCAAGTGGAGGGAAGTCTCTGTCTACCTCGATGGGAGGCGTGACGGATGTGTATGTATGTTATTTGAAACTAGAGGCTGCCCGCGACTTCGTACGCAGTTTTAGTCAATTTACAAAATATCACAAAACAATATAACCTATCTATTATTGTATCACTCTCGTATGAGAGTAGGCTCGTGCCCCTGTAGTGGGGACGTTACAAATAGCCGATGATGATAATTCTGATGCTACAATATAAGAAAGTTTCATTCAAATCTGTTCAATAGTTTTTACGTGATGAAGTAACAAACATCCATCCATCGGCACCAACATTAACATTTATAATATTATTAGGATGACACTACACAGGGCCCTACCCTGTGCCGAAGGTTTCTTGGCGTTTTCTTCCTCTCGGCTATACCGAACCGAATGAACCGGCAGTAGTTTTACATCAAAAAAGTGTAATGAATTTTGCCTATTTTTGAATAAAACACTTTTCATTTTCATTATGATTAAAATTTTACTCACTCAATAGCTAGAGGTAACAAGCTTGCTCCTTCAGGATTTAAAAATAAATGTACTCCGTCTAAGTATTCTATACTGTCTTCGCCGCACCATGATCCCTGAAAATAAATACATCAAATATTATGAACATGATGATGGATGACGAAACATTAGATAAAATTAAAAAATAGTGAAAAGAAATTAAATGACAAAAAAAAAGAAAACAATGCAAATTGAGGAAAAATAAAAAAACAAACATGATACCTACCCATAGATAAGTAATATATTAGATTTAAGTTATGTTAAGATTGTAATTGCCGTGCCCTATTCAGGGTCCATAAAAGTTTCTGTCAACTATTGTAATAACATCTTGTAAAACCTATGGTGTGCAAAATAAAGAATTTGAATTTGAAAAAAAAACGTTAAAAACAAATTATAATTAAAAAAAAGGAAATAGGTATCTATTTAATCTAAATTAAAAATAAAAACTAAACTTTGAGTTTTAAGCAAAAATTTAAGAAAAAAATTTTGTCAATCGAATTGTCACCACAATAAAATGTGTGTAGGCCCGTGCCCCTGTAATGGGGACGTAAAAGAGATGATGATAAAGGCAAAATACATTAAAATAAAAAAAAAAAGATCCTAAAGGTGCGTACAGACCATGTAACATGTTATTTAACTTGTGTTTTATAACACGTCCACACTATGTAACCTTGTTATTAAACATTGCAACATAAAATAATACTGTACACATTAGAATAACAATGCAATATAACAATGTTATATAACCATTGTCGTTTGTCGTTCTTCGGTACAATCCACGCGATCAAAGTTATTTATCATTGTTGTACATATCAATAACATGTTACTATACCATGTTTTATAACATTCAGTGTCCACATTATGTAAAACATGTTATATAGGGTGACTTTAAATTAGTGAACGATAGAAAAGGATATGCATGTACTCGTGATAACAAACAACTTTTACTATGGGACCAAGGTCGAAATCATTCACAAATTTTTGAACTCCCCATACAAAATGCATCAGCTGATAGTATGGGGGAAGAATTTTTTTTGTGATTTCGTACTTGGTCCCATAGTAAAAGTTGTTTGTTATCACGAGTACATACATATCCTTTTCTATCGTTCACTAATTTAAAGTCACCTTGTATAACAATGTTAAATAACATGTTATGTTACATGGTCTGTACGCACCTTTATGTGGCTTATATGTCAGTGTGTGTGTGTGTGTGTAAGTGTGTTTGTGTGTGTGTGTGTGTACTAATAATATACCTGCATTAATTCAGGTATTTGTGGTAACGCTTTCTCCATACTCGACATTCCGAAGCTATCCGTTGACATTCTTGTGTGACCTGAAATTAATTAATTACATTATTATACAGAGTTACTTTTGGACCCTCCACTCCACTTAATTCAAATATGTTTTTCTAAACGTAAATTGTTGAAAACAGTATTTTTTTCTTTTGCATTTTCGATTTATTAGCTTTTTAAAAGGTTCCATATTTCTACACGGGTTTGGTTGGACACCCATACCAAGCCTCCGTCACTCTATGTACTTGCGCGCTATAAATACCTACCGCTCAGCGGGCCGCTTGCGGACCAAGCGAAGCGCGGCTGTCAAAACGAAGTGCTCGCACGTTGTTCAAATTTTGATAGATCCATTTGTTTTTTTGTTTGTTTTGAATGTTTATATTTTTTAATAATTACGTTTTTTTAATTAAAAACATAATACTATAACCGAGAATTAAGAAAGATAAAAAAACATTAAATATTGAAAATAAAAACATGTTAAAAATAAATATATTAAAAACGATACAATTTTAAACTGTCCCTATAAGTCGGAACATATTCATAGTTCTCAATAATATAGTCACAAACGTTTTGTTAATTTAATTTTATCGAAGAGGCAGCCCCGTGATTTTTATGGATTCGCGCGGTGCGAAGGAATCACAACTATACGCTTGAGTGTTTAGGCACATTTTAGCATGCAGTGGTATCTGACGTGACAGTTGGGCTATTGCGCACTGTTAAAGCAGTAGGTATTGGATATTTTGTTCTGAGTGAAGTATCTGTTACGTAGTAACTATTAGGTAATCTGTGACCCTACTTAATTTGCTATTCAACTCTAGTTCCAAGTAGTTTCGCTGCTCGACACTAGATGGCATTAATGGTCAAAGTCAAGTGAGCTGGTGAGTATGATTTTAATTTATGTCGAGACAATTTAACAAAAAAATTGAGATATTTTTGTACACAAATTAACTGTATTAGTGCTAGCTATAGAACCACCTGACGATATTTGGTGGTGGGTCCAAAAGTAACCCTGTATTTCTAAAGTTGAACACACAAACCATGTTTAAAATGAGACCAGAGACTAAATATTTGTTATTAATAAAATATTTTTTTAAATACTTCATCATCAGCCCTATTAACGTCCCCCCTACAGGGACACGAGCCTACTCTCATACGAGAGTGATTGGGCCGTAATCCACGTACATACATACATATCCGTCACGTCTCTCTCCTATTGAGGTAGGCAGAGACCACTTCCTTCCACTTGCTACGATCCAAACACACTTCTTTCGCTTCATCCACACTCATCAGTCGCCTAAGTAATCCACATAGGTGAAGGAAAACATCGTGAGGAAACCTGCATTGTTTATTGTAGGTTAAGTGACTATCCTGCCTTTATGCTATAACTTCTCTCTCTGTGGGGTCTGCAGGAAGAAATTTCTTTAAAAAAATATGCTGTACCTTTTGTATAACTTCTCTTTTTTTCTGTCTCTATGTACTATCATCTTATAATAAACTGTTAAATAAATAAATACACTAGAGAAAAAAATCGAAGGTGTTTGTGAAATCCGCCAATCCGCCAGCGTGGTGGATTACGGCCCAATCACTCTCGTATGAGAGTAGGCTCGTGGCCCTGTAGTGGGGACGTTGAAAGGGCTGATGATGATCATTGACTACCTTCAGAGCCACTCCGTTCAGCACTCATGTAGCTCAGCCCTCGCTGCAAGGTTTCCTTGATCTGACGTTCTACTCGGGGAGACAGCGACGAGCCGGCCGCGTCTTCAGGGTTCTGATGATGGAGAGAATATTTGATTTTTAATAGATTAATTTTACTAATATTGTAAATGGAGATTTGTGAAGATGTTTGTTACTAATTCACGCAAAAACTACTGAACGGATTTTGATGAAACTTTATAAAATAAATAGTTTTTTGTACATCAGAATAACATATAGGTTATATTATTTTTAGTTATTGTATTGTGTTATTTTTTTCAAGATTAAAAAAAATATTTTTGGACTAAAGGCTGACCGTGATTTTGTATGCATTATTTATCGACATATATTAGAAAAAATCTTTCTGATGTGTAAGTTACAATATTGCCAAGTTTCATCAAAATCTGTTCAGTGGTTTTTGCGTGATAGAGTAACAAACATCTATACATCCATCGGCACAAACATTGACATTTATAATATTAGGATGATCAGCAGGATGTCATTGTTTGTGTCGACGAATGAGATGTGAGAGTTTAAGTTATTTTTACACAAAACAATCGGAAAAACAGATTTCGAAGAAATTAAATTAATTTTTACAAGCTTTTATTTACTTTCACCTGTCCCGTTGTCGTTCTGTAATCAAATCTTGCAACTTAAATTTGATCCACTTCCCGGTTTCCGATTGAGCTGAAATTTTGCATGCTTATGTATATCGCGTGACAATGTAATATTATGGTAACATGGAGCTGATCTGATGATGGAGCTGGAAGGTGGCCATAGGAACTCCGTAATTAAATGATGCAACCCTATCGAGTTTGGGCTCATTAGATTCGTCTTGACAAGTACTTTGATACTATATGGTAACCAGGGTCTGATGATGGAGCCGGAAGGTGGCCATAGGAACTCCGTAATTAAACGATGCAACCCTATCGAGTTTGGGCTCATTGGATTAGTCTTGACGAGTACTTTGATACTATATGGTAACTAGGGTCTGATGATGGAGCCGGAAGGTGGCCATAGGAACTCCGTAATTAAACGATGCAACCCTATCGAGTTTGGGCTCATTGGATTAGTCTTGTAGAGTACTTTGATACTATATGGTAACCAGGGTCTGATGATGGAACTGGAAGGTGGCCATAGGAACTCCGTAATTAAACGATGCAACCCTATCGAGTTTGGGCTCATTGGATTAGTCTTGACGAGTACTTTGATACTATATGGTAACCAGGGTCTGATGATGGAACTGGAAGGTGGCCATAGGAACTCCGTAATTAAACGATGCAACCCTATCGAGTTTGGGCTCATTGGATTAGTCTTGACGAGTACTTTGATACTATATGGTAACCAGGGTCTGATGATGAAACTGGAAGGTGGCCATAGGAACTCCGTAATTAAACGATGCAACCCTATCGAGTTTGGGCTCATTGGATTACTCTTGTAGAGTACTTTGATACTATATGGTAACCAGGGTCTGATGATGGAGCCGGAAGGTAGAAATAGGAACTCCGCAATTAAACGACGCAACCCCATCGAGTTTGTGCTCATTGGATTAGTCTTGACGAGTAAGGTACAGTGGGCGAATAAGGCCCGCCGTTTTGCAAGGCCCAAGCTCAAAAAACCCGTTAAAATATACTTAATCTGCACCGCCTTCCTAGCACATGTAAAATGGACCAATATAAACGCAGGAACGCAAGAGTCGATCGCGAGCGGACGCCATTTTTTCAGTGAGACCCGTTCCTTTACGGATTTCGGACACGGCCAATGCATTCCTTAAAGTTCGCTGCCTTACATCGTAATCTTTTACTTATTTATGCCATTATTTGTAGGTGGATTTCTATTTTGTGTGTTTATTTAATGTTCATTCTATTGATTTCTAAGTAGACAGGTCTGATTTTATTTTCATTTAGTGAAAAAATGGTACATGTGGGTAGCAAGGCCCAAAACGTTTAGGGTGGCCCAACATAGTTGATGATTGGGCCTTACTATACCGTATTGGGCTGTGTATAACCCAATCGAAGTCTTATAAAGCCCTTTAGTTTTTTATAAATTTAGTTTTGTCTAATTTGATGTAGGTACTACAAAAAAAAATACAAGTAATTAGTTAAACATACCATTCAAAACAATGTTTTACTTTAATGCCATAAAAATGTCTTCTCCGATGAAATTACGTGAACTTTGGACAGAAAAATAATTCTTCATAAGATTTCGTTTTAAATTTAACACATACCTATAACCCATCTTCAAATAAAACTGCATCAAATAACCATGCATTTTTACTTTGATGTTTTTTTACAGGGCCTTGCAACATGCAATCAGGGCCGTGTATACCAAATACGTGTAATAAGGCCCAATGTATGAAAATTTTAACATCAAAATCATTGTCATTAGGAACTTAATTCTGACCTAAACAAAAATATATTTACTTAAAACAGTAATATTTTTACACGAAATACAAAGAAAACAATTTACGGGTTCTTTTCTAACATGATGTAAAACTGTAAATTTCTGTGTAAATATTGATGATTTTAATTCATTCTTGCTGTTATCAAAATCCAGGAATGTGATGCTTTTCATATTTATACAACTTAGAAGTATTTAATTGTAACTTTTACAGCAAATTATTTGAAAACAACACGGGCCTTATTATCAACCCCATTTTTAGTAAGGCCCAAAATCGATGTTTTTTAAAATGGCTAAAATACTATCTCGATGTGGTTAATATTTCAAAAACTGTTTTTATATTGATTCTCAAATAATCGTAGTATTCATTACATGCAGTTTCTTCCGTAATGATGGTATATTAAAGATTTTATTTCAATTTGAAACTAGGTGGGCCTTATTAGACCACTGTACCTTACTTTGATACGATATGGTAACCAGGGTCTGATGTTGGAGTTGGAAGGTGGCCATAGGAACTCCGTAATTAAACGACGCAACCCCATCTAGTTTGGGCTCATTGGATTAGTCTTGACGAGTACTTTGATACTATATGGTAACCAGGGTCTGATGTTGGAGCCGGAAGGTGGCCATAGGAACTCCGTAATTAAACGACGCAACCTCAACTACGGACTTCATAACGGAATAACGCTGCTACGCGCTGCGAACTACGTCGTAGTAAATCTCGAATTAAAAATAGAGGTACTAAAAAGTTAAAAATAAAATTAAAGAAAAAAAAACCTTTTTAAAAACAAGCTTTTATTATTTGTTTATAAAATGAACTAAAAAGTTAAAAATAAATTAACTCTAAAAAGAAATATAACACTTTGTAACTTGATTGTAACCTTTAACGACAAATAAGCGTCTTCGTCTAGGACAAAATAATTCCATATTGTACAAATTTATTTAATTTTAACACTAAAACTTTTCACCATACATAATTATTCAATCTCGTCCCCCCTCTTTATCATAGTCCCCATTTATAAATGAAAGCGTGTTACATTGTGATAGCCTGAGGAAAATGTTGTGATGTATTAATTAAATACAACTTATATGTTGTATTTAACAAATTAAAAAGAAAAATGTTGTGTTGTACCTATTAATTAAATACTCATTTTCCTCAAGCTATCACAATGTAACACGCTTTCATTTATAAATGGGGACTATGATAAAGAGGGGGGACGAGATTGAATAATTATGTATGGTGAAAAGTTTTAGTCTTAAAATTAAATAAATTTGTACAATATGGAATTATTTTGTCCTAGACGAAGACGCTTATTTGTCGTTAAAGGTTACAATCAAGTTACAAAGTGTTATATTTCTTTTTAGAGTTAATTTATTTTTAACTTTTTAGTTCATTTTATAAACAAATAAAAGCTTGTTTTTAAAAAGGTTTTTTTTTCTTTAATTTTTTTCTTCTATTTATTACCGATGGGTTACTTAGACCAACATTTATTCACTTCTAACACAGACAATACAAAAAACATACAAACAATGATATTATATTATACTAGGTGCAGATATGCGTACCTATTTTGAAGACTGTAAATTGACCTAACTATGACAACAACAAGAGAGAAAGAGCGATTGATTTTGACGCGAGAGCGATAAGGATGCGAGACATAGATTAGTTTTGAAGCATATTAAAGTGCTGTCATCAGCTGTCATTGTAATCATTTCTCGGCACATATTTAAAATGTCAATTACTATGAAGGTAACATATATATACCTATAAAATATAATTGCATACAAACAATGGAGGGAAAGTTGCCTGGATGATATTGCTACCTAGCAATAAGGCCGCGTGTTGCTTCTTATATTCTTGTTTGTGTCTGTACCTTATATCTTTTGTGCAATAAAGAATATTTGTATTGTATTGTATTGTATTGTATTGTATTGTATTGTATTGTAATGGAGGTTTATATGTGACATTTAAATTGTTATCAATTCCAATACATACTATTGTCCAGGACTCCCACCGTACAGGCGCGGAGACTCCCGCCAGCGGCACCGCGCCGACGTTCGTGCACCGACGGATACCACGCGCTGATACTCGGCGCAGAGTGTCTGTTACTAGCCAGGGACCGCCGCAGCTAGGAGAACAAATTTAATTAATCTTTCACATTCCAGAAAAAAATTAAATGAAATGAAAAATCATTTAATCCTGTAGGTTTTGACAACACTTAGGACGAATCATGTTTTAAAGTTAACACTAGATTCGCAAGAGTGCAGTTTTCCCCAGAGATGAACCTAGCAAGAAACTCTGTAGGGTTGCTCTTTTCAATTTAAGTTTTACAAATCTCAGGCATAAAGGCAAAATAATAAAGGCAGAATAATAGAAAATCTTTTGTGTCTGGGTTCATAATAGGTCAGTGGAATGTGGGAAGTTAATCAGTCATTTATTTTCATATCATGTTTAAATTACAATCAGTACACAGCCTAGGGCCCAAGTCTGATAATTTAAAATAGCCTCAGTTGTGTGTCGGCAGTGTCAATAGCATTCTTTGACACATTTAAATGTATGTATAGAAATATATGTTGGAGAATATTCTTGTTTGAATTTGAAATAGCGCGGGTTCTCCAAATTGTAGCTGTCACGTGACCTCGGCGTTTCTGATTGGTTGTTGCAAGCTAAATTTTTATTGGTCCATTTATAACCATTCGCTCATACATTCATTCAATCCATCTTGTCATTCAGTCAGCAGACCGGTCGTTCGTTTGTGTTTCCGTTTCCTTAGATTCGCGACCCGGCCGGCGGTGAACACGTTGTGTCACGCTGAGTGATTTCCAAAAATTATCATGTCTTCGCCTCCCGATTTACATTCTGCTAAATATATATTGAATAAGGTTTAAATATATATTTCTGTACATACATAAACAATTAATATCTATGCTAGTAAAAAAAAAACCTATCACTACAAACCTATTTTACTCATATCTATCTCCTATCATTCTTTTTCTCTCTTTTTCCCTTCTCTGGCTCCACTGAAAATCAGCGTCATGTCTCTGGGCAACCATTGACATGACAATATGCTGAGTGGAGACCATTTTCCAGTCCACAACTATCTTCTTTCTCATTCTTGTCTCTCTGGTTTATTTTATGTTCTAAGTTTTAAAAGTTAAGTTCCATTTTATTTTGTGTTTAATTTTGTTTTGTTCTTGTTTATTTTATTGGACTGGAAATAAATATTTACTTACTTACTTACATATTTGGTATTCTGTTAAACAATGGCTTACACTGATTGCGAACGAATGTGTAAAAAAATTACATTGACACACTGCCGACACACAACTGAGCTTTGAGTATAGAATATATAAAGAGGTGCCACAATTTTTTTTTCATATATAAATGAGTTTATAACAGCGTGCCAAGGTTGGCGCAAGTTTTCTCATAGTTTTCTTGGTAGATGACCTGTCATGTCAAACGATAAGAAATTCCATACAAAAAGGTAGCCATTTTGCACCAGACCAGGCACGCAGATCCAGACGGTATAGCACCAAGCAACTGAGGCTATTTTAAATTTCTTTCACAACATACGAATAAAAATTGACAGTTATTTTATTATACACCTGTCTCTATCTAAAACGTCAAGTTTTATGAAATCAGGCGCGGTCCTAAAGGGGGGGGTCACAGGGGACATGACCCCCCCCCCAAAATCTAACGTCAAATTGAAAAATCTCAACAATAATAAAAAAGGAAATTTCTAGCTATCCCCTAACAGCGATAGATTTATAATTTGCTGATATCTAGTGGTATTTTTATGAACTACGTACGATGGCCAAAAGAACTTGGAAATGACATCAGTTTAGGAACCGAACTAAGTAGTTTTGGTAATCCTAGCAAAATTGTGTCTTGTGCAATAATGTTTTTTTTATTCCAGATACCTATTTTTTATTAGTGTAGTGAGTGACCCCCTCCAAAATTTCAGGCTACGACCGCGCCTGTATGAAATAGACATAAGTAGGTCTATCTGTAAGTTTTTTATCAGTAGGCAGTTAAACTAGCCCTTAGTTAATTAAATAGGGATGACGACTACATTCAAAAATTCAAAAAATAATTAGTCCGTCTTTTAGGCTATTAAAAAATATTCGAAACACATTTTTTACCTGATCAAATACATAAATAAATACAAAGATACAGAGCATCAAAGTTACGGAGTGGGTATTGACGTCACTCCTAGGTAAAAATCTTAATTAGGCGTGACGTCACGAGCAACTTTAACCCAGTGTATCTGTGTCATTTTTAGTTTAAGAGAAAAAAGAAAAAATACGTGTCGGATATTTTAAAATAATCTATGTGATGGACTTAAAACATTTTTTTAGTCATCATGCCTATTACTAGGTAGGTACTTACTTAGGATCTTCTCCGATAAGCTTTAATACATCGAACCCGGAACCTCTTTGCGCCGCTCTGAGCTCACGACTTGTACAACCGACCATCTGTAAGTTAACAAATAAACTAAAACAATAACCTAACCTTTACAATACAAAAGAGTCATACTCAGAATTAGGTTCTAAATTGTCTTTCCTGTTCCTGATGATTAAGGATACTGGAGCAGTCAATCCTCAAAATGTTTATACAGGCCAAAACTACATCGGGCACAGATTATGCGGATATGCATTAAGTTGAGAAATTAGCTCCCAGTGTCCTTAACTTTCGGGAACAGGAGAGACATTTTTTTGTTTTTAATGTCTGTATGACACACTTTATTGCACAAAAGATATAAGGTACAGACACAAACAAGAATATAAGAAGCAACAGGCGGCCTTATTGCTAGGCAGCAATATCTTCCAGGCAACCTTAACCTTTTTATTAAAAAAAACCCGACTGCTTTAAAAAACGCATTTTTTATTTTGATGTACCCAGTGTCACTCTCACAGTAAATACGAATCTAACGACACCTCTCAAGCTGAAATCCATCAAGTCGTTTAGGCTGTAGAGCGTGTCAAAGAATTATACATACATACTCTCGAAAAACATAACCCTCCTTCTTGCGCAGTCGGGTAAAAAGTGTATTATATCGTAATGCTAACCAGCTAGCTTAGCATGGCACTCCGTGACAAGACGTTGTCATGCGTTTGTCACGCTTACGTCTCTGTCTATAGTTTTAAATGTGATAAGGACAGCAAGCGTGAGATAATTGTCGCGGCACGCCGTGCTAAGCCCCCAGAAATTGGGCTAGCAGCGTGTTGGATCACGGCCCAATTACTCTCGTATGAGAGTAGGCTCGTGTGTCTGTAGTGGGGACGTTAGATGATGATGGGCAGATAAAGAATGCACATCGATCTTTGTAAAGCAATCGGCTAATACCGACTTCGTATACTGAGTGTAACAGAAAGGGGGTATAAAGCCGAAACAGCGATAATCCTCATGAAATCAACTTTCCCAAAGGAACATGGGTCGTAACTCGATAAAATTCGCCTCCCCATACAAAATGTCCGATCACCTGATCGAGTAAGTATGGGCGATACAAAAATTTTTTTTTGAGTTACGACCCATGTTCCTTGGGGAAAGTTGTTCAGTTTCATGAGAACTATCGCTGTGTCTCGGCTTTATACCCCCTTTCTGTTACACCCAGTATACGATGATTAACACCCACCTGCAAGAACCCCACCGTCCCGTGTGGCGTTTCTATCTCGTTCAGCATTGGATCGTTTTGCACAAGCAAGTGTCGAACCCGCGATCTTCCTTCGCCCTCCGCGCCGTCTAACGCCGCGTGCCATGATATATGGTCGCCGGCGCAGAATTTGTTACCTAAAATAGATATGTATGTATGTATGTAAAATTCATTTAGTCGTAGCTAACATTAAATTTACACTTGAATTCGTCACAAAGTAAAAATTATAAAAAAAAAACATAATAATGAATAAAGATGATGATTATTATAAAGGCAAAATTCATTAACATAATTTTTTTTTAAATTTCTTAATGTGGCTTATATGTTAGAGTGTGTGTGTGTGTGTGTGTGTGTGTGTGTGTGTGTGTGTTTGTGTAAGTCGATAAACTTGCTTAAGGAAATCCCCTGTAGTGGGGACGTTAAAAAGCTGATAAGATAACTTACCAGTACTAAACACATATGTGGCCAACGCCTGTAACAACGCCGCGGGCCACAGCGGCGGCGGAGCGGGCGTGGCGGCGTGGAGACGGAACGTGAGCTCGAAACCCGCCCCCGACGCAGTGGGGGGGGGAGTCGGAGTGGGGTGGACGCGCCCGTCGCCGTGGAGGTCGGATAGACCGAAACTTAAACAATTGGCAGAATAAATTCGAATTATTCGTACAAAAGAGGATTAAAGAACCGGCCAAGTGTGAGTCGGACTCGTGCAAAAAGGGTTCCGTCCATAGCCATACCATTCACTACTGATATCGAGTAAAAAATGCAAAAAAATCACGTTTTGTTGTAATAATAATAACCCCTTAATTATTATTATTATTCTATTTTTTGTATTTGTTGTTATAGCGGCAACGGTAATACATCATTTGTGAAAATTTCAACGCTCTAGCTATAATGGTTCATGAGATACAGCCTGATGACAGACGGACAGCCAAGTCTCAGTAATAGGGTCCCGTTTTCACCCTTTGGGTACGGAACCCTAAAAATACAAGTAATACATGCACATCCTTTTCTATCGATCACAAATTAAAAGTCACTAAAACTCCTATGATAGGATTTTCTACAATGAAGGGATTCATTGTAGAAAATCCTCAGCCATTATTTATAATAATTTTCCCTTACCTAACATAATGCCAGTGTGGTGGTATATGCTGATCTGGTTTCCCAGGGTTCCAGTACATGCTGATGTAGTCTAGAGGATCATGACCACCTAGCCTGAAAGATGAAGTAGGTGATCAATGTGTATGAAGTGAAAGAGGTGTGTTTGTATCGTAGCAAGTGGAGGGAAGTCTCTGTCTACCTCGATGATGAAGATTTTGGAATTTGCTTATATACTCAGCGCGGGAAAAACTTCGATACCGCGTTTCAGGTTTTGTATGCGAATCTACTTTGGTAACGAGAATGTTTGTATCGTAGCAAGTGGAGGGAAGTATCTGTCTACCTCGATGAGAGAGGTGTGGTGTAATAGATATGTATATATTGATGGTTAGTAATGAAAAGAGTGTTTTACTTTCTTACCAATATTTAAGCCTGGTAGTTACTTGCAAAGGGTTTGGTTGATCAGGATATAACTTAGAATACGCCTCACATAGAGCCTTTAATCCTGCTGGTACTTGTCTCTCTGAAAATAAAGAATAGAGATGATGACTACATTCAAAAATTCAAAAAATAATTAGTCCGTCTTTTAGGCTATTAAATAATATTTGAAACACGTTTTTTACCTGATCAAATACATAAATAAATACAAAGATACAGAGCATCAAAGTTACGGAGTGGGGGGTATTGACATCACTCCTAGGTAAATATCTTACTTAGGAGTGACGCCACGAGCAACTTTAACCCAGTGTATCTTTGTAATTTTCAGTTTAAGAGAAAAAAGAAAAAATATGTGTTGAGTATTTTAAAATGATGTATGATGAACTAAAAAAATTTTTTGTCATCACAGTCATGATGACTAAAAAAATTTAATAGGCATTAAAAATAAATACTGCCTATGACTTGGTTCACATTGATTGATTGTCTTAGAAAAAAAAATAGCCTATTTTGAAGACGCGTTTTACTGTTGAAGACTGCACTGATGGATATTTCATAAATTTTACATCAAACCAAATAAACTGAAAACTAGGCTGTATGGTCTCTGATCTTTGCCTGTCCTGAATGGACGAATTAAAAAAAAATTGCCTTTTTTGTTCCACTATACTGCAAGGAAAAAAATTATGATTTGTATTTTAAAATTATTATTTCTTACTCTTTCAAACAAAAACCACTGTACAGATATCAATAAAACTTTGCAATAATATAGCTTACACGTCAGAATATCAAACAGGCTATATTATTTTAAGATATTGAGTAAGTTCTCAAAGACATGTCCATAAAAGTGGACAAAGTTGTATGCACCTACTAGTATGCTAATTGTCAGGCGTTGGTGCATTAACTATTGCAATAAATCTTGTATAATGAGCCTGCTGGGCTATAAGCTGTCAAGTAAGCTATATATGGTGCCTATTCTACAAAATAGTCCATCATTTTTAAGTTACATGTTAAAAATACCATGTCAATTATCAAAATGAAAAACGATACGAAAAATTTATACAATTTCACCAAATTTAGTTTTTTCTTTGTCAATTTATAAGGAAATGTATGGATGATGAGTTTTAAAAGCTTTTCAGTACCCGTTTGAGTCATTTCTCGATCATCTTGCGAGCTTCCTTCGCTTTCAGCTGGGGGCTGTGCGGACGCAATGAAAGATAAAGCACTATTTCTCACAACTCCACCACTTGAGGGACCTGCAGCGGCAGGATCAGACATCTTAATTTATTTTTAAAGCTTTTGGAAAACTATTTAACAATAAAATAAAAGGATTTTCGGAAAAAAACGAGGCCTCAACCGCTTTCACACCATTTTTTGATTGTATTTACTAGTGTTTTTGAAGCGGACTTCAAGTGAGAATGTCCTTAATTGTCCTTTTCTTTCCAATGGTAAAAGTGTATTTCTGTCTCTCGAAACGGTTACACAAATAGTCAAAAGCTAGTAGAACACAGTTTATGAAAAAGAATCGGTTTCCGAACGAAACAATTATTTTTGTGGATTTATTTTAGTTTATTTAGGTTTATTTCCATTCGTTTGCTTAGTGAATTTTTTAAGAAAAATATTGAATTGTAATCAACTTTGGCAAAAACTAAATTAGAGATTTTTGTATCAAAAATAAATCACAAAATTAAAAAAAAATTAAAGCATGACGTTTTGTAACATTGAAACGTTTCCGAACGAACATCCGGCCCCTCTCGAAAATATTTTGTTTGTTGAAATTACGGATTTCCATTTATTTATTCTATTTATAAACACAAACAACGCTGTGCGAAACCGAAAATAACTTGTAAAACCATCAGTGAATCATTTTATACACTACCGCCACTTAGGAAAGCAGTTTCTTTAAGAATGCGGTATCTATTTTTGGCGACAATTTTCAGCGTTGTGTTCGCTTATGAAAAAGATTTAACGTTTTCTGTGCAAGCTGGAAGACAGGATTGTTTCTTTCACAAAGTAGTTCCTAATGAAATCATCGATATAGAGTACCAAGTAAGTTTTTTTTCATATTTCTTATCGTCCGAGATAACCTCAATGCTCTCTGAAAAAATTGGTCGAAACCCGCATAATTTTAATTTCAAAGTATTTTTCAATGTCAAAATAAATAAAAGCTTCATAAATCACGTGTATATTATGTAAATTACCCATTTTATATCCCTATCTATGTAATTTACTATTCATCATTATTATTGTACCTACTTACTTGTTTTTTTTTTAATGGTACTTACCATTGTGGATTCTGCCAATTTTAATTCAAGGAGAACTTATATAATTATATGTATAGTCATATTAATATTATAAATGACAATGTTTGTGCCGATGGATGGATGGATGTTTTTTACTCTTTCACGCAAAAACTACTGAACAGATTTTTATGAAACTTAGCAATATTGTAGCTTGCACATAATAACATATAGGTTATAATATTATTTAACGATATAAAGATTATTTTCCAAGATATGACAATAAATGCGTACGAAGTCGCGGGCAGCCGCTAGTTTAAAGATAAATTGTTTTAATTTTTCAAGCTATAACAATAATACATCAACTCTCATAAAACATGTCTCTCATAATTCCAGGTTATAGACGCAACGCACGGCGAGCTAGACATCTCTTTCCAACTCGCAGACCCAGTAGGACGTGTGATAGTGACAGACTATAAGAAACCTGAGAACTCCCACAGACATACAGCTACGCTAGAAGGGGATTACAGATTCTGTTTTGATAATAGTTTTAGTACATTTAGTGAGAAAACTGTAAGTAAATACATACATACATAATCTACAGAACACAGAATATACAACACTCACTCACTCACACACACACACACCAACCTAACCTAATCTAACATATCTTTTAACTAAATAGCCTAGTCAATGAACAATTTGGTGCTACATTAATTCAAAACAGGCTGAAAATACAACCTATACTTATTCTGTGGCCTGGAATTGAATGAGAGAGTGTGAGAGAAGAAAAATATTTAAATTCTCGATGTCGAATAAGCAAAGTACCTAGGTATACTTAACTTGAAAGATCAGGTTGCGTGGAGAGTTTGTCGATTGTAATATCTCAGAAACGGTGGCTCGTAGGCAAAAAATGTTGATACAGTTTTTGTAGATAATTTTAAGACCTACAATTTTTGTATTGGACACTTTTATGGGAATCTTACCATTTCGCTGCAAATTGCGAAAAACTGATTTTTATGACGTTTGACGTTGAATAAAAAAAATTCCATACATCGGAATGATGGGGAACTTTTACATATTAATTATAATTACATTTTGTACAATATCTGTCCTTTAAGCCTGTTGTGAATTAATGTATGTTCCCCCATACATTGCAAAGCTAGATTGACTCCTCTAAAAATATAAGAATAGTAATGTTAAAGAATGCAACAGTCAATGCTCTTGAAGTATAAGCCGCATAAAATGTATGTACTATGTATCTAGGGTAACCTGTTAATAGCTCACATCTATACCTATATTAGTTTTAAGTTGAAATGTAAAAATAATAAGCTGTTGGTTACCTAAATAAATATTTTTTATAATTCAGTATAGTTACTGCAAAAGCTTGAAATTCCATAAATCTTAAGATTAACAAGCTAAACCTGAGAGACATTGAGGCGCGTTTGCGGAGCGGAAGCGTCTTTTTTCGCTACCAAAACGCGCCCACGCGTTTTACTCGCGTTTTGACAGATAGTCTAAGAGCCTAAGAGCACTATCTTCCTCACGTTCGGAAAGGTGAATGTTCTTCTATGTGTTTACCCAACATAGCTATGCTGTAATTTAGTCTGAACTTCCTTAAATTCATACATTTTTAGATTTTTCAAAGAAATAACTAAAATCTAAGATCAACGTGCTTTTGACGCAAATAAAAATAGTCATACTTAATATTTAGTAATAAAGTCCTAATAGCTAGTCTTTATTACTAGTTTACGCAAAGTCATTGAAAAAATACAATATTTTGCTATCATCGCCCTTCCCTGCTACTACTCCGCTCCTATTTGTAATGTGTCAAAACGCGTGCAAAACGCGCGCGTTTTGGTAGCGGAAAAAAAACCACGTACGCTCCGCAAACGCGCCTACGTCTGCAATGTCTCTTACATTTACCAACACAGTCATGTCAGTAAATCATTTGTACTGGAAAATCTAAAGATTTACCATAGTTCGAGCTTTTACAGTAACATATACAGACAGGATGTTAGGAAAAGTATCACTTTCCATTTAACTAGATAAAGTGTTAGTGAACGGTGATGTAGAACACATTCCACGAAAAAAAAAAATTTGCACTCATTTTTAATTAAGAATTTCATTATTAATAGCGCGATTCGGGCGCTCTAACACAAAGGTCATTCAACTCTCGGCGAGTAAGTAGGTCGGGAGCGCTCGCCGCCCGAAGAGAGCGAGAGAGAGGGAGCGAACGCGTTGAATGACCTTTACGTTAGGGCGCGCTATTAATAATGAAATTCTTGATAAAAAATTAGTTAATTTTTTTTTCGTGGAATGTGTTCTGCATCACTAACACTATACCTGGTTAAAAGGAAAGTGATACCTACTTTTCCTAATACCCTATACATATCTAGATACGACAACGACGACGTAAAAAGTGAACGATAGAAAAAGAAGGTTAAAAAATATTTTTATTGTTTCAGGTATTCTTTGATTTAATGATAGACTCAGATGAGAGAGAAGAAAAAGACTATGACGATGAGAAAGAGATGGAGCTAGGTTAGTATTTTTTTTAATACGCGCTTATACTCAATCTTGTGTTTTATATGGATGCTGCGGAGTCGAAATTTATTTATAATAGCTGTCCCGGCGATCTTTCCGCCTTAGAGAGGGCTTTCCCGGCAATTGAGTCATACACAGAATTAGTTTCTAAATTGTCTTTCCTGTTCCTGATGATTAAGGATACTGGAGCAGCCAATCCTCAAAATGTTTATACAGGCCAAAACTACATCGGGCACAGATTATGCGGATATGCATTAAGTTAAGAAATTAACTCCCAGTGTCCTTAACTTTCGGGAACAGGAGAGACATTTTTTGTTTTTTCTTTCTGTCGACCCAATTATTCGAATTTTTCTCACCGTAAAAACCATCCTTGGACTTTAATGAACATTTAAAAAAAAGAATTGATAAAATTGGTTCAGGCGTTGTTGAGTTTATGCGCTTACCAACACATTTTGCAATTCATTTTTATATTATAGATAGAAGATTTATTTATCTTAGTAATATTATAAATGTCAATTTTTGTGCCGATGGATGGATGGATGTTTGTTACTTCATCACGCAAAAACCACTGAATAGATTTTAATGAAATTTTACAATAACTTAGCTTGGACATCAGAATAACACATAGGCTATATTATTTTGAGATATCATGTTTTTTTCCCGAGATATGACGTTAAATGCGGACGAAGTCGCGGGCAGACTCTAGTATCGTTTATAATAGGCATTTTTTTATTCCATCACATAGATTATTTTAAAATATTCGACACGTATTTTTTCTTTTTTCTCTTAAACTAAAAATGACAAAGATACACTGGGTTAACGTTGCTCGTGACATCACGCCTCAGTACGATTTTAACCGAGGAGTGACGTCAATACCCCCACTCTGTAACTTTGATGCTCTGTATCTTTGTGTTTATTTATGTATTTGATCAGGTAAAAAATGTGTTTCAAATATTTTTTAATAGCCTAAAAGACGGACTAATTATTTTTTGAATTTTTGAATGTAGTCATCATCCCTATTTCCAGGTAACGCAGCAGAAACCTACATGATGAAAGTGAGAGATATATCGGACTCTGTCTCTCGCGTTAAAGACGCCATAAGCACGGCGAGACGGCTGCAGGAGCTCCACTCCGCACATGAAGCCCGAGACAGGAATCTTGCTGAAGAGATGTGTGCTAAGTATGTATAATAACCAGTGATCGGAATATCTTAGTGCATGGTTTTAGATTAGTATGGATAAGACTTTTGGTTCGGATATAAATTTTTACGTCGGAATTCGTTCATTGCACAGGTATAATCTCTTATAAGGTAGGTAATTTCGTGGTTATGGTTGCCATTTTTATAAGGTTTTTTTTTGTCTAGTAGGTACTTTAAAAAATATTGTTTATACACCGTGAAATTGCAATGGTTTTCGATCGACAAGTGGAAGACTCCCCTTTAGCATACCTATCTATTTCAGTCATAGTGTTAAGAAAAAACTCCGAAAATAAAAAAGTTAGAAAGTGAGAATTTCATTTTTTTCTTTTTGAGAAAACAGTAGTTATGTTCTATCTCTAGCTTTCGCCTACCGAGGTACTTTCATTACGTATGCTCAGCTTGCGAGTAGTAGGTAACATAACTACCTACCTAAACTAGTTTTAATCTTCACTTCATACTCGTAAGGGCTTAGAATCGTCATAGATACTAGTTTCCTAGGTTTAGGTATTACTTGCTATAACTAGGCCGCCTTGAAATTTGATAATTTTTTAGTAAGAGGTCTGATACCTAACAAAAATAAAGTATTAAAGCGTACCTAGGTACCTATTTAAAAGATTTGAATCAACTTATTTACGACAATTATTAAAACGCAAGCAGCTTACTTACAGTTCTCGTATCCCTGTTGGTGTTCGTAATTACGAAACACAAAAAATTACATCACAGTTCACAAATTAGGTATCTGCAGTAGGTACGCACAACAACACACCATAATCGAATACGAACCATTTCTTTCAATCGCGCCCTCTTACATAACACCTTTATTTAGATAACAGCTGTTTTGTTTACTTAGATACGCACATGACACGGAAGCCGGAAGTGCACTAATTTCGCTAGCTTGTCGAAACAAGATCGATGACGGGCGGGGAGAGCGGGCGCGCGAGGGGTGATGCGCGTACGCTGCCAAGGCGGGATTTGTAGAACCCGTTTGTCGGTGTCTAAGTACTTTCGGTTGAGATCGCCGCGCGCCGAATTACTCGTACTACTGCTTCACTTTCGAAGGACGACTTTTTTGGATTATTTTTTTATTTTATGTCGTCTAAGTAAACAAAACAGCTGTTATCTAAATAAAGGCGTTATGTAAGAGGGCGCGATTGAAAGAAATGGTTCGTATTCGATTATGGTGAGTTGCCTGCCTTCGGATCGAAAACCACTGAAATTTCACGATGTATTTGTCGTTAATATAACTTTTATAAAAAATTGGATATCCAATATTTTATACCAAATATAATATTTAATTAAAGCTTGAAATTCATCTGAATAGTATATTCGGATATCAGGGTTAACTTATTTTCATAAAATTATCGTTTTTCTTGCAAGATAATAATAATGACGGTTAGTAACTATGGTTTATTTTTAAAATTTTGCAAAAAAAAAACTAATATTAATAAAAATGTTTTGTATAGGTAATACAAAACAGAAACATGATTAATAGGTACATCAAAATAGGTAAACAAAAAGGTTCTTATTTTTAATACTGCAAAATTTGTACTTTGGTTAGTTACATAATTAAAAAGAACCTTTAAATACCTACCATATCGTGGGAAAAAATCTATAGTACACATAATAGTTACAAATAAAAATGAGTCCATGTACACTTCATATTTTTTTTGATTATGTGCAACATGCCATGAGTACATGTAAACAACCCTGCATTCAAAGATCTATAATGTAGTTACAAAGAAAAATGAGTCATGTAAGTAAATTAATGTTAATTGTAAATATGATTAATATTAATAGGTAAATATGATTCTTTGTTAATCAGTGTTTATATTACTAAACCTACTTAAATGAAATTACTAACTAAAGTCAGTAATAGAGAAAGTAGTAGGTTTGCACAAAATATTTTTGAAAAAATTCTTATTTGCGGGTTTGGTTGTCCACTTGTACCCATGGTATGTTGCAAATAATAAAAAAAAATGAAATTATGAAATACGAAAATCAAAAAAACATCGAAATATTTTTCTTTGTAACTATTGTATGGATTTTTTTCCTACGATTTGGTATTTAAAAGTTCTTTTTAATTATGTAACTATTGAAAGTACTAATTGTTGCAATATTAAAAATAAGAACCTTTTTGCTTACCTATTTTGATATGTCAATCATGTTTCTGTTTTGTGTAATACATATTTTTTTCATTATTACCTATTTGTTTTATTTTCAAGCAAGCAAATTTGAAAATTAGACCAAATTACTAGCGGTCTTTATTATAATCTTGCAAGAAAAACGATAATTTTATGAAAATATGGTAACCCTGATGGACCCTATTCAGCTTAATTTCAAGCGAAAATAAATATTAGCGCTAGCATATTAAGTTTAAAATATTGGATATCCGATTTTTAATGAAAGTTATACTAACGATAAATATAAGCAATACTTTTAAAGTACCTACTAGACAAAAAAACCTAAGTACTAAAAATGGCAACCATAACGACGAAATTGCTTACCTTGTAAGAGATTATACCTATGCAAAATAAAAAATTCCGACGTAAAAATTGGTATCCGAAAAAATATTTGAACCATAAGTCATATCCATACTAATCCAAAACCATGCACTAAGATATTCCGATCACTGATAATAACAAACAACTTTTACTATGGGACTAAGGTCAAAATCACAAAAAAAAAATGTTCCCCCCATACTATCAGCTGGTGCATTTTGTATAAGGAGTGCAAAAATTTTTGAATGATTTCGACCGTGGTCCCATAGAAAAAGTTGTTTGTTATTACGAGTACATGCATAACCTTTTCTTTCGTTCACTAATTTAAAGTCACCTTGTATAAGTTACAAAAGTATGAAAATACTTTACTTATCAGCCCTTTAAAAGTCTTTTATACTGGGGCCTGGGGCCCAAGTCTGTTAAGTATGATGCAACACTCTGGTATAGCCTATACCATTTTACGTTCGTGGTTACGTGGTTCATTTTACGTGGCGCGACCTATACCGTATAGGTCGCGCCACGTAAAATGAACCCTAGCTGACAGATGCGCATTAGACGATTTTTGAGTCTGACGTTTAACATTTTTTTAAAAATACTATCGCGCACAAAAGTGTTTAATTACAGTCATGGTTTTACGCACAAAGGAAAGAAAAATATTATTAGTATTAGTAGAATTAGTAAGGTGGAATATAAATAAAAAAAAAAAAATACACAACTACCAATCAATATTGGATTTAGTGTAAAATGTGTAAAAATTAGAGGTGGGCCGAGTACTCGGTTAATACTCGGTACTCGGCGTACTCGGCACTTTTTTCACTACTCGTAATCGGCCGAATAACTCGGTTAAAATGCCGAGTACTCGGTACAAATAAATCTACCTTGCGCATTGGATCTGCTTGGTAGATCATAGTCACATTCATTCTAATGGTACATATTTAGGCCTTTGCCCAGTTAGAGCAATGTTATAAGCTGCTAAAACCATAATCATTTAGGAGAAAATTTCATGAACAATGTTTTATCTAATTTTTTCCTCTCTTGACCTTGCGGTTTATTAGTTTCATTCGAATAATTAGCGAGGTGCGGAAGGAGGGACGTAACACCGTTTGATCCCGAATTTGTTAGCGCCCAATTCTAACTACTTAAAGTATACCGAGTAACTCGGCCGAGTACTCGGCTCGGTAAACTTTAAACCGAGTAATACTCGGTACTCGGTTACTCGGTAAAACTGGTACTCGGCCCATCACTAGTAAAAATTAAAAAAACAAAAAAAATTTTTCTTCCATTAAGTTTTCATGGGTGGCGCGAAAACCAGATAAGGACGCGGTGTTGATGCCAGAAGTGGCCATTTTATTATCATCGTTGTCGTTACTTTTATAACCTTTGGAATCAGAATCATCATCCCCTACGTATAGTCTATAATTCAACATACGTAACCGCGTGCGATAGACTCTTACAAGAATGAAACGATATATAGCCCTAGTACTTTCGAGCGTAAGTGTACCCATGCGCGAACACGTGATTTTCATTTGTTTCTAAAGTTCTTTTTACGTGGCGCGACCTATACCCCCCTCCAATAGCAATGTGTGATACGTCATTGGATAGCTCTTAGTAGTTTGAGTAAAAGTTCCTTTTTTTTTTTTTTTTCCAGAGTACTAGCATGGTCTTTGTGGCAGATTGCGTTAATGATAGCCGTTGGTGTTACACAGGTAATTGCATGTTTATTCTTTCATTGCTAAAAACAAATAATGTAGGTACATACATACATACATATCCGTCACGCCTCTCTCCCATTGGGGTAGGCAGAGACCACTTCCTTCCACTTGCTACGGTCCAAACACTCTTTCGCTTCATCCACACTCATCAGTCGCCTCATACATGCTCGTCGGTTTAGGGTACTCTTGATTTGGCCTTTCTTAAGCATTCATTAGAATTAGTGTTGCCGCTCGATAGGCCAATATCGATAGCCTATCGATAGGTCGAAAAACATGTACCCTATCGATAGCACAATCGATACTATCGATAGGGTAATCGATATCGATCGGCACAATATCGATAGTATCGATTGTGCTATCGATAGGGTACATGTTTTTGACGTTTAACAATCGATTGTAAAACTATCGATTTTTCGGCAACGCTAATTAGAATAGCTCAAGATAAATAATGTAATACTCATTAAATAAAAATGTTTCTTACCAAAACTTTTGAAGCATGCTCATCAAAAGATATTGTAAAGTTTCATTAAAATCTGTTCAGTGGTTTTCTAGGCAAGAGTAATAAACATACTCACAATTTGACAGGCCAGGTAGCGTAGTCGGTAGTGAGTCTGCCTCACACGCACGGGTCGTGGGTTCGATCCCCGCCGGTTAGCAAACATTTGTGTGATGAGCATAAATGTTTGTTCCGTGTCTGGGTGTTATATATTTATCTATGTATGTTTATCAGTCTCTGATACCCATAGTACAGGATTTGCCTAGTTTGGGGTCAGGTGACCGTGTGTGAAATGTCCCCCCAAAAAAAAATCATCGGCACAAACATTGACATTTATGTTATTACTAAGATCAGGGGGCTTAGCACGGCGTGCCGCGACAATTATCTCACGCATGCTGTCCTTATCACATTTTGAACTATTAAGCGTGACAAACGCATGACAACGTCTTGTCACGGAGTGCCATGTTAAGCTAGCAGTAAAGGTGCGTACAGACCATGTAACATAATGTGGACACTGAATGTTATAAAACAATGTTATTGATATGTACAACAATGTTATATAACTTTGATGCGTACAGACCATGTAACATGTTATATAACTTGTGTTATATAACACGTCCACACTATGACCTTGTGATTCAACATTGCAACATAAAAATATAACAATGTTATATAACATTGTTATATTGCATTGTTATTAATGTGTACAGTATTATTTTATGTTGCAATGTTGAATAACAAGGTTACATAGTGTGGACGTGTTATATAACACAAGTTATATAACATGTTACATGGTCTGTACGCACAGTAAGAGACAAGCGTCCACACGCAACTTTGTGTACAATACTTTTTTTTTAATTAATCGCGGGGTCTCATTGGTTGCCGGTGGTAATGAACTGGTCGCGTTTGAGAGGCATATGCTCAGCAGTGGGCAGCTATAGGCTGAAATGATAATCTCAAAATATTGTGATTTTCATGTAAATTACTGTGATAACAAGTTAAGTACCAACATGTTATTGTAGAGTGCTTTTCACGAAAGAAGTCCCGCGGATATTTTTGGAACTAAATTTGACGGTCTATTTTCCCTATTTTCTGACCTTTTCCCTGATAGTAGGTAGAAAACCCCTTACTTATCTTAATAAAAATCCACTTTTTACGTAACAGAAACATAGCTAAGTAGACATTTTTATCAAAATATATACCAACCTACTCATGGAATGATCAGAACAGTCGAAATATGCAGGAAATAATATTATTTAATAAATTACAAATGAAATAAACATAATATAGGTAGATGTTGTACTCATAAATGACAACATTATCAATTTTGACATGAAATACAGCGCCGCAGCTAGGGGACTTCTTTCGTGAAATGGACTCTTATAAGTCTGTTGATTAAAAAATAAAGATATATTGGACATAACGTAGGGCCCTGTGCCGAAGGTTTCTTACCGTTTTCTTCCTCTCGGCTATACAGGTAGTGAACCGGCAGTAGTTTTACATCAAAAAAGTGACATCAAAAAAGTGTAATCAATTTTGCCTTTTTTTGAATAAAACACTTCATTTCATTCATTTTAAATAATATAGCCTATGTTTTTTTTTTAATTTCAGGTATTTTTCGTAAGGAGTCTGTTTGAAGAGAACAATGGCAGAAACTTCAAGCGGCTTGTGCCTAGTTTCGCTCAGTGATAGAAAAAACCAAAGTTTATTTTTTAATTTGATAGCTGGCTGTAAGGTACTAAGCCGAAATACTGAATAAGTTGCAAGAATCAAGAAATATGGTAACATTTTAAGAAACTATAATATATATGATAATGATGACAACATTCAAAAATGTCATTTGCAGTAAATGCCATACAATGAGGAAGGAATATAAGGAGTGGCCCCATTTCTTTTCATATACCGACTCACACTTGGCCGGATTTTTAGAAAATTTTTTTTTTCTTTTAAACAGAAAATTATGTTGTATCTTCATGATATTTTTAGTACGTACTACTTACCCTTAATCAGTTACGGTTATGAGAACAAGTTAGCATTAGTGGCATTACCAAGAATGTTTCTCAACTGTTCCATGTTGTTCAACTCTTCTTGAGTCGGGACATAGGCCTCTTGCCTTGCTACATAGTCTGTCTTATAAGTCTCAATCATGGATCTTATTATGGCAGAGTTCTTAGGTGCTTTTACTCAGCCCATGTATTTTTTCAACGTTACTTCACCATTGAGACTTATTAGCAGTTCTTTGGCTATGTATGCAACTGATTGGTAGAGAGTTGATCGTGCTGCTCCCAAACTCTTATTGAAACCATAATATTGGTTGCCCTGAACAACATTCACCGCCTTAGAGAAGTTAGTCATTTCACCACCAGTCAGCATATCGAGTTTGATCCAGGGGAAATCCGAATATTTTTGTATCGCACGACCTACAGTGACCAAGGATGTCAAGCCTGAGTTTGTGGCTCGTTGCAAGGTCAGTCTGACTCTTAAAGCAACCCGGGAATAATCAAGCCACCTATCTAGTACGTCCCTGGCATTATCTGCAGTTATATAACCCCCGTAGAATTTATAGACTAGGTTAACTACATCCTTGTCCAAGTTTGCATTAAACTGCAGACCGTCAAGCATACATGTAGTTATTTTCGTTATGAAATCACCGGTAACGTTTCCCCTCTTTGCCACAGCAATGTATAGTGTGGTAAACAAGTCCAAAGGCTTCATAGTAGGGATGTTATGGATATGAAATTTCGGATACGGATTGGATACGGATTTAGGAATAATTATAATACCGGATACGGTTACGGATACGAATAATAAATTATTTCGGATTATCCGTTAGTTTCGGTTACGGATATTAATTTTTTAAGGAATTTCAAAAGTAAAATACAAATAACGTGTCTCAATTAGGCTCCACCCCTATCCGATACTATGCGAAACTTTTATTTCGGATTCGGTTACGGTTACGGATGATTTTTTATATCGGATATCCGATAGTTTCGGTTACGGTTACGGAGCTCCCTAACATCCCTGCTTCATAGACATGTCTGTATTGCTTTCTAGCATTAGTTACTGGCAGTACACATCACCGAAATGCTCAAGGAAATCATCGTCAGACATACCACGATCAACTTCTTTATAACCTTCTCCACGTTCTTCTGCAGGGAGTGCATTATGTTCCGCAGTAAAGTGGGCCCTGGTGCGGTTCCTATTCAACGAAGTCTCGTTGTTCATGTAGTGTTTGATGATGGCAACAATCTTAGTGTTGGCCGGTCCTCTTGGTAGAAAGTAGCTAGTGGGGAGCACCGGAGCCAAACGTTCACCTATGGACACAGCTCTCATATGAGGCATGGCTGGAAGGGGACCCCCCTTCTGTATATATGCACCATAAGTCAGAAGAAGGGCCCAACGGCTTGCTTCCTCCTCAGACAGTTCATCATGGGTGATCAAAATATTAGAATTTCTGGACATCAGAGACTTCACAAGTATGTCATCCTTATAGATATTTAGTATACGTTCGCGCGTATCGAGCCATCCGCGTTCGTGAATTTGAGTTGCCATTACAGCGGGTTATCAGAAGTAATCGAGAGACACAGATACAACAACTATATTGAAAATTATGAATTTTAAAATAAGAGGTGTTGTAATATTATGTTGTATCTTCCAGAAAATTATTTAAACAAGGTTACAATTACTGTAAATGACAATTTTGAGTGTTACCAATGTTACCATAATTAACTAAAAAAATAAAGAAATTGAGGTTGTTTCGGCAGTGTTACTCTGCAAGAAGTACCTGTAGTTCTTGCGACAAAGACTAAGGCCGTGGCCCCAGTAGGCAAACTGTTAGTGGCCGACTGAGTGAGCCGCAAATTTGTGGCGAACTGAAAGAGTTAGCTGCAAACTCAAATCAATGAAATCACCGGTTTTGGTGGGAGTCGGCCGCTGTCTGAGATAGTCAGCGCGCGTAACGCTGCAAACTGCGTACAGTGAGCGAAAACTAGCTGACTGTGGACACTCCATTTCAAATATATGGAAGGGCGTACTAAATCGATACTCCGCCGCCAACTAGTCAACCGCTAACAGTTTGCCTACCTACTGGGGCCACGGCCTAATCAGTAGGCTAACCGTTGATACATATCACAGATTTTAGCTTATCGTACAATTTTAACGTAATTTTTTTTTAGTAAATAAATACGTAATTTGTATTGAGACAGGCAGTAGAAATAAATAGATTCAGCCAATGATATTTTAATATAATACCTATCATTGGATTCGGCCATTTCAGCTCTCTTGAACACATACTCGCAAAATACAATGTACATAATAGTAAATAATAATACTTTTTTTTTTGTTACATTTGTTGAAATGTTAAATAGAGAATGCATTTTTGTAAACTTATAGCAACATTCTGTGAAAAAGCCATAATGCAGTGCACAAATTGTAAAAATATTTGTAAAATAGATAACTACGTAAAATAAATTAATAACTAGTCATGTGATTGTTTTATTTTTGGAAATAATGAAGTAAAAAACTAAAAACGCACAATAAGGATTATGCAGTCTCCTACAAAACAAGGCAGAATAATCGTGTTACCCACGCACAGAGACAAATGCGATAAAAAAAGTAACTGTCAATTTCATAATATTTTCAAAATGGCTGTTTTCGGTAAATGAAAGCGGACTGTTTTTATTTATTTTAATGCTAATTATATAGTTTTGAATGGTGAATTAATGTATATAAAACTATTGAAGCTTAGTTTTGTGCAAATACTACATTCTAACAGCAGTGTCCTGTAAAATAAACATAAAAACGCTATCGATTTTAACGTATAGGACATTCGTACGTATTTCTGTATTTTTTCGAGAATTCTAACTAAAAACCTAGTCAAAATGTTGGCAATGCTAATCATGAACCGTATAGCAACTAAAAGACGAAGAGCTTTGAGCCAGAAAGCGGCTAAAACTGTGAAAAATGCGAGTACAGAAGATAGACAAGGAACTGATGATTTTTGCCGAACTTGTCTAAATACTGAAACTTTAGCGCCAATATTTTATAATGAAGACACAGAGGAGAAGAAAACAGAGGTCTTGAGAGAGGCTACGGGGTTAGAGGTGGGTATTTATTGTAAAAACAACGATATTTAAGTCTTCATACCAATTGAGTTCGGCCAGGGTGGTGGATTACAGCCTAATCACTCTCTTATGAGAGTAGGTTCGTGCGTTTGTAGTGGGGACGTTAAAAGGGCTGATAAGGATACTTACAAATCCACTTTACTCTTTATGAAGGTACTTTAGGAATAACCGTTAAGGGACAAGGACAGGTATAAAATATCTGTCAGATAAATTTTATCTGTAGGTGGTCTACATTGGGCCGGTCACGTCTGCCTCATGCTGATCGATCTCTGGGCAATCACAGCAACCCAATGGCAACCAACCGCCAAAAGACCTCGCGGCAGACCACGGAAAAGGTGGCAAGATGAGCCGGACGCCTTTTTGGATGTTTGGGCAGGGCGGCCCAGGATAGGGAATCATGGAAGAAGAGGAGAGAGGCCTTTGCCCAGCAGTGGGTCAGCGATGGCTAGATAGGAAGATAAGATGGTCTACCTACATCTGTCTCTGTCTAAAACGTCATGTGTTATGAAGTAGACATAGGTTTATCTGGCAATTAAGATTCTATCTGTGGAAAGTGAAACAAGGCCTATATAGTAACTAATAAATTTACAGATAAAGCGAAATGACGGACTGTCACAGAAGATCTGCTCACAGTGCATAGAAACTGTAAATTTAATTCTACAGTTTAGGAGGACAAGTAGGAAAGCTGAGAAGTCATTGCTTAGTATGATTACAGGTACATATTTTATATCTATAATATACTAGCTGTCCCGGCGAACTTCGTCCCGCCTTAGAATGAACTTTATTGTGTAGGAATAAAGTTCAAATTGACTACATTTTAGTAAGAAAACATTTGTATGGGAAAAAGAAAAGTCTGTTTTAGGGCTTTCCCGGCAATTATTCGAATTTTTCTCACCGTAAGAACCATCCTTGGACTTCAATGAACATTTTAAAAAAAGAATTAGCGAAATCGGTCCAGCCGTTCAGGCGTGATGCCGTGACAACGGAAAACGGGTTTCATTTTTATATATATAGATATGTATCGCAAATGCATGTTGTTGAGTTATGCGCATGGTAAGCGCATAACTCAACAACGCCTGGACCAATTTGGCCAATTCTTTTTTAAAAATGTTCGCTGAAGTCCAAGGATGGTTCTTACGGCGAGAAAAATTCGAATAATTGCCGGGAAAGCCCTAAAACAGACTTTTCTTTTTCCCATACAAATGTTTTCTTACTAAAATGTAGAGTCAATTTGAACTTTATTCCTACACAATAAAGTTCATTCTAAGGCGGGACAAAGTTCGCCGGGACAGCTAGTTTAACATAAAAATGATTCATTTATTTAACAGTTTATTGTATATAGTACATAGAGGCAGAAAAAAAAGAAGTTATACAAAAAGTACAGCATATTTCTTAAAGAAATTTCTTACTGCAGACCCCACAGAGAGAGAAGTGATAGCATAAAGGCAGGATAGTCACTTAACCATATACTAGTGGCTGCCCGCGACTTCGCACGCATTTATTGTCATATCTTTGAAAAAACACGAAATATCTACAAATAATATAGCTTATGTGTTATTCTGATATATAAGCTACAATATTGCCAAATTTCATCAAAACCTGTTCAGCAGTTTTTACGTGATGAAGTTACAAACATCTATCCATCCATCGGCGCAAACATTGACATTTATAATATTAATAGGACATATCCGTCAAACCTCTCTTTCCTTAAGGTAGGCAGAGACCATTTTCTTCCACTTGTATCCAAACACACTTCTTTCACTTCATCCATATTCATCAGTCGCCTCATACATGCACGTTGGTTTAGCGTATGTTTATCTTAGCCTTCCTCACTATAAAGTATCCTTCTAAGATTATAAATGTCAATATTTGTGCCAATGGATGGATGTTTGTTACTCTTTCACGCAAAAACTACTGAACAGATTTTGGTGAAACTTGGCAATATTGTAGTTTATACACCAGAATAACATATAAGCTATATTATTTTGGGATATCATGATTTGCGTACTAAGCTGCGGACAGACACTGATATATTTTTTTTAATATTTCCAGGCACAAAACCAAAGAAGAAATCCTCAAAGTTACAGAAAAAGGTCAAGAATCCGTGTCAAAACTCGGCCGTGAATGACTTTGACAATGACTTTGACTTTAATTATGAAACGTACACAGATGACTTCCAGAACGATGTGGATTATAATATCGTGAAGCAGGAGGAAGTGGAAGTGGCTAAAGTTAAACCGGTGAGTTTCTTACATACATATCTGTCACGCCCACTGATATGTCAAACTTATGGATATGAAAGAGCATAGAGTAAAAATTTTCGGTATCAATTACACTCAACAGAATGTAAAATTGTCTATGGTACAAAAAAATGAAAAAGTTTGCAATTGCAAATTTTTTGCAATTTTCCGCAACAGATGCGCCAAATCCGCCATTTTGCAAATTTTTGACAGACAGTCAACAGATGACTGGTTAGAGTCCATTTCACGAAAGAAGTCCCCTAGCCGCGGCGCTGTAAAACATGTCAAAATTGACAATGTTGCCATTTATGAGTACCTACAACAGGTTATCTACAGGGTGTAACAGAAAGGGTATATAAAGCCGAAACACAGCGATAGTCCTCATGAAAAAATTTCGCCTCCCCATACAAAATGCCCGATCAGCTGATCGAGTAAGTATGGGCGATCCAAAAATTTTTTTCGAGTTACGACCTATGTTCCTTGGGGAAAGTTGTTCAGTTTCATGAAGACTATCGCTGTGTTTCGGCTTTATATACCCTTTCTGTTACACCCTGTATAATAAGTTTAGTTCATTTGTAATTTATCAAATAATACTATTTCCTGCATACTTCGAGTGTCCTAGTCATTCCATGAGTAGGTTGGTATATATTTTGATAAAAATATCTATTTACCTATATTTCTGTCATGTAAAAAGTATATTTTTATTTTTATTAAGTAAGGGGTTTTCTACCTTCTATCAGGGAAAAGGTCAGAAAATAGAGAACATAGACCTGTCAAATTTAGTTCCAAAAATATCCGGGGGACTTCTTTCGTGAAACGCACTCTAACGATTTTTTTTTTAATTTTCTTGCAGAAACCTTCAAAAAAACCACGCGTTATCCAACCACCAGCGAGTTCATATAAATGCAGTACTTGCGGGAAAGAGTTTCGAATGAAAGCGACTTACAAAGCTCATATGAGATTTCATACTAATTACTGTGTTTGTGAGGTATGTATTTATTACACGCTTTACACAGGATGTTCTAAGTATAACTTTCCTTTTAACCAGCTAGCTTAGCATGGCACTCCGTGACAAGACGTTGTTATGCGTTTGTCATGCTTACGTCTCTGTCTATAGTTTTAAATGTGATAAGGATAGCATGCGTGAGATAATTGTCGCGGCACGCCGTGCTAAGCCCCCAGGTATAGTGTTAGTGATGTAGAACACATTCCACAAAAAAAAAAAATGTTTTTGAACTGATTATTAATTAAAAATTTCATTATTCAGCCTCATACATGCCCGTCGGTTTAAAGTACTCTTGATTTGGCCTTTCTTGAGCAAGTCCCCGATTTGATCGAGGTACGTTCGTCTTGGCCTTCCCCTCCCAGCATTTCTATCCACTCTTGCCTTGTATATCTCTTGTAAAAAGCTCTCTCTCTCTCTCTCTCTCTCTCTTGTAATATAGGGTGACTTTAAATTAGTGAACGATAGAAAAGGATATGCATGTACTCGTGATAACAAACTACTTTTATGGGACCAAGGTCGAAACCACAAAAAAATTGTTCCCCCATACTATCAGCTGATGCATTTTGTATAAGAAGTTCAAAAATTTCAAAATGATTTTGACCTAGGTCCCATAGTAAAAGCTGTTTGTTATCACGAGTACATGCATATCCTTTTCTATCGTTCGCTAAATTAAAGTCACCTTATATACTATTAAATAAATAAATTAACTAAACTCTATTTCCCCCCAGTCATGCGGCAAACGCTGTCGCAACAACAATCAGCTACAAGAACACAAGCGAGCCCGACACGGTCTTGGCCGGATACATAAGTGTGCGTACTGCGAATATAGCTCAGCTACGAAAGAAGCTTTAATTGTAAGTTTAAATAATTAATTTATACTAGGTGTAACAGAAAGGGGGTATAAAGCCGAAACACAGCGATAGTATTCATGAAACTGAAAAACTTTCCCCAAGGAACATGTGTCGAGATCTGGATGCATGACAAACTGGCTAGAAGTTAAGATAGGGAAAGATGGAATGATGCGGGAAGGCCTTTGCCCAACTGACACAATAGGCTAGTTTAAAACAAATGCATATTCCCTATTGTGCTATTTCAGTTCCACCTATCAACCTCCCAAGGAACGTGGGTCGTAAATCGAAAAAAAAATTTCGCCTCCCAATACAAAGTGTCCGATCAGCTGATCGAGTAAGTATGGGCGATCCAAAAAAATTTTTCTAGTTACGATACGACCCATGTTCCTTGTGGAAAGTTGTTCAGTTTCATGAGGACTATCGCTGTGTTTCGGCATTATACCCCCTTTCTGTTACACCCTGTAGTGTTGCTGAGACCGTTATTAAGGCTCGTTTCTCCACCTTCAGATAAAATTTATCTGACAGATAAAACATGACGTATTAGACAGTGATTATCTGTCAGTTAAATATCTGTCAGGGCCCTATATAGGGTGTGTATAGGGCCCTGACAGATAATTAGTGAACGATAGAAAAGGATATGCATGTACTCGTCATAATTAACAACTTTTACTATGGGACCAAGGTCGAAATAATTAAAAAAAAAATTGTTCCCCCATACTATCAGCTGATGCATTTTGTATGGGGAGTTCAAAAATTTTTGAACGGTTTCTACCTTGGTCCCATAGTAAAAGTTGTTTGTTATCACTAGTACATGCATACCCTTTTCTATCGTTCACTAATTTAAAGTCACCCTATATACCTCCGTTCTACATTCCAAAAATGACCCGTCCTTAGTGTTGTCAATGTTATAATTTAGACCGTGGCCCCAGTAGGCAAACTGTTAGCGGCTGACTAGTTAGCGGCGTATCGATTTAGTACGCCCTTCCATATATTTGAAATGGAGTGTCCACAGTCAGCTAGTTTTCGCTCACTGTACGCAGTTTGCAGCGTTACGCGCGCTGACTATCTCAGACAGCGGCCGACTCCCACCAAAACCGGTGATTTCATTGATTTGAGTTTGCAGCTAACTCTTTCAGTTCACCACAAATTTGCGGCTCACTCAGTCGGCCGCTAACAGTTTGTCTACTGGGGCCACGGCCTTAAGGTTTTATTATATCAAAATAAGTAGGTACCTAGGTTTAGTTTATGTTTGTTTATGCTTTGGTTTATGTGTATAAGAAAATAAATTTAGTCTGTCTTGTCACTGCATCCAAATTGATTTTCTTTTTATATCGGTCAAAACCTACAGGATTAAATAATTTTTCATTTTCATTCCCCCCTTATAGATCCACGAACGCCGCCACACAGGCGAGCGTCCTTACATCTGCGACCATTGCGGCGCCACCTTCCATCGGCGCTCCAATTTGGTACAGCATATCGCTATACATCTACCTGAAAAGAATTTCCAGGTACGTACTCGGCAAGCGTAGTATCAGGCCCAGAACACACGCTGAAACGCAACTGCAACGCAACTGCAACGCAACTGCAACGCGACTGAAACGCAACTGCAACGCGACTGTAACGCAACCGCAACGCAACTGAAACTGCTAGTTACTTTTGAGTTGCAACAAGTTTGAAACGTTTCGTTTCAGTTGCGTCGTGTGTGGTTTTCTAAAGGAGTCTTAAGCAGAAACTTAGATGCAATTCTAGTAACTAGCAGTTTCAGTTGCGTTGCAGTTGCGATTCAGTAGCGTTGCAGTTGCGTTGCGGTTGCGTTGCAGTTGCGTTTTACTGTGTTTTCTGGGTCTAAGACGTCCTCAGACAAGATGGAGTGATGATATGCGCAAGATAGCTGGCAGGAGATGGATGCCAGCCGAAGATAGATCACAGTAGCGTGTTAGAGAAGCCTTATGTCCAGCAGTGGACTGTAGTTACCTAATCAAGTTCCTATACTGGGTGTAACAGAAAGGGGGTATAATGCCGAAACACAGCGATAGTCCTCATGAAACTGAACAACTTTCCCCAGGGAACATGGGTCGTAATTCGAAAAAAAAAAATTCGCCTCTCTATACAAAATGACCGACCAGCTGATCTAGTAAGTATGAGCGATCCAAAAATTTTTTTCGCTTTACGACCCATGTTCCTTGGGGAAAGTTGTTCAGTTTCATGAGGACTATCGCTGTATTTCTTTATACCCCAATGATTTTTTATAGGTATAGATATGTTACCTTTATAGTGATTGACGTTTTAATCTGTGCCGAACAATGATTACAATGACATTAAAGACAGCACTTCAAATCATACTTCAAATGTCTTCAGACTAACTGAGACTAGCTACAAGTTGTCTTAAATAGGTCTATTTACAGTCTTCAAAATGTGCGAGCATATAACATATCTATACCTATAAAAAATCATTGTTATACCGCCTTTCTGTTACACCTAGTACATTTTTTAAATATTTTTACTGCTAAGTGTATAAATTTATAGTGCGCCCTCTGCCCGAAGCGCCTGAAATCGCGAAAGTTCCTACAAATTCACGTCCACAACGCACACACGGGGCGACGTTACGCATACCTGTGCGGTGTGTGTAAACATCGCTTTGAAAAACCGAATAAAGTCCGCGCGCATACAAGACGCGTGCATGGAGTCCCGGATGAGCATCAGGGGCCTGTTGTTAGGGTTCAGCTGTAGAATAAATAGCTGGGTCTGTAGGTTTATAGGCCATTTTGTATTATTCAGGGTGTTAGGAAAAGTATCACTTTCCTTTTAACCAGGGGGCTTAGCACGGCGTGCCGCGACAATTATCTCACGCATGCTGTCCTTATCACATTTAAAACTATAGACAGACACGTAAGCGTGACAAACGCATGACAACGTCTTGTCACGGAGTGCCATGCTAAGCTAGCAGGTATAGTGTTAGTGATGTAGAACACATTCCACGAAAAAAAAATTTTTTTGGACTCTTTTTTTTAATTAAGAATTTCATTATTAATAGCGCGTTCTAACGCGCGCTCCCGACCTACTTACTCGCCGAGAGTTGAATGACCTTTGCGTTAGAGCGCGCGAATCGCGCGATTAATACTGAAATTCTTACGGTGCGTACAGACCATGTAACATGTTATTTAACTTGTGTTATATAACACGTCCACACTATAATATAACCTTGTTAGTTAACATTGCAACATAAAATAATACTGTACATATTAGAATAACAATGCAATATAACAAATGTTAATGTTATATAACATTGTTATATTTTTATGTTGCAATGTTGAATAACAAGGTCATAGTGTGGACGTGTTATATAACACAAGTTATATAACACGTTACATGGTCTGTACGCACCTTTAATTAAAAATGAGTATAATTTTTTTTTCTCTTGGAATGTGTTTTACATCACTAACACTATACCTGGTTAAAAGGAAAGTGATACTTTTCCTAACACCCTGTATAGTAGGGCCATTCTCCAGAAAGGTGAAAAACGAGCGTCATAAGCGACATTAGCATTTTTAGTTATTAGCATTTACCGTTCATTCCATGATTTTTGCCGCTCATTTAGATTTTGGACTTGTCAAATATTTTTAGAGCAGACGAATTATTATTTTATTATCATCCATGTTTTACTGTCGTAATAATTAATAAACCGCCATAAAATTAAATAACTGCTCAATATGTTTTTCAACTGATCATAATAACAGCTCGAATATTTATTTCCTATATTGTAAGATAATATGTAAGAGTTGTAAAAAGTTTTTTTAAATCATTTGAGTACCTATAATAAAATAATAATTTTAATGTGTAAAAACTTTGTAAATTAAGTTTATGTATATGCTTTCCTATAGGTTATAAGTATTATGCCGAAACACAGCGATAGTCCTCATGAAACTGAACAACTTTCCCCAAGGAACATGGGTCGTAAGGTAACTAAAAAAAAAAAAAAAAAAATCGCCTCGCCATACAAAATGTCCAATCAGCTGATCGAGTAAGTATGGGCGATCCAAAAATTATTTTCGAGTTACGACCCATGTTACACCCTGTATATTCAAATATTAATGGGTAATAACATTTTTACTCAAATAAATAAGTATTTTAGAGCAGTGCGGTCCTAAAACTAGTTTATTTATTCAATAATATAGAAAAGGATATTCATGTACTCGTGATAACAAACAACTTTTGCTATGGAACCAAGGTCGAAACCGTTCAAAAATTTTTGAACTCCCCATACAAAATGCATCAGCTGATAGTATGGGGGAACAATATTTTTTGTGATTTCGACCTTGGTCCCATAATAAAAGTTGTTTGTTATCACGAGTACATGCATATCCTTTTCTATCGTTCACTAATTTATAGTCACCTTGTATAATAATTTTAGTATTTATTTCATAAAAACAACAGGCCCCTGTTGTTAAATAAGATTTTTAAAAAAGGTAAGGGCACTATTTAAAATTTTAAAGTTTTTATTATAAAAATTTCCTAATTAGATACAAACACTTAGACCCAGACAACACTTGCAGATAAAATTTATCTGACAGATATTTTATACCTGTCTCTGTCTAAAATGTCATGTTTTATGAAATACACATAGGTTTATCTGTTAGTTAAATTTTATCTGACTATTGAAAAACCGGGCCTTAAGATAATAAAGGCCAGTTTTACTATCTACAGATATTTAACTGCCAGATAAACCTATGTCTATTTCATAAAACATTACGTTTTAGACAGGGACAGGTATAAAATATCTGTCAGATAAATTTTATCTGCAAGTGTTGAAACATGGCCAAAAATATAGTAGCTGTGTCTAAATGGGAAATATTTGTATTTTTTTTTCTTTCTTTTTTTTAACATAAAGGGCACTAGTGGTTGACTTTAATTTTTATCAATTTTTTTTTATCATAATTTGTATGAAAAAAGAATTTGAAAAAAAATATATACGGTCGAATTGAGAAACCTCCTTTTTTTTGAAGTTGGTTAAAAATGATCGCAGTTCATTAAAAAGTATATTTGCAAAAAAAAAAAAAATTGTAAAATTTGTAGGTACAGTCAAGGGCACGTCAAGCTTTACACATCACTTTTCATTGCGACATAAGGGCGATATTAAAACTATTTTGTTAAGGTTCTGTTCTTGATTGTACGTACTCAAAAATAACAAATAAATAAGTTTGTATAAATAATATTGAAATTAGTCAACTGCTAGTTACCTAAAATTATTTAAAAAATTAAATATTTTATATACAAACACTAGTGCCCTTATCTTTATCTTTTTAAGTCTTTAAAAAAAATAACTCTAAAAGTAAGACCCGTTGATTCAATTGTCAGTTAAAATGCATTTCTTAGAATATTTTGTGCTTGTGTCTAAAACGTCGTGTTTTATGAAATAGACATAGGTTTATCTGTCAATTAAATTTTATCTGACTATTGAAGAACCGGGCCTTGATTATGTAAAAAGTTAACGTATATGAGATTAGAAACAGATTGATCCCATATATGAAACGTACGCAATGGATTATGAAATCTGTTTTTCTTAGCCTATATTGTCCCACTGCTGGGCAAAAGCCTCTCCCATGCTTCTCCACACATTTCTGTTGGTGGCGGTGCCATAGAATATGAAATCTGTGCCATAGAAATATTGATTAGAAGCACACTTGTTCCCACGTTGCGTGTACATGATAGGTGTGTTTCTAATTAGTAATCATATAATTTCTACATTAGATCAGAATGTTGTAATGCGTTGTGTACGAGGGATCAATTTATTTAGATATAGCTTAAAATACGGGATGACTTTAAGGCGCGCGGTTGTTTTTTTGCGTTGCTCACTGCGTCCAACGCATGCGATCAGGTTACTCCATACAGAATGTATGAAGATAAATATATCATACTGATATTATAAATGTCAATGTTTGTGCCGATAGTTGGATGTTTTTTACTCTTTCACGCAAAAACAACTAAACAGATTTTAATGAAACTTGTTAATTATTGTAGCTTGCACATCAGAATAACACATAGGCTATATTATTTTACGATATCATATTTTTTTTCCAAGATATGACGATAAATGCCTAGTATAAACATATATTTATCTCCATAGATTTTGTATAGAGTAACGTCGGACGCTGCGAGCAACGCATAAAATAACCGCGCGCCTTAATTTCATATGTATACTACATTATGTATATTATATACTTACCTTATCATCCCACAGTGCCCCCACTGCCCTCGCCGCGAGAAATCCAAGAAATTCCTCGCGATACACCGCTATAAGGCGCACAGAGATAGTAAATATAAGTACATATGTCCGATATGTCAGGATTCATTCACTTGGCCGTCTAATGTCAGATTACATATGACAAGGTCGCATAGTGTGCCGAGGGATGAGCAGGGGCTGATACAGAGGCTAGAGGTAAATTATATATTTATTTATTAGGATCCAACAGCCTCAATATATATAAAAAAAAAATAAGCATGATGACTAAAATATTTTTTTGTCCATCACATAGATTATTTTAAAATATTTGACAAGTATTTTTTCTTTTTTCTCTTAAACTAAAAATGACATAGATACGCTGGGTTAAAGTTGCTCATGACGTCACACCTTAGTACGATTTTTACGTAGGAGTTACGCCCACTCCGTAACTTTGATGCTCTGTATCTTTGTATTTATTTATGTATTTGATCAGGTAAAAAATGTATTTCAAATATTTTTTAATAGCCTAAAAGACGGACTAGTTATTTTTTGAATTTTTGAATTTATTCATCATCCCTATTATAGTTATTTATAATGTTAATAGAGGCTGCCAGCGATTTCGTACGCATTTATAGCTATATAGTAGGAAATAGGATATATCCATCACACCAGTCTCCCATCGAGGTAGACAGAGACTTCCCTCCACTTGCTACATAGGTAAAAGGAATGGCCAAGTCAGGAGTACCCTAAACCGACGTCCATGTATGAGGAGACTGATGAATGTGTATGAAGTGAAAGAAGTGTGGAGGGAAGTCTCTGTCTACCTCGATGGGGAAGATTTTGGAATTTGCTTATATACTCAGCGCGGGAAAAACTTCGATACCGCGTTTCAGGTTTTGTACGCGAATCTACTTTGGTAACGAGAATGTTTGTATCGTAGCAAGTGGAGGGAAGTCTCTGCCTACCTCGGGAGAGAGGCGTGACGGATATGTATGTATGTAAATCAATTGTTTTCTTCGTTCCAGATCGTGCCTCCAATCCTCGCAGAGAACATACAATACGAAACGGCTAATTTATATCTAACTTTAAACCCTAGTCAGGTATAAATAAGAATCAAAATTTAATGAAATACAATGATTTATTACTTTTTAAATGATGTAAATATTTTTTTTTTACAATAAATAATTTTCTATCATGCCATGTATGAGATGGTTTCATTAAAAATATAATAATAATTATTTTATTTATGTATGTGTATTTATCGAATATATATGTGTAGGTTTATACTTATATATTTATTGTTTATTGTAGGTTAAGTGACTATCCTGCCTTCTTGCTATCACTTCTCTCTCTGTGGGGTCTGCAGGAAGAAATTTCTTTTAGAAATATGCTGTACCTTTTGTATAACTTCTCTTTTTTCTGTCTCTATGTACTATCATCTTACAATAAACTGTTAAATAAATAAAAAACATGAACCACGAAATAGCGTAGGATTTTGATAATATGATTAATAATTTGCATGACGTCTCTGAGCCAGGGACACAAGTCTGATAATTTAAAATTGCCTCAGTTGTGTGTCGGCAGAGTGTCAATGGCATTTTTTACACATTTGGTATTCTGCTAAACAATGGCTTACACTGATTGCGACCGAATGTGTTAAAAACTTACATTGACGCTCTGCCGACATACAATACAACTGAGGCTATTTTAAATTAGCAGACTTTGGTCCCAGGTGCGTAGATATTTCGGATGGGCTGTACACCTACGGACACATCAACCTAGACGTTGAACTATTAGAAGACTCTCGCGGAGAAACGTGTGAGAGTGTACGATATATAATTTTTGTTATTTCTTCTCAGTCACGCACCGAGCTATATCTTTGGGCCTCACTAACAATTTTGTGTTACAAGGATCTATTGTCACTTGAGTGACATAGTCAGGAGGGCGTGGGTGGTGAATAAATAACACAAAATAATGTCAATTTACAAGATGATATCGTTAGTTCCGACTTCCACCACACGCCTTAAGGCCAAAACACACCGGATGCGTATGCGTTGCATATGCGTAGACGTATGCGTACCTCTGAGTTGTAATGTATGGAACTATGAGACAGGACGCACCGATTGCGTAACGTAGACGTACACGTCAACGTAACGCGTAGCCCTACGCAACGCAGCACGATAGCATAGATGCGTGGCCCGGTGTCACATCGGGTTACGCCGTAACTATGCGCGTGGCTACGCCGCCGTGCTTACGTCTACGTTACGCATACGCATCCGGTGTGTTTCAACCTTAAAGATTCTTGTAGCACTGTATATAGGGTGACTTCAAATTAGTGAACGATAAAAAAGAATGTGTATGTACTCGTGATAACAAACAACTTTTACTATGGGACCAAGTACAGAATAATAAGTAAGAATAAAAAACATGTTCCTCCGTAGTATTTGATAGTACTACGGAGCTGATGCATTTTGTATGGGGGGTTCAAAATTTTTTCAATGATTTCAGCCTTGGTCCCATAGTAAAAGTTGTTTGTTATCACGAGTACATGCATATCCTTTTCTATCGTTCACTAATTTAAAGTCACCCTATATTAGGTGAATAGGTTGACGTGTCCAAAAGTGTACAGTACACGTAAAGGGACATGAATCTACGCATTTTATCCAACTGTGTCGGTAGTGACTACATAGTCACTGCCGAGGATGCTCTGGAGCGAGGCGATAGCGTCTCCGGGCACGCAGCCGCCGTCGCAATTACAACCAAACATGTTGCATGGACCTCTGCCGCAGAAGACACCTAAAAATCATTAGAGGCCGCTAATTTTGTACGCATTAATCGTCTTATCTTTGAAAAAAAACCAGCCAATTGTGAGTCCGACTCGCGCGCGATGTGTTCCGCACCTTTCACTAGGTATTCTGTGACTATTTCAAGAGTCTACTATTGCGCAATTATTGATATCTAGCTAAAAAAGTCTAAAAAATCACGTTTGTCGTTTGGGAGCCCCCTTAATTATTATTATTATTCTATTTTTAGTATTTGTTGTTATAGCGGCATTTGTAATACATCATTTGTGAAAATTTCAACGCTCTAGCTATAACGGTTCATGAGATACAGCCTGCTGACAGACCGACGGACAGACGGAAGGACAGCCAAGTCTCAGTAATAGGGTCCCGTTTTCACCCTTTGGGTACGGAACCCTAAAACGGGGAAGTAAATATTAGGTTTATAGTATTAGTAGGATTTATTGTTAAAAATATCCTTAAAATAAAAAAAAACATACCTCGACTAGGAGACTGCCCGTCACCGCAAATGTTCGTGTAATACACTTTACTGTAGTCTTTAGACGCAACACGAACGATCGTTCTGAGACAGCAATCGGCTAAAATCACCGGTAGCAAGGCCAGCAATAAAAAGTAAAAGCTGTACATTTTTTCGCGCGAAAACTGGTTAAAATTAAAAAAGTAACTTGACAGATGGGTTAAATAAAAACTTTTTAGAGATACAAAATTGATGTTTTTCTGTTCGTGTAATATCTAGTAAGTATGGTCTGAGACCTTTTTAAACGGTTTTATTTAGCTCACCCCGTTTGTTTTCTTGGGTCAAATTTAGTAATTCAAATTTCACCCTCTTCCTGTCAACCGATTAATCTGAAATTTTGTATACACTTTGGATTTTGGTGACAATACAATTATGTTTATTCATTATTATTATAAATCCAAGATGGCGGCCGCTACAAAATGGCGGATAACGTAGGTTTTATCAATCCCATCAATATGGGTATCAAATGAAAGTGCTCAACCAGTAGAATACAATGTACTATATAAAATTAAAATCCAAGATGGCGGCCGCTACAAAATGGCGGATAACGTAGGTTTTATCAATCCCATCAATATGGGTATCAAATGAAAGTGCTCAACCAGTAGAATACAATGTACTATATAAAATTAAAATCCAAGATGGCGGCCGCTACAAAATGGCGGATAACTTAGGTTTTATCAATCCCATCAATATGGGTATCAAATGAAAGGTCTCAACCAGTAGAATACAATGTACTATATAAAATTAAAATCCAAGATGGCGGCCGCTACAAAATGGCGGATAACTTAGGTTTTATCAATCCCATCAATATGGGTATCAAATGAAAGGTCTCAACAAGTAGAATACAATTTACTATGCAAAATTGAAATCTAAGATGGCCGCCGCTACCAAATGGCTGATAACAATTTTTTATCAATCCCACCAATATGGGTATCAAATAAAAGGGCTTGCCAAGAAGAATTCAGTGCACTATACAACCTCAATATTTTAGATGGGCGCAGCCACTAAATGGCGTATAATAATAAGATTTAAATTTAGAAATTGAATCTGTAATTTAGGTATCTGATTAATCCAGCCTGAATCCACCACCCAAGTCAAGATTTATGCAGGGCAGCACTGTGGATCACGCAATCGTATACTTAGGTGCGAAACTGTTTGAAGAAGGTCAAGCCTACGTGGTCTTTGTAGAGTAAGAGCTTTGCAGGGACTACGTATAGAGGAGTTGGACTGCAATAAACTAACGGGCAAGAAACCTTGCAATAATGAAGCACTAAATGAATTAAACAGAATGCGAAATAAAAACTAAAAACTAGAAAATAAAAATAGGTAAAAAAACTTTTTAAGTTAAACGGTTTTATGTTAAACATATCTACATTGCAATGTTTAAGATAAATGTACTAAAAACCAAAAAATAATAAAATAGACACAGTCGTGGGAATTATAAACATATGCATAGACTAGACTAAAATAAAACCGTGGGGCACGTCAATTGTCTACAATCGTTGATTAAAATGTTTGTTTTGTAATGTTACACTATAATAAGGCAGTTGTTCAACCGACAACGATGGACGTGTGATAAGTAGGGCTAGAATGTGGAAACAAGCTAGCAAGCTCGATTATAAGCGAGTTTTAGGGTTTCATAGTGTTGAGCGAGTAGTACTTTTATCATATGTTTTGTCGATTAAAGACAAACTACGAGCAGTGAAACGATTCTTCGCCAGCCAGCAGTGTGATGTGAATGTCCAACGATAAACTCGTTGAAACATCTCTTTTATTTACATGGAGTGTATAACTATTGGAATTTCCATGAGCAAGAAAATAGTAAGTAATTTCCTCACCGTCTGCGGGCCAACTGCCTAACGACGAATTAAACGATTCTTCTATCGCACATTAAGTCGATAATTTGTAGACAATTGACGTGCCCCACGGTTTTATTTTAGTCTAGTCTATGCATATGTTTATAATTCCCACGACTGTGTCTATTTTATTATTTTTTGGTTTTTAGTACATTTATCTTAAACATTGCAATGTAGATATGTTTAACATAAAACCGTTTAACTTAAAAAGTTTTTTTACCTATTTTTTTATAGCTCCATATATGTGACTATTTGACTAAAACAATAAAAAAATATTTTCAGATCGCTTATCAAGAGATTTAGAACCTAGAATTATTACTCAGGAAACACTAAATCTTATATAAAGTTTATTATTACTCAGGAAATACTAAATGTTATATAAAATTATAATTTATTTTATTACGTAGCGTAGGTAGGCATAGGTAGAGTCCATTTCAGGAAAGAAGTCCCCTAGCCGCGGCGTTGTATTTCATGTCAGAATTGATAATGTTGCCATTTATGAGTACAACATCTACCTATATTATGTTTATTTCATTTGTAATTTATTAAATAATATTATTTCCTGCACATTTCGACTGTTCTGGTCATTCCATGAGTAGGTAGGTATATATTTTCATAAAAATGTCTACTTAGCTATATTTCTGTTATGTAAAAAGTGTATTTTTATTAAGATAAGTAAGAGGGTTTCTACCAACTATCAGGGACAAGGTCAGAAAATAGGGAAAATATACCTGTCAAATTTAGTTTCAAAAATATCCGGGGGACTTCTTTCGTGAAAAGCACTCTACCTACGTCAGGCTCAAAAATCTTCTAATGCGCAGCTGGCAGCTATGGTTCTCTTTACGTGGCGCGACCTATACTTACTTTATTTTTAGTACCTTATCAGCTTTAACGTCCCCACTACAGATACACGAGCCTACTCTCATACGAGAGTGATTAGGCCGTAGGTAATCCATACACCTTCGAATTTCTTCTCAACGACATAAATGACTCAAAAATGACATCAAACTTAATGCAATGCACAATGCTACAAGGATCTATTGTCACTTGAGTGACATTGTCAGGAGGACGTGGGTGGTGAATAAATAACTTAAAATAATGACAATTTACAAGATGATATCGTTAGTTTTTTTCCGCCACGTGACAAAAGATCGTTGTAGCACTGTGTACAGCTAGCTTAGCATGGCACTCCGTGACGAGACGTTGTCATGCATTTGTCACGCTTACGTCTCTGTCTATAGTTTTAAATGTGATAAGGACAACATACGTGAGATAATTGTCGCGGTACGCCGTGCTAAGCCCCCAGGTTTCTACATGTTTTCCTTCACCGTTAGCGGTAGTGGTAATCGAATATTCAATCCGTACATGAGAAAATAAAGTTCATAAATTAATTTAACTTATCGCATGAGATCAAAGTTCACTTTAAAAAAAAGCCAAAGTTCGCTTAATAACGAACAAACAAACAAACTATCGTTATCAGCCCATATATGTCCCCATCGAGGGGCACGAGCCTACTCTCATACAGAGAGTGATTAGGCCGTAATCCACCACGCTGGCCAAGTGCGGGTTGGCGGATTTCACATACACCTTAGAATTTCTTCTCTAGTGTATGCAGGTTTCCTCACGATGTTTTCCTTCACCGTTAGCAAGTGGTAATCGAATAAATTGATCCGTACATGAGAAATAAACTCAGAGGTACGTGCCCGCACCAGGATTCGAACCCGCGCCCTCGGAGTTCGAGGCAAGCGTTCTACCAACTGGGCTACCACCGCTTATAAAACAAACAAACTATAAATAGATAATTTTTCGTTATTTTAATACTAGAGGCTGCCCGCGACTTCGAACGAATTTATCGTCATATCTTGAAGAAAAAAAAAAAAAAAGAAAAAAAAAAAAAAAAACATAAATAAAAAATATACCTAGCCTAGGTTATTCTGATAATAAGCTACACTATTGCCAAGTTTGATCAAAATCTGTTCAGTAGTTTTTGCGTGAAAGAGTAACAAACATCCATCGGCACAAACATTGACATTTATAATATTAGTAGGATTCATGTTTCTATTATTAGGTACTTACCATTATCTATAGGTACATATTAATAATAAAATATACAGGGTGTAACAGAAAGGGGGTATAATGCCGAAACCCAGCGGTAGTACTCATGAAACTGAACAACTTTCCCCAAGCAACATGGGTCGTCTCGTCACTCAAAAAAAATTTTTGGATCGCCCGTACATACTCGATCAGCTGATCGGACATTTTGTATGGGGAGGCGACTTTCTTTTCGAGTTACGACCCATGTTCCTTGGGGAAAATTGTTGATCAGTTTCATGAGGACTAGATATTGCTGTGTTTCGGCTTTATACCCCCTTTCTGTTACACCCTGTATTATGAAATTAGTAGGTATGAGCTTACCTATAGAACAGCTAATGAAGAATAATAATAAAAATTAACTGTAGAATAGGGAAAGAACATGTCCTCAATGTAAAAATATAAAATCAAGACGTGCTACTATTTACAAAATAAATTAATTTATCAAAATATATTCAAAAATGCGACAAGCCAAATAGGTAAATCAATTTAGGATAAATTTAATTGATATTTAGGATAAAAAACAACTTTGTGATTAAGTTACAGCTAGTTAGTTAAGTAGATAAGTTTTTTTTTTTAATAAATTAATTTACATAAAATAACCTAAAAAAAACTAAGACAGTTGTAAAATAAAACAAAAATAATTAATTTTGTACATTTTTTTTGTATTGGCAACACTTTTTAGCTACTTGAAACACATGAGTATAGATGTAAGGCCGATTTAAAACCAATTAAACCAACCGGTTTAAAACGAAAAAAACCATTTAAAACCGTTTAAAACCATTTTGCGATTGCGATTGATTGATATCGTTTTAAACGAAATGCACACTTTTGCATTCTCGATACACCTACTCTACACACACATACAAAGTGCGCGCACGGCGGCGCGGCGCTGTTAGTAGTACGTCACTGGATGCCTAGATGGCGTAAAACAATCCGAATAAAATACCTAACATAAACAGGCTAAGTAGGTACTTACCTATATTATTATAAAATACATAATTATATTATAATTAATATATAGTTTCGTATACCTACATAGGTACTTCAGTGTTCATGTTGTGGGTAATGTTAGTAGGTACCTACATTCTATTGATTTTCTAAAAAGTACTTTACTATTATTGTAAGGTGACATTAACTCACACATTTCTTTGATTTTTGTAGATTACCTATCTAAACACATTGCTTTCATTTTTGTAGGCGAATATGCTATCGTTTAAAATCGTTTTATTTGGTTTATTTGGGGTTTAAAACCGCTCAAAAAAGTTTTAAATATTTAAAATCGGTTGATTTACATCTATACACATGAGTAAAGAAACTGTAGGTACCTACTTAACTAAACTAAAACAATATACAATAAAGACTTGGCTTAAAAGTCATAACTACCAGGCTAATAAAAAAAGAAACTACTTTAGTTCGTGCGAGTAGCGATAATTCGCGCCAAAACGCAGAGGCCTGAAAAAGGTAGCCGCCAAAGAGTAGCCACATTCTTTACAAGCGAAAAGAAATAAAAAATAATCCAGCCAAATTGAATGGTCGCTTTGCGCACGTATTCGATCGTCCGCGGGGGATATTTAACTTGTATGGATTATAGGTAATTTATTTTAGTGACCCACAGATAAGAATCAAGGTCGATTTTTGTTCTTAAATTCTGTTTATTATTTAATTATTCGCTTACTAGTTACGCAACGGACATGTTTTGTGGTTATTTGTGATTGAATATTTTGTTATTTTGAGTAAATAACTTAGCTTTTTGTTGTGTGCTTTACCTTGATATTGGTAAGTAGGTATTTATTTATACTTATTCGTTTTATTTATTTATATATTCTGCTTCACAATTTACAGATAAAAAGGGGAACGAATGTTTTGAACATTCATTTTAGGTATGTTCGGCTCCATACAAAAATATTCGTTGTCTGTTATCTAACAGATTTTTTTATACTTGTCTCTGTCTAAAACGTAATGTTTTAAGAAATAGACATAGGTTTATCTGGAACTTTAATTTTATCTGCTGGTGATAAAACGGGGCTTAAGGGCAGTTTCGATTTTAAAAAAAAGATATATTGGACATAGCGTAGGGCCCTGTGCTGAAGGTTTCTTGCCGTCTTCTTCCTCTCGGCTATACAGGTAGTGAACCGGCAGTAGTTTTAGATTAAAAAAGTGACATCAAAAAAGTGTAATGAATTTTGCCTATTTTTGAATAAAACACTTGTTTTTCATTTTCATTCATTTTCATTTCATTTACCTATGTAAGCATGTATGTTTGTAGATACCTAGGGGGAAGTGGGGCACATTGATACACAAAAATTCAAACTCCGTTTTAATACGCAAATGTCAACATATTTGATCATTTTTTTTGCCGGGTGCACGGCCTGATATGTTAACTTATAATTAAGTTTAAAAAAGCTGATAGAAACGAATAGGGAAAAAGTTATGGCGACTTTTATAAAAAATGGATTTTGTATCATTCTGCCCCACCGGTGGGGCACCTTGATAGAGAGAGTGGGGCAGCTTGATGCGTATTTTATTTCCGTAAATATTATAATATTTTTTCAAAATAAATCGTTATATTACTTAAATTGACCAAATAAAAAGCAAATAATGCTTGGTATCTGAAAAAATCACGTTATTTATTAGTTATTATTCGTATTAACGATAATCACAATCAGCCTAATAATGAAATGAGCTAGGAAATAAAATTGTCATCAAAAATCTAGAATTTATCAAGATCTTAAACATGTAATTAAACATAATTACTCAGTAATCAGCCTAAAAGTACTACAGAATTGGGCATAGTGAAATATAGAAATAACAAAATAAAATCCTCTATCAAAATTATAGGAACTTTTTCTTAAAACTCATAATCAAAAACATCACAAAACTGAAATCCTAAACGATTTTTTCACATTTCTCTGCTTAACTTTAAAAGTCCGGACCATTTTCTATAATAAATGAGATTTTTAAGACTAGGGTCAGTTGGTACTCAGTGGCTCACTTTTTTTCCGAAGGCTGTAGCACAGCTCTCAGCAGTATTAGGATGTACCAATACTGACTAACGTAGGGTGTAAACATTCTAGTTTCATAAATATTATTCTTTTTGTCGTTATTTTTAATAGGAAAAAAGATATCGCAGTTTTTTTAAAACACAGAAATTAGCCACTGTGTACCAGGGGGTCGAAACAGTGGTTCGGGGGCAAATACACAGTGGATCAGGGTAGTTCACAATGGATCATGGTCGTAAATATATTCAGTTTTGTCAATAAATGCAACAAATTCATTCTTATTTAATCACTCATTTATTATTGTACTCATAATCATTTGAATCCAGGGTGTCTACAATAAATCTTCTTAGTTCTTGTTTCTACATTATGCCTAATGAAAACCGAGGCTCTGGCTAGACTGCATGGTTCGGGTCTGCGTAAACGGAGATCACTATATCTTCGCCTAAAACATCTAAGGCACTCCTTACACATTAATTGATGAGCTTTCCAGTTTTCGGGCATTATTAAGTCATTAACTTCCGCCATTTGAAATGCGACTTTTCGGCATTCTTTTTCTGAGATTTTAGTATTTTATAGTTATAGTATTTTAAAAAAATTCAACCCTTTCTCGTCTTCATCATTAAAAACTTTGATTTTTAGGTGCCTCATAATTCGGAAACGACCGCTGTATCAATGACGGTGCAATTTTTTTTGACTTTAGTTAAGAACGTCGCAAAGTTATAAAAGCAATGCCGAATGTCTTCGATGCCTTTCTAGCACTCATTCCAGATTTCATATATTCGACAGTTTTCTTCATCTTTGCTTCAGTATGGGTCCCTCCCGGTGAACCGCGGCTTGTTCTGAAGCACTCTAAAAGAAATAAATCTATGTCACTATATTGTGATTTTCTTCACAATTTAAAGAAATTGTTAGGTAAATAATTATAAAAATATATCAAAAGTATACAGTGGTTCATGATCCACTGTTAACCTTTCAAAACTGAGCCACTGTGGAAGCTTACGCCGTTTTGAATTTAAAACGGTCCCAAGAAAAATATAAACAACAAACCACACTGAAATCTGTATTAATTTAATCTTGATTAGACATAGAATCTACAGAAAATAACAGCTACCCATAATAACACATTAATAAAAAGTTGGAACAAAATGTTTCTTACCTTAAAGACGACTTTTGTTTTAAGAAAAACATAAAAATCCAATAACACAAAAATTTCACATAATTTTCGCCAACTGGAATGAACTTGTACACAAGTCAACCGCTTTCGAAAAGTAAATATAACGAATAGATATCTCTGCCTCTTTCCCAGATACTGTAGGTGAGCCACTGTTTCTGGTATAGCCACTGTTCGACAAGTGACCCTACTTTAAAATACTAACGGGGCACTTTAATGCACTAAAGGGGCACTTTAATACACTAACGGGACAGATTGATACGTATCATTCTGCCCCGCGCTTTACTGTATCATAGTGCCCCAAGGGACTATATTCACGAAAAAGTAATTTATTATTTTTTAAATCAATATTGTATTAAATAAACATATTAAATAACATTTATTAAAGTATAAACGTACTTTTGGTAAAATAAAACAATGAAAACAACTAATAAGATGGAGCTGAGACACAAACACATTGCTCTTAAAATTTTAGTTGTCGGTCCCAAAAACACGTTTGTGCCTGTAAAAGCAAAACGGCGAGTAGGCGGCGAGCATCGTCACAACTATCATCCTTGTGGATGTCCTTGAGCGTTCTAATGATGTGTCCGTGTGCGTATCGTTTTTCAGTATTTCAAAACAGGTACTGTATCAATGTGCCCCGAGTATCAATGTGCCCCGCCTCCCCCTACCTATTAAATTTTAAAAGAACGTTATAGACAGGCGCGTTTCTTTTAGAGTCCCGTATACTATCAGTCTCATTATAAAAAAATGATGTACCTAATCATGCTTTAATCCTGAAATCTTTGTTTGACTTAAATTAGGAATTTTCATTTCATTTTCGTTTCATTTTTACGTTTAAAAGTTTAAAACTCGTTTTATGATACTGTACCTATGTGTTTAAATTTATTTAGATATACATTTTTTTTATTTCAGATCTTTTTGCAGTCGAACTATCAGACTAATAATGTTTCGTAGACTTGCAAAATACTGTTGCTGTGTAAAGGAGTCAAATTCTACAACAGAAAATAAATATCACGATAGAAATAAACACATAGAAAACGCTATAAAAGCTATAATAGACAATAAATATGAAGAAACTGAAGTTAATTTAAGAAATGCACAAAATTGTGACCCGCACTTTGACGTAACCTCCATTTTGGATGTTATTAAGGAGGTACAACCGACGAATGAAATAAAAGAGTTAATGAAAGTCACAGAAGATGATATAGCTGATGGAAAATATGAAGAAGCCATAAATAATCTTGTTAGAATAGGAGATTATAATTCGAAAGTAAATTTAAGTCATTTGTATCAAGCAGTAATAGTAGGTATAAAGGAAAACAATGATATAGCTAAAGTTTATGCTAATAAAGAAAGAAATAAGGTTGATAATGGTTTCAAGAAAACAGATGATGATTTTGATGTTGTCACTGAAATAAATAAGAAGTTGATTGATATTAAAAAACCAGTGGGATTACTTGAAAAATCTACTCAAACTAATATTAATGATGACAGTGAATCTCTTAAATTCTCAAAAGAAATAGTGACTGTAAGTGTACAAACCGGGGATGATCTTAACGAAACTACAGAAGAAGCAAAGACGAGTGTTTTTAATAAAGAAATAACAAAAGACATAGCATTTGAAATTGAGGATATCAAAAACACAAACATTGAGAATCATCTTATAACAGTAATAAATGAAAATAATGAGTCACAGAACGAAAAAGCGTCAAAGCTTTTAGAAAAGAAAAACGAAAAGATACTACAAGATATTGATACACATTTTAATGATGAAAACGAAAAGGATAAAGCCATGTTAAAACAAATTGATAGCATCGAAAAGATAGAAATAAACGCAGAAAATGTTACAAAGCAGCAAATACATAATAATAATGAATTAACAACTAAAGAAACCATTAAATTAATTGAAGATGAACATAATAAGGATTTCAAAGCAGAAGTCTCTATAAAGCAAGTTCTACAAAATGAAAACATCGAAACAAGTGAAGACGCGAAAGACCAAATCGCAAATAATAATAAAAAAGCAGTTAAGACACCGAAAGAAAACGACAACAACGAAAAAGATGGAATAAGAGAAGGAGACAAAGATAATCAAGTAAATAAGGAAGAAAGAGAAAAAAAATCAATTCCGAAAAACGCTAAAAATAGATCACAAATGAATCCAAATACTAGTCAAGTAAATACTCAAAATTTATCCAATGATCACGTAGTTTTAGAAGAAGACACTCCAATAATTGAAGCACCGACTAAAAAAACTAAAAATTATATTGAAATAGAGAAATATATAGAAATGGCAGTTTCTAAAATAAGATCTGACAATAATTTCCCATTTCGACCTGCAGAACTACTAGGTAGAGCTGACAGATTGTCTATGGCAACTAAAAACTCCGTGGAAGATTCAACTTTAGCGTTGCTTTTAAAAATAAAAACCATAGACAAAAGCAATTTGAAAGAGAAACGATACAAAAAGGCCTGTGAAGAGTTTCAAAAAGGCAACTACGAAAATGCTCAAGTTTTCGCTCTTTTATCCATATCTTATACAATTGACAGAATGTGTAAACTAATTGCCGAATTAAACGATGAACGATATAAAACTTTGAATATAGAAGCAGATAAAACAGGTACATTAGGACCTTTTAGATTGGAATACAAAATTCAAAGTTATAGAAAACTGGCGGCCATTTTGAATAGCGTTGAAGATACTAAAGCGGTGGGGGAGTATTTTAGCATTTTAGCTACTAAAGCGTTAAAAGATTATCATGTTGGGCGATAGAGGCGATAGAGATAGATAATATGAAAACTGACATTGTTCGTGTGAGAGGCCACATTCTTGGAGCTGTAGCTTTCGATCTGTAACACCTACAAAAGGGAACGAATGTTTTGAACATGAAATTAGGTTATCTATCGATTGGCACTAGTCTCAGAGGTGTACACCAAAAAGCGACATTTTATGTACTTGCAACTTTAGGTATGTTCGGCTCCGTACAAAAATATTCGTTGTCTTTTATTCTTCGGGCTACACCTCTTTCTAAACTCCTACTAAATCTTGGTGTTTAAGAACTTACGGTTTTACGATGTGGCCTCTCAAAGGGCACGCACACGCTTAGCACGACTTCGTTCCCATTTATCGTCATATCTTGGAAAAAATCATGATATCGTAAAATAATTATATTATAAGTAGTTTAGTTTATGTAGGTACCTATTATTCTGATGTGCAAGCTACAATATTGCCAAGTTTTATCAAAATCTGTTCTGTAGTTTTTGCGTGAAAGAGTAACAAACATCCATTGATCCATCGGTACAAACACTATTTTATAATATTAGGAGGATTTATAATCCTTTTCTGTATTTTACGTCAGTGGCAGAATAGGCATGATGACAAAAAAACATATTTAGTTCATCACTTAAATTATTTTAAAATATTCGACACGTATTTTTTCTTTTTTCTCTTAAACTAAAAATGACAGATACTTACACTGGGTTAAAGTTGCTCATGACGTCACGCCTAGTGCGCCTAACTAAGATTTTTACCTAGGCCTAGGATCACTCCTCAAATCATCATCAAAGTTACGGAGTGGGGGGTATTGACGTCACCGTCAATACCCCCCACTCCGTAACTTTGATGCTCTGTATCTTTGTATTTATTTATGTAAGTATTTGATCGATCAGGTACAAAATGTGTTTCAAATATTTTTTAAAAGCCTAAAAGACAAACTAATTATTTTTTGAATTTTTGAATATAGTCATCATCCCTATTTATATCATGATTGCCATAATACCTATGTGTTGCCATATATCTTTAAGTACTTTAATAAAAAACAGTCTTAAAAAAGTGTTGCAGTTTTTTTTTTGCATTCCCAGCTTTTTATACAGAGTGCCGGAGCTGATCGGCATTAAATTAACAGATAAAAAAATAGGTACCTAGTTTAAAAAACTAAAACACACTTTAGCTCGCACTAAACATGCTCCATCATCAGATCAGTTCGAAACTACCATATTATTGTATTGTCATCAGAACTCAGAGCGTGTGCTTTCATCCTATTCGAAGACCGGGAAGTCAAAAATTAAGATTCCAAGATTTGTTTACATACATAGTTAGTTACAAGTGAAGCTAATATAAAGCGTGTAAAAAGTACTTACATTCTTATTTTAAGGCCGTGGCCCCAGTAGGCAAAGTGTTAGCGGCGTATCGATTTAGTACGCCCTTCCATATATTTGAAATGGAGTGTCCACAGTCAGCTAGTTTTCGCTCACTGTACGCAGTTTGCAGCGTTACGCGCGCTGACTATCTCAGACAGCGGCCGACTCCCACCAAAACCGGTGATTTCATTGATTTGAGTTTGCAGCTAACTCTATCAGTTCGCCACAAATTTGCGGCTCACTCAGTCGGCCGCTAACAGTTTGCCTACTGGGGCCACGTCCTAAGTATTCTTGTAAGAACAAAAATAAAACAAGCAAAATGTAATAACCAGATCTTATATTCAATGATTATTTTTAAATATTCACATTATTTTACAGACTTTTTTCTTACATAAAATATTAGCAAAAGATATTTTTTGATATAATTATCTTTAGATTTTAAAATACCTTGTAATTAAATATTGATATACCTACTTAATGACTTTTGGAAGCAGTTTGTTCCGATATAAGAATACCACTATTTTCTTCTCAATTTATAACAACTATCACTAAGCGCCAAAACACACGGTGAAACGCAACTGCAACGCAACTGAAACTGCTAGTTACTTTTGAGTTGCATCGCAGTTTCTACTATAGACTTCCTTAGAAAACCACACACGATGCAACTAGTTTGAAATGTTTCGTTTCAGTTGCGTTCACCGTGTGTTCTGGGTCTTAGGATTCTATATTTGCTATCAATTTAACGATTGAGTGAAGTTTGAACGAAAAATCTTCATATTCCATTCACTCATTTACCGTAGTGACCTTTGAGTATATTTCAGTAAGGAGGTGCCACTTTGAGTATAGAATATATAAGAAGGTGCCATATCGTCTGGATCTGCGTGCCTGGTCTGGTGCAAAATGGCTACTTTTGTATGGAATTTCTTATCGTTTGACAGGTCATCTTCCAAGAAAACTATGAAAAACTTGGCGCAACTTTGCACGCTGTCATAAACTCATTTGTATATGAAAAAAAATGGGGCCATTCCTTATATTCCTTCCTCATTGGGTGCTAAGTAAAGATTTTTTGGCACGTGGCGGAACGGAACTAACGATATCATCTTGTAAATTGTCATTATTTTGAGTTATTTATTCACCACCCACGCTCCCTGTTGACAATGTCACTCAAGTGCCAATCCTTGTAGCACTGTAGAGTGCGTTTCACGAAAGAAGCCCCCCGGATATTTTTGGAAATAAAGACAGATCTATTTTCCCTATTTTCTGATCTTTTTCCTGATAGTAGGTAGAATACCCCTTAGTTCCCGTTCGCACGAGCGCTTTATTAGCGCGCGTTAAAAAACGCTCAAATGGAACAAATGCATTCCCTAGTATCCGTTCACACGACGCAGTGTGAACAGTTACTAGGGAATGCTAGGGATACAAATCGCGCGTAAAAAAGCGCTCTTCTCTTTTAAGAAATACTGGGTGTAACAGAAAGGGGGTATAAAGCCGAAACACAGCGATAGTCCTCATGAAACTGAACAACTTTCCCAAAGGAACATAGGTCGTAACTCGAAAAAAAATATTTCGCCTCCCCATACAAAATGTCCGATCAGCTGATCGAGTAAGTATGGGTGATCCAAAATTGTTTTTAATTTTTATATTATACCCCCCCCCCCTTTCTGTTACACCCTGTATAGGTAAATAGACATTTTTATCTTTTTTTTTTTATGTCTAACGCCGATTGCCGATAGAATGAATGGTATTTGAAGTTTCCTTCATTCAAACTTCACTCAAATGAAATCTATGGTAGAGTGCGTTTCACGAAAGAAGTCCCCCGGATCTTTTTGGAACTATATTTGACAGATCTATTTTCCCTATTTTCTGATCTTTCCCCTGATAGTAGGTGGAAAACTCCTTACTTATTATAATAAAAATATACTTTTTACATAACCGAAATATAGGTAGGTAAATGCATTTATCTAAATGTATACCAATACCAACCTACTCATGGAATGACCAGGACACTCGAAATATGCAAGAAATAGTATTATTTGATAAATTACAAATGAAATATAAATAATATAGGTAAATTTTGTACTCATAAATGGCAACATTATCAATTTTGACACGCTATACAGCGCCGCGGCTAGGGGACTGCTTTCGTGAAATGGACTCAGAGGCGCACTCATTGGTGATCTGTAACCTTAGCTATTGCATGCGCTGTAACCAAAAAACATAGTGTGTACGTGGTTCGTGAGCCTGCGAGGAACGCGACACGAGCGGCTCGTAGCGAGCCGACGATTGTCGGTTTTTGCCGCGTATAACTGTAACACGCGTACACACTAGAACCTTATTTCTGTATCTGTTTGGTTACAGTTAGGTACTCGGTTCATACAGACATAAAAAACAAAAAATGTCTCTCCAGTTCCCGAAAGTTAAGGACACTGGGAGCTAATTTCTCAACTTAATGTACAACCGCTTAATCTGTGCCCGATGTAGTTTTGGCCTGTATAAACATTTTGAGGATTAGATGCTCCAGTGTCCTTAATCAGGATCAGGAAAGACAATTTTGAACCTAATTCTGTGTATGACTCAATCGCCAATGAATACGCGCCCTTACATTGCGTCTAAAGTTTCATTCATTCAAAATAACGGAGTTCAGTCGTGGGCAGGGTAACACTTCAAATAAAGGTGCGTACAGACGAGCGATTATAAATCATCGTCATAATTCTCAACTGAAAACAAAAAGTATGTGTACCTAAAGCCTTTCTCCCATAAAGATACTCAATACTCAATCATTTATTGCACTCCACAGGTTTTTACAGATCTTATAAATAACTTAAAGTACGAAATTACTTCGAGGCGATTCAAGTTTCCTGCAAGTCTCGAAGACTGGTCACCGCGAAGTATCTCTCATACATTACACCGGTATCGTAGTGTGCGATGCATTCTAATGTATGTGAGATACTTCGCGGTGAGTCTTCGAGACTTGTAGGATACTTGAGTTACCTCGAAGTATCGTAATGGGAGAAGGGGCTAAGACATTGACCGTGACTTCCTATGCATTAATCGTCATAAGGCGACCTTGCTTTATCGCTTGAGTGTTTATTTATTGATTTATTTATGTATTTCAATAGTACAGCCAAAAAACACCACCATTACGGGAGACTATCCCAAATCGATGGTATTATATTGCTAAATATACTTTTCCATAAAAAATAATTAAAAAAACACTAAAATTAACTTAATACCTAATTGAGACAATGTTTACTGTAGTGACTATCCTGCCTTCATGCTATCACTTCTCTCTCTGTGGGGTCTGCAGGAAGAAATTTCTTTTAGAAATATGCTGTACCTTTTGTATAACTTCTCTTTTTTCTGTATCTATGTACTATCTTACAATAAACTGTTAAATAAATAAATAAAATAAATAAATAAATAAAATGAGATCATAAATCTTATATGTATTATGTGTTAAAGCAAGGTCGCCTTTTCAAATTTTCCTTCATAGACCAATAGCTCTTCCAGGCGCATTTGTTGCGTCGTATCGTATATTGTCGTTTAAGTATAATGTCGTATAAGTTATATTATCGCGGTCTTCCTCGCGACATTATAAGAGGAAGACCGCGACGTACGTACTTCACTCAAGTGAAAGAGAAAGTTAACGTCATGTCGTATCAAGAAGTTAAAGCACTGGCAGAGGATAGGCCTAGATGGCGGATACTCCACCGACAAGAGTCTAACTCTTAAATGTAACGATGATGAAGTATAATAAAAAAGTAGATGTATTTACCACTCGACTCAGGCTCGTATTCCGGTTCCGGCTCTGGCTCCGGCGGGTTGATAGGTGGAACTGAAATAGCACAATAGGAATATGCATTTGTTTTAAACTAGCCTATTGTGTCAGTTGGGCAAAGGCCTCCCCTGCCTCATTCCATCTTTCCCTATCTTAACTTCTGGCCAGTTTGTCAAGTATGCATCCAGATCGCGACCCATGTTCCTTGGGGAAAGTTGTTCAGTTTCATGAGGACTATCGCTGTGTTTCGGCTTTATACCCCCTTTCTGTTACACTCTGTATCCCGACATTTTATTATACAGAGTTACTTTTGGACACCCCACCAAATTCAAATATGTTTTTCAAAACATAATAATAAAATGTAAATTGTTGTAAAAAGATTATTTTTTCGATTTATCAGCTATTTAAAAAGTTCCATATTTCTACACTGGTTTGGACACCCTACTTAATTTGCAATTCAACTTTAGTTCCTAGTAGTTCCGCTACTCGACACTAGATGGCATTAGTAGTCTAAGTTAACGAGTGAGCTAGTGAGTTGATTTTAAATTATGTCGACAGAATTTAACGAAAATTTTTGTAAAAGATTATTTTTTTTTGCATAAATTTAATGTATTATCGCTATAGGACCAACTGGCAAAATTTGGTGATGGGTCCAAAAATAAAGGGGTTTGAAGATTTTAGTATGGAGAGTGTCCTACCTACAAAAGTTGTAGGTAGCAAACTCTTCATTTTTTTTTTGTTTAAAAAAAACGGCTTCAGGAAAAAAAGCTGGTAGGCTACACCAGTGCCGAAGGTGAATTTTCGTTCATACACAACAGTTGCGTCAGTATCATCGTCGTCGTCATTAAACTCTAATTCGGGCGCTTCGGGTACGTCCGGCATTTCGATTGGAGCTGAAATACCATAATACGCTAGGTGACAAAAAAATGTGTTTTACACCCAGCGCAGATATGACAGAGCGCTTTACTAAGGACTAGGTAGAACGCTTGCCTCGAATTCTGAGGGCGTGAGTTCAATCCTGGCGCGGGCACGTACTTCCGAGTTTATTTCTCATGTACGGATCAATTTATTCGATTACCACTTGCTAACGGTGAAGGAAAACATCGTGAGGAAACCTGCATACGCCAGAGAAGAAATTCGAAGGTGTATGTGAAATCCGCTAACCTGCCTACTCCGAAAACCCGTTCAAAGAAATAACGACTCATGCTGCTATAACTATTCAGTTCAAATTCCGACCGCGCAACGCTACATACCTACAACTGCGCTCTCTTTCTAACGCGTAGCTCGTACCTTTTTTGACGGTATCAAGGTTGTCTTCTTTTAAAAATAATATAATCTTAATATTTAAATAGTTGATTTTTCAAACAAATGAGGTTTCGAATAATAAGTATTTTGTAACAGCGCAGCAGCGATCGAATCAGTGCGTACGCAGGTAGCGTATTTAATTGACGGGCAACTCTCGAGCGCGCGTGCGTCACCGCTCGCTTGTGAGCCCCTACTGATTTATTCTCACCGGAGAGGCAGCCGTTGCTACTTGCAATTCGATACCTACACGCGCGATTGGGACAGGCCTGCTCCAGGTAAATAAGACCTACCGGTGTTGCCGAAGGTGTATTCTCGTTCGTAAATAACAGTTGCGCCACCGTCGTTGTCAAAGTCTACTTCGTGAACTTCGGGTACGTCCGGCATTTCGATTGGAGCTGAAATACCATAATACGCTAGGTGACAGCCAGGCGCAGATCTGACGGAGCGCAGCGCAGAGCATTTTAAATTGTCATATTATCGACATTGTTCTCATTGGAATAATAGTTAAATAACAAACAAACGAGCATCGAAGCGACTAAAAGCGAATATTGTGTCAACTGATTTTGAATATTATTCTAATGAGAACAATGTAGATAATAATATAACAATCAAAATGCTCTGCGCTGCGCTCCGTTAGGTGTGCGCTGGCTGTTTGTCCATCAGTCAGAATAAAAAAAAATTAGACACGTATTTTTTCTTTTTCTCTTTAACAAATAATAACAACGATACAATGAGTTAAAGTTCCTCATGACGTCACGTTAGAGTACAAATGGCATTGAACATATTTTGTATGGAGCCTGGTATAGTAAAATTTTCGGTATCAATTACACTCAACGTCTCCTATTCGAGCTAGTATTGAGAAAAAAAAGTTGGCAGCCACTGATGAAACTAACGTCAATATAGTCAATAAACGTCGATTATATGTGTTCCAGGTAAAAAAAGATATAGCCTACCGGTGGTGTCGAAGGTATACTCTCTTTCGTACATAACACTAGCACCAGCGTCGTCGTGGTCAAAGTCTAATTCAGGGGCCTCAGGGGCCTCGGGCACGTCGGCTGAAGCTGAAATACCATAATACGCTAGCTGACAAAAAAAGGTCTATCAAGAGACGATCTGGATGCATTTTGACGGGAATGGCGGGTCGCTACCGGAGACCGTGTTAAATGGGAAGTCGCGGGGGAGGCCTTTGCCTAGCAGTGAGATCTTAAGGGCTAGCAAAAAAAAGGTCTATCAAGAGACGATCTGGATGCATTTTCACGGGAATGGCGGGTCGCTACCGGAGACCGTGTTAAATGGGAAGTCGCGGGGGAGGCCTTTGCCCAGCAGTGAGATCTTAATGGCTAGCAAAAAAAAGGTCTATCAAGAGACGATCTGGATGCATTTTCACGGGAATGGCGGGTCGCTACCGGAGACCGTGTTAAATGGGAAGTCGCGGGGGAGGCCTTTGCCCAGCAGTGAGATCTTAAGGGCTAGCAAAAAAAGGTCTATCTACACATGTCCGGGTCGTGTCCGGGATATTTTTTCCCGGACACGACCCGGACGTGTCCCGGTCCAGATGTGTGTAGATAGATGGAACGGCCTCTAAAATTTTTTTGGGTAGACGAAGGACGCGATTTTTTAATGAGGCATTAATTTTAATGTTATTTATTGAAACATATCAAACAGATATCAAATCACTTACCATCGTCGTCATATGTCGTGTTTCCATGTCTCTGAATAGAAGAACAAATATAAATTAAAAATGTATTTAAAGAAAAACAAAAAAGTGAAATGAAATAAAAATTCATTTAATCCTGTAGGTTTTGACAACAGTTAGGAAGGGTCATTTTTTAAAGTTAACGCTAGATTCGCAAGAGTGCAGTTTTCCCCAGAGAAGAACCTAGCAAGAAACTCTGTAGGGTTGCTCTTTTCAATTTTAGTTTTACGAATCTCAGGCATAAACACAGAAACATGCAATAAATTAATATTTCAAAAGAGCTATCTATAAATAAATAATAAAAATTGAGGGTGTGTATGTGCGACTGAGTATATGCAGGGTTACTGAACCCTTCACCAAATTCAAATATGTTTTTCAAAACAATAATATAAATATAAATTGTTCAAAAAAGTTTTTTTTGTCTTTGCAATTTCGATTTATTAGCTATTTAAAAGTTCCATATTTCTACACGGGTTTGGACACCCTACTTAATTTGCATGTCAACTCTAGTTCCTAGTAGTTCCGCTACTCGACACTAGATGGCGTTAATAGTCAAAGTTAACAAGTGAGCTCGGTCACATAGTAAAAGTTGTTTGTTATCACGAGTACATGCATATCCTTTTCTATCGTTCACTAATTTAAAGTCACACTATATGCACGATAATGTCTTACCCCTCCCCCGATGCCCCTGCTGATGAGGTTTCCCCCCACGGCTCCCACCGCACCACCAGCGGCCGCAGCGCCTGCAGTTGCAAGCAATCCGGGGCCTCCGCGGTTACCTGTCAATGGTTTATTTATTTTATTTATTTATTACACGCTTTATATTAGCTTCACTTGTAACTAACCAACGGCGGATCCAGGGGGGGGGTCATGGGGGTCATGACCCCCCCCTGAGCTGGTTCCAGGACTCAGATGAACCAGTAATTGAACATAATTATTTTATTTATACATTCTAAAGACGCCTCTTTCAGACGCGTCCGATAATTTGTGACCACCTAACCAGTACGGGCCGAAACATGTTTCCGCGTTGTGACGCCGCAACGCAAGAATTGGCGGAAAAGAAGTGACGGCAGAGGCGTGGCGAGCGGCGCAGTCGTGTTTTAAAAAAAACAGAATAATAACTTCTTGATTACGAAAAAGCAATCAGTTACCTAAAGTCAATGACAGATACACGAATATTGGTGGATAAATCCACAGTCAAATATCACCAGGAACTGGCTACCTACCATACGACAATAAACCGCTCTTTTTAGCAACGTCACAACGCCGTAACGTAAACTTCAAGCTTCAAAAAAGCGCCGCCTGCGCACTGCTGCCACTTCCGTTTTATACAAATTAAAGCTATCGGCCCGGCGGCCTTATTTGCTCGAAAATGCTCGAAAATTAGGCCGCCGGCCATAGGCCGGCGATTTTGTTATGTTTTCACCACTTACAGTTGCGATTTCGGCCTTAAAGTCTAGCAAGACATATTTTCAATCGGAATCGGAACGACTAAAATTCTACTCATTCTTGTTCTAAGTTGAAAAAATACAATATTTTCTTTTTATGTGACCCCCCCCTGGCGCCAAAGCTGGATCCGCCCTTGTAACTAACTATGTATGTAAACAAATCTTGGAATCTTAATTTGACTTCCCGGTCTTCGAATAGGATGAAATGGCATCGAACATTTGTATGGAGCCTGGTATAGTAAAATTTTCGGTATCAATTATACTCAACATCCCCTATTCGAGCTAGTATGGAGAAAAAAACGTTGGCTGATGAAACTGACGTCAATCGATAGAGAAAAATATTAAAAAACGATAGTATTTTGGACAAATGTCGAAAGTGATATACTTTCGGAGATATAGAACTTTGAAAATGAAAGAACTTTGAAAATTGTTACTTGCGAACATCTATACTCCATACTAGCTCGAATAGTGCATGTTGAGTGTAATTGATACCGAAAATTTTTATTATACCAATTAGGTTGGATGCTCCTTTTGCACACGCTCGGTGTTCTGATGACAATACAATAATATGGTACTTTCGAACTGATCTGACAAGAGAGAACATCATGTCATATCCGTTTTTGAGTTTATATGAAAGGTCTTAGAGTTTGTAATGTTTATTGCGTCTAAGGGTTCCGCCAAGGATGTGCTATGCTACGAAACTGCGCTACGAAACTATGTGACCCTTTCCACCAATGCTGTGCGAGGAAGATGCGCTACAAAGATGCGCATCTCGATCTATGCTATGTATCGATAGTAGGGAAGCGGCACGCATCCATAGCTCACATCCATAGCACACATCTATAGCACACATCCATAGCACACATCTATAGCTCACATCCATAGCATACATCTATAGCACGCATCCATAGCACACATCCATAGCACACATCCATAGCACGCATCCATAACACGCATCCATAGCACGCATCCATAGCACACATCCATAGCACACATCTATAGCACACATCTTTCCATACAAAAAACATAGCTTAGCTAAATCCGTTTCCACCGGTGCTATGCTATGTGCTACAATGAATATGATTGGTGGATTTCAAACGCATCCATAGCAACGTAGCATAGCACATCTCTTGTGGAAAGGCATACTAAAGCGTGTTGTCTTAGTTTAAACTATTAAGTTGCTGTAAATCTTCTTTAAATAAATAAACAAATAAATAAAATTACTCATTTCAACATAGGTACCTTAACATACCTAAGTTAAAGAGAACTATCTTTCCTTATCTTAAAAAAAATGAATGAACCATAGCTGACAGATGCGCATTAGACGATTTTTGAGTCTGACGTTTAACATTTGTTTTAAAATAAAGTGTTTAATTACAGTAATGGTTTTACGCACAAAGGAAAGAAAAATATTATTAGTAATATTAGTAAGGTGGAATTTAAATAATAAAAATACACAACTATCAATCAATAATCCCGCTCGCTGGGCAGATGACATCGTCAGATTTAGGGTTTTCGAATACCCGACCTTTTTAGATACCCGGGTATCGGGTATGATTTTTTTAAATACCCGGGTAGACCCGGGTACCCGGGAAAATTCTCGTCATTGCATAGATCGAGCGAGCACGTACGCATCGATTGCATATTTATTGATTGTGAAATCTATTAAACTACTTATTAAAAATGAAATGTGCTGTGTGTGATAATGATATATTTGATAGTGCGCAGTGTGGTTTATGTAAGAAATACTTCGGATTCTGTTGTGCCGGAATTTCTGAAATTGGCCACAGAAAACTGGGGGCAGACCGTAAAGCTGCCTGGAGGTGTCAGGCTTGCAAAAAGGATGCCTGTCCACATCACGCAGGTAAAAGGGATACCTGTCCGTCTCCATCTTCGAGTGAGCCTGTCACTCTGGAGTCCATCATGAAAAAGTTACAGGACATGGAGCTTACATTGTCCTGCATACCAAATATGATCCAAGACATCAAGGATATCAGGAAAGAGGTTGCGGACGTACAGGATTCCTGTAACTTCACCAGTGCCAAACTAGATGAGTATTCATCCCGGTTAGACGTGGTCGAGGGAAAGGTATCGGAAGTTTCAAGCTTACAGGAAAGAGTAACGTCACTAAGTAACGAAGTGGGAGGCCTGAAATGGGAAATTGCCAGTCGAGATCAATGGCAACGGCTGAATAACGTCGAAATAAAAGGCATTCCGAATAAAGCTAATGAAAATTTATTCAATATCCTAGATGACATCGGCAAATTAACGCGTTATCCAGTTGAAAAATCCCAAATTAATTATATTTCCCGGGTCCCAACGTTCAAATCTCAAGAAAAATCTATTATTGTGACCTTCGCCAACCGCTTCGTAAAGGAAGACTTTGTAGCTTCCGCCAGAGCATTGAAGACCATCTTGGCCAGTGACGTGGGTTTTAAGGACTGCACGCAAAAGATCTTCGTCAACGATCATCTTACGCCTGAGTACAAGAAACTTCTCACCGAAGTAAAAAATGTTCTCAAACCCAAAAACTACAAGTACATATGGGTGAAGTATTGCAAAATACATGTGCGTAAGGATGACAGTTCTATAGTGTGCATAATTAATTCCCTAAAAGATTTAAACAAATTGGTTTAGTTAGTTGCATAAATAAAATAGTTCACCTTTTACTCTCGACTAGATGTTATTTGCTTTGTGACCCAGATTTTTCACCTAGATATTACAGCATTTGTTACATTAACCTTATTCTACCAATGACACACTCAGCAAATTATTGCACGTTTGCGCGCAAGCATATTTTTTTCGCGTTTTTGCAAATCAAACTTTTTTATACAATTAATCATGCTACATATTATTCATACCTACTCGACAAAATATTAATTATTATAGTTATAAATTGCTTATCACGTCTATTGAAAACTCATAAGAAATTGTGGTTTGATGTTTTACGCTTATTAATTTGTACTATTTATTCGTACTGCATTTATCACACCTGTTTTTAAAAAGGGATCTCGAACTGATATTTGTAATTACAGACCTATCTCTAAGCTGTGTATACTATCAAAGGTATTTGAAAAAATCATTTATAGTCAAGTGTATTCAGCTTTAAAAAACTCGCTTAATAGTGCCCAACACGGATTCTCTCAACGCAAATCTACCGTTTCCAATCTAATACTGCTAAATGACTACATTACTGAAGCTATGGATAATGGATTTCAAGTAGATGTAGTGTATACAGACTACAGTAAGGCATTTGACAGAATTGACCATGACATACTTCTTATTAAATTATCTAATTGCGGAATTAGAGGTGATTTGCTAAGATGGTTCTCGTCCTACATTAACAATCGGTCTCAGGCGGTAGTTATCAATAATTACATGTCGGGGTGGGTGGACGTTCCTAGCGGTGTTCCTCAAGGATCGCTACTCGGACCTTTGCTTTTTAATATTTTCGTTGATGACATCAGTAAATGTTTTATCAACTCTAAATTACTATGCTTTGCAGATGATATGAAAATATACTCAAAAATTACTTCTATGGAAGATGCTCAGGCTCTTCAAGCAGACCTTTTACGCTTAGATGATTACTGTCATTCAAACAAATTAGATCTAAATCCTGCCAAATGTTTCGTCGTCACATTTACTCGTAAAAACCAAAGCTTACTTACACATTACTCATTGAAAGGACTTAGTCTTGCGAGGAAAACTGAGATGCGAGACTTGGGCGTCATCCATGACTCTAAACTACTATTTGATCAACATATTGATACAATTGTGTTGCAGGCTACCAAATCCTTAGGTTTCATAATGCGTACTTCTTCATGTTTCTCACGTGCCAAAACTTTTAAAATTTTATATTGTGCTTTTGTACGAAGCAAGTTAGAGTACGCCTCCCAAATATGGAATCCTAGGTATGAAACATATGTAGACCGAATTGAATTAGTTCAAAAGAAATTTATAAAATTTTTATGTTTCAAATTAAGGAATCCCTATAGTTCTTCATCTTACATCAATATCTGCAAGCAACATCACCTCCTGCCGCTTGTGATAAGACGTGAAATAGCTGACCTAGCATATCTCCTTGGTATAACTAACGGAACTGTCGATTGTCCCGAACTGCTTAGTAGAATTTCATTTCATATTCCAACAAGACTACGAAGATATTACCCTCTTTTATCTATTCCATCTTCGTCCACAAAATATCGCATGAATAGCTATCTATGTCGAGCAGGTAGGAATCTTAACAATCGTAGCAAAGATATTGATATTGATCTATTCAATTGCAATATACCTACGTTTAAGCATAAACTTGCAAAAATGCTGATAGGCTGAGTGTGATAGTGAAGTAATTAATTTATAAATTTTGTTAACCTTAGTGTATTAGTTTAAGACTATTGTAAAGAAATATAACAATAAGGCAATTTGTGACGTTTATGTGCGTATCTATATGTTTATACTAACAATCAGTGCATTAGTGCTTTGACGGTACCTTCTTATTATATTTCTATTTGTGAAAACCTGTAATTGGCTCGTTTGTTAATTCTTAATTTTCTAATGTATTTAATGTAGCTGTTGGTTTTCCAATAAATAAATAAATAAAAATAAATAAATAAAACAAATAAATAAATTAAAAAAAAACTGTTAGATCAGACAGAATGAAAAAAAGTATAACATAATTGCTAGAGATGCGACGAATATTCGTTTAGTATTCAGCATATTCGGCACCTCACCCGAATATTCGCATTCGGCCGAATATTCGGTAAAAATGAACATTTTTTCGGTTATTTTGTTTAGTAATAATTTGCTTGATAAAACACAATATTAACCTCAAATTAAATTATTTTAAACCAAGGAGCAGCTAATTGTATTTCTTCATGTCCCATTTAGGTATTACAAGAGTTATTAGGAGATGATAAAATAAAGATAAGCCTATTATGTGGCACTTAAAGATTTAATTTAAGAAACCTAGACCACCCCAGACATTCCGCTCTACCTAGTGACAGTCGATGGCGCTCTTCTTCATAATCGTTACCTATTTGTTGAATCAAAAATGATCAAAATTGCTGTGACAGAACAACCGAATAGTTCGGCCGAACTATTCGGTTCGGTAGAGTTTCAAACCGAATAGTACCTATTCGGTAATCGGCAAAACCCAATCACTAATAATTGCATAGAATATTGCTTGGTATAAATTCAAATAAATCAAAAACAAACGGATAAATTACCTACTTTTTATGTTATAAAGTTCATACCTACTTCAAAATTCGCAGCCGCGTCACGACGAAAAAAATACAACAAACTGTGCTAATTCTAAATAACCCCTCACCACAGATAACTAAATTCTCTCACCTTACAACTGTCAAACTGTCATCTGTCATAACCTTGCAACCAGTCAATTTTATAAAAAAAATTCCCCTTATTACAAAACCGGGTTTAAAGATAGTCCGACGTTAGTTATGGACAAAACGTCAAAAGAAACGAACTAACGTCGGACTATCTTTAAACCACGTTTTAAAAAAGGGGGATCAAGTTTAAAACAAATAGTCCTTTGATTGACATTGCTTTAATAGTTTTTACGCGTTTCATCGCGCTAACACATAAAAAGTTTTTTTGTCGGGTACCCGGGTACCCGGGTCGTTTGTACCCGGATCCAAATAGTACTAAATACCCGGGTATACCCGGCCCCGGGTACCCGGGTAGAAAACCCTAGTTAGATTAACAGGGCCGCTATGGGTTAGACTGGCACAGGACCGTAGTGAATGGCGTGAAAAAAGGGAGGCCTATACCCAGCAGTGGGGAGAAACGGGCTGATTTGATTGATTTGATCAATCAATATTGGATTTAGTGTAAAATGTGTAAAAATTTAAAAAATATTCGAAAATAGAAAAAAACATATATTGTTCTTCCATTAAGTCTTCATGGGTGGCGCGAAAACCAGATAAGGACGCGGTGTTGATGCCAGAAGTGGCCATTTTATTATCATCGTTGTCGTCACTTTCATAACCTTTGGAATCAGAATCATCATCCCCTACGTATAGTCTATAAGTCAACATACGTAACCGCGTGCGAAAGACTCTTACAAGAATGAAACGATAAATTAAAGCCCTTTCGAGCGTAAGTGTACCCATGCGCGAACACGTGATTTTCATTTGTTTCTAAAGTTCTTTTTACGTGGCGCGACCTATACACGACTATTGGTGGATAAAACCATAATCAGTCTCCGTTGATCTGTCGTCACGAGCAGCTGCTTGGATAATACTCAGCTGCTGTACCTTTTGTATAACTTATCCTTTTTTCTGTCTCTATGTAGGTAGGTACTATCATCTTACAAATAAACTGTTAAATAAATAAATAGGTACCTTGAACTCCTCCTGGCATATTACTCCATTGGCCTTGGTACTGCTGTGTGCGCATCCCTTGTTGAGGGGCCATCCCATACCCCTGTTGTTGGACGTACCCCTGTTGTTGGACGTACCCCTGTGGTGGGGCGTATCCTTGTGGAGGGGCGAATCCTTGTGGAGGGGCGAATCCTTGTGGAGGGGCGAATCCTTGTGGAGGGGCGAATCCTTGTGGAGGGGCGAATCCTTGAGGAGGGTATTTGGGGTCGCAGTTAGAAATATGTCTAAATATAACTTACTAGTATAACCTAATATCTACATAAATGTCAATGTTTGTGCCGATGGATGGATGGATGTTTGTTACTTCATCACGTAAAAACCACTGAACAGATTTTAATGAAATTTTACAATAACTTAAATTGGACATCAGAATAACACATAGGCTATATGAATTTAAGATCTTTATCAGCCCATATATGTCCCCACCGAGGGGCACGAGCCTACTCTCATACAGAGAGTGATTAGGCCGTAATCCACCACGCTGGCCAAGTGCGGGTTGGCGGATTTCACATACACCTTCGAATTTCTTCTCTAGTGTATGCAGGTTTCCTCACGATGTTTTCCTTCACCGTTAGCAAGTGGTAATCGAATAAATTGATCCGTACGTGAGAAATAAACTCAGAGGTACGTGCCTGCACCAGGATTCGAACCCGCGCTCTCGGAGTTCGAGGCAAGCGTTCTACCAACTGGGCTACCACCGCTTCAATTACTTTGATGAATTTAAGATATTGCATAATTTTTCCAAGATATGAGGATAAATGCGAACGAAGTCGCGGGCAGCCTCTAGGTTGTCCTATAGTCCTAAGTTTCTACAGGCGAGACTAAGTACTAAAACAAATTTTTGTCCATCACTCAGAAAATTCTCATTATTATTATTCTATTTTTAGTATTTGTTGTTATAGCGGCAATGGTAATACATCATTTGTGAAAATTTCAACGCTCTAGCTATAACGGTTCATGAGATACAGCCTGCTGACAGACGGACGGACAGACAGTCAAGCCTAAGGCCGTGGCCCCAGTAGGCAAACTGTTAGCGGCTGACTAGTTTGCGGCGGCGTATCGATTTAGTACGTCCTTCCATATATTTGAAATGGAGTGTCCACAGTCAGCTAGTTTTCGCTCACTGTACGCAGTTTGCAGCGTTACGCGCGCTGACTATCTCAGACAGACAAACCGGTGATTTCATTGATTTGAGTTTGCAGCTAACTCTTTCAGTTCGCCACAAATTTGCGGCTCACTCAGTCGGCCGCTAACAGTTTGCCTACTGGGGCCACGGCCTTAGTGATCGTACGCACTAGCGCTTTTTCAACGCGCGTTAAAAAAACGTTGAAGTTGTATCCCACATGACGCAGTGTGAACAGATACTAGGGAAAGCATTCGTTCTATTTGATTGAACATTTTTTTAACGCACATTGAAAAAGCGCTCTAGCGAACGAGCTTTTAGTAATAGGGTCCCGTTTTTACAAAAACCGACGTGGATTGAGGGCCTAATAAAAAAGAAAAGAAAATGGATGGCCTAATGTTTTAGCAGTGGTGCTTACGAGCTAAAACAGCTACCCAATGGCTACCAACTGCCAAACGGCGTCACAGCAGACCACGGAAAAGGTGGCGGGACGAGCTGGACACCTTAAATGCCTGGGCGGAGGAAGCTCGAGACAGAAAGTCGTGGCGGATGAGGAGATATGCCCAACAGTGGGATACGTGATTAGATTAGCTTACCTCTAGGCTGAGGCATCCGTCCGTATTGAGTTGCCTGCGTCGCCTGCCCCTAATGGAAACATGATAATGTATTGAAAGGCGCACATCTGACGGAACGCACCGCAGAGCATTTTTGATTGTCATATTATTATCGATCTGCTTCGGCCCTTAACGGTGCGTACAGACCATGTAACATGTTATTTAACTTGTGTTATATAACACGTCCACACTATACAGGGTGTAACGGAAAGGGTATATAATCCCGAAAAGGGCATACTCTGCACATTATGTAGAAGTCTTCTAGCCGTATTTCAAATCGAAATAAACACTTTTATTTTTTTTTAAATTTTGATTAATTTTAATTTTAGAATGTAAACAAACGTGTCCCAACACTATTGAGGTCATTCGTCTAATCATATGGCACTGTACACTATCACTAGCCCCGCCCGTCTTTCTTCTCTCTTCATCATACGACAACCCCGCCCATCTTCCTTCTCTCTCCTTGCACAAAGCCATGCCGCGCATACGCTCAAAGCGCGCCGGTCGGCGGCGGCGGCTTTATCAAAGGATACCGACCGAGGCGGCAGCGTTTGGCCTTGGCTCGGGCGCGCGGCCAAGGACGGACGTCTCGAAAACGTTCGTAACGCGTTGTAGGTATCGTAGCTGAAACAAAAGTAAATTAAATGAGTGACATTATGCATAAGTAGATAGGTACCTAAGTAAGTAAATTAGTATTTTACAAAATAATTTTTATTACGAAAAAAAAATAGGTACCTACATAAGTAGTTACAAAAGTTAGGTAAGTACCTATCCAAAATGTGTGGTTCCATTTACACGTTAATTTTATTAAAAAAACAATGCCTGAGTAGGTAGGTAAGGTTTGAAATTGAATTAAAACTAACATACCTACTTTTAAAGAAATGGTTCAAAAAGTCCTCGTTGAAAACAGTTCATAGGGCGCGACTCGGAGACTGTGGGACCCGCGTATTACGAAAATCGTTCGTAAAACGCATCGTAGGTATCAAATCTGAAACAAAAGTAAGATAAATTAGTATTTTTTTGCTATGGTACCCATTAGATAAGACAGCGACCTAAGTACAAGTACTTACGTAAAGCGCGACGCGTGCGCTGCGGGGACGGGGGCAGGAAAACAGCTGTTCATAAAGCATCGTAGGTATCAAATCTGAAACAAAAGTAAGATAAATTAGTGACCTTACGCTTATGTAGGTGCTTAAGTAATTAGTAATTTACTAGATAATTTTTGTTACAAAAAAATAATAGGTAGGTAACATGGAAATTTAATTAAATTAAGTAAGTAGGTACCTAAGTAAGGTATTCGATAAGGTTTAAAAATAAATTAAAACTTTACTTACATTTACAGAAATGCTGGATGCACAAACCAGCTCGCCTGTAGGTAGAGGCTCTAGTGTTTCTTAGCATCTCCGGCGTCACAGTACTAAACGCATCTTTAATGCGCTGCTCCATTTGCTCACTAGTAGAGCACTCCACGGCATAAACAATATTCTTTATGTGCCCCCATAAAAAGAAGTCCAGCGGGGTCAAGTCTGGGGACCGCAGCGATCGATTCACCAAGCGACTGAAACAGCCGTACGAAGGCATGCGCCTAGCTTCATCAGCTGGTCTCCCGTTGATGTAGCGATCACGATAGAGCTCGCGAGCTGCACTTAAATCACCGTTGGTAAACCCAACGCACATAATCATGTTATAATATTCCGAATTGGAATCATAAGACATGGCGAAAGCAAAAGGTAGCCACTACACAATTAGATACGAAAGCACAAGTGCACACGCGACAACGAATTGAGAGCGACTGAAAAAAATTAATGAGGCCGACCGCCGACCGAGCCCATACGAACTTTTCCGAACGCTCTCCCGCCGCCCTGCGCCAGAGTCCTGGTCACGCCCCAACATAATGTTATTGGTCCTTTCGTTATCGAATTATCGATCTTCTTGATCCTTATTGGTTCAAATTTTCAGCGCGAGTGGTGGTTAGAGTTCCTTTGTAAAATGGTTTCTAATTATCGGTCTGAACTTCATATTCGTCGTTTCTTGGTAGCGTGGAAACACTAAACCACTCCGATAATAAGATTTTTTGTTTTCAATTGGTCAGTTTTGAGCAAGAAAAAAAAACTTTAAAATAAAAACCAACCGATTTTTTTTTTACTTTGAATAAAAACCTAGGAATGTAAACGAGAAATCGACAGACTTACCTTCAAGTGATTTAAAAAGGAATTTAAGTTTTAATTAGGGCCAGCCAGCAGCTCTGCGTAAGGCGTACTTACAGAGTAGGTACATACTACGTCGCGCGTACGAATGTGTTACATTTTACGCGTTTTATGTTCTTTATTTAATTTTCCTTTTTTGAAAATAAAAAAATCATGGTACAAAAAACATGTAAAAACGGCATTTTATTTACAAACGAAAAATTACATATGCGGAACCCACTTTGACATGCCAGGCGTACAGATAGGTGTAAAAGCGGTGGGGACAGCGGTCAATCACCCTAACAGCTGATTGCTCAATAGTGATGGGCAATATCAGGCAATGTGTTGCAGAAGTCTGCAATTCAAATGCGTTTTAAAAATCGTAGGATGGACTTAGAGAGCTGATATTTTGGAATATGCTTTGTTTCCCCTTCCAGAGTTACCCCCTTTCGGGATTATATACCCTTTCCGTTACACCCTGTATAACCTTGTTAGTTAACATTGCAACATAAAATAATACTGGGACGTATTCTGAACAACTTTTTCTAAGAAACATGGGTCGAAATGCAACAAAAAATTCTGAACTTTTTATGTGTGAAAAGTTACTTTTTTAATTTCGATGGGCGAAATAATCTTACCTACCTTGTTACCCGACTGCGCCGGAAGGAGGGTTATGTTTTTCGAAAGTATGTATTTATGCAGACGGGCTATTTGTTTAAAAAAGGTTATGTTAATATAATATGAAATTCCGACTGCGTTAAAAAACGCATTCTTTTAACACGCTTTTATTTTATTTTGATATGTATACCCAGTGTCACTCTCACTGTAAATACGAATCTAACGACACCTCTCAAGTTAAAATCCATCAAGCCGTGTAGGCTGTAGAGCGTACCAAAGAATTAATACATACTCTCGAAAAACATAACCCTTCTTCTGGCACAATCGGGTAATTAGGTACTTACTCAGTTTCTTGAGCAGACTACGTCAGAAAAACTTAGGTACATAGAAAATAAAGGAATACATTACCAGATTTCTTCATTTTTTTGTTAATTTAAATCCACATTTATAAATCTTTGAGCTTACCTGTTGTGTGTCACAAACATCAAATACAATTGACTTATGATTACGAATCGCCGCGACACATCTGTGTAACGTACCGCGCGAAACGTTCAGCGGCTGGAGTAAATGTATGCGACGTAATTTCAGCTGATGTATCATAGGTGACTTGAAACACATTGCGAGCGTATTGAACCGAACGTTCAGCGGCTGGAGTAAATGTATGCGACGTAATTTTAGCTGATGTGTCATAGGTGACTTGAAACACATTGCGAGCGTATTGAACCGAACGTTCAGCAGCTGGAGTAAATGTATGCGACGTAATTTCAGCTGATGTATCATAGGTGACTTGAAACACATTGCGAGCGTATTGAACCGAACGTTCAGCGGCTGGAGTAAATGTATGCGACGTAATTTTAGCTGATGTGTCATAGGTGACTTGAAACACATTGCGAGCGTATTGAACCGAACGTTCAGCAGCTGGAGTAAATGTATGCGACGTAATTTCAGCTGATGTATCATAGGTGACTTGAAACACATTGCGAGCGTATTGAACCGAACGTTCAGCGGCTGGAGTAAATGTATGTGACGTAATTACAGCTGATGTGTCATAGGTGACTTGAAACACATTGCGAGCGTATTGAACCGAACGTTCAGCGGCTGGAGTAAATGTATGCGACGTAATTTCAGCTGATGTGTCATAGGTGACTTGAAACACATTGCGAGCGTATTGAACCGAACGTTCAGCGGCTGGAGTAAATGTATGCGACGTAATTACAGCTGATGTGTCATAGGTGACTTGAAACACATTGCGAGCGTATTGAACCGAACGTTCAGCGGCTGGAGTAAATGTATGCGACGTAATTTCAGCTGATGTGTCATAGGTGACTTGAAACACATTGCGAGCGTATTGAACCGAACGTTCAGCGGCTGGAGTAAATGTATGCGACGTAATTTCAGCTGATGTGTCATAGGTGACTTGAAACACATTGCGAGCGTATTGAACCGAACGTTCAGCGGCTGGAGTAAATGTATGCGACGTAATTTCAGCTGATGTGTCATAGGTGACTTGAAACACATTGCGAGCGTATTGAACCGAACGTTCCGCGCGGTACATTACGCAGATGTGACCGCACAGTACGTAATATTTTAAACTACTGCTTCAATCGAAAGGAAAACTCTTAAATGCTAAAAACTGCTTAATTTATTAAAAAACCATATCTTACAATTTAAAAACGCTATTAACAAGTACTTGGTTAATTTTAAAATGTAAAATGATATTTTGCGAATGAAAAATTCTTATTCTTCGGGTCAAATGCTCAATTCCAGTTATGAGTAAAGAATTGAAGTTGATTACATATCAAACTTAATTTGAAGTATATTTTGAGCAGAGAATCGTTGATACCTCTTCTCCCATTACGATACTTCGAGGCGATTTAAGTATCCTGCAAGTCTCGAAGGCTAGTCACCGCGAAGTATCTCACATACATTATACCGGTATCGTAGTGTGCAAGCTTGCATTCAAATATTACACGCTTTATATTAGCTTCACTTGTAACTAACTATGTATGTAAACAAATCTTGAAATCTTAATTTGACTTCGCGGTCTTCGAATAGGATGAAAGCACACGCTCTGAGTTCTGATGACAATACAATAATATGGTACTTTCAAACTGATTTCATGATGGAGCATGTTTAGTGCGAGCTAAAGCGTGTTCTAGCTTTTAAAGTACCTATTTTGTATGTGAGATACTTCGCGGTGAGTCTTCGAGACTTGCAGGATACTTGAATCGCTTCGAAGTATCGTAATGGGAGAAGAGGCTTAAGTTGGAGACGTAATCTACGTCAACACTTGTCGATATCTCTCGCGTTAGAGACAGACCGATCTCACGTTCGCGACGCATTATGACATCTGCTCCATATAGGTAATTATTACGACAAGATTTGCTTACAGATAATCATTTTTATACAGGGTGTAACAGAAAGGGGGTATAAAGCCGAAACACAGCGATAGTCCTCATGAAACTGAACAACTTTCCCCAAGGAACATAGGTCGTAACGTAACTCGAAAAAAAAAATCGCCTCCCCATACAAAATGCCCGATCAGTTGATCGAGTAAGTATGGGCGATCCAAAAATTTTTTTCGAGTTACGACCCATGTTCCTTGGGGAAAGTTGTTCAGTTTCATGAGGACTATCGCTGTGTTTCGGCTTTATATACCCTTTCTGTTACACCCTGTAGAGCTGAATGTCATAATTTGCGTACAGTGTTACAACAATGACAAAAGAACACTATGGACGCGTTCCAACTGACACTTTTCATATAAACAATCCGTGCCAGGCCGCCATCTTGCAACTTCATATAACCAATTTGTTGGCTAGAGTTGCGCTGATCCAATATCGGTTTAACATTAATCAGTCTATATTGTCGGTTGCAAGCAATTCTAATCAGCCGTTTTGCGATTTTTAAACAGTAGGTACGCACGCTTTTTTCGTAGGTATTTTGTGTACATAGTGTTCTTTTGTCATTGGCTTAGTGCTACAAGGATCTATTGGCATTTGAGTGACATTGTCAGGAGGGCGTGGGTAGTGAATAAATAACTTCAAAATAATGACAATTTACAAGAAGATATCGTTAGTTCCGATTTTTTCCGCCAAAAGATCTTTGTAGCACTTTACTTGGAACTAGTCTGTCTTAACCTCAATCCTCATCATCAGATTCCATATAAAAAGCACTTTTGTGTTTATGCGACCGTGGTATGCGGCCTTCTTTGAGGGTCTTGGAACAGGAACTCCTTAGAGACATAACAGATGACGTCACAAACGCTTTAAATCTCGTGACAGATTTCGACAGAGCTCTTCTTGCGTGAAGCAAACTCGAACTCGATTTTTGACAAACGCGATCTTCTAACAAATCGAGCTTAGTCTTGTTTGATGTTAGAGAAGGGTTATATAACTTAGAACTTCGAGAACTAAGTGTGTTTAACGTAGCTGTAGACTGCAACATTGATTCGTTGTCTAGGTTACTATCTGGAATAACATACTGCTTCAAAATAGGCTCCAGAGTCTGCGGCAACGGCATTATGTGCGCGTAAATCTGTTTTTTCTTTGGCGCGTCTTTGAATACAACAGAAGGGGTGAAAACACATGAAAATCTACTTGGTACATCAATAAAAGTGCCATCAGTCTGCGTGTATTTAACATAGCTAGATAACTGAACAAAATATTGGACAGGAGCTTGCAATCCGTTGATATAACGCCTTGTAGTTGACACAAAATCTGTTTCAGGCGGTATGAAGTAGTTTGAAAAGGACAAAAATAAAGATCCTTGCCGTTGAACTAATTTAACCACACTTCTTTGGGCAGTGCATTCGTATTTTCTAGGCAAGAATCCGTAATACGGCTTGCGTTCGGGTTTGCCGGCGAAAGGCGTAATTATTTTTCCTGCTGATAAATTTTGATATCCGCCCGTTTGAATCTTCTTACTCACATCAAAACGTTGCACCGGACAGATATAACTTACACTTTTTAATAAAATCGTGTCAGAATAAGTCTTTTTCTTTTGCGTAATCTCTTTTGTGACGTTCTGGTTTTTGACATAGTTGATTACTGTCGTGCTATGCCCTAAATAAGCTGTATTACCATTATTTGATAGTAAATGTACTTGATATCTTTTTATTATTGTTTCGTGATTGTCTTTCGTCAATTTATCCAGTTCTAAAGCGTGGACAGAGTTCAAATCGTTTAGGATTCTCGTAATAAACATCGGGTTGTCGTAATTTGACAGCTTGTCTTGAGTTCGGCCATTTTGTTTTAGGCGTAACAAACTTTTTGAATTCTTAATTTCGTTTGTTTTTTTTGTTAGTGGCTGAAATTAGTTAATTTACGAATGTTATTGCTGATTTAGACAGGGTTAGTGCACTAGTCAGCTATCGACGCCAGTGTCCGCGTCTAGACTGACTTCTAAATATTCGTATGCGAATTTACAAGTCAGCGCTGACTTCCCGCCACTGTAATGACTTGAAATCTATTTACACGGGTTTTTTCGGGTCGGCGCTGACTTGTCTCGATTTCTACTAGGTACCCTGTATAAATCAGCCTTTATGTGTTATACAGGGTGTAACAGAAAGGAGGTATAAAGCTAAAACACAGCGATAGTCCTCATGAAACTGAACAACTTTCCCCAATGAACATGGGTTGTAACTCGAAAAAATTTTTGGATCGTCCTTACGCACTCGATCAGCTGATCGGACATTTTGTATGTCCGATCATTTTGTATACCCCCTTTCTGTTACACCCTGTATAAATACGTATGTGTCTAGAAATACAAAAAAGCTATTTAGCTATAATATTTTTAAACAAGCAAATGGAAGGAAGTGGTCTCTGCCTACCCCAATGGGAGAGAGGCGTGACGGATATGTATGTATTTTTAAACCTACAGAGCGTATTGTTACACTATTTGGAATAGATTAACAAAGACAAAAAAAACCATCACAACCTGGTACCCCAGAGGGTTGAAGAGGAAAAAAGGTAGACCCTACAGAAGATGGGAGGACGAGATAGTCCAAACAGCTGGCAGGACATGGCCTAGAGTGGCATGCCAAAGGGCAGAGTGGAAGAGTTTGGGGGAGGCCTTTGCCAAGAGGCACACAGATAAAAATACGGCTACCGTAGATTAAGTTTTAAAAGTAATGTTAAAAAAAACATTATCTGAATAAAGGGCTATAAATAAAAAAAAACGACAAATTACATTAGGGTGATAAAGAATTATACTTAATATTTAATTGTATCTACAGCTGATTCAAAGAACTCAAAAACGAAAACATACAAAACGCCTACTTTATTTGATATTTACTTACTTACTTACATACCTACTGAAAGAAAAGCTTATATTAACCTGACTCTACATTACGCATATTGAATGCATTTCATGAAATAGTTCCTATGCCGCCATGTTGGCAGCATTGAAAAGTACCTACTACGAAACGTCAGAAATTTTCAATGCTGCCAACATGGCAAAATTGGCAAAGTACCTGCTACGAAACGTCAGAAATTTTCAATGCTGCCAACATGGCAAAGTACCTACTACGAAACGTCAGAAATTTTCAATGCTGCCAACATGGCAAAGTACCTACTACGAAACGTCAGAAATTTTCAATGCTGCCAACATGGCAAAGTACCTACTACGAAACGTTAGAAATTTTCAATGCTGCCTACATGGCAAAGTACCTACTACGAAACGTCAGAAATTTTCAATGCTGCCAACATGGCAAAGTACCTACTACGAAACGTCAGAAATTTTCAATGCTGCCAACATGGCAAAGTACCTACTACGAAACGTCAGAAATTTTCAATGCTGCCAACATGGCAAAGTACCTACTACGAAACGTCAGAAATTTTCAATGCTGCCTACATGGCAAAGTACCTACTACGAAACGTCAGAAATTTTCAATGCTGCCAACATGGCAAAGTACCTACTACGAAACGTCAGAAATTTTCAATGCTGCCAACATGGCAAAGTACCTACTACGAAACGTCAGAAATTTTCAATGCTGCCAACATGGCAAAGTACCTACTACGAAACGTCAGAAATTTTCAATGCTGCCAACATGGCAAAGTACCTACTACGAAACGTCAGAAATTTTCAATGCTGCCAACATGGCAAAGTACCTACTACGAAACGTCAGAAATTTTCAATGCTGCCAACATGGCAAAGTACCTACTACGAAACGTCAGAAATTTTCAATGCTGCCAACATGGCGGCATAGGAACTATTTTTCGAAACGCACTCTACTTATAGCTGTCACTATCATTTGTCAAAAATCAGAAAAAGATGGCACATGTTTAATGAATTGATTAATTTAAAGGGTTTTTCTATAACAGAATGTTACCTAATTAAATAAATACGTGGGCACCTACTTTACTGAAATTATCTACCTACTTTTTATTTTGCGTGTAATTCGAACCTTACCGGAGTTATTTCTGAAAAAAAAAAGACATAAATATTATTAATATAGCCCACGTGGCATTATTACCTATTTCTCGCTATTTCTATTCTTAAGGTTGCCTGGAAGATATTGCTAACTAGCAATAAGGTCGCCTGTTGCTTCTTATATTCTTGTTTGTGTCTGTACCTTATATCTTTTGTGCAATAAAGAATATTTGTAAATAAAAATACTGTTAAATTATTTATTTGAAATTTATTAAAAAAAAAAAAAAAACTTAAACCCACAACCAGATCCGCCATTCATCCCCAATCAATAACACTCACTCTCTTACTCCTTAGCATGCATCTCTTTCATTCATCTGTAACTTCCGTTTCCTTCTCCCGTCTCCTTCCCACATTAATATCCGTTAAAGAATGAGCGGTAGCCTAGTTGGTAGAACGCCCGCCTCCAATCTTGGAGACGCGGTTTCGATCTAACCTGTACCTCTGAGATTTATTTATCTACGGATTGAATATTCGATTACCACTCGCTAACGGTGAAGGAAAACATGAAGAAACCTGCATACACTAGAGAAGAAATTCGAAGGTGTATGTGATATCCGCCAACCCGTAAGCTAGCGTGGTGGATTACGACCTAATCACTCTCGTATGAGAGTAGGCTCGTGTGTCTGTAGTGTGGTTGAAAGGGCTGATGATTAAAATTTGAGTATAGACTGGCCAATTTTGTCACAGAACAGAACTAGAGGAGAGAGGCCGAACAGCGAGGCCTTTGACCCAGCATTGGGATGAAATAAGCTGTAGGTAGGTTCAACCCTTCAACCCTCGCTGTAATCCGCTTCTTCCGTTTCCCCCTATCCAGTACCGTCAAAAAAGGTACGAGTTACGCGTTAGAAAGAGAGCGCAGTTGTAGGTATCTAAAATTGTAGGTATGTAGCGTTGCGCGGTCGGAATTTGAACTAAATTGCATGAGTCGTTATTTCTTTGAACGGGTTTTAGGAATGAGATTTCTGTACCTCGTCGTCGTCGTCATCAGCCCATATATGTCCCCACCGAGGGGCACGAGCCTACTCTTATATAGAGAGTGATTAGGCCATAATCCACCACGCTGGCGGATTTCACATACACCTTCGAATTTCTTCTCTAGTGTATGCAGGTTTCCTCACGATGTTTTCCTTCACCGTTAGCAAGTGGTAATCGAATAAATTGTTCCGTACATGAGAAATAAACTCAGAGGTACGTGCCCGCGCCAGGATTGGAACTCGATGTTTAGGTAGATAAGATACTATTAGGTATTCTGTGGTGACAAGTAGGTACGTACCTACGAATACAGGCCAGTTAGTCGGTAGTGAGTCTGCCTCATACGCACGGGTCGCGGGTTCGATCCCCGCCGGTTAAAAAACATTTGTGTGATGAGCATAAATGTTTGTTCCGTGTCTGAGTGTTATATATTTATCAGTCTCTGACACCCATAGCACAGGATTTGCCTAGTTTGTGGTCAGGTGACCGTGTGTGAAATGTCCCCCAATATTTATTTATTACGAGTTGATTGACTTCACTAACTCAAGTGAAAGAGAGGATTGGCGTCGTGTCGTATCAGGAAGTGAAATTACTGGCAGAGGAAAGGCAAAGATGGCGTTTACTCCACCGACAAGAGCCTGGCTCTTAAATAAATGATGATGATGATGACTTCACTAAGCTAAGTGCTCAGATATTTTCGACGGGTTGTATGTACTGAATACCTACATAACTTGTGAGGCGTGACGGATATGAATGTATAACTTAAACTTACCTGACATATTTTATTTGCATAACATTAGGTTATGTTTCAGAAAAACTTAATTAGTTATGTTTATTTATATTAGATATCATGTAAATATGTTATTACTTATTTATTAACGCAATTCAGCTATTTAATTTACTTGTTATTTCATTTTTTGTAAAATAAGCATGTTTTTTGGTTATGTTTACTTTTTTTTTTGACAGAAATGTCAATTCTTATTTTTTTTGTCTACTTTTTTTAAATCAATTTTATGGCCTGGTATTTTTTGTCTATGGGTTTAAGCTAAAAATCCTCTGAGTAAAAAAAATATTTGATCTAAATAGAACGTATCTCGATCAAATCGGAGACTTGTTAAAAGGCTAAGGGCGCCTATTTCATCATCTACAGACTTTATCTGACAGATATTTTATACCTGTGTCTGTCTAAAACGTTATGATTTATGAAATAGACATAGGTTTATCTGGCAGTTAAATTTTATGTAACGAGAATGTTTGTATCGTAGCAAGTGGAGGGAAGTCTCTGTTTACCTCGATGGGGAAGATTTTGGAATTTGCTTATATACTCAGCGCGGGAAAAACTTCGATACCGCGTTTCAGGTTTTGTATGCGAATCTACTTTGGTAACGAGAATGTTTGTATCGTAGCAAGTGGAGGGAAGTCTCTGTTTACCTCGATGGGGAAGATTTTGGAATTTGCTTATATACTCAGCGCGGGAAAAACTTCGATACCGCGTTTCAGGTTTTGTATGCGAATCTACTTTGGTAACGAGAATGTTTGTATCGTAGCAAGTGGAGGGAAGTCTCTGTTTACCTCGATGGGGAAGATTTTGGAATTTGCTTATATACTCAGCGCGGGAAAAACTTCGATACCGCGTTTCAGGTTTTGTATGCGAATCTACTTTGGTAACGAGAATGTTTGTATCGTAGCAAGTGGAGGGAAGTCTCTGTTTACCTCGATGGGGAAGATTTTGGAATTTGCTTATATACTCAGCGCGGGAAAAACTTCGATACCGCGTTTCAGGTTTTGTATGCGAATCTACTTTGGTAACGAGAATGTTTGTATCGTAGCAAGTGGAGGGAAGTCTCTGTTTACCTCGATGGGGAAGATTTTGGAATTTGCTTATATACTCAGCGCGGGAAAAACTTCGATACCGCGTTTCAGGTTTTGTATGCGAATCTACTTTGGTAACGAGAATGTTTGTATCGTAGCAAGTGGAGGGAAGTCTCTGTCTACCTCGATGGGGAAGATTTTGGAATTTGCTTATATACTCAGCGCGGGAAAAACTTCGATACCGCGTTTCAGGTTTTGTATGCGAATCTACTTTGGTAACGAGAATGTTTGTATCGTAGCAAGTGGAGGGAAGTCTCTGTCTACCTCGATGGGGAAGATTTTGGAATTTGCTTTAATACTCAGCGCGGGAAAAACTTCGATACCGCGTTTCAGGTTTTGTATGCGAATCTACTTTGGTAACGAGAATGTTTGTATCGTAGCAAGTGGAGGGAAGTCTCGATGGGAGAGAGACGTGACAGATATGTATGTTATGTATGTAAGAAGATAATAATAAAAATAACAATTATAATAATACAATTTATTAAAAATGATTTAATTTTTTAAAATTAAATACAACAGTGGCTTAGCCGAAGATTTTTTTATTATTAATTAACAATTAAAATGGATCATTTTGAACTTAATACAAAAAAAAGTCTACTTAAAAGGGTCTCTTGCGCAATATTTTAGTTTTTTTCGGATTCCGTACACAAAGGGTGAAAACGGGACCCTATTACTGAGACTTGTCTGTCCATCCGTCTGTTACCAGGCTGTATCTCATGAACCGTTATAGCTAGAGCGTTGAAATTTTCGCAAATGATGTATTACCGTTGCCGCTATAACAACAAATACTTAAAATTGGATAATAATAATAATTAAGGGGGGCTCCCATACAACAAACGTGTTTTTTTTTGCAATTTTTGCTCGATATCAGTAATGTGGCTACTAGTAGATATCATTATTAGACTATTGTTAACCTAGTGACGGTATGAAACCATTCGCACGCGGGTCCGACTCGGACTTGGCCGGTTTTTTAATCGGAATTTCATTTACTTACTGAATATTAGGCTGTATAATCTTTGTCTTGTATGGACGAACAACAAAAAAAAGGAATATCTTTGCAAGAGACCCAACATTAGTTTGAAAAAAAAAAGGTATTTTATTAAATTTTTGGTGAGAAAAAAACATTAAAACGACTAAATTACTTAAATTGATTCAACATTTTAAATTCGATTAAAATAATATCTTAATTATAATAATAATAACAATTAAAAATGTTTTTTTTTTTAATTCAGATTCTTCCAAAACTTCCTTTAAAGGCACCTGGAAATAAAAAAAAAGATTTTATAGTTAACTAGAGGCTGCCCGCGACTTCGGACGTATTTATTGTGGCATTTATCCTCATATCTTGGCAAAAGAACATGATATCTCAAAATAATATAGCCTAGATTTTATTCTGGTGTAAAAAACAATATTGCTAATTTTCATCAAAATCTGTTCAGTAGTTTTTGCGTGAAAGAGTAACAAGCATTTTCACATCAATCGGCATAAACATTGACATTTATAATATTACTTATTTTATTAGGATTATTTTTGGTAGGAACCAAGTATAATTTTTTTATATAGGTGACTTTAAATTAGTGACCGATAGAAAAGGATATGCATGTACTCGTGATAACAAACAACTTTTACTGTGGGACCAATTGCGAAATCATTTTAAAAAAATTGAACCTCCCATACAAAATGCACCAGCTGATGTGTTAAATGCCTGGGAAAACTATTTTTTTTTAAATGATTTCGAACTTGGTCCCGTAGTAAAAGTTGTTTGTTATCACGAGTAAATGCGTATCCTTTTCTATCGTTCACTAATTTAAAGTCACCTTATATATTTAAAAGGTGGCGGGACGAGCTGGACACCTTCTTTTTTTTTATTTTTAGCCTATTTTGTCCCACTGCTGGGCAAAAGCCTCTCCCATGCCTCTCCAATTAGATTAGATTAGATATTTAATTACCTTTACTTTCGCCATTTGCAAATAATCTTGAAATATTTAATAGTATCCATAACTGCCATCACCTGAAAACAAAAAAAAAAAAGATTTTTTAAATAAATAAATATATAAATAAATCCCTAAGTCCCAGAACACACAACGCAACTAGTTTGAAACGTTTCATTTCAGTTGCGTCGTGTGTGGTTTTCTAAGGAAGTCTATAGCAGAAACTGCGATGCGACTCAAAAGTAACTAGCAGTTTCAGTTGCGTTGCAGTTGCGTTTCACCGTGTGTTCTAGGTCTTAGTAGTTATACATGTATTTTTAGTTACATATTAAACTTACCTTTTAAAAAGATATTTATTTAAAAAAAACTGTTTATATAAATGTTAGTATGTTAACAAAACACCACAAAAGAAAAAAAGAAAAAAAAATAATTTTATAAAAAAAGTTTTAATACACTCGGCTTCAAAAAAATCGCACGTCCGTAAAAATAGGCTTTAAGCACTGTTAATCCTTAAGACAAGCAGTTATTCGTAGCAATATTGGTATCATTTGAGAGCCCTATAAAAACTCTTTAAAAAAATATCCATTTCATTTAATTAAAGAAAAAGCTTGACACTTTAAGTAACTGTGAATGACAATGGAACTGATTCTCCTCTTCAAATTTTGTTTGTATTATTTTGTTTTTTGGGTATAAAAGGGTCGATACAGCTTATTGGGGGATAAATTTGCTACCAACAGTGGAAGAAGACACAGAAGAATATCTTTCATCAGAAAAACGTCCTTGAAGATGGACACTACTGCTGCTGAAGCCGCCCAAGTTATCGCACTACTGCAATCAGGACTACGTCAGTGTGATGTTGCTCGGCAATTGCACTTGAGTCGCTTTTCCGTTCGAAGAGTGTACCAGCGGTTCCTGCAGACCGGTGGCTTTGTCCGAAGGCGTGGGTCTGGTAGAAATCGCTGCACTTCTGCGAGAGATGACCGATTCGTCGTATCGAAGTCTTTGAGAAATCGGTTCTCTAATGCTGTTGAGTTGCAACAGCAGCTTCAAGCAGTTCGTAGAAGGGCCGTGAGTGTCTCTACAGTTAGAAGAAGACTAAAGGAGAGAAATATTGTGGCTAGAAGACCTGCCACGGGTCCAAAATTAACCGCAGCGCATCGGCGAGCACGCCTGCAATTTGCTCGCGCCCACGTCAATTGGACCCTGGACCAATGGAGAGCTGTTCTCTTCTCAGACGAAACGAGAGTGTGCCTTTTCTGCAACGATAGACGCAAAAGAGTATACAGAAGACAATGGGAACGTTTTGCCCAAGCCTGCATCCAAGAGACGGTAGAATACGGGGGCGGTTCCTGCATGTTCTGGAGCGGCATATCTGCCGACGGCAAAACTGAACTTTCTTGCGTCTCTCGGACCGACGGTGCTCGCGGGCAAGGGTCGATGACTGCTCACCGGTACATCACAGAGATCCTGGAAGAACATGTGGTCCCCTATGCTGGATTTATTGGCGACGGGTTCACATTAATGCACGATAACGCTTGCGCGCACACTGCTGGAATTGTGCAGGGCTACCTTCAAGAGGTTGGGATCCCTGTCATGCAGTGGCCAGCGAGAAGTCCAGATCTGAACCCGATAGAGCACCTCTGGGACCAGCTGAAACGTAAGGTTAGATCCCGTAATCCCGCTCCCGCGACTCTTCAGGAGCTCCAAGACGCCGTTATTGAGGAATGGGACAGAATCCCTCAAGAAGAGGTCCTAAGGTTGGTGCGATCCATGAGGGAGCGCATGGAAGACGTCATTAGGGTTAGGGGGGGTAACACTAGGTTTTAGGTTAGTTTTAAGCAACTTTGTTTTGAAAAATTAATCAGATTTCATAAGGGTTTTTTAAGGATTTTTATTGTTTTGTAAATTTTTCTCAGTTCCAATAAAAAACATTGAATGAATTATTGTTTTTGCATTCTCTGTTTCCTTACCTTTCAAATGATACCGAACATTACCAATATTTCATAATACAAATACGATTGAAAGATGTTTAAAATAGATTTCTTAAAAGGTGCGATTTTTTTGAAGCCGAGTGTAGAATGTTAAAAAGTTAGTTTAGTTAATAAAAAAAATAAAAAAGCATAATAAATTAAAAAAATATATAAAAAAGTTTAATAAAAAGTTAGTTTAGTTAATAAAAATATATTTAAATTAGGTAATATTTAATGGAAAAATAATAAAAAAAAGGTACAGTCAAGTGCAGTACACCTTTACAAAATAATTTCTAAATAGCTCTTAACGTTTTCAAATAAGGTGCACATAATGTAAAGCTTTATGTGTACTTAGGTGTACTTTGCTATAACAATGATGAATGTGGATGAAGTGTGTTTGTATCGTAGCAAGTGGAGGGAAGTCTCTGTCTACCTCGATGGGGAAGATTTTGGAATTTGCTTATATACTCAGCGCGGGAAAAACTTCGATACCGCGTTTCAGGTTTTGTATGCGAATCTACTTTGGTAACGAGAATGTTTGTATCGTAGCAAGTGGAGGGAAGTCTCTGTCTACCTCGATGGGAGAGAGACGTGACAGATATGTAAATATGTACAGGGTGTAACAGAAAGGGGGTATAAAGCCGAAACACAGCGATAGTCCTCATGAAACTGAACTACTTACCCCAAGGAACACGGGTCGTAACTAGAAAAAAAATTTCGTCTCCCCATACAAAATGTCCGATCAGCTGATCGAGTAAGTATGGGCGATCCAAAAATTTTTTTCGAGTTTTATGAGGACTATCGCTGTGTTTAGGCTTTATATCTCTTTTCTGTTACACCCAGTATATGTATGTATGTATGTATGTATGTATGTTATGTATGTAGGACTCACCATATACAGCTTGTCCTTGTCCTTGGCCGTATCCGGGCCCGGGGGGTGCTCCGTAGGGGGGCGGAGCTCCGTAAGGCTGTACAAGCAAAGTCAAAAATATATTTATTTCATAGGCACAAAAATTCATGGCTACCAACTGCCAAACGGCGTCGCGACAGACCACGGAAAAGGTGGCGGGACGAGCTGGACACTTTAAATACCTGGGCGGAGGAAGCTCGAGACAGAAAGTCATGGCGTATGAGGAGAGAGGCCTTTGCCCAGCAGTGGGACACGAGTGGCTAAATTCGATTAGATTATGCACAAAAAATGCTCTTGAAACCGTTACATTATTATAATATAAATTTTTTAAGGTTAATGCTAGATTCGCAAGAGTGCAGTTTCTTCCAGAGAAGAACCTAGCAAGAAACTCTGTAGGGTTGCTCTTTTCAAAAAATATACACGTAACCACGATAATATCACGTAAATTACAAAAAAAAACAATGCAAAAAGGTCTATCTACACAGATCCGGGCCGTGCCCGGGACGTGTCCGGACCGTGGCCCGTCAGGAGCAACAATACGTCGTCATGACAACGTGTCCGGGACGTGTTCGAGAAACAATATTATTCCATACATTTTCTATGGATTCGTTCACACACGTTGTCATGACGACGTATTTATGTAAAACTATGTACTCGTACTGTGATATTCATGTAAATTACTATGATAACAAGTTAAGTCAACATGTAATTGTATATAAGTGTCTCGATTTAAAAAAAAAGATATATTGTACATAACGTAGGTCCCTGTGCCGAAGGTTTCTTGCCGTCTTCTTCCTCTCGGCTATACAGGTAGTGAATCGGCAGTAGTTTAAAAAAAAAAGTGTAATGAATTTTGCCTATTTTTGAATAAAACACTTTTCATTTTCTTTTCATTATTGATTTCCCTCATGACGGGCCACGGCCCGGACACGTCCCGGACACGTCCCGGATCTGTGTAGATATCTTAAGACTTCTGGGGCAAAAAAACGAAATGCCCAGAAATGAAACATACATATGTCAAAGTATACACCTAGACTGCCATGAATGCACTGGGTGTAACAGAAAGGGGGTATTATGCCGAAACACAGCGATAGTCCTAATGAAACTGAACAACTTTCCCCAAGGAACATGGGTCGTAACTCGAAAAAAATTTTTGGATCGCCCATACTTTTTCGATCAACTGATCGGGCATTTTGTATGGGGAGGCGAATTTTTTTTTCGAGTTACTAGTTTACGACCCATGTTCCTTGGCAAAAGTTGTTCAGTTTCATGAGGACTATCGCTGTGTTTCGGCATTATACTCCCTTTCTGTTACACCCTGTACATATTATTATTTAACCTAAGTACTAAATGTACCTAAATACCTAATTCTAGGCTAACTAACAACTTCTAGTATGACCTACAAATTCTAATCTAATGGAATAATAATAATTAAGGGGGCTCCTATACAACAAACGTGATGTTTTGGCCGTTTTTTGCTTGATATCAATAATTACTACTGGTAGACATTATTATTAGACTATTGTTAACCTAGTGAATGGTACGGAACCCTACATACGCGAGTCCGACTCGAACTTGGCCGGTTCCCCCCCCAATATGACTACTTTACTTTTTTTACACACTTTATATTAGCTTCACATGTAACTAACTATGTATGTAAACAAATCTTGGAATCTTAATTTGACTTCGCGGTCTTCGAATAGGATGAAAGCACACGCTCTGAGTTCTGAGGCATGATGACTAAAAAAAATTTTTACTCCATCACATAGATTATTTTAAAATATACACGTATTTTTTCTTTTTTCTCTTAAACCAAAAATAACAAAGATACACTGGGTTAAAGTTGCTCGTGACGTCACGTTTGAGTACGATTTTTACTCGATGGTGACGTAAAAACCCCCCACTCCGTAACTTTGATGCTCTGTATCTTTGTATTTTTTTATGTATTTGATCCGGTAAAAAATGTGTTTCAAATATTTTTTGATAGCCTAAAATACGGACTAATTATAATTCAATTTTTTGAATGTAGTCATCATCCCAATTATGGTACTTTCGAACTGATCTGATGATGGAAGATGTTTAATGCGAGCTAAAGCGTGTTTTAGTTTAACTAACTATTTTTATCCCCGAATACGACTATTTTACTGTATACTCTACAATATTATATATCATATTATATAACAGATACCGGTTCCCTTCCGACATTTCCTTTGACATGCCCACCAAAACACATATATACGCCCGCATCGACGGAGCGTCTTTGGTCAATCGGCCATTTTTCTTTCTGTAATATCATTCAATTTTATTTATATATATAATTAACGACGCCTATCTACCTAACCTGCTTAAATAGTATTTTTTTAAGGGTAAAAGTCTAATAATGATACTATAAAAAAATAACTCTCGTAGTCCATTTCACGAAAGAAGTCCCCTAGCCGCGGCGCTGTATATCATGTCAAAATTGACAATGTTGCCATTTTTGAGTACAAATTTTACCTATATTATTTATATTTCATTTGTAATTTATCAAATAATAATAATTATTGCATACTTCGAGTGTCCTAGTCATTCCATGAGTAGGTTGGTATCCATTTTGATAAAAATATTTACCTATATTTCCGTTACGTAAAAAGTATATTTTTATTAAGATAACCAAGGGGTTTTCTACCTATTATCTGGGAAAAGACCAGAAAATAGGGAAAATAGACCTGTCAAATTCAGTTCCAAAAATATCCGGGGGACTTCTTTCGTGAAACGCACTCTAAAATGATTTTTAAATGGTCTCCGCGCGGTACGACTAGATACCGTCAGCGTACTTCAAAAATGCGACATAAATACTACGCCGATCGGGGCGTACCGCGCTAGTCATTACGCCGAGTTGCGTCCACTTGTCATATGATGGTTTGACACCACCACGAAATTAAGTTGAGCATTTTGCATGCTGTTTTTTCTTCATAGAGCTGTATCTAGTCGTTTGGTTTTGTAATAACGGGGGTATAGTTCTAGAACTAATGTTAATTTTGACGTATTGTCTATAGCCGAAACGTCATTTGTCTGAGTTACTTCTAGAACTATATGAAACTCGTTTCTAATGACATAGTTCTAGAACTGGTGTCATTTTGCAGTTTTATCTGCAACCGAAATGTCATTTATCTGAGTTAGTTCTAGAACTATACCTATTACAAAACCAGCTTTAAATATAGTTCTAGAACTATTTAACATAAACATATTTAAGCGTACCTGCGGCTGCTGCGGAACTCCACCTTCGAAGGAGATCATCTGGACGCTCACGTCTCCGTCTATAGTTATGTATGAGATACGCTGGCACGGCGTGCGATGCATGAACTCGCAGAAGTGATTCCCGTTTACTGCGGCCTGGAATTGCAATAGGCATGATTACTAAACAAAGAGCATCCAACCTAATTGGTATAGTAAAAATTTTCGGTATCACTTACACTCAACATCCCCTATTCGAGCTAGTATGCAGAAAAAAAAGTTGGCGGCCACTGATGAAACTTACGTCAATCGATAGAGAAAAATATTATAAAATGTTCACATGTAACAATTTTCAAATTTCTATATCTCCGAAAGTTTATCACTTTCGACATTTGTCGAAAATACTATCGTTTTATAATGTGACATGACTCTAGGCAACTGGACAATAGTAATGACTTAGAGCTACGCTTATATACTAATTCTGGCCGCGCGATGATATGTGCGGACGTGATAGGCTACGTGATTGCTGATGCAGCGGAACCATATTAATGCAGAAATATTTTCACGCTCGCTGGCTTGTCTTATCTATCACGTACTCGAGGTCCGCACGCCTACATGCTCTCGAAAAACATAACCCTGGCGCAGTATCAAATAAATAAATACCTTAATTCCATTATTCTCGCACAAGAACAGCAGCGTGAACGGCTGTCCGGGTCCCAGCGGCATCATGCCGGAAGTCTCCTCTGGTCCCCAGTTGCTGCACACCAGGTTGTTCCTGACGATGCAGCCTTCACGGAAGTGCACGTTGAAGTGGAAGGCGATATCGTCGCGGGGATCCGTGTTTGGGCCGCATTGGAGGTTTACTGCGAATCTGGGGGGGTTTAGAAGCTGTTATATGGAAGCTGAACAAAGATCTTGCTGGAAAAACCTATCTAAATCAAGTATGTTGGAAGACATACTTGATATCTTAAGTGTCAGCGCAAACGGGCCACAGAAAGTGGCTGTCGCGCGCTACCGCTACAATGTTAGAGGCGAGCAAGAATGGGGATGATGACTACTTAAAAAAAAATTGAAATACGTTTTATACCTGATCAAATAAATAAATACAAAGATACAAACATCAAAGTTACGGAGTGGGGGGTATTGACGTCACTCCTACGTAAAAATCGTACTAAGGTGTGACGTCATGAGCAACTTTAACCCAGTGTATCTGTGTCATTTTTAGTTTAAGAGAAAAAAGAAAAAATACGTGTCGAATATTTAAAAATAATCTATTTGATGGACTAAAAAAAAATTTTTAGTCGTCATGCACATTGAGCAAGCGAGCGAGTGAGCGAGCGAGGCGAGGAAGCCCGCGAGAAGCGAGGCGCCCCCATACAATTGATATGAAAAAGCGTGTTAGGTCGCCGTTGCTGGCTACCGGTGGCTGTAGTCGGTGGCTCGTTTGGGCTGAGCTTTAAGCGCGCGGTTGTTTTATGCGGTGCCCGCAGCGTCCCACGCATGCAATCAGGTTACTCCATCCATACACTAACTTATATAAAATAAAAACCGGCCAAGAATAAGTCGGACTCTCGTGCGAATGGTTCCATACCGTCACTAGGTTAACAATAGTCTAATAATGATATCTACTAGTAGCCATTATAGATATTGAGCAAAAATTGCAAAAAAAAACACGTTTGTTGTATGGGAGCCCCCCTTAATTATTATTATTATTCTATTTTTAATATTTGTTGTTACAGCGGCAACGGTAATACATAATTTGTGAAAATTCAACGCTCTAGCTGTAACGGTTTATGAGATACAGCCTGGTGACAGACGGATGTACGTACAGACAGACAGCCATGTCTCAGTAATAGGGTCCCGTTTTCACCCTATGGATATGGAGCCCTAAAACTTCAAAAAAACCCTAAAAAGGGCACGGCATTGCCCTCTGCCAAAGTTTACTATGTTATAGTAACTATAACATACTCAAGACAAATCAGTGTCATTTGAACTTACCTCTGAGCTCCAGGCATGGTGTTCCCTTGAATACGTATCATGGTGCCGGGGGGGAAGCCACCGGGCAGGGGGTAGATGCATGGGACTACCTACAACAATGTAGTACATTAAGGATAATGTGTTATAAAGAGGATAAACAGAGCGTTGGCGCTTTATCGCTTCCTAAGTCAAGCTTTGTAACCTGATCTATAAATAATTGAATGCTTCCATGAGGCTGGCATAGCCACTCACAGTGGTTGAAGCCTCGTCAAAAATTTGATAAAAAAAAAAAGTATGAATATTATTTATTGCTAATTTAAGTTAATTTGATCAAAATAATCTTTATTTTGTAAGATTTTTACAATAACCTTAAATGCATTATTACAATACAATACAAATATTCTTTATTGCACACAAAGATATAAGGGTACAGACACAAAAAAGAATATAAGAAGCAACAGGCGGCCTTATTGCTAGGTAGCAATATCTTCCAGGCAACCTTAGGGTAAGAAATAGCGAGAAATAGGTAATAATGGTTGCGGGTTGTGCAAACAATACAGAATACATACATAACTACATATACTATTATACTTATTATTTATTTAATTTTTTAATCAAGTTTTTTATGAGGCTTCAACTACTTTAAGTGACTATGCCAGCCTCATGGGAGCATTCAATTCCCATTATTTTTAGATTTTTATACATCAGGTTACAAAGCTTGGTTTAGGAAGCGATAAAGCGCCATCGCTCTGCTATGGTTCTGACACATTATTTTTTAAAACGATTCCTACATTTGCAAGGTAGCAGTTTTCCCCAGAGAATAATCTAGCAAGAAACTCTGTTGGGTTATATTTGTCATCATCATTTCAGCCTATAGCTGCCCACTGCTGAGCATAGGCTGCTAATAGCTCTCCAACGCGACCAGTTCTTTGCCACCTGCATACAATGAGACGCCACAGTTTTAATTGTAATTTGTACTCAATCAATCAAATCAGCCCATTTCTCCCCACTGCTGGGTATACACCTCCCTTTTTTCGCACCATTCACTGCGGTCCTGTGCCCATAATAACCCATAGCTAACCCATAGCGGCCCTGTTGATCTGACAATGTCATCTGCCTAGCGAGCGGGTGGTCGGCCTACTGGTCGACATCCCTGTCTCGGCCACCACTCTGTGACTGCTTTGGTCCATCGACCGTCTTTTCTTCTAGCCAGGTGTCCGGCCCATTGCCAATTTGTACTGTCTTGTAGTATTTTTTTTTATCCTTCCATGATACAATATAGTGTTTCATACTAAACTAAGAATAATCAGAGATCAACTTATAAAAGTCTCATGAGACAACAGTATATCAAGGAAAAATGCACGCTAATTGCATCAGTAGTAAGTCATAATTTTGCGTGATTGTCTTTAGAGATATACGTTTATTTGACCCTGAGTTGCGAGTAATTTTCGAATGACCGGCGATGTTAATGACGTCATTATTACTTGGTTAATAAAGTAGGATGAATGACGGGGCACGAAGAAAGGGGACAAAGCCCTATCCGTGCCGAAACTTGCATCATCGTAGCGCAAACAACCTAAATTGTTACACCGTCGGCTTTTCGTTACAACACTAGACAAAATGGAAAACACTTACGGGGTTGTGGATTGGGTTCGCCATTTTGATCTTTACACTGTTTTAACTGTTGTAATAGTGGGAAATATGCGTTGATGAAGCTAAACTTGCAATTTATGGAGCGGATACGCCTAATACAAACATATTATTGGGTTTTTCAATGGCGAAAACTGTTTTAACGTCATATGACGAGGGATTGTGACGTCAATGTCAAATGTCAATCAATTTGACAGTTTATCTGTTCAGACGAGCGATTTTTTGTACTAAAATTGTGTATTTTTCGAGTTATTTTAAAGTTAAAATGATTTATAAGAAATATTAAATGGAAAATATTTGATTCTCTAATAGTTTGTATATAAGAAAATGGTTACAATATAGAAAATAAATATTTTTGTTTCGAGTATTTGGTAAATTAAAACGCTCGTCTGGAAACACATTTTATTAAAACAACAAATTCTGACCAATCATCGCTCGTGCCGTAAGTGTTAAAGGTGCTGCCAGGATGTTGCATTGAATTAGAAATAAAACTAGATGACAAAAAACACACGATGTTTTATTTGTTGAAATGAGATTTATGTATTCATCAATAAACAAATTCTAATTCTAAAAGTGATATTCAGTATACAGGGAACAAAGTGAGATGACTCTCTCAGTTAGAAGTGTGTCCTTTGCAATCTCATTACAACCAAGATTTTATGAAAATGACACATGATAATTTTAGTAATGGCAACAATTGATATTTATTTTGACATTTGTGACAGCTTTATTGACGCAATACGTACTTTTTCGTAATTTCACCCAATTAGTCTATCCAAATGTAGTGACAAAAATACCTAATTGCATTAATAAAATTAGCCTTTGAAGCTATTTATCAATACTACGGCGCATTACGACCGATATAGTACCATTTTTGTGCCTGTAAGCGTCTTACAGGCCTTCCAAAATGACGATCGAAGGCAATAAGGACGAGGCGGATCGCTGCATACAGATTGCTCAGAACGCATATTCTGAAGGCAATGTCGAGAAAGCCGAGAGATTTCTGTTGAAAGCGGAGAAGTTGTACCCTAGTGCGCGTGCTAAAGAGCTTTTGGCGGAGGTGAGAAGTGCTGGGCGGTCAGAAAATGCTCGTAAAAAGACGCCTCCTAGTTCCCCTAGTGCTGAAGAATTGCGTAGACGGAAGCCTCCAACCCACCAGCCGCCGCAAAGAGAATTCACTTCTGAACAACTTGAAGCTGTAAAGAGGATTAACACGAAATGCAAGGATTTTTACGAGATTCTCGGTAGGTTTTAATTTTTTTAAATCATTATTTTTGTTGGTAATCTAATTATGTATGCTCGAGGGAACGACCTTCGTTCAATCGAGCGTAACCTCCTTTCTTTGTGGTTTGTTTGTCTTGAAGGTGAAGTGTCCTAAATAACATTTGACACATAATATTATTCACTGATATTATCTCCCTATATTTTTTGGAATTTCCACTACTTATGTTATTTAAAATTAAGAGTTTCATAGACATTGTTTTGTTGAAGTCAGATAGATAGACACCTATATGAACTTCTTAACTAATCACATCAGTAATCATCATGTTTCTGTATAAAAATGGACACTAATTTTAATTTCCATGTACATCAATTATTTTAATAAATTTAGAATTCACTTTATTGTTGCACTGAACCGCGACTTGCAAAGCAAACGTCATGGTGTGTGCGACACAGATATCGCTATACGAAGTCGGAATTAGACGATTGCTTTACAAAGAATTATGTGCATTCTTTATCGCTCTTTTTTGTATGTCATCATCATTAACAACCCTTTTTACTTCCCCGGTATAGGGGCACGAGCTTACTCTCATACGAGAGTGATTAGGCACAATGCTGGCTCAATGCAGATTAGTGTATTTCACATACACCTTCTAATATAAATAAATAAATAAATATTACAGGAGTGCCGAAAGATGCATCGGACGCAGACATAAAGAAGGCGTACAAGAAGCTGGCGTTGCAGCTGCATCCTGATAAGAACCATGCGCCTGGAGCTGCTGAAGCATTTAAGGTAAACATTATGTACTTTATCACTTCCTAAACCATGCTTTGTAATCTGACCTATAATTTAATATAGTACTGTCTTTATTTATCAAATACTAGTCAATTAAACACAAATTAATATAATAAGTTACAAATGTCAAACTTAAAAAAAAATACTTATGGCTAATCAAACAATCCCCTCCCGGTGCAAAGGTGCCCATGACGCTCGCCGCGTTTCCACGCTGAATGGCGATGACCAACCTTTGCACCAAGAACGATGCCAAACGGGGGTCACCTGTTCTGTCGCTCAGTATATAATTTAATTGTATTGTTATAGAGTTGTCTATAGTGTGTATCTATGGCTTTGGAACTTATCAGTTGTTCTTTAGTTTAAATTGATATACTGTGATGGTGTTACCATAAACCCAAGTGTTTTTTTTTTATATTTATCGTTCATTTAACCATCTAATACAGGTATAAATTAAAAAATAAAAGATTCTACTATAGGGAAATGCCGAGATATTCTCAAAGAAAGAAAAAAATATTACAATATACATTGTGTTTGAATTTCCATATTATCTAAGAATGTTCATTTAACAAGATTATAAATATCAATAGATACTACAATAGGGATGATGACTACATTCAAAAATTCAAACAATAATTAGTCCGTCTTTTAGGCTATTAGAAAATATTTGATACACATTTTTTACCTGATCAAATACATAAATAAATACAAAGATACAGAGCATCAAAGTTACGGAGTGGGCGGTATTACTTTAACCAAGTGTATCTTTGTCATTTTAGTTTAAGAGAAAAAAGAAAAAATATCTGTCTAATATTTGAAAATAATTTATGTGATGGACTAAAAATTTTTTTTTACTCATCATGTCTATTCCTTTATGCTATAATGACACTTTTCTAACAACAAGGCTTTCAGTTTAGTTTTAAATTTTTATATGTTGCTCTTGGTATACACTTAAATCAAATTAAATTAAATAATCATTCAATGTTTTACTATCTGTAGATTGTATAAACCTACCCAACTTTCATCACAGGCAATCGGCAACGCAGCAGCAATCCTAACAGACCCGGAGAAGCGCAACCAATACGATCTCCGCGGCAAAGAACCGACGCATACGCAGCACACACATCATCAGTACTACGCGCGAGGGTTCGAGTCTGATCTTACTGCTGAGGAGTTGTTTAATATGTTCTTTGGGGCTACAGGTAAGGGTTTGTTCTAAATTGGTTATGTTCCAAAGTGGGCAAAGTCTAAAGTGGTCACATTTCAAAGTGGCGAGTTCTAGATTGTTCATATTCCAAAGTCTAAATTTGCCAGGTTCCGAAATGGTCATAGTCTAAATTGGTCACATTTCAAAGTGGGCATAGTTCAAAGTGGTCATAGTCTAAATTGGTGTTAATCACAAAGTGGTCATATTCCAAAGTGAGCACAGTCCAAAGTGATCACGTATGACTAATTTCGAATACCAAAGTGGTCATATTCTAAATTGGTCACATTCCAAAGTGGTGAATATCAAATTCGAAAAGACTTCATCTGTATTAAAATTAGACTTGAATTAATTAACAACCTAAGTTTTAAAAAAAATTAAAAAAGAAATAAAGAAGAGAAGCTACGCTGGATTCGGAAAGCAGATTCCACATAGAAGAAACCATCAAAGAAACTGTAGAGGTTGCTCTTTTAAAAAATATCTTTAATCAGATTAGATTATAAAATGATCATATTTCAAAGTAATCATAGTCTAGATTGGTCATAATCCTAACTGGTATGGTACTTGTAGCTAAAATTAGATATTTACCTAAGTATGTCTTGTCCTTCAAATAACTTTATAGTATTTAATAGAATTTCGATACTTTTTTTTTTAAATTGTCAAAAAAAAAGAGTAAAGGGTGGTTTCATCATCTACAGATAAAAGTCTGACAGATATTTTATACCTGTCTCTGTCTAAAACGTCATGATTTATGAAATAGACATAGGTTTATCTGTCAGATAGATTTTATCTGAAGATTGTGAAACGGGCACAAAGAATACTAGATTAATTAATTGACTTGGGTTTTTTTTTTGTAAAACACATATCTTTTGACGTGACAACGTCTTATAATTCGATAGAGCCGGCTGCACGCACGAAAAAACATGACTCATGCGGCGTTACCTCGCTCTGAGGCGTTCCATTTAAGGCTTGAAGTGCAAGCGAGAGCGCGGAACAAGCGACAAAGAAGCACAATCGGCCTTTGCGTTCGGCAGCGTTCGACATCCGTTGTCACGTTCAACTATCGTCAGTAAACCGACTTTACAGACAACCAATTTTTTTTTACAATCAAATCTACAATTCGTCATGAAACAGCGTTTCCAGGCGCCGGGCCGACGATGTACACACGCCGCCGCCAGCGCGAGCCTGAACAGCGTGACGCTCACGCCGGCTTGGTGCAGTTGTTACCAGTTCTGGTCCTGGTGCTGCTCTCCATGATGTCAGGGTTCTTCATTTCGGAGCCGGTGTTCAGCCTCACGCCCAGCTCTAAGCATCCAGTGCCACGGGAGACTGTTAATTTGAAGGTAAGGCGGCCATTTTGGATTCTGGTTGTTTACAAGATGGCGGGGTGTTGAAATTGTTTGTTGTGATGATTTTGTCGTTTGTGATTGATGTGACATAACCTTAAAGATGAGAGAGAGAGGTGTGTATTTAGTGTGATATAATATATAGATGAATTCTGTCAATTATGTTATATGTCAAATTATGTCAATAATGAAAAAAGTTGATGTTATATATTTTTAAGGTAAATAACTTTAAATTCGGAAGGTAGCAGTTTTCCCCAGAGAAGAATCTAGCTAAAAACCACATTATTATTATTGTCAGTTAATTTGTTATCACTTTGTGCCCATTGCTGTCGAATGTTCAGGCGTGTGGTGTGCCGAGGCCAAGACTTTCATAAAGGAACCGGGGTGCCGCCTTAGGAATCGTAGTTCAGGGGGCTTAGCATGCGTGCCGCGACAATTATCTCACGTCATGCTGTCCTTATTACATTTAAAACTATGGACAGAGACAGCGTGACAAACCCATGACAACGTCTTGTCACGGAGTGCATGCTAAGCTAGCAGATCCCCGTGTCGAGTCATTTTTGGTGCAACGTATTTCACTGGACATTCAGCGTGGCAATGCTGCTAGTATCCTTGGCACTTTTCCACCAAATTTGACTCGAGATGGGATATTTTTTACGATTGTACAGCCTGATTTTGTGTATTTTTTCTTTGTTTCTTTAGGTTAATTCGTTTTTGATATTATTTGATAAGTTACAAATAAAGTATAATTTTGGTTTAAAGCTTCATGTTACATTTGCTTTAACTTATGTTAATTTGTTATGTTTTTATTTTTTGTTTTATATTTCTGATGCATTCAAGTGTAATTTTGGATATGAATAAATCTTTATTGAATTTGAAAGTGTGCGGACCTCGAGTACGTGATAGATAAGACAAGCCAGCGAGCGTGAAGATATTCCTGCATTGATATGGTTTCGCTGCATCAGCAATCACGTAGCCTATCACGTCCGCACATATCATCGCGCGGCCAGCATCTTAGTATATAAGCGTAGCTCCAAGTCATTACTATTGTCCAATCCAGAACCTATTGTCCAGCTAGCTTAGCATGGCACTCCGTGACAAGACGTTCTCATGCGTTTGTCACGCTTACGTCTCTGTCTATGTTTTTTAGTTTTAAATATGATAAGGACAGCATACGTGAGATAATTGTCGCGGCACACCGTGCTAAGCCCCCAGTACGTCCAGTTTCCTAAACCATATCACCATGTAACACCAAATATAAGATTTGCAACTAGCTGCGCCGTCATTATCGACACCTATTTATCCTGGCCGGAACAAAAGTATTAAATGATTGTTATTCAAAATTTCAGGTACCATACTACGTGAAGGAGAATTTCCATACTGACTACCAAGGATCGTTGCGACGGCTTGAAATGGCTATAGAGGAAGAATATATAGGTAAGACCCATTTAAATTATTTATTATGCTTTTAAAAAAAATTCTTTTTTTTTTGGAATTTTTTTCTTGTGTGTTGCTTTTATAACATACTAACATTTAAAAAAAAGATTTTTTAAATAAATATATTTTTTAAAGGTAAGTTTACTATATAAATAAAAATATATGTCTAACTATTAAGACCCAGAACACACGGGGAAACGCAACTGCAACTGCTAGTTACTTTTGAGTTGCATCTAATTTTCTGCTATAGAGTTCTTTAGAAAACCACACACGACGCAACTAGTTTGAAACGTTTCAAACTAGTTGCGTCGTGTGTTGCGTTGCAGTTGTGTTTCCCCGTATGTTTTAGGCCTAAGTTTTTAATACCTATATACTTACATACATACCTATAAAGTTATATTTAAGAGTTAGACTCTTGTCGGTGTAGCATCCGCCATTTAGGCCTATCCTCTGCCAGTGCTTTGACTTCTTGACACGACATGACGTTAACTTTCTGCTTCACTTGAGTGAAGTAATACATATGGCACTAATGTATCTTGAAAAAAATATATATCTTTAAATAATATAGCCTATGTGTTATTCTGATGTATAAGTTACAATATTGTAAAGTTTCATTAAAATATGTTCAGTGGTTTTTTGAGTCACAAACATTCTCAAGTCCATCGGCACAAACATTGATATTTATATTAGTAGGGAGTAGGAGGTAGCACGAGACCGAAAGTCATGGCGGATGAGGAGAGAGGCCTTTGCCCAGCAGTGGGACACAAGTGGCTAGATTAGATAGAATCTATCTATCTGATAAGTGATAAAATTACTTTATTGCACACAAAGAGATACAGCCTGAGGCTGCCCGCGACTTCGTACACATTTATCGTCATATCTTGGAAAAAAATAATGATATATCAAAATAATATAGTTTAAGTGTTATTCTGATGTCCCAGCTAAGTTATTGTAAAATTTCATTAAAATCTGTGCAGTGGTTTTAACGTGATGAAGTAACAAACATCCATCCATCCATCGGCACAAACATTGACATTTATAATATTATTGGGATATATATGTATGTATATCAAATACCCATTTTCTAGTGAACCTCCGTCACGCATGCCAACGCGAGCGTAACTACCGCGACAGTATGTCATGGAAGGCGCGACATTTCGGCGACGCGCGGCAGTATGCGGATGCGCAGAAACTACGCACGCCTAGCTGCGAGAAACTTCAAGCTTTTCAGCGATAGGCGATACGAATAATTTCTTTTTTTAGTCCATCATTTAGGGTGTTATCAAATCGATCGATTGAGCATTGATCTAAGTCGACTAGTCTGGTAAGTTAAATCAAGCGACTGTTTTGATCGATTGATTGATTGGCATTGATCTAACGGCCGGTCCCCAAAGACAGACTGTCAGACAGTCGGCATGTCACGGATGTCACGTAGCTGTCACTTCTGATTTGTCCTTCAGAAGAATCCCATAGACTTTTTGACAGCGGTAGGTTTGTAGAGACAAAAAATTCTAAGACAGATAACTATTTCTATCTTCAGTAGGGAAAAACCAGAGATAGATAGTATATTGGGAACGGCCGTAAGTGAACAATCTAAGTCGATCGACTGTTCATAAGTTGAATCGATCGACATATACTGTTCGACTAAGCAATCGATCGATTCTGGATGGCACTAGTCGACTTTCTATTTTACCATCGGTCGATTGGTCTGGTAACACCTTTAGATCATTGGAAAAAAAATTGGACACATTTTTTTTTAACTTAAAATGACCATACTAGGTTATAATTGTGATATCACGCCTTAATGTTTAATTAGGGCCTGTATCACTATCTACAAATAAAATTATCTGACAGATATCTTATACCTGTCCGCAATGATATTATATGTATACTAGGTGCAGATATGTTATATGCGCGCACATTTTGAAGACTGTAAATAGACCTATTTAAGACAACTTGTAGTTAGTCTCAGTTAGTCTGAAGACATTTGCAGTATGATTTGAAGTGTTGTCATTAATGTCATTGTAATCATTGTTCGGCACAGATTTAAAACGCCAATCACTATAAAGGTAACATATCTGTAGCTATAAAAAATCATTGCCTGTCCGTCTAAAACGTGATGTTTTATGAAACAGACATAGGTTTATCTTTCAGTTAGATTTTATCAGTAGGTAATGAAAGAAGCACTTAAAATGACGTCAAAAGCCCCCTAACTTTGATGCTCTGTATCTTTGTATTTATTTATGTATTTGATCAGGTAAAAAATATGTGTCCAATTTTTTTTAACAGTCTAGCAGACGGACTAAATGTAATAATAACTAAATGTCATAATCATTTTTTAAATGTCGTCGTCCCTTTTTGACGTTAGAACCGTGTACATATGTCATAAGGAGCAATGACAAAAGAACACTATGTACACGAAATAACTACGAAAAAAGCGTGCATACGTAAACTGTTTAAAAATCGCAAAATGACGGATTAGAGTTGCTTGCAACCGACAATATAGACTGATTAATGTTAAACCGATATTGGATCAGCGCAACTCTAGCCAACAATTGGTTATATGAAGTTGCAAGATGGCGGCCTGGCACGGATTGTTTATATGAAAAGTGTCAGTTGGAACATGTCCATAGTGTTTTTTTGTCGTTGTAAGAGAATGTTTGCCGCAATATAATTACGGACGAAAATGGAAGAGGACTTGGCACTATAAACATTTTCATACAGATTGTAATGAGAGGCTGACTCCGCCCTTTTTATCTCTTGCCATCTAGCGGCAAAAAGCAGAACTAATTGTCGCTTTTGAATTGTATTTACCACTAGGTGGCGTTACACGTCTATGTAAATCGTATTTTAAATGACGTTAACTGTTTCGTTAGAAAGCTAATAGCCACAAAGCCCCGCCCACTTTGTGACGTCAGGGCCGATCACGGGGCCTAGTCATAGAGCCTTGTCCTCTTCCTTATTCGTTCGTGTTATCTCGTCATAATCCAAAGTGGTCACATTCGAAAGATTCCAAATTCGTCACTTTTCTAAACTCGTCAGAAAACACCGGCTAATTGCGAGTCGGACATATTTCAAAGTGGTCACATTTCAAAGTGGACATGTTTCAAAGTGGTCACATTCCAAAGTGGACATATTTCAAAGTGGTCACATTACAAAGTGAACGCTCGTCGTTGTGACAAAAGTCAAAAGCCAGACATAATTATGGTCAACAAAATCATATTCTTTGTATTTTGAATCTAATAAGTATACCCAAGTGGTTTCTGTCTATCCCGATGGAGAATAGGCGTGACAGATATGTAGGTATGTATGTTTGTAATATAAAGTAAAATTGGTATTTAGTAACATACTGATTTCCAAGCTTGAAATCTTTTAGATTTGACCAAACGAATATATTCGATCTGACGAGTGAGAAATCTGACGACTTTGGAAAATGACCAAATCAGAAAAATGACGAATCATGATCAAAGTCAAACTTTAAGAAATTGACATCATAGCAAACAAGTACAATGCTACAAGGATCTTTTGGCGCGCGGCGGAAATCGGAACTAACGATATCATCTTGTAAATTGACATAATTTTGAGTTATTTATTCACCACCCACGCACTCCTGACAATGTCACTTAAGCGCCAATAGATAGATCCTTGTAGCACTATACGGAGGTGAAGATAAAATGCTGATTTATACTACGAAATAAGTTGCACGAAACTATTTTCATGACATTAATTTCACCAACAGTTTCGCGTGCAAATTGACACATCACGTTTCACGACACTAAATTACTATCGTGCTCTGCTCATATTTTTTAATGAAACCAGTGTTACGCAATTAATTTTATCTTAACTTTCACATGTAAACGACGAAACTAGTGTCGCGAAAGCCAGACTGGGCATTGCAATATTAGTTTTGTTTAATGTTGAATGGGCGTTGGTGGCACAGTTAATTTCACGACACTGTTATACCTATTCGTGAAAGTAGTTCCACACGAGCTGCAACTACAATGCTACAAGGATCTATTGGCACTTGAGTGACATTGTCAAGAGGGCGTGGGTGGTGAATAAATAACTCAAAATAATTACAATTTACAAGATGATATCGTTAGTTCCGATTTTCGCCACGTGACAAAAGATCCTTGTAGCACTTTACTTTTGTAATAAATGACTTTAGTTTCGTGGTGTTTTGAATAAACGCATAAGTTGCGTCGCTCGCAGCTAATGCTAGCCTAAAATTGTGTATTGGATAAGGACATAGCTAACTCAAGGACATAGCCCGGCACCCACTCCGCACCACCTCAATGGGAATGACTAAAAAATTTTTTTTAGTCCATCACATAGATTATTTTAAAATATTCGACACGTATTTTTAATTTTTTCTCTTAAACTAAAAATGACAAAGATACACTGGGTTAAAGTTGCTCGTGACGTCACACCTTAGTACGATTTTTACGTAGGAGTGACGTCAATATCCACTCCGTAACTTTGATGTTCTGTATCTTTGTATTTATTTATGTATTTGATTAGGTAAAAAATGTGTTTCAAATATTTTTTAATAGCCTAAAAGACGGACTAATTATTTTTTGAATTTTCGAATGTAGTCATCATCCCCATTCGAGCGGTTAGTATATTTATATGGATATGCGCTCACTACATCAACTTCGTAGCGTCAAAAGCTCGCCTCGGGCGCAGTCGGTACACACGGTGACAACTGGGCGATCCCGAGTGGACCAATGAGGAAGGAATATAAGGAGTGGCCCCATTTTTTTTTTTTTTCCTTATTGTTTATTCAAAAAATATAAAAGTACTTACAGAATCGACAATCCACAACAGGCTTCGTCAAAATAAACCTAAGAAACAACAAAACATTTTTTTTCATATACAAATGAGTTTATGACAGTGCGCCAAGGTTAGCGCAAGTTTTCTCATAGTTTTCTTGGTAGATGTCCTGTCAAACGATAAGTAGTATCATACAAAAAGGTAGCCATTTTGCGCGAGACCAGGCACGCAGATCCAGACGGTATGGCACCTCCTTATATATTCTATACTCAAAGGAGTGGACCGCGCGCTGGGAGTGACAGCTGTCATTCTAATCAATATTCGGGGAGCAAACGACGTCCAATCGTTGACCGCGCGAGACCTCCCGTGGACCACCTGTGGACGACGAGTGGACGCCGCGACGAGGCGAAGTGGATGCCGAGTGGTTCAGATGAGCTATGATCTAAAAATTACTTAGACATTAGGGGCACGGTTTAGTGACTAAAGAAAAAAGTATGAAACGCAATAATTATTTATATTTAAATTCATTTCTATCACCTTAGACCGTGGCCCCAGTAGGCAAACTGTTAGCGGCCGACTAGTTTGCGGCGTATCGATTTAGTACGCCCTTCCATATATTTGAAATGGAGTGTCCACAGTCAGCTAGTTTTCGCTCACTGTACGCAGTTTGCAGCGTTACGCGCGCTGACTATCTCAGACAGCGGCCGACTCCCACCAAAACCGGTGATTTCATTGATTTGAGTTTGCAGCTAACTCTTTCATTTCGCCACAAATTTGCGGCTCACTCAGTCGGCCGCTAACAGTTTGCCTACTGGGGTCACGGCCTTATAGTTGTTAATTACAGTATTTATTTGCAAAATATTGAAATGTACGTTTAAAACCCGTCGGAAATGTCTACGCACCTTGCTGTAACACGCTTCCCCCGATTCCACCTATCCAGTACCGTGACGAGCACGTACGAGTTGCATAACGTCAGTAAGTATGCTTTTCCACCAGAGATATGTTATGCTACGTTGCTACGGATGCGTTTGAAATCCACCAATCATATTCATTGTAGCACATAGCGTAGCACCGGTGGAACGGATTCAGCTAAGCTATGTTTTTTGTATGGAAGGATGCGTGCTATAGATGTGTGCTATGGATGCGTGCTATGGATGCGTGCTATGGATGCGTGCTATGGATGCGTGCTATGGATGCGTGCTATGGATGCGTGCTATGGATGCGTGCTATGGATGCGTGCTATGGATGCGTGCCGCTTCCCTACTATCGATACATAGCATAGCTCGAGATGCGCATCTTCGTAGCGCATCTTCCTCGCACAGCTACATAGCTTAGCATTGGTGGAAAGGGTCACATAGTTTCGTAGCGCAGCTTCGTAGCTTAGCTACATAACACATCCCTGGTGGAAAGGCACCCTAAGCCAAATGCGTAGATATTTCCGAGGGGATAGTTTTTTGGGATGTATTCAATTGGGCTTTAAATTAAATGGAAATTACTAGAAAATACTAGAAAGTGATATTTACTTGAAAAGAGCATCCAAATTCCAACCTAATTGGTATAGTAAACATTTTCGGTATCACTTACACTCAACATCCCCTATTCGAGCTAGTATGGAGAAAAAAAAGTTGGCGGCCACTGATGAAACTAACGTCAATCGATAGAGAAAAATATAAAACGATAGTATTTTGGACAAATGTGGAAAGTGATATAATTTGGAGATACCTATAGAAGTTTGAAAATGAAAGAACTTTGAAAATTGTTACATGCGAACATTTTCGTTCATAAGTTTCATCAGTGGCCGCCAACTTTTTTTTCTCCATACTAGCTCGAATAGGGGATGTTGAGTGTAATTGATACCGAAAATTTTTACTATACCAATTAGGTTGGATGCTCTTTAACACATTGTGAAACCCGAGCCTTTATAATTTAATGCCCAATTAAATACTCAGTTAATGTAATTGTTAAACGAGAATAATGTGATATGTATTATAGTACTTAAAATCTTACATGATTAGAATGACACATGCCAATCCTCGTCGAATAGTGATGGGATGAAAATGTTAAATCGTGGTGTAAGCGAAATTTTGCTTGTAAAAAGGTCTTATTACTAGAAATATTTTAAAAATAACTAGTAATTACCAAATAGCCTAATTAAGTACGTAATTAATTCTCCATTTCGAGCTCGGTTAAATATTCGCAGGTACTAAAAAACCAAATAGTAGTGACACCGTGCATAATTTTTTTTAAATTCATGAATCTACTATAAAAGCTCCTAAAACCTACCAAAACTACTAAACGCAAAAAAATACTTATAATTACTATTTTCATAGACCTTATGATAATGAAAAAATATCGACTTAAATAACTCGATTGGTCACATACTTAATTTTTTTTCATGATGATATAACCTTCTTAGAACGCAAAAATATTTAATCTCATTTTATTGAATAAGTATTATGTGTGTTATTTAATATTAAGTTTTATGTATCTTTACGTTTTATGTCGAAAACATTAATTTTTTTGTATGTATAAATACATTTCATAATTTTAAAATGGTTTTAGTTGTAAAAATGATTATGACTTTTGCTGATGCAAATTACGACACTTAAGGGCCGCTAGTATAAAGTTACTTCGCTACTTTTAGTGACACCTGCCATTCTAATCATGTAAGATTTAAACAACTATAGAGTGTGATAGGGACCTTGTTTCAGCACTTTTATCAAATAACCGTTAATTGATTACGTGGTTCATGGTATTAAATAAATTTTAGGAACTGTCTCACGATCTGCAGATAACATTTATCTGACAGATATTTTATACCTGTCTCTGTCTAAAAGTCATGTTTTATGAAATAGGCATAGGTTTATCTGGCAGTCAAATGTCTGTAGATAGTGAAGCAGGTACTTACGAAGAAAACTTTTATATTTTTTTTGTTATTTGTGCCGAATGATAATTAATTTGGCTAAGTTCAAAGTTGTTTGTAAAAATATCTGTCAGTTCTTGTATAGTAAATCGTTTAATATCTTTAAACCGTTTAAAATATTCAAAATACTAGTCAAAATAAAAAAACACGAATTATTTTCCATTAAAACTCGATCACTGCACGTAGATGTAACATTTTAATAAACAAAAATGTAAAATAATTACGAAAAGTCCATCCGCCATTTTAAGAAAGCGCGGGAAGCATTTCAGCTGTCAAAAGTTTTGTTTTTCGTTGAAATATTTTTGGCCTGGTACCTACGACATTTAAGCCATGTCTTTATTTATTGATTAGTTATAGACAAAATGTATAAACTTACTTATTGTGTTGTGAAATATATCGGATAGCAGGTGATGTTGAGTTTTATTTCTTTAATAATCCTTTTTAACAAAAGCCTTATGATAGGTAAATTATATTTGTACGTGGTTTGTATCTATTTTTTAGTCCATCACATAAATTATTTCAAAATATTCGACACGTATTTTTTCTCTTAAACTAAAAATGACAAAGATACACTGGGTTAAAGTTGCTCGTGACGTCAAAACCCCCCACTCCGTAACTTTGATGCTCTGTATCTTTGTATTTATTTATGTATTTGATTTTCTAATAACCTAAAAGACGGACTAATTAGTTATTGAATTTTTGAATGTAGTCATCATCCCGGCATCCCCATTATACTTACATACATTTTCAGGAGGGCGTGGGTGGTGAATAAATAACCTCAAAATAATGACAATTTACAAGATGATATCGTTAGTTCCGCGATTTCCGCCGCGCGCCAAAAGATCCTTGTAGCACTGTACTCTTAAGTAAGTCTTGATTTTTCACGATAAAATGAGCAAAATAAGCGTTGTCTTATCCTATACCTACTTTCCACATAAATTTAATACATAGGGTGACTTTAAATTAGTGAACGATAGAAAAGGATATGCATGTACCTACTCGTGATAATCAACTACTTGTACTATGGAACCAAGGCCGAAATCATTCAAAAATTTTTGAACTCCCCATACAAAATGCACCAGCTGATAGTACGGGGGAACAATTTTTTTTTGTGATTTCGATCTTGGTTCCATAGTAAAAGTAGTTTGTTATCACGAGTACATGCATATCCTTTTCTATCGTTCACTAATTTAAAGTCACCCTATATGGGAGTACCTAGGTCTAGGTACCTACGTACGAAGGTCTGGCATAATAATTTATTGCCTTTATCAATATTAGTATATAAAAAAAATTAGCTACACTGCGATTTCTGTCAAGTTTTATGTCAAATAATGTCAAACATGCATTACTCTTCGCAAGAGTTAACAAGGAACTCAGTTTATATGAGCATGCATATTGTTTAAGTCTCAAGTTATTTAATGTCATGTATGTTTCTGTTTCTGTTTTAATAATTTCAACATAATTTTGGATATCAGATGATTTTTTTAGGAAAATCAATAAAAATGACTTTTAAATTATAACGCTTAGTTTTTATAAGAAATTCGTTGTTTAAAGGTAATAATGATTTGACCTCGGTTTATTTAATGTACCTAATTAATTACTTTACATTTCGGCAGTGTTCTTTCCTAGGAATATAGAGGGAAAACTATATCAGAAGCATTTGTAAAAATGGGACCAATTTCGCCCATAGTAAGTATAATTATATAATAATTATATTTTATTGACGACTAATAAGGCGACTAATGAATGTGTATGAAGTGAAAGAAGTGTGTTTGTATCGTAGCAAGTGGAGGGAAGTCTCTGTCTACCTCGATGGGGGAGATTTTGGAATTTGCTTATATACTCAGCGCGGGAAAAACTTCGATACCGCGTTTCAGGTTTTGTATGCGAATCTACTTTGGTAACGAGAATGTTTGTATCGTAGCAAGTGGAGTGAAGTCTCTGTCTACCTCGATGGGGGAGATTTTGGAATTTGCTTATATACTCAGCGCGGGAAAAACTTCGATACCGCGTTTCAGGTTTTGTATGCGAATCTACTTTGGTAACGAGAATGTTTGTATCGTAGCAAGTGGAGGAGTCTGTCTACCTCGTTGGGAGAGAGGTGTGACGGATATGTATGTATGTTCCCCATTTCCTTTCCTTATTCCTTATCAGCTCCTTTAACGTCCCAACTACAGACACACGAGCCTACTCTCATGCGAGAGTGATTAGGCTGTAATCCACTACGCTGGACCAATGTTGGCGGATTTCACATACACCTTCGAATTTCTTCTCTAGTGTATGCAGGGTTCTACATGTTTTCCTTCACCGTTAGCGAGTGGTAATCGAATATTCAATCCGTACATGAGAAGTCTCAGAGGTACAGGTTAGATCGAAACCGCGTCTTCAAGATTGGAGGCGGGCGTGCTACCAACTAGGATATCGATAATTTTTTATACATACTTACCATACCTACCTACATAAATTATATCCGTCACGCCTGTCTCCCATTGGGGTAGGCAGAGACCACTTCCCTCCACTTGCTACAATCCAAACACATCTCTTTCCCTTCATCCCCATTCATCAGTCGCCTCATACAAGCCCGTCGGTGTAGGGTACTTTTGACTTTGCCTTTCTTGAACAAGTCCCCGATTTGATCGAGGTACCTATACCTACCTACGTTCAGTCGTTCATGTTTTTATTTACTTTTGATATGCTGCAGGATAAATTGCCAGTGACATTCCGGATTCCTTCAGGGTTGTCTCCTGAGAGAACTATCTTCATGGAGGGGTTCCTCAACGTTGATGCTGATTGGTAAGAAAAAGCATCCAACCTAATTGGTATAGTAAAATTGACGGTATCAATTACACTCAACATACCCTATTCGAGCTAGTATGAAGAAAAAAAATTGGCAGCCACTGATGAAACTAACGTCAATCGATACAGAAAAATATTATAAAACGATAGTATTTTGGACAAATGTCGAAAGTGATACTTTCGGAGATATAGAACTTTGAAAATGTTCGCATGTAACAATTTTCAAAGGTCTTTCATGTAGCAGGCTCCATACAAACATGTTCGATGCCATTTTGTATGCGACTGCGATAATGTGAAAAAATGTTTAAGGAAGGCAATGATTCACTAAATAAGATAGTTAGTACTTAATAAATACAATTTATACAAAATAACGTTTGAATAAGTACAAAATATGTAACTGTCAAACATATTATGTTATTTCTGTTGAGTAGATTGGTAGAAATCTCTAAACTAACACTAACCATAAAATTAGTCAGTTCATCAGCTAAAATGCATTTTTGGCGGGTTACTAGATAAAATAATTTACGAAAAAGTTTTTATTGTAAGTTTTTACTTTTAATTTCCAAAAAGATTGGCATTACATTCTATTTTTTCAACGAAACGAATTTGCCCTCATAAGTACCGCTACTCAGCACTAGATGTCGCTTTACAGTTTTTTCCCAAAAGGAGTTTTCATTTCATTTATTTTTAAGGAACGAAACGAATGTACCTTTATTTAGTATCGCTACTCGACATTAGATGTCGCTGATATCAAAAGTATTAAAATCTTTTTGTCTTTTGGTTTCTTGTACTGCTACTCAAGATGGCGCTAAAATATGAAACCATTCATAAATCATTATAAGAACTTTTTATTTTTATTTTTAAAGGAGGTTTTTATCCTTTTGAACTTGTAAACTAAAATTAAGTATTTCTTTGGTTACCCTAGGTTCGAAATAAGTTTGCAATGCGGCCCAAGTTTGGATAATGAAGACGATATAGCGTTTCGTCTCAGACTAGAGTGCTTTGAACAATATTGTACGTTTAAAACAGATAGTTTAATTGGAGGGAAGTGGAAATACGATTGTCTGTATCCTAAAGATCTTGAGAGACGAAAGGTGAGTAAATTCAAATTAAATAAAAACAAAAATATAACAAAAAGATGGAGAGACGATCTCTTGGATGCATTTTCACGGGAATGGCGGGACATTACCGGAGACCGTGTTAAATGGAAAGTCGCGGGGGAGGCCTTTGCCCAGCAGTGGGATCTTAATGGCTAATAAAAAAAAAACAAAAGTAAAAGCAAATTAACTGACTGAAGCTACGCTGAATGAGAACAATGTCGATGATAATAAGACAATCAAAAATGCTTTGCGTGCGCTGCGCTCCGTCAAGTGTGCGCCGGCTCTAAAGCTAAGCGTCCACTGTATCGGAATTGGAGCAGATATTTTATACCTGTCTCTGTCTAAAATGTCATGTTTTATGAAATAGACATAGGTTTATCTGTCAGTTAATTTTTATCTGCAGATAAGTGTTGAAACGGGCGCTAAAACTAGATACTAAACTTATAGTGTAATTACCAATTGTATGATAAAACCGCGTCTTTATAAGTATTTTTATCTGGGGCCGTATTCTTCTAATTACCAAATGAAAAATGGTGTCTCTCTAGAATGTGAATTGTATGAATTGACACATTTTGGTATTCTCTTAACAGATAAGTTGACAGTGGACAGCGATCGGCCGTACATTTTATTACTTTACGCTATAATCGGTATTCTACTCCGCAATGTCACATGAGTGGCAGTTCCAAACGGTATTCTCTTCGCTATTTGACAGTAGACAAAACCCTCTAGAGACTACTAATCGACTATTAATCGACTATTAATCGTGGCACTTAAGAGAATACCAAAATTTGTGACATATTGCTGTCGAATGTTTATCTGTTGGCTATAGTTTGGTCGCTTAACTTAATTTAGCGGAATTGCTACCCTGACTGCGCCAGAAGGAGGGTTATGTTTTTCGAGAGTATGTATGTATAATTCTTTGACACGCCCTACAGTCTAAACGGCTTGATGGATTTTAGCTTGAGAGGTGTCGTTAGATTCGTATTTACAGTAAGAGTTACACTGGGTGCATAAAAATTTAAAAAATGTATTTTTTCTTAACTTAGCAATTATATTTTTGTACGAATCTCTTTTATTTGGAATTAGATGCCTATATACCTAAGTATTTAATATAATTTAGGTCAATTAAACACAAATTATTATAATAATTGTATTTTTTTAACGCAGTCGGGTTTTCCCAGATACCTACTAAAGTTAGGTTATTTTTCAGAAATCATACGGAAATGAGGACGCGAAATCGAAAATACAATTAGTTGAGAAGGAAATTAAAAGTATAGAATCAAGTAATGACATTGTTATAAGAGCTAATATGACTATTGAGCTACCTGGCACGTCGGGGAATAAACCAGAAGTACATATGTTGGACTGCAAAGGAGAAATGATTAAAGCAGATACAGGTTAAGATCGATATATATAATTATTTGTTGCAAAAAAGGTACATCATCTGTTACATATATACATATCTGTCACGCCTCTCTTTCATTTTATTTTTAATTTTATTTTATTTATTATGGCACAACCACAGTTTACAGACTTATTCATACACATCATAGGTATAAATTAAAATATTATACAGGGTGTAACAGAAAGGGGGTATAATGCCGAAACACAGCGATAGTCCTCATGAAACTGAACAACTTTCCCCAAGGAACATGTGTCGTAACTCGAAACAAAAAATTCGTCTCCCCATACAAAATGTCCGATCAGCTGATCGAGTAAGTATGGGCGATACAAATTTTTTTTTCGAGTTATGGCCCATGTTCCTTGGGGAAAGTTGTTCAGTTTCATGAGGACTATAGCTGTGTTTCGGCTTTATACCCCCTTTCTGTTACACCCTGTAGATTTGAGGCTGTAGACCGATGCCGTTACGCACAACATTCGGTAGAAATTGCTACATCATCGAGGTAGACAGAGACTTCCCTCCACTTGCTACGGTACAAAAGCACCTCTTTCACTTCATACACATTCATCAGTCGCCTCATACATACACGTCGGTTTAGGGTACCGATATTAAACTAGAAGCTGCCCGCGTCTTCGTACGAATTTATCGTACCTATATAAAAATAAAATAAAATATTGTAGCCAATATTGCCAAGTTTCAGCAAAATCTATCCAGTGGTTTTTGCGTGAAAGAGTAACAAACATCCTACCCCTTATTACAAAACGAGGTTTAAAGATAGTCCGACGTTAGTTCGTTTAGTTTGACGTTTTGTCCATAGCCGAAACGTCAAAAGAAACGAACTAACGTCGGACTATCTTTAAACTTCGTTTTGTAATAAGGGGGTATGACATCCATCCATCGGCACAAACATTGATATTTATAATATTAGCAGGATTAATCATGAAATTCTCGCAAATTTCCTTCAGCACCAACAAATATTCTCGACACAAAAACATCTATAGGAAGCGAACAGTTCATTAAAACAACAACATTTAATGAGCCAAAAGCAGCAGAAGAACAGCAAAAGATGGAAGATAATGAAACCGACGAGCTAGACAAGGAGAGAAGACAGTCACTTATGAAGAAGAGAATCAGTTTTCAAAATGATGATGCTATTAAAACAGCTGCTACATCTAGTGAAGAAAATTTTACAACGGATGAACCTAAAATATATGAAAATAATAATAATAATCAAAACAATAATGGAAATAATAATTATAATAATGATGTTGGAGAAAATGCAAAACCAGAGACAAACGATAGACGGTAAGTCACAACAAAAGGTCTATCTACAAAGATCCAGGCCCTGCCCGGGACGTCTCAGGGAAAAATATCATTCCATACATTTTCTATAGATTTGTTCACACACGTTGTCATGACGACGACGTTCTGTTTTCCCTCCTGACGGTTGACTGTCGACTGACTTGTCGGTGCAGTCTACGCCACTCTGCTCTGTTTTCTGCCGTCCTTTTGAGCACATGATACGACACAACTTCTATTCCCTCATTTATTTGATCTATGTAAGTCCTCAGTCTTCCTCTCTTCCGTTTTCTTTCTACTTCTGTAAGCTGTTTTTTTTTCAAAAATAGGCAAAATTCATTACACTTTTTCGATATAACTTTTTTGATGTAAAACTATTGCCGGTTCACTACCTGTATAGCCGAGAGGAAAACGGCAAGAAACCTTCGGCACAGGGCCCTACGTTATGTACAATATATTTTTTATTTAAGTCCTTCCTCGTCTCTCTTCTGTTTTCCCCTCACAATACACCCCAAACCTTTCCTAATTTCAGTCCAAGCAAGTCAAGCATGAAGTCAATATTAACGGAATCAAGAACACAATCACCTAGATCATCAATAGCATCAGGTTATAGAAGATCCTCATTCGCGAGCGACGCGGAACGAGCTCAAGTCGTATCTAGTGTTGTAACACGTCTGTCGCATGCCAGCAGCATAGAAGAAGCGATAAAAACTGATACGCAAATTAGAAAAGATTTGGATATGATATCTGGAGATTTAGATATAGAAAACTCAAAGATTCATGATGGTTTAGGCGGTCGCGACACAAAGAAGAAGTATCTAACACTGAAGCAAATAATTAGGAGTGAAACGTCGTTCGCGTCGTTGAATTCTTTTAGAAGGTTGTCATTGAAGTAAGTAAGCTGGCTGCCAAGTCTGCTAATTTTAAAAATAGGTAGTTTAAAAAACAAAAACACGCTTTAGCTCGCATTAAACATGCTCCATCATCAGATCAGGGGGCTTAGCACGGCATGCCGCGATAATTATCTCACGTCATGCTGTCCTTATCACATTTAAAACTATAGACAGAGACGTAAGCGTGACAAACGCATGTCAACGTCTTGTCACGGAGTACATGCTAAGCTAGCAGTTCGAAAGTACCATATTATTGTATTGTCATCAGAACTCAGAGCGTGTGCAAAATTTCATCCTATTCGAAGACCGGGAAGTCAAATTAAGATTCCAAGATTTGTTTACATACATAGTTAGTTACAAGTGATGCTAATATAAAGCGTGTAAAATAGCCTCAGTTGTGTGTCGGCAGAGTGTCTGTTGAGAATCCCAGTACAGGACTTGACAGTTTACTGTCAAATATGCCGTGTCTGTTGAGTGACCAATACAGGATACTTAACAGATCTGTTTTTGCTTACTATGAATTTGTCAAAGTATTTAAAAAAATTTGCAATTTTAATTCTTTGCCATTTTTGCAATTTCAACAGTTTTGTCAACAGATGACTGGACGTTATGTGTTGCTCGTAGCGTCAGACGCATGCGATCCGGTTTCTGCATACATCAACTCAGGCGCACGTTGTTTTGTGCGTTACGCGCAGCCGTCGATTTTGTATGTAGAAATTCAAATTCAATAAAGATTTATTCCTAGATAACCCAAAATTACACTTGAATGCGTCAGATGTATAAAACAAAAAATATAACAAATTAAAAAAAGTAAAAGCAAATTAACTGACTGAAGCTACGCTGACTTCGGAAGGCAGATTCCCCAGAGAAGAAGCCAGCAAGAAACTCTAGAGGAAAAGAAAATTTATTTAATCTTGTAGGACGAGTTTGACATCACATAAATCTAGCAAGAAACTCTGTGGGGTTGCTCTTTTTTTTTGTGTCTAACGCTACGAGCAACGCATAAAACAACAGCGCGCAACAGACATAGATTCAAAGCATAGATCATTTCAGATACTCATACGCAACAGATCCAGACAGCAAATTAAAATGGGCAAATCGATTGGCCAAAGCAATCGCGATATTAGAAGACTATTTACGTAAATCTAGACAGCATGCGGGAACGCAAACTATGGATGACAGTACACATTGCGTCAATGATGGATACACGGATGATTTTGATATACTAGAACTGCAGAAAGGTCAAGAGTTTAAAATCGCTTTGGAGTGCCTCGAAAATGGATATTTGGTAAGAATTTTGTGTTTTAATCCTACTACTTAAGCACTATCTTTCCTTATCATAGAGAATACAATATATTATTTATATAAATTATAATATTTATGTATGTGTATTTATCGAATATATATGTGTAGGTTTATACTTATATATTTATTGTTTATTGTAGGTTAAGTGACTATCCTGCCTTTATGCTATCACTTCTCTCTTTGTGGGGTCTGCAGGAAGAAATTTCTTTTACATTATAATAGTATAACTTCTCTTTTTTTTCTGCCTCTATGTACTATCATCTTACAATAAACTGTTAAATAAATAAATAGTATTATAAATGTCAATGTTTGTGCCGATGGATGGATGGATGTTTGTTACATCATCACGTAAAAACCATTGAACAGACTTTGATGAAACTTCGCAATATTGTCGCTTGCACATCAGAATAACACATAGGCTGTATTATTTAATGATATCATGATTATTTTCCAAGATATGACGATAAATTCGTACGAAGTCGCGAGCAGCCTCTAGCACATACATACATAATAATATGTGTCTCGCCTCTTCCCCATCGAGGTAGACAGAGACCTCCCTCCACTTGCTACGATACAAACATTCTCGTTACAAAAGTAGATTCGCATACAAAACCTGAAACGCGGTATCGAAGTTTTTCCCGCGCTGAGTATACTATAAGCAAATTCCAAAATCTTCCCCATCGAGGTAGACAGAGACTTCCCTCCACTTGCTACGATACAAACATTCTCGTTACCAAAGTAGATTCGCATACAAAACCTGAAACGCGGTATCGAAGTTTTTCCCGCGCTGAGTATATAAGCAAATTCCAAAATCTTCCCCATCGAGGTAGACAGAGACTTCCCTCCACTTGCTACGATACAAACACACCTCTTTCGCTTCATCTACATTCATCAGTCGCCTCATACAAGCACGTCGGTTTAGGGTACTCTTGACTTGGCCTTCAGTTCTTCTTGAATTCTTAATCAAGAAAATGAAAAAGAAAATTCATTTAATCCTGTAGGTTTTGACAAAACTTAAGACGGGTAATTTTTTAAAGTTAACGCTAGATTCGCAGGGTGCAGTTTTCCCCAGAGAAGAACCTAGCAAGAAACTCTGTAGGGTTGCTCTTTTCAATTTAAGTTTTATTTTATTTTATTTTATTTATTCGGGAAAACAAACAGTTATACAATGTAGTGTGTATAGTAAAGTAGTAAAATAAGAGTTTTACATATTCTTAGGCATAAACACAGAAACATACATTAAAATTTACATTTCAATAGAGCTTATCAATAAATAAATAATCAAAATTTGACCCTGCAATATCCAGAACAAGGTATACCTAGGTAAGTAAATAGGAGGATGAAGAACTTTAGGCCAGTTTCCAGTATCCTCAACCCCCTTTTTCTCCCCCCCAGCTGGCTCTGAACGAGGAGCTGTTCTGCGCGTACCCCCACCACATCAGCTACGACCGGGTGACGTACTTGGTCATCGATGGTCACATCAGGCTTGAGGAGTTGGAAGTCGAAGGTGGAACTGGAAGGGATAAGACTCTGGTCATGGATTTGTATGATGCTGTTGTGTGGTCGGTGAGAATCCTAATAATAATATTAGGTATAAATGTCAATGTTTGTGACGATGGATGGATGGATGTTTGTTACGTTTGTTACTTCATCACGTAAAAACCACTGAACAGATTTTAATGAAATTTTACAATAACTTAGCTTGGACATCAGAATAACACATAGGCTATATTATTTTAAAATATCATGATTTTTTTCCAAGATATGACGATAAATGCGTACGAACTCGCGGGCAGCATTTAGTGTTTTATAATACAACTAGCTGTCCCGGCGAACTTTGTCCCGCCTTAGAATGAACTTTATTGTGTAGGAATAAAGTTCAAATTGACTCTACATTTTAGTAAGAAAACATTTGTATGGGAAAAAGAAAAGGTCTGTTTTAGGGCTTTCCCGGCAATTATTCGAATTTTTCTCACCGTAAGAACCATCCTTGGACTTCAATGAACATTTTAAAAAAAGAATTAGCGAAATCGGTCCAGCCGTTCAGGCGTGATGCCGTGACAACGGAAAACGGGTTTCATTTTTATATATATAGATACAATACAAAATATATAGGCAAAGAAATAATAACAAGCGGTCTTATAGCTATGCAGCCATATCTTAGACTAAAAACCGACCAAGTACGAGTCGGACTCGCGCGCTAAGGGTCCCGTACCAAAAAAGGGGAAAAAATCACGTTTGTTGAATGGGAACCCCCTTAATTATTATTATTATTCGGTTTTTAGTATTTTATGTTATAGCTGCAACGGTAATACATCATTTGTGAAAATTTCAACGCTCTAGCTATAACGGTTCATGAGATACAATCTGGTGACAGACTGACAGCCGAGCCTCAGTAATAGGGTTTTCACCGTTTTCACCTTTTGGGTACGGAACCCTAAAGACTATAGTGATGTAATAGACGTGAAGGAAAACATCGTGATGAAACCTGCATACACCAGAGAAGAAATTTAAAGGTGTATGTGAAATCCGCCAACCCGCACTTGGCCAGCGTGGTGGATTACGGCCTAATCACTCTCTGTATGAGAGTAGGCTCGTGCCCCTCGGTGGGGACATATATGGGCTGATAAAGAAGAAGAAGAACACGTCACAATTTAAAATAACTTTTCGTCTATCTCCAGGAAGACGTGATAGTCCTGACGGATGAGAACTTCTCTGAGCTGGTGCTGAACAGCCTTGAGATGTGGATGGTGAACGCTTACACCGGATGGTGTCCAGCTTGCAACGCCATGCAGTGGCAGTGGGAGAAGGCGGCCTTTCTGCTGAGGGGGAAGGTAAGGAGTCACAGTTTTCAGGTTGACGTGTATAAGACATAAGAATACACAGAATAAGGGTCAAATGGCATCGAGTATAGTAAAATTTTCGGTATCAATTACACTCAACATCCCCTATTCGAGCTAGTATGGAGAAAAAAAAGTTGTTCTCAAAGTTCTATACCTCCGAAAATATATCACTTTCGACATTTGTCCAAAATACTATCGTTTTATAATATTTTTCTCTATCGATTGACGTAAGTTTCATCAGTGGCCGCTAACTTTTTTTCTCCATACTAGCTCGAATAGGGGATGTTGAGTGTAATTTGATACGAAATTTTTACTATACCAATTAGGTTGGATGCTCTTTGTCTTTGCTGTTCCTGTTTATTAAGGATACTGGAGCATCTAATCCTCAAAATGTTTAAGCAGGCCAAAACTACATTGGGCACAGATTAAACAGATTTAAATTAGATTCAGAAATTAGGTTCCAGTGTCTTTAACTTTCGGGAACAGAAGAGAAATTTCTTTTGATTTCGGTGTCTGTATAACCAATGAAGGAAAAGTAGAATGAGAGAGAGGAAGATCACAGAGGACTTACATCATCGTCTCAACCTTTAGCTGCCCACTGCTGAGCATAAGCCCCTCCAATTCTCCAGCGTGACCGTTTCGTTGCCACCTGCATCCAACGAGACCCCTTATCTTCCACTAGACCGTCAGTCCATCTGGCAAGTGGCCATCCCACGCTGCGCTCGGTAGTGCATGGTCTCCACTCTACAACTTTTCTGCCTCATCGGCCATCTCGAGGCTTAGCATACGTGCCGCGACAATTATTTCACGTCATGCTGTCCTTATCACATTTAAAACTATGGACAGAGACGTAAGCGTGACAAACCCATGACAACGTCTTGTCACGGAGTGTATGCTAAGCTAGTAGATCTTCGCGCTATGCTTTTTTCCCATTTTGGTAGACTGTGACTACTTAGATACTTGCTACGATACAAACACACTTCTTTCGCTCCATCCACATTCATCAGTCTCCTCATACATGCAAGTCGGTTTAGGGTACTCTTGACTTGGCCTTTCTTTAACAAGTCCCGATTTTAAATTAAAGTTTTACATCAAAAATATTTGAAATTTCAGGTGAAAGTAGGAGCGAGCGACTGCGATAGGAACGAAGAATTGGTTGATAAGTTACATATAAAATACTGCCCGACGATATATTACTTCACAGAGGGAAAGAAGACATTCCGTTCTGCTCGGATCTACGACGGCATTCGACTCGCTACGTGTTTTATACAGTTCGCTAATATTATATTAGATGGGCATGTTGGATTGGTTTGTAGAAATATTAAATGTACTAATATTAAATTTCGTTATCCCATTCGAAAATCAAGGCATGTTGGGAGCTCGCTCCCACTATAGAAGAGCGAGAAGATTTTACTTCACGCAACACCCACTAGTTGCGTTCTTAAGTGCAAGCAGCGACACTAGCGCCGCCTACAGAACGAGACGTGCGAGCGAGAAACCGATCGACCAATTTGGTCTCAAGTGGTTTCTAGAGTCCATTCCACGAAAGAAGTCCCCTAGCCGCGGCGCTGTATAACATCTCAAAATTGATAATGTTGCCATTTATGAGTACAAATTTACCTAAATTATGTATATTTCATTTGTAATTTATCAAATAATACTATTTCCTGCCTACTTCGAGTGGTCATCCCTTAAGTAAGTTGGTATACATTTTGATAAAAAATATCTATTTGCCTATAAAGTATATTTTTATTAAGAAAAGTAAGAGGTTTTCTACCTACTATCAGGGAAAAGACCAGAAAACAGGGAAAATGAACCTGTCAAATTTAGTTCCAAAAATATCCGGGGGACTTCTTTCGTGAAACGCACTCTACCTACCCAGACGGGAGAGTATTCCAAGTAAATAGGTTGCATCTAAAATACAGTATACTCCGGCATATGTAACATTTCTAGGCAGTGAGTCTTTTTTTTTTGGGCCCAGAAGTCTTAGGGCCGACGCATACCTCACGGAGCGCAGCGCAGAGCATTTTTGATTGTCATATTATTATCAACATTGTTCTCATTAGAATAATATTCAAAATCAGTTGACACAACATTCGCTTGTAGTCGCTTCGATGCTCCGATGCTCATTTGTGTCAACTGATTTTGAATATTATTCTAAGGCCGACTTGCGTACCGGAGGGTTAGCTCAATAAACTCGGAGTTAGCTGCTAACACAGGGTTAATAAATCAAGATAAATCAATACAAATTATGTATTTAACCCTGTGTTAGCAGTTAACTCCGGGTTTATTTGGCTGCGCAAGTTTGCCTAATGAGATAATTGTCGATAATAATATGACAATCAAAAATGCATTGTCTTTTTAAGACCCGAGAGATGACACCAGTGAAACCTTTGCCAACGACACTCCTGAAGAAAAGGTCTCCCAAGATCCATCCGAGGAAGTACAGAGAAGTCAACATGGAGATGGATAAAGTCAATGAAGATACGAAGGCTCTTATTCACACAGGTTGTACTAGGTGTAACAGAAAGGGGGTATAATGCCGAAACACAGCAATAGTCCTCATGAACATGAACAACTTTCCCCAAGGAACATGGGTCGTAATTTGAAAAAAAAATCGACTCCCCATACAAAATGTCCGATCAGCTGATTGAGTAAGTATGGGCAATTCAAATTTTTTTTTCGAATCACGATCCATGTTCCTTGGGCAAAGTTGTTCAGTTTCATGAGGACTATAGCTGTGTTTCGGCTTTATACCCCCTTTCTGTTACACCCTGTATATCAGAATAACACATAGGCAATTACATTTTAAGATATATATTTTTTTTTCAAGATAAATAGTCCTGTTTTATTTTGAGTTTCATTTTTTTTTGTTTTTGTTCGTGTTTTTTTTTTTAATTGAAAATAAATACTTACTTACTCACATACTTACATACCTACTCGCCAGGAGAGTGCGGCGAATCGTCTCAGAGGCACGTCGCGTGTGGTTCCGCATATTTGGAGCTGGACCAGTCTACATCCACGCCAATTAGCGAAGATTTTAAGAAACCTAGTCGTTAGTATATAAGCCGTCACACCTGACAGAGCGCAGCGCAGAGCGTGTTTGATTGTCATATTATTATCGACATTGTTGTCATTAGAATAATATTCAAAATCAGTTGACACAACAAATGAGCATCGCAATTAAGCGACTACAGTGCTACAAGGATCTTTTGGCCCGTGGCGGAAAACGGAACTAACGATATCATCTTGTAAATTGTCATTATTTTGAGTTATTTATTCACCACCCACGCCCTCCTGACAATGTCACTCAAGGGCCAATAGATCCTTGTAGCAGTGTACACGCGAATGTTGTGTCAACTGATTTTGAATATTATTCTAATGAGAACAATGTCGATAATAATATGACAATCAAAAATGCTCTGCGCTGCGCTCCGTTAGGCTCCGCCGATCCTTATAATCACTTTACATAAACATTTATAAATTACTGCTGGCAGACGTTGTCCTACATTAAGAAATGTTTGTTCCGATTTTCCAAAATTCCTCTCCATTCTGACCTTCTCTGAGCTCGTACAAACATAACGGTGGAAGAATTAATCAGTTCGGTTCAGCCGTTCTTGAATTTTAGTCGGACTAACAAACAGCAATTTATTTTTTAGGTTTCCCTACCCAAAGGGTGAAAACGGGACCCTATTACTGAGACTTGGCTATCCGGCCCGTCTGTCTCCAGGCTGTATCTCTAGAACCGTTATAGCTAGAGCGTTGAAATTTTCACAGATGATGTATTACCGTTGCCGCTATAACAACAAATACTAAAAATAGAATAATAATAATAATTAAGAGAGGCTCCCATACAACAAACATTTTTTTTGCCTTTTTTCGCTTGATATAAATACTGAATGGTACGGAACCCTTCCTGCGCGAGTCCGACGCGCACTTGGCCGGTTCTTATTTAATTTTATATGTAGATAGAAATACTATATGTATTTATATAGATTATTTTTTTTATTAGGAACACAGAGGTGCCAAATACTTTGAGAACAGAATCAAGAAATATTTACTTTCAATACACCAAGTAATTACAATATTTAATTAATTTTATAGCAAATTGTGACGTGATTGTGTCTTGTTTTAAAGTTTTAGTAAAATTTGATTATTAAATTAGAAGTTTTACTGAATTTTTTAAATTATAAATAATAAATAAATATTGGAGGACATTTCACACACGGTCACCTGACCCCAAACTAGGCAAATCCTGTACTATGGGTATCAGATATACATACATAGATAAATATATAACACCAAGACACGGAACAAACATTTATGCTCATCACACAAATGTTTGTTAACCGGCGGGGATCGAACCCGCGACCCGTGCGTATGAGGCAGACTCACTACCGACTACGCTAACTGACCTGTCGTCAACATCATCATATGTGTTATAAGGGAACGGTGTGGGATGAAAGAGGATGTAGTGACAAGAATTGAGAAAGGGATGCTTAGATGGTTTGGGCACGTAGAAAGAATGAGCGAGAGGAGATTAACAAAAGAGATATACAAGGCAAGAGTGGATGGAAATGCTGGGAGGAGAAGGCCGAGACGAACTACCTCGATCAAATCGGGGGCTTACTCAAGAAAGGCCAAATCAAGAGTACCTTAAAACCGTCGGGCATGTATGAGGCGACTGATGAGTGTGGATGAAGCGAAAAAGGTGTATTTGTATCGTAGCAAGTGGAGGGAAGTGGTCTTTGCCTATCCCAATGGGAGAGAGGCGTGACAGATATGTTTTTGTTATGTTTTTTTAAACTTTTTCAATCATCATCTCAATCTATAGCTGCCCACTGCTGAGCATAGACCTCTCTAATTTCTCTTCAATGTGAAGACCGGTTCAATGTGAAGGCAGCAGATGTTGGGGCTGGTTGATATATGAAAGCCTTCTTAAGTAGTAGAACGAAGGAACTGGGTTTATTCACTTTAAATTAGTTTTTTAAACACAATAATTAGCACACGTAAATCGTTTGGAGCAGGAAGAGAAAAGAGTGTTGCCACATAAAAAATACAAAATTAGCTACTTTCTGTTGGTGTTGCCAACATAATGCTGATTCTGAAATCAGGGGAAAGAATTTGGGAATTAGACTCTTTTCTTTGTAGAAGAAGTAGTTATTCTTCTATTAAAAGAAGTCCATTTTTTTTTTGTTATCTTACTAATATTATAAATGTCAATGTTTGTGCCGATGGATGGGTGTTTGTTACTCTTTCACGAAAGAACTACAGAATAAATGTTGGTGTGGCAATAAAGCTTACATATCAGAATAAGACATTGGCTATATTATTTTGAGATATCACGATTTTTTCCAAGAGTAGGACGTTGCGGGCAGCTTCAGTTTAGTTCTCCATATTTTGTTCTCCCATTCAGGATAGGCAAGGATCAAATACCATACAGCCTATTGAAAAAGGAGGCTTTAATTCAGCAGTGTAGTCATAGAGATTTCCAAAAAAGAGATTCTATTTCTATTTTTTTTTACAAACTGTGGCGATTATGACAGTCGTCATTCTAACGTCAAAAAATTTCGTCAACAATTCTTTGTAAGAATCCGCCAAAATTATTAGTTAAAAATGCCTTTAATTAGTAACAGGAGGCCGCCGTAATTGTTGTCACACTATTTATGGACCCTATTGTACAACCGGTGAGGAGATTCCTTCATTCTGTTAATCATATGAGGTTTGAAGCCCAGAATACTACGTTCCATCGCTCGTTGGCAAACCTTGAGTTTGGACTTCTGATTCTCCGTTAACTTTGTTGTTGAGTGGCCAAATACCAACAACTTTGTTGTTCCCCCATACTATCAGCTGATGCATTTTGTATGGGGAGTTCAAAATTTTTTGATTGATTTCGATTTTGGTCCCATAGTAAAAGTTAATTTTTATCACGAGTACATGCATATACTTTTCTATCGTTCACTAATTCAAAATCACCCTATATGCACAATGCCCGAATAGGTATCTATTTTGAGTGTTAGACCTAGAACACAGTGAAACGCAACTGCAACGCTTTTCTAATCAACTAAATAATTCAACGGTTTTCTAAAGGAGTCTATAGCAGAAACTTCAATGCAACTCAAAAGTAACTAGCAGTTTTCATCGTGTTTCATCGTTTTTCATCGGGTTTCATCGTGTGTTCTGGGCCTTAATAATAACTTTGCTAACATTGGCAATTGACAGGGTCCTCTTCCTATATCCGTGTCAATTCCTGGAGGAATGGAACCTAAACGATGTTTGATTATCGACGGATACGTGCCTAAAGACGCTGAAAGGTAATTAAATTACAAAAAATAATTAATAAGTAGGTACAGTAAGTCAATAAGTAGTAAATGACACTCACACTCTCCACATTTTCAAACGGAAAGTTAAAGAGCACTATCTTTCCTTATCATAGAGAAAAAGGCCGTTTCCTTGTGCAACCCCATAGAAATGATGCATATCTGCATAATTTTCTCAAGTTGTAACTCATCTCTTAGAGGTCCTCCAAAACCCCCAAATGTGTCAATCTTGGCCCCTTTTTTGTACTTTTTGGTAAGATAACACTGCCTTTAAACCGACTGAGGCTTGGGTGATCATAAAATACGAAAGAAAAAAAAAATTTACTCAAACGTCCAATTCTGAAATTTTTCCACTTTGCTGTCTTCAAAGGCTGATTCTAGCAAAAGTACCCCATTAAGTACCAATTTTTTTCGATGATTATGAAAGCTGAGAAGTTGGTGCATTTTTTAAGCTAGTTTAAAATCCATAAAGTCATCATTTTAACCTTTTAATTTAAGTTTGAAGATTTCGATGATTTTCCAGTCAATACAATTTTTCCTCTTCCGACCTACATTTCCCCAACTTTTATTAAAGTTACGAAGCTGAATATTTTATACATAAAAGTACGGGTCATGAAGCATCTGATGCAAAAATAAAATTATGAAAAAGGCTTATACTTTTTTTCGACGAACCTTTTTAGGGTGATTGGTTGAAAAATCTCAAAAATCAGAAATCACGTCATAACTCGGAAACCGTAAAAAATCGCGGAACATACATGGGGGTGATTCGGATACCCCACGACGCGAGAAATCCAAATTTTTCTTTTGGACGCCAATCGACGAGCCACCCTGTATATTTATATAAATTATAATATTTATGTATGTGTATTTATAGAATATATATGTGTAGGTTTATACTTATATATTTATTGTTTATTGTAGGTTAAGTGACTATCCTACCTTCTTGCTATCACTTCTCTCTCTGTGGGGTCTGCAGGAAGAAATTTCGCTGTACCTTTTGTATAACTTCTCTTTTTTTTCTGTCTCTATGTACTATCATCTTACAATAAACTGTTAAATAAATACATAAGTAAGTAATAAGTACAGTCGCGGGAAGCCGATGGATGCAGCGCAATGGTAGCTCTATTGAAATGCACTCTTGCGAATCTAGCATAACTTTAAAAAATGACCCGTCCTAAGTGTTGTCAAACCTAACCTACAGGATTAAATGAATTTTCGTTTCATTTCATTTCAAGACCGGTTGTTGTGGAGATCCTTGGGGGAGGGTTTTGTCCAGCAGTGGACGTCCATCAGCTGACATGATAATGATGACAGCAAGCTACAGAAACTTAGATGCAACTCAAAAGTAACTAGCAGTCTCAGTTGCGTTGCAGTTGCGTTTCCCCGTGTTTCTTTCTCCGTGGGTCTAAGCGCCAAACCACACGGTAAACGCAACTGCAACGCAACTGCAACTGCTAGTTACTTTTGAGTTGCGTCAAAGTTTCTGCTATAGACTCCTTTAGAAAACTACACACGACGCAACTAGTTTGAAACGTTTCATTTCAGTTGCGTCGTGTGTTCATCATAATTTAATTTCAGTTGCGTCGTGTGTTCATCATAATATAATTTTTAGTAGGATTTTGACTTGACAAGACTTTTTGCTAACGGTGAAGGAAAACATCGTGAGGAAACCTGCATACGCCAGAGAAGAAATTCGAAGGTGTATGTGAAATCCGCCAACCCGCACTTGGCCAGCGTGGTGGATTACGGCCTAATCACTCTCTGTATGAGAGTAGGGTCGTGCCCCTCGGTGGGGACATATATGGGCTGATAACGAAACCAAAACATAACCCATTTTATCAGTTTCAGCGTGCGTCTCCAATGCGGCCCAAGTATAGAAGAGAAAGACGACATAGCGCTCTGTATTACGTTCCATTTCTTGCATAGAACCACTAAATTCTCTGTCAATTCTTATATTGGTGCCGCCTGGGAAAAATCCAATGAACAGATTCATTATTACGAACATTGGCAACGTGAGTAGATTGAATAGAAGTAAGTAGGTAGGTAAATATTAGAGATGCGCCGAATATGAATTTTTGCCGAATAACGAATACCGAATACTATTCGGTTTGAAACCCTACCGAACCGAATAGTTCGGCCGAACTATTCGGTTGTTCTTTCACACTAATTTTGATACAACAAATAGGTACCTAAAATAAAGAAAAGCGCCTTTGACGGTCACTAGATAGAGCAGAATGTCTAGGTTTCCTCCTGTAATGCCTAGATGTGAAATAATAAAAAAAATAAGATTGACTGCTCCTTGGTTTAAAATAATTGAATATTAGGTTAATATCTTGTTTTATCAAGCAAATTATTACTAAACAAAATAAACGAAAAAAACGGTCATTTTAACCGAATATTCGGCCGAATACGAATATTCGGTCGAGGTGCCGAATATGCCGAATACCGAATATTAAACGAATATTCGGCGCATCTCTAGTAAATATAATAGAATAGACATTGAGTATCAAATAAAGGTGGACTGACGACTTGGTTAAAGTCGCGGATGGATTGGATGTGTGCAGCGCAAGACCGGTCATTGCGGAGATCCTTATGATGTATCTATAAACATCTGGGCCGTGCCCGGGACGTGTTTGGAGAAAAAAATACGTCGTCATGACAACGTGTGTGAACGAATCCATAGAATATGTATGGAATTATATTTTTTCCCTGACACGTCTCGTATACGGCCCGGGTGTGTGTAGATAGACCTTTAGGGGAGGCTTTTGTCCAGCAGTGGGCTTCTATAAGCTGACATGATGATCAAATAACGAGGTACAATATTTTACTTCACACTAGGGAAATTATACTGATACCAAAAAAGGTTATCCAGCTCAGCATATTGCTGTGTCTCCTGGGGCCCAAGACTGCTAATTTAAAATAGCCTCAGTTGTGTGTCAATGTAATTTTTTGACACATTTGGTATTCTGCTAAACAATGGCTTACACTGATTCCTTTGAGTATAGATTCCTACTTCATAGCTGATTGCGACCGAATTTGACAAAAAATCGAATAAGACACACAACTGAGGCTATTTAAAATTTGCAGACTTCGTCCCCTCAGGCCACAAAAGATTTATAGTTGAACCCTGAAACAAACTACTTACTTACTACAAATAAAAAAAAAACATTGTCAGTGTCATTGTTTTCCCAATGACTCTAAAAAACTATAGCTGACTAGCTGCTCACGACTTCAAGAGCTTTTAGCGTCATATTTTTAAAAACTTACATACTATCTTAATTATATAGCCTACTAGCTGTCCCGGCGAACTTCGTCCCGCCTTAGAATGAACTTTATTGTGTAAGAATAAAGTTCAAATTGACTCTACATTTTAGTAAGAAAACATTTGTATGGGAAAAAGGAAAGGTCTGTTTTAGGGCTTTCCCGGCAATTATTCGAATTTTTCTCACCGTAAGAACCATCTTTGGACTTCAATGAACATTTTAAAAAAAGAATTAGCGAAATCGGTCCAGCCGTTCAGGCGTGATGCCGTGACAACGGAAAACGGGTTTCATTTTTATATATATAGATAGATAGATGTGTTATTCTGATGTATACGCAACAATATTGTCAAACAATAAAATCTGTTCAGTGGTTTTTGCGTGAAAGTGTAACAGACACCTTCACGTACATCCATCGGCACAAACATTGACATTTATAATATTAGTAGGATTAAGAAGATTAAGCGAGTAGGCATTTTCTTAACTTTAAGGCTGATTTACATTGAGTAACTGACGTCAGTACACTGTCGCGTCAGTACTGATTTCACTATTCCCATACGAATTTTGAAGTCAGTACTGACGCGACAGTGCACTGACACGTCAATGGTCAATTTACACTATGGTAATACCAGGTCAGTTCAGTAACTGACGTCAGTTACTTACTCAATGTAAATCAGCCTTTATTCTTAAATTCTTTAGATCCCGTTTCAACATCTATAGATAAAAAACCGATTGATATTTTATAGATACCTCTGTCTATAACGTGATGTTTTATGTAATAGATACAGGTTTATCTGTCAGTTAAATTAAATGGCATCGAACATATTTTTATGGAGCCTGGTATAGTAAAAAAAACTGATCAATAACGATAGTATTTTGGACCAATGTCGAAAGTGATATAGGCACTTTCTGAGATATAGAACTTTGAAAATGTTCGCATGTAACAATTTTTGAAAGTTCTTTCATTTTCAAAGTTCTATATCTCCGAAAGTGCCTATATCACTTTCGACATTGGTCCAAAATACTAGATATCGTTTTATAATACTTTTCTCTATCGATTGACGTAAGTTTCATCAGTGGCCGTCAACTTTTTTTCTCCATACTAGCTCGAATAAGGGATGTTGAGTCTTGATACCAATTTTTTTACTATACCAGGCTCTATACAAATATGTTCGATGCCATTTATCTGTGGTGAAATAGGGGCTTAAACTGCATTATTATTTAACTTTCTAGGAGCAGATACGAGTAGAAATGTAAACGATGAAGATGACAATGACGTTTTAGAAATACAACCAGCCGAAACGAACCTAAATACACCTCATTTAGGTATAGATTGGAATAACCTAGTCGACGCTGGAAGAAAATCAGCTGCTGGTGTGACTGAAAAGCTAACTGAAGTCAAAGATGCAATAAAAATGCAGTTCAATAAAACTTCTCTAGTTTCCAAAGACGAAAAAGCAAAAGATGCAAAATTAAATGACTCAATTGAACGACAATTGAGTGAAGTGTCAAAGAAATTGTCGTATCTACAAAGAGAAGAGGAAAAAGATGATGCAGAAGAAGCCACCACAAGTAGAAGTCTTAAAAAGACAGACGAGCCTAGAAAAGAATCTCCCGAAAAGATGGAAAAAGATGATAGATTAGAAGCTATGACAGGCAAAAGTTTAAAATTGACAGAAGATCCTAAAAAAGAATCACCCGCTGTGATAGAAAAAGATGATAGATTAGAAGCTATGACAGGCAAAAGTTTAAAATTGACAGAAGATCCTAAAATAGAATCACCCGCAGTGATAGAAAAGGATGATAGATTAGAAGCTATGACAGGCAAAAGTTTTAAATTGACAGAAGATTCTAAAAAAGAATCACCCGCAGTGATAGAAAAAGATGATAGATTAGAAGCTATGACAGGCAAAAGTTTTAATTTGACAGAAGATCCTAAAACAGAATCACCCGCTGTGATAGAAAAAGATGATAGTTTAGAAGCTATGACAGGCAAAAGTTTAAAATTGACAGAAGATCCTAAAAAAGAATCACCCGCTGTGATAGAAAAAGATGATAGTTTAGAAGCTATGACAGGTAAAAGTTTAAAATTGAAAGAAGATCCTAAAAAAGAATCACCCGCAGTGATAGAAAAAGATGATAGTTTAGAAGCTATGACAGGTAAAAGTTTAAAATTGACAGAAGATCCTAAAAAAGAATCACCCGCAATGATAGAAAAAGATGATAGATTAGAAACTACGACAAGTAAAAGTCTAAATTTGACGGAAATGCCTAAAAAGGAACTGCCATTAAAAACAGAAAAGATAAAAGACGATACAGCAGAAACTACTATAAGCAAAAGTCTAAAATTGACGGAAGAACTTAAAAAAGAATCACTCGAAGTGACAGAAATCAAGTTAACAGAATTGGAAGCAGAGAAAACAGCAAAATTGAATGACAAACGTTTATTACCTGAACAAGATATTAGAACGCCATCAGATGAACCTACGACAAGTAAAGGTATAAAAGCTAGAGAATCACCTGGAAAAGAAACAGAATTAGAAAGAGAGGGGATGACAAAATGGTGGGAGACTGCGAATAGTAAGGAACCCATGGATTTGCCTGCGAAAACTACAGAAGAAACTAAATCTAAAGCAATAGAAGATAAGCTAGAAATAGAGAAAGATGATGTAATAAAATGGTGGGAGAATGCTACTAGTCAGGATTTAAAGGATCACGTTGCGAAGAATACAGAAGAAAACAAACAGAAGACATATACAGAAGAAAGATACAGAAGTAAAGATGTCAAATTAAAAGATGTTGAGCTAACTTCCGATGAAGAAATTAAATTGTGGATGGAAAAAAGAAAAGAAAATGTAACACGTCATACTGGACCTACAAGTGGAATTGAATCAGGAAAGAAAGAGCGAAGTGTAAGAGATGCAGAAGTATCCAAGAATGAAGAAGAAGCTACTACATCTAAAGAATATGATACAAACAAAGAAGCAAGAACTAAAGCTTGCTGTACATCGAAACTAAAGGATGAACAACTTGATACAAATCGCACGGATAAAGTAGCGTCCACAACAGACTTACCTACAAGACCACGCTGCGATAATACATGTCAAACCGATTCTGATACATTTTTTCTGCTACCACTACCAAGAATTATAAAATATTACTTATACGCGCCTACATGTTGCACAAAAACCTCAACCCAAAGCCTCCCTTGTGAAAATTGTAAAAAACAAATTCAAAAGTCTGATAAAATTGAAAAGACGCCGAAGATTCAATCGGCAGATACCACACTGACACCAGAAAGAGGAAAAAGAGTGGAAGAGAAAGTGGACAGAGTACAGAAGACAAGAGAGATAGAGAGCGGAATAAAGTTAAATGAAAAAATAGTAAGTAAATCAGAGGAAAGGATAAGTAAAGAGAACAAGGTGACAGAAGAAAAAAATGAAATAATTAAAGATGTGCAAGAGACAAACGAACCAGTAGAAGCAGCGAAAACTAATGAAGAGAAAAGGGAAGACGAACCTTATCTAGCTTTAGGTATAAGAACGATTGAGCTCCGAAAACCTCCTCAAGGCCTCCGTATGAACAAAGATGATATAATAAGAGTCAGAAAAGAACAAGAAGAAATCGCAGAAGAATTCGTAAAAGAAATTGAACTCGAAAGTAAAGAATCAAAAGCTTATTTCGACGCCCGTCAACTAAAAAAGGCAGACACGGAACAGCAAATAAAAATATTCGAGCAAACACAGAAAAAAATGATCCGGAGCCAAACTAAACAGAAAAAATCTGATACACGTAACAAATACTTGGAGTCTAAGAAAAAGTCGCAAGCCGGACCCGAAAGTGAGGGCTCTGAAGAACACATGACGACGAGCATGCAGGAATTGTTAAAAGTGATGGAGGATAATGATCAGCAAACGTTGTTAGAGCAACCTAAAGCAACTCCCAAAGAGCCGACGACAGCAAGGCGTAGCTTCCTTCAAATTCTATCAGGAAGAAGTTCTTTTGCCGCAGACGTTGAGCGAACAAGAAGTGGAAAAGATCAAAAAGATACCTACTCTAAAACGACCCTAAGAAAGGATTCAAAAGTAATATTCAAAGAAGATTTAGATAACACTAATATGTTAGTTGGTGAAGTGGACGGAGCGTTTATTAACTTAGAGATTATACAACGCGGTGTCGAATGCCGAATTGTGTTACTTTGCACAGATAAAGGATTCATTGTAAGTTTTTTTTTGTAGTTTACTAATTTTTCCTCAGACTTTCACGATCAGGCCAAACTGACGCACCTTACAGAATGATTGGGACTTCATTACAAAATTTTCCCACTTTGTGTCCCACATTTTATCCGCTATTTTCCATATTTTATCCGCTATTTCCCACATTTTATCCGCTATTTTCCACATTTTATCCGCTATTTTCAACATTTTATCCGCTATTTTCCACATTTTATCCGCTATTTTCAACATTTTATCCGCTATTTTCCACATTTTATCCGCTATTTTCAACATTTTATCCGCTATTTTCACATTTTATACGCTATTTTCCACATTTTATCCGCTATTTTCAACATTTTATCTGCTATTTTCAACATTTCATCCGCTATTTTCACATTTTATCGACTATTTTCCACTTTTTATCCCATGTTTTCCACATTAATCCCCTATTTTCCTATTTTTTTGACCATTTTTTACCAATCTACATCAGATGACTATAGAAGGCGTCGATATTTGCGAAATAGATCACCAAACTGATTACGATCTCATCTCTTATTTGGTGCTAACTGGAGACTTCGAAGTGATTGACGCGGGTGTCATGGGCGCAGGTGGACCGACCAGGTGGCTCATACATGCCACTGACCTCTACCAACCTTGGGAGGTGTGTATTGTCTATACTTCTCTGCGGTATTTAGGCCGTGGCCCCAGTAGGCAAACTGTTAGCGGCCGACTGAGTGAGCCGCAAAGTGGCGAACTGAAAGAGTTAGCTGCAAACTCAAATCAATGAAATCACCGGTTTTGGTGGGAGTCGGCCACTGTCTGAGATAGTCAGCGCGCGTAACGCTGCAAACTGCGTACAGTGAGCGAAAACTAGCTGACTGTGGACACTCCATTTCAAATGTATGAAAGGGCGTACTAAATCGATTCGCCGTAAACTAGTCAGCCGCTAACAGTTTGCCAACTGGGGCCACAGCCGTACTCACATAACATACTAAAGGCTTTCGGTTTCGTACGCTTATATCATCATAAACATACATACATACATACATATCCGTCACGCCTCTCTCCCATTGGGGTAGGCAGACACCACTTCCTTCCACTTGCTACGATCCAAACACACCTCTTTCACTTCATCCACACTCATCAGTCGCCTCATACATGCCCGTCGGTTTAAGATACTCTTGATCAACATATCTTGGAAAAGAATCATGATATCGTAAAATAATATAACCTATGTGTTATTCTGATGTGGCGATATAGAGTGGCTTTTAATTAGTGAACGATAGAAAAGGATATGTATTCGTGATAACAAACAACTTTTAGTATGGGACCAAATTCGAAAATAATTAAAAACAAAATTGATCCCCCACACTATCAGCTGGTACATTTTGTGTGGAGAAAAAAAAATATTTTTGAATGATTTCGACCTTAGTCCTATAGTAAAAGTTGTTTGTTAAGAGTACATGCATATCCTTTACTATCGTTCACTATTTTAAAGTCACCCAGTATACGTATAAAACTGTAACTACTTTACCCAAGACAAAATAGCTTGAAATGGCATCGAACATATTTGTATGGAGCCTGGTATAGTAAAAATTTTCGGTATCAATTACACTCAACATCCCGATTCTCAAATGAAAGAACTTTGAAAATTGTTACATGCGAACATTTTCAAAGTTCCATAATCTCCGAAAGTAATTTGTGACCTATTGCTGTAGAATATTAATCTGTTGGTTATAGTTGGTCGCTTAATTTAATTTAGCAGAATTGGTACCCTGGTGCAAGAAGGTGGTGACTTTTTCATTTTCATAGTCCTATATCTCCGAAAGTATATCACTTTCGACATTTGTCCAAAATACTATCGTTTTATAATATTTTTCTCTATCGATTGACGTAAGTTTCATCAGTAACCGCCAACTTTTTTTCTCCATACTAGCTCGAATAGGGGATGTTGAGTGTAATTGATACCGAAAATTTTTACTATACTAGTTAGGTTGGATGCTCTTTGCACGAAAAGGTTTAAGTTCCAATACTAATATTGGTCAGGTAAACATATAATGAAGAACCAAGGTCACTGACATAGCTCGAAGAATTGCAAACCTTAAGTGGCAGTGGGCGGGGCACATTGCTCGTAGAACCGATGGACGATGGGGCAGAAAGGTTCTCGAGTGGCGACCACGCACCGGACGACGCAGTGTGGGAAGGCCTCCAACAAGGTGGACTGACGACTTGGTTAAAGTCGCTGGAAACCGTTGGATGTGGGCAGCGCAAGACCGGTCGTTGTGGAGATCCTTAGGGGAGGCTTTTGTCCAGCATTGGACGTCCAAAAGCTGACATGATGATGACGATGATGAAACATAAAATTTATTGTTTCCAGCAAACATTTGTGACAATACTAACCGACGAGACATTCGAAAAGTTCGTCTTCGAAGACGAAAAGCCGCAGTTTGTGACGTTCTACATGAACAAATGTCAGTTCCATCAGGAACTTGAAGATGCGGCACCTGTTGTACAAAATGAAGTAAATATTTTCTTTTATTACATACATACATACATATCTGAAAAATCATTTAATCCTGTAGGTTTTGACAACACATAAGACCGGTCATTTTTAAAAGTTAATGCTAGATTCGCAAGAGTGCAGTTTTCCCCAGAGAAGAATCTAGCAAGAAACTCCGTAGAGTTGCTCTTTTTAATTTAGATAAGTTTTACAAATCTCAGGCATAAAAACAGAAACGTACAATAAAATTAATGTTTCAAAAGAACTATCCATAAATAAATAATAATAATTTGACCCCGCAATATCCAAAATATAGTAAAGGTAAGTAAATGGGAAACAGAAAAGTGAACTTAAAGGCTTAGTTTGATAGGATCCGCATGACATATCGGTCACGCTTTTCCCGTATTAGCCATAGCTTTTTTTATATTTTCATGTTTATTTTTTGGGCTAAATGTCTTTTTATTTATTTATTGAGACAGAGATCACTTCCTTCACTTGCTACGAAATAAACACACTTCTTTCGCGTCATCCACATTCATCAGTCGCCTCATACATGCACGTCGGTTTAGGCCCAGAACACACGATGAAACGCAACTGAAACGAAACGTTTGAAACTAGTTGCGTCGTGTGTGGTTTTCTAAAGAAGTCTATAGCAGAAACTGCGATGCAACTCAAAAGTAACTAGCAGTTTCAGTTGCGTTGCAGTTGCGTTTCATCGTGTGTTCTGAGTCTTAGGGTACTTACTCCTGAATTGGCCTTTTCTTAACAAGTCCCTGATTAATATTTTATTCTTAATATTTGTGTCCTCAGTGCCTGTTTCAACACCTAAAGATAAAATTTAACTGACAGATAAATCTATGTCTATTTCATAAAATTTCATACAGAGCTACCAAGTTATCTGTGAACCGGCCGTTATTGTAACTACGGCCACTAATAAGAAAATATAAAATTCCAGAACTGCTGCGATTGGTAAAAATACAATTTTGTATTACTACTAGCGCCGCCGTTCAGTTCACAGATAAGTTGGTCTGTATAAAATATCTGTCAGATGAATTTTGTCTGTTAATGGTGAACGAGGCTTTAATGTTTTTAGGTAACCTTCTCAGCAATGGACGCCTTAGTAAACCTGGATACAGTAGAACGCCTAAAATTAACAAATGTACCTGTTATACTGTATTTTCCGAGTGGACAGAAAAACTTCGATAATTTCGAAGTTTATGACGGAAAGTATACCAAAGAAGCCATGGTTGAATGGTTAATGCATAAAGTTAAGGATAAAGAAGGGCCGGTAAGTAAACAAGAAACTCAATACTTACTGTGCGGTCACATCTGCGTTACGTACCGCGTGGAACGTTCGGTTCTCGCTCGCAATTTTCGCTCGCAATGTGTTTCAAGTCACCTATGACACATCAGCTGAAATTACGTCGCATACATATACTTCAGTCGCTGAACGTTCGGTTCAATACGCTCGCAATGTGTTTCAAGTCACCTATGACACATCAGCTGAAATTACGTCGCATACATTTACTCCAGCCGCTGAACGTTCGGTTCAATACGCTCGCAATGTGTTTCAAGTCACCTATGACACATCAGCTGAAATTACGTCGCATACATTTACTCCAGCCGCTGAACGTTCGGTTCAATACGCTCGCAATGTGTTTCAAGTCACCTATGACACATCAGCTGAAATTACGTCGCATACATTTACTCCAGCCGCTGAACGTTCGGTTCAATACGCTCGCAATGTGTTTCAAGTCACCTATGACACATCAGCTGAAATTACGACGCATACATTTACTCCAGCCGCTGAACGTTCGGTTCAATACGCTCGCAATGTGTTTCAAGTCACATATGACACATCAGCTGAAATACTTGTGCGGAGCTCGAGTCGTGATAGATAAGACAAGACAGCGAGCGTGAAAATATTCCTGCATCGATATGGTTCCGCTGCATCAGCAATCACGTAGCCTATCACGTCCGCACATATCATCGCGCGGCCAGCATCTTAGTATATAAGCGTAGCTCTAAGTCATTGGTATTGTCCAGAGCCTACTGACCAGTCCAGAGCGTTCAGTACAGTAACTATATCAATATGTAACTCCAAATATAAGTTTTGCAACTACGCTGCGCCGTCTTATTGTCGCCTACATTTACGGGCCGGAACATACTGAACGCTGAACGTTCCGCGCGGTACGTTACGCAGGTGTATCGCGACCCATACGTCATATAGGATATCGTCATATCTTGGAAAATGTACGCAATATCTTAAAATAATATAATCTATCTATGTGTTACTTTGATGTTTTACCTAAAATACTGTAAAGTTTCATCAAAATCTGTTCAGTAGTTTTTGCGTGAAAGAGTAACAAACATCCATCGGCACAAACATTGACATTTATAATGTAACGGTTTCAAGAGCATTTTTGTGCCTATGAAATAAATATATTTTTGACTTTGAATTATTATAAATATTATTAGTAGGAACTAGGATAATTTATATAAAAGTAATATTTTCTCAGGCCCCCGGCTCGGGAACGAAGAATCCATATTTAGAAAAAATCCACATGGTAGGCCTATACCGAGGCAGGAAGGTCATATCAATAGCTACGACGACAGACGAAAATACAGAAGTGGACGCAATCGGCGGGGATCTACAAGCTTTAGAACTTAAAAACAGACAGAGAACAGAAGGACAGGAAACTTTCGGAGAATTATTATTCAAAAGCGAATATGACATTTCGTTATCTGACAGCTGCATAGCGAAAGAAAGGAGGTTCCGAACCTTCTTGGATGTCGTTATGCCATCGCCAGATAAAAATAGGACATTGCCATTTAATTATGAAGATTTGTTAGGAGTTAAAGTGCCTGTTATCGATTATGAATCCAGCGAGGAACAATCGCGCGCTGCTTTGGGGAATAGTTTTCACTCTAAAGGTAATGTCGCATCTTATGTTATCTAGCCGTTTTTGTCCTACTGCTGGGCAAAGGCCTCTCTCCTTCTCCATGATTCTCTATCCTGAGACGCCTCTGCCAAACGGTGTCGCGGCAGACCACGGAAATGGTAGCGAGACGAGCTGGAGACCATAAATACTAGGGTGGAGGAAGCTCGAGACAGAAAATCATGGCGGATGAGGAGAGAGGCCTTTGCTTAGCAGCAGGACACAAGTGGCTAAATTAGATTAGATTCGACTAGAGGCTGCCCGCGACTTCGTACGCATTAATTATCGGCATATCTTTGAAAAAATACGAAATATCTACAAATTATATAGCCTATGTGTTATTCTAATGTGTAAACTACGATATTGTAAAGTTTCATTAAAATCTGTTCAGTGGTTTTTACGTGATGAAGTAACAAACATCCATCAATCCATCCATCCATCGGCACAAACATTGACATTTAAAATATTTATAGGACTTATTAATTTCAATATGATTAATATTAGTTTTTTTTTCCCAGTTTCATCAAGATCAAAACAGCTTTCAAAATGCGAGTACGTTGTAGACGATTCCGGTAAACTTATAAAACTAACTGACCCAATATCTGAAGAGGAAATGTCGAAATCATTATTAGACGTGCAGAGCAGCGGCCTTGATACACAAATTAGAGCTAAGTCCGAAATAACTATACCAATCAATTTGAACCAAAGGAGAGATATATCTATTAGAAGACGTAAGTTACTTATAGTAACAGAAAGGGGGTATTAGGCCGTGGCCCCAGTAGGCAAACTGTTAGTGGCTGACTAGTTTGCGGCGTATCGATTTAGTACGCCCTTCCATATATTTGAAACGGAGTGTCCACAGTCAGCTAGTTTTCGCTCACTGTACGCAGTTTGCAGCGTTACGCGCGCTGACTATCTCAGACAGCGGCCGACTCCCACCAAAACCGGTGATTTCATTGATTTGAGTTTGCAGTTAACTCTTTCAGTTCGCCACAAATTTGCGGCTCACTCAGTCGGCCGCTAACAGTTTGCCTACTGGGGCCACGGCCTTAAGCTGAAACACAGCGATAGTACTCATGAAACTGAACAACTTTCTCCAAGAAACATGGGTCGTAAATCGAAAAAATTTTTGGATCGCCCATACTTAATCGATGAGCTGATCGGACATTTTGTATGGGGAGGCGAACTTTTTTCGAGTTACCTACGATTCATGTTCCTTGGGGAAAGTTGTTCAGTTTTATAAGGACTATCGCTGTGTTTCGGCTTTATACCCCCTTTCTGTTACACCCGTACACATACATATCTGTTTAGGGGTAGGCAGGAAGAGACTACTAAATTATTTAATGTTTCACCAATTGGCATCACATAGATTATATTAATTTTTTTCTTTTTTCTCTTAAACTAAAAATGATACTGATACACTGGGTTAAAGTTGCTCATGAAGTCACACCTTGGTTCGATTTTTACGTAGGAGTGACGTCAATACCCCCCACTACGTAACTTTGATGCTCTGTATCTTTGTATTTATTTATGTATTTGATCAGGTAAAAAATGTTTCAAATATTTTTTAATAGCCTAAAAGACGGACGAATTATTTTTTGAATTTTCGGATGTAGTCATCAATTCATCATGCATCCCCATTATAAAATTTATTCTTAGTTATACAATACAAATATTCTTTATTGCACAAAAGATATAAGGTACAGACACAAACAAGAATATAGGAAGCAACCGGCGGCCTTATTGGTAGGTAGCAATATCTAATGCAACCAGTCGGAAAAATCTGCGCACTTCGCTGGAATGCGCTTCCATGGATGATTTCAAACTTGGTCCCATAGTAAAAGTTGTTATTTTTCTATCGTTCACTAATAAAAATGTAAAACTAAGTAATTAAGGTTAATTTAAGTGTAATTAAGATTGCCTGGCAGATACTGCTACCTAGCAATAAGGCCGCCTGTTGCTTCTTATATTCTTGTTTGTGTCTGTACCTTATATCTTTGTGTGCAATAAAGAATATTTGTATTGTATTGTATTTACTTTACAAATACAGTTTTAGTTCATCATCATATCAGCTTATGGACGTCCACTGCTGGACAAAAGGATCTCCACAACGGCCGGTCTTACGCTGCCCACATCCAACGGTTTCCAGCGACTTTAACCAAGTCGTCAGTCCACCTTGTTGGAGGCCTTCCCACACTGCGTCGTCCGGTTTTAGTTATTTTTTAGTTGTTGTTGTTGTTATCAGCCCATATATGTCCCCACCGAGGGTCACGAGCCTACTCTCATACAGAGAGTGATTAGGCCGTAATCCACCTGGCCAAGTGCGGGTTGGCGGATTTCACATAAACCTTAGAATTTCTTCTCTGGTGTATTTTCTTTTTACATAAGTATTTTTGTTTTGTTTCAGGAAGACGGCGTTGTTGTGTATTGTAAGTGTTTGGTGTCGTTTAATTTTATTAGTAATGTGTTTATTCATTTGTTAACTTAATTAAAGGTTTAATCGAATCTATTAAAATTGTTTTATTTTAACTTTTTTTTATACTTTAATACCTATTCTGTTTCTACCGTTATTTTGATTGGACCCTCGTTTTTCAAACTGTGGTAAACAAAAAAAGACCCACTGGGGAGCCGCGAAGCCTTATTCGGGGGGTCGCCGGCAAAAAGAAATAGCCAAAGTTCTACAAATCTACACTATTACTAATGAGTGTATGTACCAAAATATAAAAATTCTTTAACGTAGCACGTTGAATAAGTGGCAGTTCCAAACTGGTTATATGCTCTAAGGTTCCAAACGGTATTCTCTTCGCTATTTGACAATAGTTCTCTAATGACATTTTGTTCGGTCGTTCGGTCGTTCGATCGTTCGGTCGTTCGGTCGTTCGGTCGTTCGGTCGTTCGGTCGTTCGGTCGTTCGGTCGTTCGGTCGTTCGGTCGTTCGGTCGTTCGGTCGTTCGGTCGTTCGGTCGTTCGGTCGTTCGGTCGTTCGGTCGTTCAGTCGTTCGGTCACCCAAACACTATTTCGGTGTTTTTTCGAAAATTAACGTGCAATTTATGCAAAAAATGCATTTAAATCTTATAGAAATAAATATTCTGTATTTTAAAGTATCAATCAAAAAATCAATCAATCGGTTGATCAATTTCTTCGAACAATAATTTTATTAAATATTGGCAACATCGACAACTAAATCCCTCGTCAAGGACAAATGAAAGACAAAGCCCTCTAGAGACTATTAATCGACTATTAATCGTGGCACTTAAGAGAATACCAAATTTGTGACCTATTACTGTAGAATGTTAATCTGTTGGCTATAGTTTGGTCGCTTAACTTAATTTAGCGGAAATGGTACCCTGTAATGTGTCAACAAAACGCGTGCAAAACGCGCGGTCTCGAAACGCGTGTAGAGTTCATTTCACTAACTTTTTATGGGGTGGTAAAGTCAAGTCGAAAACATTAAGTAGGTACCTAAGTAGGTATTTTTTAGGGTTCCGTACCGTACCCAAAGGGTGAAAACGGGACCTATTACTGAGACACAGCTGTCCGTCTGCCACCCTGTTGTAGCTAGAGCTTAAATTTTTATGAGAGTCTTTTATTTATAAGCAAATATAGTAGTTGCTTAGTTTTGAGTCTTATTAATTAAGGAAAAAAACGTTTATTTCGAGATAGCTTATTTTTATTTATTTATATATTGGAAAACCAACAGCTTCAATATACAAAATAGAAAATTATAAAATAATAACAAGCCAATTACAGGTTTTCACAAATAGAAACATAATAAAGTATTGACAAAGCGATTAAGCAATGATTACCTATGTATTGTGTGTAGTAACATAAACACGCACGCACCTACACGTCATAATTGCCATATTGTTGAATTTATATTTACATTTATCTAGTGATTAAGAACTCCGAAATTATACAGGAAGTAACTTGAATCTAAAATTAACTTATAATTTATTTAATTAGGTAGGTAATTGTTCAAAAGGTAATTATTTATAAATAAAAACGTTTACAACCACCTTCCTTTAGCAAATAAATCTTTAGAAAGTTATTTTAAGAGTGCGCTTACTTAACGAAAGAAGTCCCCCGGATATTTTTGGAACTAAATTTGACAGGTTTATTTTCCCTATTTTCTGAACTTTTCCCTGATAGTAGGTAGAAAACTCCTTACTTACATCTTAATAAAAATACACTTTTTACATAACAGAAATATAGCTAAGAAGACAATTTTAACAAAATATATACCAACCTACTCATGGAATAACCAGAACAGTCGAAATATGCAGGAAGTAATATTACTTATTTAATAAATTTCAAATGAAATAAACATAATATAGGTAGATGTTGTACTCATAAATGGCAACATTATCAATTGACATGAAATACAGCGCCGCGGCTAGGGGACTTCTTTCGTGAAAAGGACTCTACAAGGATCTATTGGCACTTGAGTGACATTGTCAGGAGGGCGTGGGTGGTGAATAAATAACCTCAAAATCATGACAATAGGGATGACTATATTCAAAAATTAAAAAAATAATTAGTCCGTCTTTTAATTTAGGCTATTAAAAAAATATTTGTAACACATTTTTTACCTGATCAAATACATAAATAAATACTATTTGAGTATTGACGTCACTCTTAGGTAAAAATCATAATGAGGCGTGACGTCACGAGCAACTTTAACCAAGTGTATCTTTGTAATTTTTAGTATAAGAGAAATAATACGTGTCTAATATTTTAAAATTATCTATGTGATGGAGTAAAAACATTTTTTAATCATCATGCTCATTTACAAGATGATATCGTTAGTTCCGATTTCCGCCACGCGCTAAAAGATCCTTGTACCTACTTAGCGCTTTAAAATTTACCGTGTTTTGGACGCTCCCCATGACCGCAAAGATAATAAATCCGCTCAAAGTCTCCATTTTTGTAAATTACCGTAGGAGTATAACAGCAATGGATATTAAACAGATCAAAAGGTACCAGCTCATCTCGCTTCGAAAGAAAAGAGTTCGCATATCTTACAGCTGTTTCGAAAAAAGAAAAAAAATAACGCATGTACATTCTTTTTGCGTGAAAACTTTTTTGTTTCAAGTTTTAAAAAGTTGAACTGTCAGATGGTTTTTTTTTAATAATGCCAAAAAGATGGAAGATTAAAAACTCTTTTTTATTTAAAAGGTTATGTTTTTCGTCTAGATTCTAGAATGTTCTGAGTAACTAGAGATCTTTAGAGATATAATAAAATATGGATTGGTAAGTATGTACTTAA